>JANAVB010036018.1:1340878-2020878 GCA_029216955.1 Iris pallida
GGATGGTAAAAGAGAAGAGAAGGATTCACTTAAGCCAGCCAAAAAGTTTTGGGATAATGGAGTTATTGTTGTTTAGATTGAATGGTACTTCTTTGGAGGACCATGTTTGTATTAGTATCTGATTTGATACTTCTTTAACTCTCGTATGTCGGGCATGGTCCACCCATGCCTTGGTTCAAAGGAACTGAAGTAAATTTGGCAAGGTTACATTTGTGGCATATATAATTGAGATATGAGAATGTAACATGCCTTTTGCATTTTGTACCCATGTTGAAGTGTTTTTGGCAAGGTCACACTAGCATTTTGGGAAACCTTGTCATTCTAAGAGTATGCATAAATAATTAAATATAGATACTAAACAGGGCGTCCGGGTCCGGGAAGGGTCAAGATGTAGCAACTATTACCCCATATATATATGGATATATATATGGAGACGTTTTCATGACTCAAACCAACATCCTCCAGAAAGCATCAAGCTTTAATGTCATGCTGGACGAAGTCCTCTCTCTCTCTCTCTCTCTGAATATATATATATATATATATATGGAAAATGTAATTTTATTAATTCGAATAACAAATTACATCCTGTCCCTATTAAAAATCTTTCTCAGAACATCCACTCTTATTATATCATACTCTGTACATCAAACTCTATGTTGTGCGGGATACCCACTTGCGACGTGCTCAAGTCGTCATAAATTCGCTGATTCTTTTCATGCCAAATGTGCTAAGGTATCGCCGTCAACCTGACTCGAGCGTTTTTGAACCACAAAGCTCCACGGGCTCGTTGATTGGAGATGAAAGCTATTTGGGCACTGATATCCCTCGATATGGAAATTAGAATTTGTATATTGTTTCTTTGCACTGTCCAAATGTCCCATGTAAATGAACATATAAACAATAAATGGTTAAATGTTTCATCACCTTGGCTACACAGCATACATCCATGTCCATTTATTTGAATCCCAAACCTGGCTAGTCTGTCCAGGGTAAGAAGTCTCCCTTTTAATGCTATATACATGTGAAGTTGCATTTTACTTGAGACACATCTCATCCAAATAAACTCAGCTTGGGGAATCCGCTGGAACTACGGCCGAAGCTGATCGTATGCTGCCTTAAATTCGAACTTTTTCGATGTAGTATTGTCCCATATCCATGCTTCCTCCCCTCTACTCTGATCAATACTAATTCTGTTGATATCCGCCAACAGCCTCCCCATCGAGTGGTCTGCTAAGCGCCATTCACCGTTAACGATCAGACTACTAGCCTGTTCATTCCTTCTCGTCACTGCATAGGTTTGCCAGCCTAGACTACTAACTAAATTCTCGTGTTCAATCCATGGGTCAAACCAAAAATACGTTTGGACCTCTTTACAGTAGTATAGACTTATAGATAATCGAGTAATTGTCATTGGCTCAGTGCACCCATAAGTTAGCGCCCTTCAGACGTGTCCATTTGGCCGATAAGGACCTCTGAAAAGTTCCACGCCAACTTTAAGCCAGCTACGTCTATGACCTGGGTTAAGCTCGTAGCTTATTATATCGTCCTCTCTCCCCAGTTTAGTTGGGTTTTAATCTATGCATGCCAATCCTCAATGATTGTGTCTGATGCGTCTTTCTACGATCCGCTGTCATTGGGGCCCTGCCTCCCTACTCGGGTCTCAATCTCTGCATTCGATCATCGATATTGCGTTTGATGCATCATTTCTCAATTTGTCACCACTTGGGTCGATCTCCATCGCACGCTCTACTCGTGATGATCATTGGTGCCATGATCCCATATTCGGATAGACTGCTCCTCCATATCCGATTATCAATCAATCACTACCTGAATTTTGTGGTTCTTCCCCCTTCAATATTTAAGTGCATATTGTGTCTAAGGTTAGGGATTCGAACCTCCAACACGTTTTTTTGAGTTATTATGTTCCCATGACTTGACCACCTGGAACAATGCTTGTTGAATATATATATATTTTTTTCGAAGAAGGTAAATTTATAGATAAACACAAAGATTGCAGCAATGATCTAGCCCCGATTACAAAAAAAATGTTATTTGGGGTCTAGTATATCTTTGTCAGCTTGTATATTTCTTTGTACAACTAACTTACTGAGGGCGAGACTCTAAAAAATACACTGATTTTGTTCTCTCCACACATGCCAAACAACCGTCCCAAAGCTAAGACGTAGACGACGGTAATCACTCGTTTCACTACCTTTCTATGCTTTAACTTCATATATAACCGAAAAAAGATCTCTGCTCTGCGTAGCCGTGAGCCCAAACCTAGTTCTATGGTCGCGCCATATGTCCCAAGCGAAGTCACACGCGAAAAACAAATGATCCCTAGATTCATCCTCCTTACCCACATAAGCAACACTTCGTATCCTCGCAGGGAATCCCGAACATGGCAAGCTTGTCCCTCTTAAGGAGTCTGTTTCTGATCATTTTGTAGAGGCATAGGAAAAACTTTACCGCCACCTCTTTCGTCCATACCACCTGCGTTCAATCGACCTCCTCATGGTAGGTCCTAATCTGGTTCACTGTTATTTGGAACTTGAATGTGCCTTTCTCCATATCCACCCAGACCCAGTAGTCCTCCATCCCCTGCCTATCAATCTGCACCGCACAATATATATATATATATATATATACACACACACACACACACACACAAAGAGAGAGAGAGAGAGAGAGAGAGAGAGAGAGAGAGAGAGAGATGGTGTAGTGTTTTAGCAAGGTCACACTAGCACTTTTTTTATCTATCTAACATAACTTGTAAGTTATTTTGCCCAAAGTTTAAGGCCAGACTTTCTGCAAGTTTCTTGCATAAATACGACATAGATTCCTGACCTTCTGAAGATGTCTCCGCTCCTTTAACTCAAGTTTATTATCTAATGTGATTTATGGATTTAGATATTGAACCTCCAGTGACCATCTACTTCATGAGATTATGGGAATACATGCATCTCATACTCCTCTGCCCTTCTGACAATAAGCAAACCATCAACATTTGAAAATACTCTAACTACTACTGCAATCTTCTAGTTATACAATAATACTTGGGTATGATAACATGTTTTTTCGCACCATCTTTAGCTTTGAGACTTCTAACTAAAATATTTTTTCAATATTATTTGTTTTAGTTTATCAACTGACCTTTTTCTTTAATAGTATTTGCTTGTATGTATATACTGCAAAATCTTATGTGCCACATATCGGTCGTATAAATGTTTGCATTCCTGTGAGTGCCAATTATAGGAATTTCGCCCTTTTGCAGGATACTGTATGTCAAACATGTGGGCACATTGGTTTTGCAGATCTACTTGCTTACTGCAGCAAATGCAGCAATTTTCCTGAGCACCGGTATGCTTTCATTCTTTTGTTTGGTTCGATGTAGGTTTATCTTACCTTCTTTTAACTTCATATTTTCAACATGCTGCTGCTTGTGTCAAATCTTCTTAGATATTGTCTAGAGAAACTTCCACATAGGGATGAAGATGTTCATCGCTTGTGTGAGCAATGCTTGAATGGATCTCCGAAGACAGTTCTAACCGAGAAGCTTCATTTAAATGACAAAGACAAGGATAATCTGGAGCATAGAGAACGGCAGCTCAGCTGTTCTGACGGCAGTCCAAGACCAGAGGATCACTACCAACAGATACCTAGTTCTGATATAACAGTTTTACATCAAAAACTGTGTGGCCCTACCAGTGATTCACCAAATCTGGCGGTAAGGAGATTTGGTGTTTGTTTTAGAAATCCCTTCTTTTTAAATATGATGATAGATATTAAAGGGAGCCGGTTGTTCTGTTGGTTTGTGTAGGGTGAGGATGAGGATTATGGACACACATCTTCAGTGTGTACCGAGGGTAAAAATTTGAAATGGTGCAGATTGATTTTGGCTGATGACAACAAATTAGAACAACTCCAGTCAGATTGTGTTGGCCAAAATGTACCCATGAAAGCCACAAGTCTACCAGCTGAGCCATCACCCTCTTTGCCGTCGGTTGCACCTGTTCTTCCAACACCAAATATAAGTGATCCTGATGAAGTCACTGATAGGAGGTTGCAGATTGTTTCCACAAAGACATCGGGCCGTCAAGAGGCAGAAACAAATGACATCCAATCAATCATGAATCAACCCTTTTACCAAACTGCACAACCCATTGTTCATCATGCTTGGAGGTTAGTATCGTCTAGAAGAACACAGTAGCTTAGTATGGTCATTCAATTTATGATATCATGGAATTTTTTGTGCTGGAAGCTAGAACTCTCAATGTTGGAGCAATCATTTAGCTTTGTGTCTTCACCTTTTTCTTCTTTTTTGTCATAACTAACAGGGGATGCTTTCAAATTGAGAATGGAGAATATGGTCCCTTGTATGGGCACATCTCAAGTAAAGCATGTGAAAAAGTGTTTAATACCTCAAGACTATTGCCACCAGTTCTTTACATGGAGGAGTTCCCAAGGCTTGACGCTTGGCCAAATAGTTTTAAGATTGCACCTCCAACTGATGACAGCATAGCCCTATATTTCTTCCCTGAAAGTGCAAGGTAAAACTGTTTGAAAGTTCTTAATCATATAGAGTCGAGTCTAATTGTGTTTGCATAGTAGGGTTGCAGCAGTGGTTAATCAGCTTTTGGATGAAGTCATGAACAAGGATCTTGTCTTGAAGTTTGTGTTTGGTAAAATTGAGCTACTTGTCTTCTCATCTACCATTTTGCCAGAAAATCACCAAAGTAAGTTCCTATTCTAGTAAGTAAACCTTCACGAGAATCATCGTAATTTGTGTTTGATCCGTTTCATTGCTGTTAGTATCTAGTGAAACAAGATATGTGATAATTTGCATTGTGTTGGGTTTAGATGTTTTGGAAAGAGGAAAAAGTTTATGAAACTATAGACTGGACTTACACTTGAACTTTAGAATGTTAATCCAGTTTTTCAAATCCCAGTTCAAGTGAAAAGAATGAAAATGATAAAGCAAGCAATTTTTCTTCAATGATTAACAATTATCAATATCAATTATGTAGTCATGATTGTCAGTATAATGCTTTAATGATATTATATTTGTCATGTCTTAGTGATGTCACATGCTAGCTACTGTGTAGTTGTCCACTTTTGTCTTTACTGTCGTGTATCTCACGTTAAATAGCTTGGTCTTTAGCCTAATGAAAACCAATCCTTTCATTAACTCTATCTGACAGATGAACTCCAAAGTAAACACAAAACACAGTTATCAGAAAATCCATAAAAAATGACGGAATTGCACAGTTATAATTTATAAGTATTGTTCCATGCTTATGCCGAGGAACCTGTCACATAATGTCTCCAATAGTAGCTTTCCCCATGTCAGGACCATTAACAAAGTCCTCCCAATTGTGCCGTGCATTATTGGGTTCTTTCAAGCCAAAATTTGGGGTCACATAGAAATTGTTGTTAGGAACGTGGAGCCTTTTATTGGATGTCACGTTCCGCTCCCAGATAACTAGATACGAGTTGGACACGTCTAGCCTACGCTGTCGTTGACAGCAATAGTTAGCTGTATAGACCTCCATAGTCGTCAATAATACGAGATCAATCTCTCATCACAACATCTTTCGCGTACATTCATCACATTCATCACACAGTTCCACTATGCTTTAGGAGTACACTTTTACAATGAATATCCGGAGAAATCCGGTAAAAGATAAAGTGACTCATAAGCTATTATTACAACCATCCAACTACACGATACAACATCAAACAACACAAATCATACTAGTGATACTACTACACTCTAGATTTTCTGATCAGTAGCTGGTTTCACCACATGTCCTCTGCGGGACCATAGTAGCTAGTATAAAGGTCATCATCAAACTCACCTGCAACAAATCCAATAAGGAAGGAGTAAAGTACAACCCTACGATATGAATGAATACCAAATAAACTGTAATGCAACAATACTGGAAACTAGCATGTATATGAATAATGACATTATAACTCAAAAAATGGAAACACAATAAAATGCAAAAGTGATTGAAATCATAATTTACTTGTGATCGGCTAGGGAGTACAATAGTACAATAGAGTGAGGTACGGTTTAAACACGTGCTCGATGTGCGTTTAAGCTATCAACAATATTACGCTACGGAGATTGATCACATGCAAACTATGTATTTCTCTCAATACCACCAATAATCAAATAGAAACAATAGGTACAACAAAAGGACAATATGTACAATCAATGACTGCGTGTAATAATCAAGTGTCCAATATGAAGGAAATGCAAGACATAATTATAAAGTAGAAATCCAAATCGTAGTGTACTTGCCTGGATTGTTGTAGATGTCAAGTCCAAAATCATGAGAATCTGTGTCAAAAGACACAATTGTCCCTTAGAAAAATATTCTGAAATCTTTTATTTGAATCTATTAATCTTATCTATTTCTAGTAATTTATAACTACAATTTTAATCTAAGACTAAACTTCCCATTTAAATCTATTTTATTCTTATTTCTTATTTCTAAAACTCTATTTTAAACTCCTTTTTATTCATATATTAGTTTGGCCCATACTTTGGATCACAAGCCCAATAATCTATCGAGCCCCGGGGCTTAATGCTAAACATCCGAGCCCAAAAACTATTTCGCTGTAAAATATCCCGAAATAAATTCAGAATGACTCCACTAGGCCTTGGCAACCTACATAGACTCTACCAAGGCTCGTCGACCTAGTTTAGAGATGGTATGGTTTATCGAACCGAAATATATCCCAAGAGTTTATTAACTGGGTCTTGTGTGCCATTTAAAAATAAATAGCATAAGGAAACTCAATTGAGTGGTCAAGGTTATAAACGGCGGTAGGCGGGTGCGCGGCGGAGAGAGTCCGCCTACCGCCTAGGCGGTTGATATATTTTGAACATTTTTTACTATTTTACTACTTTTTTTTGCATAATATGCATATTTTAAGGGTGTTCCATGCAAAACTAAGTTGTAGAACGAAGATTTATAAAGTTTTAGTGTTGTTAGGCCCATAATGTAAAAAAAAATCTTTTTGGCCAAAATATTTTGTAAAGTATTTCTCCGCCTAGGCGCTCGTCTACGCTGCTTCACCTCCGCCTATGCCGCCAACCTCCATTGGCCGCCTACTCCACCGCCTACAGCAAAGCGGTGCGGAGAGGGACCGCCTACCGCCTAGGCGGACGCCATATAGAACACTGCACACTCTTGGCATGTGCGTAGTAGACTCAAAATATGTCAAAACCATATATTGGGTTGATTAGGTTAGATCGATGTCGAGCCCCGGATTTAAATTGGAAGTTTAGTCAAATTTTACGGTTTATGGTCCAATGGCCTAAATTGACCAAAAAGTTGTGCGATGTAAATAGAATGCAAGGGAACAAATTTGCGTGGGACATGATATATCAAAATGAAGATAAACTTATCTACTACAAAACTCATGAAAAAAGTTTCGAGAGATTGACATCTCTGGCGTTCCAAAAATCAAAGTTACGAAAAAGTACATTAATGGTCAAAACTAATTATAATAAAATTATTTATTGAAAATAATTCATAAAAAAATTAAAAATAATCCTAAAATCCAGGGGACTTACAACGGACGTGACTCGAGTGAGAGAAATCGTAATGCGTGTCGAACACTACGATTGAACATTGAGACGAAACGTGCATCAAGTGCACGAATTAAAATAGAACATCGAGTTGCTACATCGGCGAGTGCCTTAGTGCACGAGCCATATAACATCGAATCACTATATCGACGAATGCCACAGGGCATGGGTCGTAGAACATCTATCGAATTATGCCTCTGTGCACAAGTTAGAGGGCTAGAACATTGAAAGACTATATTGAGGCGAGTGCCTTAGTGCACGAGCCGTAGAACATTGAATACACTATCGAGGCGTGCCTCAAGTGTACGAGTTGCAGGGAATGAATATAAGTCTTAGAATATTGAAAGGATCGTATCGAGGTGTGCATCAAATGCACGAATCAGATAACAATGAACTTTAAGTCATAGAACATTGAAATACTTTATCGATGATTGCATCAAATGCACGGGTTCGGAGAACATTAAATAACTATATCGAAGCGTGCATATGTGCACGTGACTTATGAAATATGACTTCGGATGCAAAGTGAACAGTTGTGGCACAAATGCCACGGAACTGTTGATTATGCAAAAGGACTTAGTGCCTCGGTGCGTTTGGGACCTATGATCGCCGCTTTGAAATATTGAGTTGAGACATGGTGCTACGGAACAACGAATCGAAGTATGGAAACATGAGATGGAAGATTGGTAATGTAATGAGATGATATGAGTTCCAAGTTTCAGACTCGGATTATATTTATATTGTATGAGTAAGATGCATATTGCATGGTCACGGACAAAGTGGAATAGCTCGTGCATGGGTGTTGATGGCTTTCCTTGAACGATATGTGCCGGGGCACCGGGATCGTTTCTACCTAGGTCGAAAGTGGTGCTAGTAAGCATGGTATTACGAGACCTCCAGTAGGATTTGCTACCCAGGCTGAAAGGGTGCGTCATAATAAGGATGTGTGGGACCTTCGCTGGACTTGCTACCCATGCGAAGGATAACGGCCCATTGTATCAAGATATAGTCCTTTATGGCTCGAAAATGCCAGTGACCTTCATATAGATAGGGGTCGGTGGGCTGAATGGTCCATGTACACAGATCCTGTATAAATATCACATTTAATATGACAAGGAAGGATAATAGGCATTCACCTTGCAACGATGCAAGGGTGAGTGCGTTGAGTTGATAAGAAGTCGTCACGAAATAACAAGTTATATCTATGTTGCCTACTTAATTACGTGAATCAAATATAACATTGTACATATGAGTGTTACATGCTTTACTGCTTTCATTGCCATGTAATCAATCATAAGGCAATAACAGAAAGACTACTTAATAAGATGCATGATTCACAAGATTATTTAATGTTGGTTTAGACGAGTGGGTCTCACCAGTACACAAGATGATTAGTACTGATCTCTCACTAGATTGCTTGCAAGATGCAGGGAATGATTTAATCGTGGTGGAGCTTCGCTTGGATGTCCTGGGGCATGAAGTTCCTTAGAGTTTCGAGGCGTGCGATCCGCGTTGGCGCTTGGACTTGCAACATGATGATGCAGTCGGGATATATAAGACATGATGTATGGAACGACGAGATCCTTTGTGGGTTAGAGAGATCATGTGTGTTGTAAGCTAATTTGGCATATTCAATTAGGCTATTGAGAGTCTTTGTAATTTTGCTGCTTATTCAATAAAGAGATTGTTTCGTATACTCTGTATAACTTCAATATGATTGCTTTTTTATGCTGCGAAATGTTGTGATTTGAGATACCATTTAAAGAAATTTTCTTCCAGCGAGGACGATCGATTCGGCTGAATCGATGCGATACGAAAAATTCGGCAGGTCGGGACGTGACATGCGGGGTCTCAGGTTGGGGGGTGAGAAGGGAGAGAGAGAAGAGGGTGACGGCTAGGGTTAGGGTTTTGGCCCTAATACCATGTTGTAGGAAATAATAGTTATTTATTGATAATAGAGATTACTTATATATATGGGAGATGAATCACCTCTATTATTCTACCCGATGAGGGACTAGAGTTCAATACACTCATACTTAGCAAAATTTATTCTAAGGACAATATACGTTCTGTAACGTGCCTTGAATCCTCTACTCTCTGTTCTTGTTTTTAGTTATGCAATTTTCATGATTGCATTCTTTAGGAATATTTCCAACAGATATGCATATTTGATACTTCCTTTAGAAATTAAGAAAAAAAAAGTGATATAAAGATCAAATAAAGATTACTTAGTCATGGTATACGCGTCGTACTGCTTCAAGTAGAGACCAGATAGCAGCAACGAAGAGAACTCAAATGGTGATGAGTTTGGCCATTGATGCGAAAGTATCATGATAATCTATTCCTTTAACTTGTATATATCCTTTCGGAACAAAGCGTACTTTATAGCATTCTATGGAACCATTTAATTTTGTAGATCCATTTACATTCAATTGATTGCTTACCAGGTGGTAGACGAGATAAAGACCAAGTGTTGTCCATTGCATCTCGCCAAGCATGGAATTTCATAGCATTTGTGAAAGAGGAGGGCTCATCGAAGAAATTAATATTAGGTAACACTATAAGTAGAAAAAATTTTGGAGTGAATGAAATTGTACGAGCGGGTATTGAGTGACATGTGAAGTTGTTGAGCAAATATAATCTTTTAAATGGGACGGGGCCCGTTTGGTATGGGTCGAACGCCTTGCTTCCTGTGATGGTATAGGAGCCAAGGACGGAGGTGGTTGAGTAACCTCATCACGTGGAACTTCATGAGGTGGCGGTACATCACGTGTATCTTTAGGAGATTGGTGATGTATCATGTGGACATTCATGAGAGAGTGGAGGTCCTCATGAGACAATGGTGATGAGAAAATGTTAAGAGTCCACTTGTGTGATGTGAGGTATAACTTCTCGTGAAGTATTAGGATAATGGAAAGAACCATAATCTTCCAATAGTGTAATATGTAATATGAACTCCGGAAGGAGGGGAACTAAAGGGCATGTCATAAATACTATCTCGTGGAAGATGACATCACGAAAAATATAAAATTTTGTGAGATTGGATATCGTAAATACGAAATCATTCTTGACCATATGGAAACCAACAAAAATTCCTGGGTTGACATGAGGGTCAAATTTAATTTTAATATTAGTGTTTCGAGCAAAACAAAGACACCCAAAAACTCTTAAATAAAATAAAATGGAGGGACACCAAAAAGCATTTAGTATGATGACTTATGAGCCAAGAGTGGAATTGGCATTTTATTGATTAGAAATGTAGCTGTCATGACACATTCACCCTAAAATTTTAGTGGCAAACGTGCTTGAAAACATAAGGCACGGGTAACATCGAGGAGATGATAATGTTTTCTCTCTATGACACCATTTTGTAGCAACACAACTACGTTGGTGAATAATTCCTGAAACCAAGATTAAAAGGTTTTAGATAGATTTATCGTATTTTCTAGAGTTGTGGGAGAAAGAGCGCCACTCCCAGAAAATATTTGAGATATTGGATTGGACTTCACATTCCACCATATGTAAGAAATAAATTGACAATTTTTTTTGTTTCAGATTTAACTTTTATGAGATATGTCCATGTGCATCATGTAAAATCATCAACAATAGTTAGAAAAAGAACGAGCACCACTATGAGAGGGCTTTGAAAAATGGTCCCCAAATTTCACAATGGATCAATTGAAGAGTTTAGTACTTAATGAAAAACTTGTATTAAAAACTAGACATTGTTTTGGCAATGGGCATGTATCCACGGACAACCAAAAGTCGACTTAATTGAAAAAAATCCTAGATAGAAATTTAAAACGCGACAAAGATGGGTGACCCAGGTGCCAATGCCATAGGTCAAATTTATTTTGGCCTAATGAAGAACACGTAAAAGTAGAACCTAAGAAATATAGACCATCCCGTTGATCATCCCGACCAATCACTTCTTCCTCAGTCGGTCCTAAAACAAACACTGTGAATACAAGAAAATAACTTCAAAATCATTAGATAGAGTAATTTGAGAGATGGATAATAAATTAAACTTAAAGGAAGGAATATGAAAAACATTCTCTAATTTAAGTTTTGATGAAAAATTAAATTGAACCAATATTGAGAAATGAGGGATGAGATCCATCGGGTAATTGGACAAGAAAATTATTACGTGCATGGGTATAAGTCTATAAGAATTAAATAATGATAAGAAAAAACAAATATGATTAGATGTATGGAATCTATAATCCAAGCTGTTGGAGAGAGGAAAAATCATACATGCTAAGTTTGCAGTAGGAACAGAGGTCCTTTCGGAGGATCCGAAGCCAATAAACTGAGGATTTTGACATATTGCTCGGGTGTAAAGGACATGGCTTGAAGGGCACCAGATGGAGCAGTCAAGGTAGACTTAGGGTTGGGCCACGTTCTAGCTGTAACGTTGTTGGATTTTAAAGGATAAACCATACATTTTGTAGCATGTGGCCTTGGTGTGGTTGTGATGGTATTGGAGCTAAGGGCAGAGGTGGTTTAGTAACCTCATCACGTGGAGCTTTAGAGGTGACAGTACATCACGTGTAGCTTCATGAGATGGTGATGTATCACGTGGACCTTCATGAGAGAGTTAAGGTGGAACCTCATGAGACGATGGTGATGAGAAAATGTTAGAGTCCACTTGTGTGATGTGAGGAGTAACATCACATGAAGTATTAGGATAGTGGAAAGAACCATCATCTTTCAATAGTGTATTATGAACACCGGAAGTAGGGGAACTAAAGGGCATATCAAAATACTGTCTCGTGGGAAGATGACATCAAGGAATAAATTTTGTGAGATTGGATATCATAAATATGAAATTATTTTTGACAGTATCGAAACCAACAAAATTTCTGGGTTGACACGAGGGTCAAATTTATTTTTAATATTAGTGTTTTGAGTAAAACAAAGAAACCCAGAAACTCTTAAAGAAAAATAAGATGGAGAGACACCAAAAAGCATTTGTTGTGTTTATGAGCCAAGAGTGGAGTTTGGCATTTTATTTATTAGAAATGTAGTTGTCATAACACATTCACCCTAAAGTTTTAATGGCAAGTTTGTTTGAAAACATAAGACACATGTAACATCGAGGAGATGATGATGTTTTCTCTCCACAACACCATTTTGTTGTGGGGTAGCAACGCAACTACGTTGGTGAATAATTTCATTTTTATATAAGCAAGATTAAAAGTTTTAGATAGATTTATTGGATCGTATTTTCTAGAGTTGTGGAAGAAAGAGCACCACTGCCAGAAAATATTTGAGATATTGGAGTGGAATTCACATTCTACCATATGTAAGAAATAAATTAACAATTATTTTGTTTCAGATTTAACTTTTATGAGATATATTCATGTGCATCCTGTAAAATTATCAACAATAGTTAGTAAAAAACGAGCACCACTTTGAGAGAACTCTGAAAATGGTCCCCAAATGTCACAATGGATGAGTTGAAATGTTTAGTACTTAATGAAGAACTTTTATTAAAAACTAGACGCGATTGTTTTTGTAGTGGGCATACATCACATGGACAACCAAAAGACGACTTAATTGAATGGAAATTTCTAGCTAGAAATTTAAAATACGACAAAGATGGGTGACCTATGCGCCAATGTCATAGGTCAAATTTATTTTGGCCTAATGAAGAACAACCTAAAAGCAGAACCTAAGAAATAAAGACCATCCCATTGATCGCCTTGACCAATCACCCTCTTCGTCAGTCGGTCCTGAAACAAACACTGCGAAGATAAGAAAAGAACTTCAAAACCATTAGATCGAGTTATGAGAGATGGATAATAAATTAAACTTAAAGGAAGGAATGTGAAAAACATTCTCTAATTTAAGCTTTGATGAAAAATTAATTGAACCAATATGGAGAACTGAGATACGAGATTCATTGAGTAATTGCACAAGAAAATTATTAGGTGCAGGAGTATATGAATTAAATAATGATATGAAAAAAACAAATATGAGTAGATGCACCAGAATCTATAAACCAAGTGGTGGAGAGAGAAAAAATCATACCTGCTAAGTTCGCAGTAGGAACAAAGGATTCTTCCGGAGGTCGAAGCCAATAAACTAAAGATTTTGACATATTGCTCGGGTGTAAAGGACATGGCTTAAAGGGCACCAGATGGAGTAGTCAAGGTAGACTTAGGGTTCAGCCACGTTCTAGCTGTAATGTTCTTGGATTTAAAAGAATAAATCATAAAATTTATAGCATGTGGTCTTGGTGTGGCTATGACGATTGCAATAGTTGCAAAAGGGGCATTGCCTTTTATTGGAGGATGAAGCATTTGTAGAGCGACATTGGACTTGATTCGGAACATAAAGGACAGGGGACTCAACTGCCAAATCTACAACATTGTTGTCTTCTTGCTGCTTTTTTTTCTTCTGTCAAACCAAAGAGTAGATTCGGGTTGTAGTGGGGAACAACTCCATCAGGAGTATTTGACTTCGGATTACAATGAATCGATCATGAAGTCCTTGGAGGAACTCTATGGCTCGATCCTGATGGAGTCGCTCAACCGGCCCATTCCTACAAATACAAGAAGTAGTAGTAATAGAAATTAATTCATCGCAAAGTGATTTCAATTGAGTAAAATAAACAGATATCATAGAGTTCTCTTGTTTCAGGGAAGATATTGCTTGCTTCAACTGGTAAATCTTGGAAATGTTGGATTGTGAGAAGCGTTCATGGAGATCCTTCAATATTTCACAAGCGGTGTCGGCGTACAATATGCTTGTATGGATATCTCCAAACACAGAGTTTAGGATCCAACTGCTAACAAAATCATTACAACGAGCCCACGTCAACCATCGGTTTGGAGAAGAATCATCGACAAAACCAAGCTTATACTGCTAACAAGATCATTTCAACGAGCCCAAGTCATCCATCGGTATGGAGAATGAATCATCGACAAAAACAAGCTTATTCTTGGACGTAATACCATGGTGAAGACGTGAAACCAGGTGTTATACTTATCACCGGAGAGGACATGAGAAACAATGACAGTCGTGGGATCGATTACCGAACCTTGAGAGGAAGAGAGGAATCAACCATATTGCTTGGGGGAGTTTGGACGTCTATACCATATTGAATTTAGAAGACAAATTTGTATGTTCTCTCTTGAATGAGCAACCACCAAAAGAATACTTATATTTATGTGGTCACATCCTATAATTAAACTAATGGGAGAGAAGAAAATCTACAAGTATCAACTACGTATATACAAATATGTTAAGATCGACTAAGATAACAAATTCAATAATGCTAAGTCTACTACCAAATGCTTACAATCCTTTTACAATCCCTCACCCATGTGCTGACATGTGGACCATGGCCCACATGTCAGCAATGGGTGAAGGTTGTAAGAGGGTTGTAAGCATTTGGTTGTAACTGTAGCATTACTCTAACAAATTGAAAATATACAAGTATCAACTAATATATTAAATATGTTGAGATAGACTAAGATAACAACTACATTGAATCTCGTTTACAAAGTGATAAGGCGGATAAGGATAAAGCTCATGACCAACTCATGTTTAGCATCTATCTAATATAGCTTACTGTTTCTTGAATTTTAGAATTTCATGGAGAATACTACCTCTGGGGCGTATTCAGAGGTAAGAAAGATCCCCTTCCTGCTGTGAAGTTGCACTGCCCCTCCGAGCCGAATGGAGCTGTAGAAGAGAACCGAACGACAGAGGTCTCACTTGGAGAAGAGAAGGAAGAAGAGGCAGACGGCTGCAATGAGGCGATAACCAAGAGTAGCCCCGGCACTCAAAATGCGTCGCGGGCTTCCAAGACGAATGAGCTCGCAGGAGAGGCTCTGAAAGCAGACGACTCGTGCAAGATCCAGGTGATGAAGAAAAACAAGAGGAAAAGTAGTCACTAGCTAGAGAGGGGCTTGAACTTGAAGATGGGCAAATTTGTGACAACTACAACAATTTTTAAAAAAAAAGAAAGTTGACAATCGCAAGTAGAGGACATTGGCGTTGGACTTGGGCCTTAGCTGCTAATCTGCTGACAGTAAAGGCAGTCGTGACGAAGAAGCAAATACATGATCAAGACTTAGTTTCTAATAGATTTCTGTGATGTTTCATTAAGCTTTTGCTGTAGTGATGTTTGGTGGTGCTTGTTGTATGCTTTCCGTGAAATGTTCGGTTCCCTATGCTTGGTATAAACCAATTTTCTGTTCAGGTTACAGTGCTGCTATGTAATATAGGATTATGAAGGATGCATGGGCCATGGCTTGCTTATACTTTGCTATGCAATCGCCTGAGTAAAACTCGTATTATATGTGAATTTTTTTCCGTATCTTTCAGAAACTAGATACTTGTGTACTACTTTTGACAGATTCAAGTTTCAAACGTGTTCCGTATAAATTATTGAAAATTTTGGCACAAAAAGCGTGGTGGAAACATGTTTAATTAACAAAAATTGACAACATATTTAAGAATATGAAGTTGCTAATCTCAATATTTACATTTTTGAATATTTGACCGGATTTTGAATGTATTTTATTTGTACTGGGCTAATTTTTGTCGTTCCGATTTTTTTTGTTTTTTTCGTTTGCCAGACTTGCTAACAAGGCTCTTGCCTATTCTGATTGAGTAGTACAATTCGAAGTCGTAGAAGCAATGCTGTTGGTTGTTCATTCGACAAGAGTAAGTTTTCTATTAGTTCCCATTTGATCCAAGTTTGTCTGCTACAAGCTATACTCTGGGAAACCAGTTCTGTTCTTTTTTTTTTTTTTTCTTTTTTTTTGCTTGATCTCTTCTTGGGAGTACCACTAGACCTGTCAATGGATAGTCGAAAATTCGAATCCGATCCGATTCCGTATCCGAACTTTAGGATATTTTTCGAAATTTCGGATATCGGATTCGGATATCCGAATATTTTTCGGATATTATCAATTTTCGGATACGAATTCGGATATTAAGATATTCAAATCCGTTAATATCCGATCCGACTTTAAATTACAAATTTTGGATATCGAATTCGGATATCGGATTCGGATATCCGAAATATTATATATATTGTAGTATAATGTATATGTAATATATATTAATTAATAGAGAAGATTAAAGTATTTTATTCTCAACTGACTTTTACATAAATTAATTATAATATAATTGATATATAATAGTAATATATATTAATTACAATTTACAACAGAAGAAGAAAGGACTCAAATATGTAGAGAAATTGAATTTGGTTTTCGGATAATAACTAAATTTTTAATATTTCGGATTTCGGATATTCGGATAATAACTAAATTTTTAATATTTCGGATTTCGGATATTCGAATACTAGCATTCTAATTTTTTAGCTAATCGGATCGGATATTATCCGATATCCGTTAAACTAAACGGATACGAATTCGGAGTGTCAAAAGAGATATCCGTTCGGATATCGGATCGGATTCAGATATTACAAAAAAAAATCGGATACGGATACGGATATTGTCCGATAAGCATCCGTTGGCACCCCTAAGTACCACTACTACAACAACAAAGCCTTTGTTCCAATTTCTTGCGGTATGCTGGCTGCTTGTATCCTCTTCTTTCATTTGGCTAAATCGGCTTTGTTAAGGCCATATAACAGAAATCATATCCTTTTTTAAAAGAGAATTTTTGTTTTACCCCCCACTTTTTATGTCAATATTAAGGGTGCACCCCACTGTTATGCATTAATAAACGACGACCCCCCACTTCTAACAGTTTCCGTCCGTGTCTAACAGAAACCCTCCCTTCGTCGACTTTTTAGGACGTAAATACCCTCCGTTCTATGTGTTACGTGTTGTGTTCTTTCTAATTCCTAAACTACCCTTCACTTATTAAATTCCAACCGCTCTCCCTCATAAAAGAAGTTGACGGACGTGCTTTTGACCTAACCCCCAAATTCTCTCCTTCATTTGTTCTCGTGTCACTATTAGGGTTCGTCCAAGCTTGAGCGACCTCCCATGGCGACCTCTGCAACACAGGTACAATGAAATTGCTCCTGTACTTTTTTTCCTAAACTTTTTGTTTTGCCCCTCAATTCTGAGTAATTTGGTCCTTCTTGTAGGAGAAGTGTCAAATTTGCTCCAAGAACAACCACCTTGCCGATGAATGTTCGTTCTTGAGCTCGCCTTGCAAGATCAGGAACTGCAAGGGGATTAGGCACCTGTTGAAGTCAAATACTAAGGCAAATCCTGGTAGAAAGTTTTTGAAATGCCCTGTCTGCTCGGATTTTTAATGGTTGGATGCCGCTATTTTGGAGTCAAGCTCTGGAAGTTCTTCTTCGACAATTCAAATGGAAGGATGTTTCACATGTGGTGAATTAGGGCATTGGAAGAAACAATGTCCTTGGGAAGAAAATACTTGCCCAAATCAACATTGTGGAGGGAAGAGAGCTGTCTTGATGTCAAAGAGGAGTCACAGCAAGGGAAGAAGATTCTTGCAATGCATGAGATGCAACAATGCATTCCAATGGTTGAATGAGGGTGTTGTTAAAGAGGAGAACAAATGTGAAATTCCTGTTCAAATTGTAGTAAACACAACTTTAGATAAGTTGTGCCAAAAATTTGGAAAGGAATTGGGCATGTAAAGTTGAAATCATGTAGTTGAGTGGAAATTTCCTATCTATGTAATGAATTGAAGTCGATTGCTTATGTTACTTTGTCAACAACTGCATGTCTCTCTTTTATGAATGTTGAACATATTCATAGATGCTTTGATCCATTTAAGTTTCACTACAAGCATTATCTGTAGTTCATGCAGACAAGTACCAAATGTTTAGAACTTTCAAACAAAGTTTACTTTGCTGCTTCAAACATTGGCCCTCAAAATGAATGTTTGCTGAAGAAAGAAAGATCACTTTGCTTATTCAAATGCTGCTTCAAACATTGTACATTCATTACATTCAAACATTGGCCTTCAAAGAAGTGTGCTGGACAAACATTAAAGAATCCTTAACAAACATTGAAGAATTATGAAGAAGCAAAGAATCCTTAACAAACATTGGCCTTCAAAATACAGACAATATTATGCAGCATTTGTTGTTGCTGCTTGAATCCTTAACAAACATTGGCCTTCAAATAAGTGTGCTGAACAAACATTAAAGAATCCTTAACAAACATTGAAGAATATTGGCCTTCAAAAAAATACAGCAATTGGCCTTCAAACATTAAAGAATCCTGAACATCATAGTGAACACAAATTGTCCTCCATAATAGTGAACACAAATTGTCCTCCATAATAGTGAACACAAATTGAACATATAAGCAAACATTGGCCTCCAAAATAGTGATGGGCCTGCATATCAAGTGCTGCTTCAAAATAATGATACGTCTCTGAGTTTAAGGATTACACAAAAGTAATGTACTTGGCCTCAAGCATGTACTTGGCCTCAAAAAACTGAACATAACAGAGTTTAAGGATTACACAAAAGTAAAGCAAGCATACAGTTAGTGCTGCTTCAAAATAATGAACATTCAATACACTTTCAACATTAAACAAGTACAATCCTATTGCTGTTGTTGTTGTTGGAGGATTGAAGGATTGTTGCTGTTGCTGCTGCTTGTTCCCATATTTAATCTGACACTATTGTTCCATGGAGGTCTAAACACAGAATTCATTGGCCTCCTCGGTGGTAGAATAGCTGCAATATTAGCCCTGCCATGCACTCTCAGGTTTTGATGAATCCAGTCACTCCCAGATTTGAAGGGAATGGTAGATGAGTGAGGAGGTGGAGGTCTTGGATGCACCAAATTGGAAGAATTGGTAGATGAGTGAGGAGGTGGAGGTCTTGGATGCATCAAATTGGAAGAATTGGTAGATGAGTGAGGAGGTGGAGGACCTGGTTGTTGTTGTGCTGATGAAGGTATTTGTGGTCCTCCTGTGCCCATGGAGCTAGCATCCTTCTTCTTTCCCCTTGAAGTCTTTGGCCTCTTGTAAGCAGTGTTAGTCTGTCGTGGTACATTTTGTTTTGGTTCTTTGGGGGGTCTTGTTGGCCTTTGTGCCCTTGGTGTTTTCTGGTTTCCTCCAACTGGTCCTCCTTGACAACTTCTAGCATTATGATCAGATGGCAACTTGCATCTCCCACAAATCCTTTGCTTCTTGGCATGTCTTGGTAACTCATCAGCCTCCCTCCTCCTAACACTCTTTGGTCTTCCAGGTTGCCTTCTTGTAGCAGGTGGACCAACTTCATATGGTGGCTGTAACCAAGTGCAATATGTAGAACACATATAGGATAAAGAACATTTCCAGCATAAGAAAGTGCAATATATATAACACAAATAGGATAAAGAATCTTACTGGATCCCATAAGCTTTGCTGAGGCAATGGAAAGATCTTTCCAGCATAAGCCTCCTTGTAGGTATTAGCATGATAGTAGTCGCTTGTGAACCTATACCAAGATAAGTAATTTATGATGTGAGTGTACATATAAACGGCTATGTATCTATATTGCTATGCATATATAAACTGCTATGTATCTATATTGCTATGCATATATAAACTGCTATGTATTTATATTGCTATGCATATATAAACTGCTATGTATCTATACTGCTATGGCCAATAACTGCTTTGTATCTATACTTACAGTGTCCATGTGGGCCTAATAGGTAATAGTGCTGCTACAGCATGAACACATGGTATCCCTGTTAAGTCCCATACATGACAGTCACAAGTCTTGGCTCTAATATCAACTGCCCAACTGTTTTCAATGGAGAACACACTTGTGACACAAAATAATCCCTCATCAGCACCATTGACCTGAAACTGGTTGACTTGCTTTTTCCTATGCTCAATGATCTTCTTTGCTTTTGGAGTCAAGTCAGTCTCACCCCAGCCTTTAGAAACCATCTTCCTATCATAGATCAATTGTATGACCATCATATGATACATCTCTACAATCATAGTGATGGGCCTCCCTCTGATGTCCCTTATCCAACTGTTGAAGCTCTCAGAGAAGTTATTGGTAATGTGCTCACACTTGGTTGTCTTATCAAAGAATGCTCTACACCATCTTCTCATGTCCTCTTCCATAAGATACTGAAGACCCTCTGGACATTGTTCAGAAAGTGCTTTGATCCATTTAGCTGTGTCAGCCTCTCTGTATGCCCTAGCTGCACCCCAGGTAAGGTGCTTCAACTGTAGGCTACTACTGATTCGAGCCTTAAAATTCTTATAGAAATGTCTGAAACAAAATCTGTGGGGGTGCCCATAAAATTCAATGTCAACAGCACGTTCTAAGCCTTTCTGCCTGTCAGATATAAATGTTATCTTACCTGGATGTTGCAACAACTTGTCTTTAATAATTGAAAGAAAGTGGCCCCATGTTGCTTCACATTCAGATGTGCAAAGATAGATGGCAAGAGGGAACAGTCCATTGTTACCATCTAAGGCAGTTGCTGACAAACAAACCCCCCCATGCTTTTCTTTCAAGTGACAGCCATCTAACCCCACTAATGGTCTACAACCTTTAATGAACCCTGTAAAACTTGCATTGTAACCTATGCATAAATAGCCAAATTCAGTGGTCCCTGCTATATTTCCACAAAAAGCTACACTCCCAGGATTGGATCTCATAACCTGCTGTGCAACCTGAGGACATTTCCTATAACTTTCATCATAACCCCCAAAAATTTTCTCTTTCACTCTCATTAATGTCATATGTGCATTCCAATAGGAAACCTTTACTGTAAACTTGGACCACATCTGCCTCTGAATATCCTTTGCCTTCCATGAGATATGGTGTGCTTTAATATCATCTTCCAATACATCAGATATGAACTTACTGTTGGCCAATTTGTTTGAGAGCTTTGAAGTGTGCTTGCAAGTGTGGGCTCCATTAAGCTGCCTAAGTGTACATGTAGTCCTGTCAGGTGAAATTCTGACCCTACACATCCATGGACATGCCTCTTCTTCACACACACCCCATATCCTATTTGATTCATTCTTAACAAATTTCATTTCAAACCTGTTCTTTATTGCAAATGTCCCTAAATATCTTCTGCACTCAGTAGGATTCATCCATTATGACCTATGACTAGTTCACCCACAACTGGAGCCCTGTATTCCTCCTCACCCATCTCACCCTCATTGTATAAGTCATCAATTTTAGCAGGTCTATGATCACATTCAGAAGCAGATGATGGACAACTATGGTATTCCTCTTCAAGGTCAAGTTCATCAAGGTTAAGTTTCTTTCTTCTCTGCAACTCTTCCCTCTGAAACTCTGTTTCTTCACCCCATTCTTCATTTCTGTCTTCACTGCCTGGTACAAATTCTTCATCCTCCTCTGTTTCTTCAACTTCATCATGAATTTCTTCCTCCTCTGCCTCTGTACCCTCTGCATTGTGCCAGTCTGCCTCTCCTCATCAACCTGTGTACCATCACCTTGTCTTCCAGCCTCTGCTTGACCATCTTTACCCCCAATATTGAAGACCCTTGATGGCATTTCATCCAACTGCTCCTCTGGGAGGTCCACATCACTATCACTAGGTAGAGGTTCAACACTATCATGTTGCAATTGAACTGCTGGCTTTCTAGGTGATTTATGTGCTACTCTCTTTATAAGTGTTCTCCTATTTCCAACTGCTGGCTTGCTAGCTGATGCTTGTGTCTCAATAAGTTGTGGCTCAGGTTGTTGTTCTTGACTTGTCTCTTTACCAATCTCTTCTAAGAACAAGTGTATTTTTTCATTATTGTCTGGCAATTGCTTGCCAATCATACCCAACAACTCACCATCAGTCAACACCTCCACTCTTTCACCACTTTTTGAGTCATCAATCCAGTGGTACTTGTAACTAGCCTCCAAAGTACTACTCTGAATTATATAGGATATATCCAACAAACTAATCAAGTCTGGGTCTACTTCAACAGCTGTTGAACTACCATTCATACAGTGGACCCTAAGCACGACCTTCCTACATAATAGTACAAGTATGCACACATAAAATAACATGCTTACAGACTATAGTGGACCCATTCAGAGAGCAAACAATAAACAGACTCAACAATAAATAGAAGAGGAAAGTAAAACTTAGGTTAGGATAGTATAACTTACAGTGGGAGACTGCCTTTCTTCATGCTATCTCTCAGAGAAGCTCTGAACGAGAAAGGGGTTTTGGATTGGAGAATTTAGGGCAGAATTTAGGGCTAAATCTGAAAAAAAGAAGAAGAAGATGTCGAAGGTGCTCAGAGGAAATAATTTCGTAACCAATCTTTCATATATTGAAGGAAAAAATTGCAAAAAAATGGCAAAATTACCTGACTTGCAGACTTTGCCATGGGGGCTGGACGATCGCGGATGGAATTTTCGGGTTTGGGAAGAGTCGACATCGCGAATGTAGTGTGGGGATTAGGTTGCGGAAGGGAATTTGGAAAAGGAATTTAGGGTTTAGGTTACGGAAGGGAATAAGATTTGGGGATGATAATTTGGAGGGAAGTTTAGGTTCGACTGAACAGAGGGTTTGGGAGAGAAAGAGTCGGTTAGGAGTTTATTAAACGAGGGTATTTTAGGGATTCCATAAATACTTTATGTCAACAGTTGAGAACGGAGGGTATTTACGTCCTAAAAAGTCGACGAAGGGGGGTTTCTGTTAGACACGGACGGAAACTATTAGAAATGGGGGCCGTCGTTTATTAATGCATAACAGTGGGGTGCACCCTTAATATTGACATAAAAAGTGGGGGGTAAAACAAAAATTCTCTTTTTAAAAATCAATTAACATTCGTTTTGGCCTACCCCATGTAATCCTTGAGGCTCATTTTACTTATCCGGACATCTACTGAAGTAAAACCTATAAAGCCTAGTTTGTTTGTTTTTTTTTTATTTTGAGATGTCCGACGTTACGCACCGGACTTTGTACACATTGCATTGCATGCCTTTTGGGTTCAATGTCCTCAACTTCTACCATTTTTATAAATGGAAAGAATAATACGCCTCCGTGGCTCGTGTTGGATCGTATCTCGTTTCCGGTTGAGCGCTCAAAAGGGGGTGACAATGGAGTTGGTAATTTAGTCCCGGTGATGGGATCATGAGGTACAGATAATTGGGATTGATTCAGGCCTTACATGAGAATTCTTTTTTAAGGCATATGGGCCCAATTCAATATCGCATCTCATGGGCCAACTCCGGTTCGGATCATACAGCGTTCCTAACCGTTCGATCCATTGATCTCCCGCCACCCAGCCAAGATCTTATATCTTTCCTTGATAACCACAAGAGTCACTCATTGTAATTTGGGCAATGGGTGTTTGCTCAAACACCTTGACTTTATTATTGTGTTTTGCACCAAATGGAGCTGTAATCCAAATGGGCCTATGCACAATAGAAGAATTAATACTCCTAGCGCAAGAAGGCTCGCGATAATGCAGGATTTTGAAGGATCGAGAAGTTGCACATAGTTGTACACCCAGTCTTCTTTTAGTGTCTTTCTGTAACTCGAATCTAAAGCTATAATCAAACTTTATTATCATGCCAAATGATGCCCTCTATGACTCTATCCCTACTTAGGGGCTATTTGGTTCTGTAAAGTGTGACAGTAAGAAATTCGGCAATCAACATTTTGCGTACACATTGTTTTGAAGTACGACGAAGTGAAAAAAATTATTCGTTGGTTGCTTTGAAGAAGTAGATGATAAAAGTGGAGAATCCTAAAGTTTGGTTTAGATGGTTGTCGAAATGAGTTGGAAAGTGTAACTTTTCGTAGTTCTTAATGATTTGAAAAGTGTTAAAGTAAAGAAAAAATGATCCTCCAACCAAAAGCGTAGAGTGGGGATGAGGATTTCTCACTAACACGCTCCATTTCGGAAGGGAAAAAAAAAAAACTCTAATTTCAAAATGAGGATTTTGTGGCAGACAACTTTTAATATTCATGCCATTTTATAGAAAATCTCGTTTGAAAATCTTCCAACCAAACATGTGAAGTGTTCACAAATTTGGATTTAGGCTACTTCATTCCCCCAAATATGCGAACCAATACGAGACGATAAAAAAAAATTCACAATTCAATTTCCTTTTCCTTTTTATCAACGCTTAGAATATATTAAATATATTATATGACAATTAGACATTAAAGGGCATTTGGTCTAGTGGTATGATTCTCGCTTAGGGTGCGAGAGGTCCCGAGTTCAATTCTCGGAATGCCCCTGTTCCATTTTTTTAAAGTTTACAGTACTTCCTTCTTCGCTCCGACTACCAACACCTTCTCTCCTCTTCTTCCTCTCTTTCTCTCCAGGCTCTCTTCTTCTTCTTCACCCATATTTTCTTCCCAAAGCAAACCTCGTCTCCTTGTTGCCCATTGCTGTTCTTCTTCCCACAGCGGTTCCCTCTCTACTTCAGTCAATTCAAGGTTGGAGAGATTTGTGTGCAAATATGCATTCCCATGCTATTAAGTACATAAATGATAGAGATGCTATGACACTATGAGCTTAATCGATGCCTGAAAAATGGTGATGTATTTTTTTTATGTACTTTAGATTTTTATAAGAACTAGTTGTAAATTCGATGCCTGCTCAAAGTAGGTTGCTATGAAAAAGAAATGGCTGCTCAAGCCATTTTTCATGTTGTTGGATCCTATATATCATGAATTCTCAGTCACTCTCTCACTAGACCATTGCATAGTGGATGAATCTTGCTATTTTGACATGTAAGTTTAGTCTTTGTACATTATAGTTAAGTGTTGGATGCCTTCATCCTGTTGATTGTACTAGCATTTGTGCATAGCCTCACTGAGTTTGTTTTCTCTAACAAGGGTTCAGAAGAGATGATATAAATGATAGAAATTTAACCCGATGTCATGAGATAAAAGAACATAAATAAATGCGTAAGCGTATTTGAATTCACTGTTTGGCTTTATGGACCTTGAAGTGAACGTTTTTTTATCCGGTTCGATCTTCCAACTTACTACGACCATTAATAACAAAGATGTATTGATGGGGATGCAAAAGAGAGTAAAAGAAAATCCTTTTTTTTAAAGATTTCTCTCTCTCTCTCTCTCTCTCTCTCTCTTGTTAATTTGTGTACGTTTTTTTATTATTTCTCTGTGTAACTAACCTTTATTCTATTTTGGTAGAGATTTAATTTCATCCGTTTTTTAAAATCTAATCCAATGGACATGATAGAGATGACAATGGGGTGGATATAATAGGGAGTGAATCCGATCCCACCTATATATATATATATATATATATATATATATATATATATATATATATATATATATATATATATATTGGGAGCGGATCAAAAGTCTTCCTTAGAAAACCCCCTAAAAAATCCCCTCACTCTAATTCGTAATATTAATGTTAATGTTAATATTAATGTTAATGTTAATATTAATTTTAATGTTAAGTTTAATATTAATTTTAGTATTTAATGTTAATACTAATTCAATGGTGCAAGTAAAAATTTGCAGTGTGCTAATAGCTTTTTAGATTTGCAGTGTGCTTTACGTATGAGTATCATCTGTGGACTTTTGGTATATAGTCCTTTCTTGTAGTCATACTAATTCAATGGTGCAAGTAAAAATTCGTACTGTTTCATTCTAACTTCCTCCCAGGGCAAGCAATCCCTCCTTATCATCTCCACTTCCCTAGTCAGTCTTCCCTGGGTTTTGATCGAAACATGACCCATATCTCAGCTTCCCTGGCTTATGCATTTCTTTTTTGCAATCCGCAAACTAAGAGAAAGTTATACATTCAACACTATTTTGCTTCCCAGCTTCATGGTCTCTTTTGAGTGATTGTGAAGCTTGCTAGCAATATCACTACAGACAAGGTGATTCAAACCAACATCAGTACGAAGTCTCCTCAAAATCCTTGACTAGAAAGATACTAGTCATTTTGCTGCAAGGTGTGACGACATTAGACAAGCTAATGACCATGTAGAAGCCAGCAAGTATCTCCATGTTCTATGAGAATTGATGAGAAAGACGTATACCTTCTTTTTATGAGAAAGATGTATACATTGACCGTGGTAGCTAAAGTCTTCATTGAAAACGAAAAAGCGAAAAATGAAGTAGGAAGATAGCCCTTGCTCCTATAGGACGAGGAGTCCTAGCTCCTATAGGTGTGCGAAAGTATACCCAGTGCAATAGGAGGCAACCATGCAAGACTACCTCTTACCGTCCGATCAAAGAGTGCGTCGGACGGGATTCGTGCCGCGCATTTCTTGGACAAAGTCGACAAATACTCGATGCAGGTTAGGGTGAGTAGCCAGAGCATATATATATATATATATATATATATATATATATATATATATATATATGCGTGTGTGTGTGTGTGTGTTTTAGATATTTCTAATTTGACCCCTCATCAAATTAAATTTTTCTTCGGTATCTACACATGATTTCCATGACAATTATGCCCTCGAGCCAATTTTCAATTAGACTATTTTAATTTGACTTATTTATTTAGATAATCCAACACAATTAATTTTATATGTGTGGCCCATAATAGTTGAATAATTCCAACAATAAAATGATAGCCATCATCATGGCTTCTATAATAGTTCCTTCTCTCTTTTCAACTTTAATACTTACTAGCTTTGGATGCTTGCAGAGTTACCAGATGTAAGTATGTTAATACAGGTGCACTTATGGAAAGGCATATTGAGGATTATATAGTCTCTTATATTGAGAACCATAGACACAAATTCAGACTAGGATACAGATACGATACGTATTTGGAATATCACATTTTATAGAATTTTGGGATATGTCTACAACATGCATACGGTTATATGTGTAAACAGTTATATCTGTAAACAGGAAAACATATTTATATGCAAACTCTATACATTATATCTTAATAACATCTATATATATATATGCATGTTTCGAATAGTGACGAGGTTCCAAAAAGTTCTAGAAAAGGTTCTACAACAAATGTTACTGCCTCATATCTCAATTACGTTTGTCACGATGAAGAATGTGTCAAAATCACTTGAACTATGTTTTGGATCCTTTTGGAACCTAGACATGGGCATGCCATCTAGCAAGAGAGTAGGTCTGGGCTTGAGTTTTTTGATGTCCATGACAAAAATCATGCTTTTTTTTTTGTTAAAAAAGGCTCCTATGCCTCGAACTCGCGCCCTTTATAAAGCAGGTGTAAGTGAAAACTAACTTTGCTTGCTGACCATTATGTTATGTTGCGTTTTTGAAATACTCCCAAAGGTTATAAAAAAAAAAAGGAACCTAATTTTTTTTGTTGCCCCCCAAAATTTTGGTGCCCAGACTGCCCGTTGCCACAGCCAACCCTGTAGGAGTGTCATGTAAGTATTGTATCCGATACATATTGGATACGTGTCATGACGCAATTCCAATATAATGGGTCTAGTCGGATCATGTCCAGCCTGCACCGTTGTGAGACGGCGACAGTAAGCTGTATCAAGAAGTAAAACACAACAGGCAAAATATCTAACGAAAATAAAACTTCTTTTTTTATTTAAACTGAAACTGGTCTGAAATGGAAATAAGACAACAACACAATTCATTTATTACAATTGTCCAAAAACAAAGAAAGGAAAAAGAAACTATGCCAACATCTATGGTTATGGGGTTCCTGGTTCTGGTTCAGCTAAATCTGCGGGACCCAAGTCAGGCCTGTAGAAAGAACAGTAAGCTAGCTCCTCCTCATCGCAATCACCTAAAAATGATGGATCTTCAGTCAGGAGTGAACAAGAAACATATTTCTTCCACATCTAGCATTTTTAAATTAACAATAAATGAAAATGCGAGACAGTTTAAGAAACTTTATATGTTTTTGTAAATAATAGTAAAAGACAACAAGCAATATGGTCTCAATGTCAAATATGATACAATGCTATGCTAGTATTTTGAGTATATAATAGGGCCTATGACCGGCTGGGATAGAGGCAATATGTATACTAACATTTCAGCCGAAATGAATATCATACGGTACGGCTCAACCTCCTGTATGGTAGAGGTTAGCGCGAGAGAGACAAGCGAAATTTTTGGCTTTGGTCACAGACGTTATACTACTCCCCCAAGCAATCCCCGAGTCAATGAGTTAATGAGTCAATAAGTCACTATAGCAATCCAACAATCCGTCAATCGATGTGGAGTCAGAGAGAGATCCACGGTGAATCAGTGTCACTATATTATATGAAATCAATTGATGCATACATTTAATTATTAAAGTAAAAATACAGACATGGAATAGATATGAAACTTGCCTCAGATGGTTCATTGGCATGGACAGCAACCAGTAGGCAACCGCTAAGGTCTTAGGGATCAGAACCAACAAGATCGTAGTACCAGATTTAGTAACTAGAACTATGCTTAATTCTAAGGAACAACACTAGAGACTAAGTCTGGTAGGTTGGAAAACCTAATTGGAAAATAATTTATATATATATATATATATATATATATATATATATATATATATATATATATATATATATATATATATAAGAATAGATTTTATTACAAAATAATAATTGACAAAATAGTCGTTTTTGAATAAAATATATTTTTGCCGTAGTAACAAATATTAAGAAAATAATTTTAAATCGTATTTTTAGAGATTAATAATTTTAAGAAATTTAGATTTTCCAACTAATATTTTTACTAATTAGAAATTATTTACCGAAAAACAATTTTCCTAGAAATACATTTTTTAAACCCTTCTCATCATAAAAGGAAAAATAGCTTTTAATTTGCAAAATAGTACTTTATGAAAATACAGTTTTTTATCAAACTAACGATTTAACTTAATAGCAAAATATTTTTGTTATTATTACTAAAACCATTTATTTACCGAAATTAATTTAATTTAGCAAGTAAACTCATTTATAGAAATAATATCTTTTTATTATTTATTCTAATTATTGAAAGCTTTTGGTATAAAATATTTTTAGAAAATATATATAAGTTTTCTAGTGACAAACAATAATATTAATAATATTTTGGTGAAATTAATTAATAATAATAGACCATTATTACTAATAATTTAATTTTCCATAATTCTTAATAATTCGATAATTTATTTAAAAAAACACATTTTGCTATAAACATTAATAGGCCAATATTTACTTATAACAGTATTAACCATTAATTCGCCATTATCAACTAATCCCTATGGTTTCCTATACTAACAATTAATAACCACATAATTAATTAACTACACCATCCTACACAATTACCCAAACATTATTATTACAAAACTAAACTATTCCAATTGGCAGAGCTTCATTCTGCCAATTGGCCGGGACATGAAATGGGTTCTGTAAAAAATGACAGAAGGTATCCGGAACAGAAACTTACCAAAAGTTTGCACGAAGGAGCACCGAGGGGAGGCTTCGGACTCGGAATGAAATGTCGGAACGCCAAAGAGGTCGGGAATGGGCACGGGTGCTGGCACAGGGAGATCGCGTGGGACACGCGGCCGCACAGGACTGGCGCACGCGCGGGCTGGACCGCACTGTCGGGACCGAGCGGGCGGCAGGGCACGACGCTGTCGGGGCCGGCGTTGTCGCGGGGGCGACGCGGGGACGAGCTCGGAAGGTGGGGGAGAGGGGTCTGGATTCAGAGAGGGCGACGAGGGGAGTTCGGTGGTGCCTTCGGATTTGGATTTGGTGGAGTAGATTGGAAGAGAGAAGGATTTTGGTGTAATGGAAGGGTGAGAGTTTTTCGTGATTTTCTGTGATGGATTACATACAGAACTGGAAGAAGGGATCAGGGTGCGCGTAGTAGTACGGGAGAATATGATCTACGGGAGAATAGAGTCGTGGGTTTGAACGAGTAAGAGGGGTTGGGTTTGAGTCTACGTGTCATGGGCTTGGGGTTTTGGCTTAAAAAAACAACCAATAAAACCAATAAAATTTAAATAACATGCATGGGCTTCACAACCTTCCCTCCTTAGAAAATTTTGTCCTCGAAATTTTAACCAATTATGAAAGAGAGGGTTAGAACATACCTAGAAAAGATGACGATACTTCTCCCTCATCTCGTCCTCTCACTCCTAAGTAGCCTCGCTTGGTGAGTGATGACGCCAAGCTATCTTGACTAGTGGGATTACTGCACGCCTCAGTCTCTTCTCTATGCGGTCGATGATCTCCACTGGTTGCTCTGGCACGGTGAGGCTAGGTCCAACCTCAAATTCTGAATGATCAACAATGTGGCTCGGGTCCGGTACGTAACACCTCAGCTGCGATACGTGGAAGACGTTTTACACGCATTCGAGACTAGAAGGTCGATCCACTTTGTATGCTACCTCTCCAATTCTGCTCAATATCTCAAATGGACCGATGTAGCGGGGACTCAGCTTGCCAGCTTGGCCAAATCTGATTGTGCCCCTGGTAGGTGATATTTTGATAAATACCTGATCTCGGCCTCAAATTTTAAGGTTCGACGCCTGCTGTCCGTCCAATGTTTCTGACGGTCCTTTGCAATCCTCAGTGTTTCTCTAATCATCTTCATCTTCTCGGCTGCATCTGTAACCATCTCGGGTCCCAACAGGACTCGATCTCCAACATCGCCCCATGCTAGTATAAAGCCTCAAAAGGTGTCATCTGAATGCTGGCCTGGTAGTTATTGTTGTAGGAGAACTCTACCAGGTGTAGGTGATCTTCCCAAGATCCATCAAACTGTAGGACGCATGATCTCAATATGTCCTCAAACGTCTAAATAGTCCGTTCGGACTGACCGTCTGTCTGCGGGTGGTATGCCATGCTAAACTTCAATTGTGTGCCCAAGCTCTCCTGTAGGCTCTTACAGTAATATGAGGTGAAATGGGTATCCCTGTCGGATACGATGCTGACTGGAACTCCATGAAGCCGGTATATATTCCGCATATAAAGAGCTGCGAGCCTCTCGGTGGATAAACCAACCTTGAAAGGAATGAAATTGGCAGACTTAGTCAGTTTGTCCACTATTACCCATATAGCATCCTTCCCTCATTGGGATCTGGGTAATCCTGTTACTAAGTCCATAGTAATATGCTCCAATTTCCACTCCGGAATGGGAAGCGGTTGCAACAAACCTGCTGGTCTCTGGCGGTCTGCCTTCACCTGCTGGCAGATCAAACATCTGGAGACAAATTCTGCCACATCTCGCTTTATTCCAAGCCACCATACATGGGTCCTCATGTCCTTGTACATCTTGTTAGCTCCTGGATGTATAGAATGCTGCGACTGGTGTGCCTTCTTCATCAACTCATTCCTCAGTTCGCCAGTAGGTACGCAAAGTCTCGTGTCGTGCCTCAATGCTCCATCTCCAGCTATGAAAAATCCTTCGAGTGTTCTAGCTAGTACTCGATCTCTTAACTTGCACAGTATCTTATCCTGGAATTGAGTCCCTTTGACTCTGCTGATCAGACTGGACTGCACTTGTAGCTGCATCATAGGCGAGTTCACGCCAGGTACAACTGCTTTTTTCCCAAGCTTCAACATGATTTCCTCTGGTAGCACGATCTCCAATCCGAGCTTCTCCATGTCTTCCAGTAAGTGACATCTCTTTGTCAAGAACATAGCCATCGGGTACCTGCTAAGTGCATCAGCGATGACATTAGCCTTACCCGGGTGGTACTGCAGATTGATGTCAAAATCCTTCATAAGCTCCAGCCATCGCCTCTGGCGCATGTTGAGCTCCTTCTAAGTGAAGACATATTTGAGACTCTTATGGTCTGTGTATATGTCTACCCTCTCGCCTTAGAGATAATACTTCCACAACTTTAGGGCGAAGATGACTGCTGCTAGCTCCAAGTCATGCGTCGGGTAGTTCTTCTCATGATTGCGTAATTGCGGAGATGCATAGGCAATTACCTTCCCATGTTTTTGTAGCACACAACCTAATCCTTTTTCCGAAGCATCACTGTAAATAGAGAATCCACCTGATCCGGATGGTAGTGTCAATATAGGTACGGTTGTCAACCTTCTCTTCAGTTCCTCAAATGATGTCTGGCATGCTTCGGTCCAAACGATTCTTCGTTCTTCCTGGTTAGCTTCGTCATTGGCTCCGAAATCTTCGCGAAGTCCTTCACAAACTTCCTGTAATATCCTGCTAAGCCCATGAAACTTCTGATCACTGCAACTGAGTTGGGGGTTGTCCAAGATTCTACTGCTGCTATCTTCTTGGGATCCACAGATACTCCTTCTCCTGTGATAACATGCCCAAGAAAATTCACTTTATCTAAAAAAAATTTACACTTGGAAAGCTTACCATATAGCTTCTCCTTCCTCAGAGTCTCCAAGACAATCCGCAGGTGCTTCTCATGCTCTTCTTGAGTCTTTGAGTAGATCAAAATGCCATCAATGAAGATGACAACAAACTGATCCAAGTACTCATGGAAGACCTTGTTTATGAGATTCATGAACACAGCTGGGGCATTAGTAAGACCGGATGGAATGACCAAGAATTCATATTGTCCATACTTGGTGTTGAATGCCATCTTCGGAATATCCTCCCCTCGAACCTTGACCTGGTGATATCCTGACCTGAGGTCGATCTTCGAGAAAACCTTTGCTCCGCTCAGCTGATCGAAAAGGTCATCAATCCTGGACAGTGGGTACTTGTTCTTGATTGTGATGTTGTTCAATGCCCGATAATCTATGCACATCCGCACGGTTTCATCCTTCTTGGGCACGAACAAAACTGGTAATCCCCAGGGTGAAGCTCCATATCTGATAAATTCCTAGGCCTTCAGCTCATCTATCTGGTCCTTCATCTCCTTAGCCTCCTTGGGGTTGACTCTGTAGCTTCTCTGTGAAATAGGGATGAGATAGGTACAAGATCGATAGTGAACTCCACGTCTCGATCAGAAGATAATCCAGGTAAATTGCCGGAAAGGACATCAAAGAATTCCGCTATTAGGGGATGAAGGGGTCTAGAATCTTTTGTGATGGATGTGTAGGAGACACACTCCAAGCTCTCTGGTGCTCGAGCTACTTTAAATTCACTCCAGGTGGACTAAATATAACACAACCCCGATGACAGTCTATCAGGGCGTGTTGCTTGCTCAACCAATCCATTCCCAAGACTACATCGTAGTTAGGGAGAGGCATAACAAGTAAGAGTGCTAGAAAGGTATGACCGAAAATGGTGATGGGGCAGGTACAAGTCTCTGTGATGGGGATTGGTCCCCCTCCGGTCATAACTTTACAAATCATCTTACTACACCCTACATCTATATGGTATGAGGTAACAAATTCAGAAGATATAAAATTGTGCGAAGCTCTAGAATCAAATAGACATAAAGCTGGGTGCGAGTGTAATAAAATAGAACCTGTGATGACATCTCCTTCAAGTTCTGGCTCCACTTCAGGCTCCTCAACGCCCAAGGTAAAAGCTTGTCCGGCCCTGTGCTGGTTGTAACGCTTCTGCTGGATAGGAAGTGGACCCTTCTGTTTCCAGCTCCAGCTCTATTGAATGCCGTAGGGCAGTCCTTGATCTGGTGGGTGGCAAACCCACAAGAAATGCAGTGACCTAGTCTCTTCCTACAGATATCTGATGTGTGTCCGGTCTCTTGCAATAGGTGCAGGTGATGTTCCTATGCTGGTTCTACTGGGGTGCTTTGTGCTGCTGTTGCTGAGAGGGCTTGCTGCTGTGGTTGTTGTTGTTGGGCCTTTTGAAGTTGCCCTCATGGTTGTTGCTGGATCCGGGATGCTCTCTCTTGGTCCGGGTAGAGGAACTGGCTTCCACGTCTTGGGCCATCTTCAGCATCTTGTCGTATGTCTTGGCTCCATTTGTGGCAACCATGGTACAGATTTCCTCCCGCAGTCCATGTCGGAACTTCTGGACATGCTCCACCGGGTCTGCTACCAGGCGAGGTGCAAACCTGCCGAGTCGGTTGAACTTGGCTGTGTACTCTTCGATGGTACAATCTTCTTGCTTCAAGTCGTGAAACTGTCTTTCCATGGCTTGTAGGGCAGCTTTTGGGAAGAACTTCCTCTTGAACTGCTTCTTGAAATATCGCCAGGAGATTCCTCCAGCCTAAAATCTTGGCTCGTTCCTGTACCATATGCTAGCCAGTACTACAAAAATTTGTCATATTAGCGACGTTCCAAAACGTCGCTAAACTCGATAAAAACGTCGCTAAATGAATTTAGCAACGTTTTGGGAGACATTTTGGAAATGACGGAAAAAATGTGTCGCTAAACAAGAAAACATCGCAAAACGTCGCTAGGGCGACGTTATTTGGCGACGTTATTAATGTCGCTAATTAGCGATGTTATTTGCGACGTTTGTTCGTTGACGCTAATTAGCGACGTATAAGGCGACGTTATCGTGTGGTCGCCGTTTAGCGACAGTTTTGCGACGACGAGCTGACATCAGATTTGGTACCACGTGTTGCCACGTCAGCATTTAGCGACGCTTTTAGCGACATTTATTAACGTCGCTAAAATTTAGCGACGAATATGAACGTCGCTAAGTTAAAAAAATATAAAAAAACAGGTTCCAGAATACAAATGGAGCTGGAGCCTAAGCCAAAATACATAATACAAAATACAAAATACAAAATCCAATCCCTGGGTTTGCCGACCCCCTCGGTGGAACACTCAACACCGACACGCACAAAACATTCCAGAATATACAAAAAATATAAAGAAAAATAGTATCCGCAACGAACAATGTCAATATATAATATCCTGAACAAACCAAATCAATATCCACAAATACGTACAAACTCAATATCCTCAACGAAAAAACTGAATATCCCCAAATACATACAAAATCAAAAATATAGTACAGTCCAAAAATGCAAAAACAAAACTACTGATCGCCTGGAGCTGGAGCTGGACCCAGTGCTGGAGGAGGAGCGCCACTAGATGACTGTTGTCGCAACGTCAGGATCGTCTGATACTCCTCCGGTAACAACAGGTGGACGAGCATGTCCTTTCGTGCACCGCCGGATGTAGACGATGCTTCCAGCGTACCAGCAGATGGTCGCTCCGTAGCTATCTCCTGGAAATGCTGTATCTGCTCGACCAACCACTGCGTAGCCTCCTGCGTAGCACGGATCATCTGTCGCAGTGCCTCCGTAGTCTCCTTCAGCCTCTCAAAGCGTGAGATGAGCACAGAATCATCTGTATGCGACGCCCCCATCCTCTCCAGCATCTCATCATGTAGAGCTGTGATCTGTGCATCGACACTCTGCTGGTGGCGGAGCGACTCCTCAGTCTGTGTAGGGCCGGGCACACTAGTGGCGGTCGTAGAGGCTTGTGACACAATGAAGGCACCATAGGAGCCCGTACCATAGTACGTACCCCTATGCATGCCACCAACGGCCCTCATCCATAGCTCATCATCTGACTGAGCTGCGACGGCCGGGGGCTGCTGGGAAGTGCTAGCACCAGCTTCCTTTGACCGTGTCGGCCCGGCCTCCCTAAGCCTCAAAAACTCGGCCTAGAAATAACATCTATATGAATTCTCACGTGGTCGCTAAAAATTAATACTAATGCACTAGCATTAAGTAAAACTTCTAAAACTCGGCCTAGAAATAACATCTATATGAATGTTCTACGTAACTAAAAATTAATATTAATGAACTAGCATTAAGTAAAACTTACGTAGGTGTCCCGGGCCTTGTCGTCTGCGAACCGCTCCCCCTTCATGTGCGTGGCGAGGAACAAGGTTACCATATTCGGGTCTTCTCCCGATTCAACCTGTTACAAAATTATTATATAATTTGTCAGTTAAATTAAAAGAAATATATTACTATAAAGTATTAATTATGGGTATACGACGAGATACGTACAATATGGGTGAAGAAATCCATGATGGACCGTGATCCACCACACCACTGCGACCCCGCCTGTCACGCTCTTTTAGACTTCGTGGACTTCTCCTTGTAGGCTTCCTCCTCGAATCTTCTTTTTATTACTGTCCAGTCGACGGCAGAGATCCAAACCTAAATAGGCTCTCCCCGGCGGTCGCGATCCTTTTGATCGAGGATCGCATCCTTAATGAGTTTGCTAGCGACGCTGGAAAATATAGCCTCGACAGCAACGGCACGGTAGAGAGGGAAGAAGTAAGTCTGCTGAAAAAATCATAGAAGTACATAAGTTATAACATAAAATACTAAATGTTAAAAAAAAAAAAACTTTTATGTACCGAAAAGTGCTCAAACCAGAAGGCCTTCCTATCGGCCGGGACATCCCTCCAGTTGATCCAGGGCCCGCCGTAGTTCTGTCGCAGGAATGTACCCAGCGACTGGTATACGGAGGAGGGATGATACCTATAAAATGGAAATTAAAATTTATTAAACAAGTTTATAATAAATTTAAACTAATTAAATACAATAATTTTACTTACCGTCTGGTCCGAGTACAGGCCCAAATCTCCAACCTCAGATCCCCCTCCGGGCGACACGGAGGATCTGTCTCAAATGGAAGCTGCACTATGCCCCTGCCCCTGCCCCTGCCCGTATCCTGTCCCTCGGCCTCGCCCTCGCCCTCGGCGTGGGCCTCGCCATCGCCCTCGATCTCGACGTGGGCCTCGGTCTCGGCCTGCTCCTCAATAGTAGGATCGACCTCTGGAATACTCGACGGTACTGGCTGTGTAGAAGAAGAAGGCCCTAACCTCGAACTGCTAGAGCTGGGTATGGAGACACTACCGGCGACTAGGCCGCTAGTGTATACTGGAGTGCGGGAGGATGAGGAGTCGGTAGGAGTGGTAGATGGAGACTGTCGGGATCGTCTACTCCCACCAGCACCGAAACCAAATGATCCACGTCGAGCCATATCTGAAAAAATACAGAAGTATACCATACTACATCTTAAAATAATAAAAGTATACCATACTACAGCCAGGAAATGTTGCTAAGTAAACCATACTATATCTGAAAAAACAAAAGGAAATCATAATACATCTGAAAACGTCGCTTATTAACGTCGCTAAAACAAAAGTAAACCATACTACATCTGAAAAAATAAAAGTAAACCATACTACATCTGAAAATTAAACATATTCAATCCTCTTCTGAAAATTCAACTTGTTCCTCTTCCTCTTCACTTCTATCAACTTTCTCTTCCTCTTCTGATACTTCTACCTCTTCTGATTGATGACACATGTCATGAGAAACTTCCGTTGAGTCCACATTGACAATATTTGTAATAAGAGGTAGTTCGTCTTCCTAATAAGCTATCTCGTCGACATCGAAGGTATTCTGAGCTTTAGTCTTACAGACTGTCCACCAATCTGATCTTCCGGCTCCTCATTTTGGATAGCTGGTAAAGTAAACTAGCTGAGCCTGGCTTGCTAGAACAAACGGATCATAAGCTTGATATCGACGGTGATAATTTATGTCAACAAGACCAATATTTTTCAACTCTCCAACCTCGACCCTGTATCGGATCGAACCAGTCACATCTGAGCAAGAAGATCTTACAAGGTTCTATAGCATAATTGCATGTCAGTTCCATAATCTCCTGTAAGACGCCAAAGAAGTCATTGCCTGGGTCGACGTCTTTGTAGTTTAAAAATTTTATGCACAAACAGCTATTCTTCGTAGAATCCAAATCCAAGAAGTCATCTCTTATTCGAGCATTTGTTGACTTGAACCTGAAACCATTTACGCAGTAACTTGGCCATGTCTTCACTTGATAAATTGGCCCCTTGGCTAGAGTTTTAATATACTCATTCTCAAGGATTGCCTCTGGACGATCAACTTAAATACCATATAAATGATGCTAACTTAATTATTATGTGCAAGTATAAATGTACAGAAAAAGTAAATTGTGACTACGTCCGTACATATGCTCTCAACCAAAAAGGAAAATGAAGTCTCATTTGCTGTTCTACTTCCTCCTCGGTTGCGTACAGATTGTTGGACGTTACCTCATCCTTAAACATGCTGAAAAGCAACGAAGCATAGGTATATTAGTTACATTCAGAAGCAACGAAGCACGTAAAATAATTTTACTTACCCCTCTAGCTTGTCCACTTCTTCTTCGTCGCAGTTGAGCAATACATATAACATTGCAATGCTAACCTCATCGTCATTTAGATATCTTTTTTTATTTTACCAGATGGTTTTTCGTAGGCAGTAAATACTTTCAGCTTTGCCTCAATACCAACTTCATAGCCGTCATTATTTCTTGGAGCCCTTGTTCTGTTTGTAGCAATATGAGGCTGAAAATACATAGAACGAAAGTTTAAAATCTCCTCAAGGACATATGCTTCACAAATAGAACCCTCCATCCGTACCTTATTTTTCACCTTCCTCTTGAGGTGGTTCAACTGTCGCTCGAACGGGTACATCCAACGATAACCGACAGGTACAACAACAAGAGCCTCATGGATAAGATGAATCGACAAATGCTCCATTGAGTCGAAGAATACAGGAGGAAAAACTCTCTCAAGTTTGCAAAGTACTGTTACCACGATGTCCTTCTCTTGCTTCTCTAAACGATCGACGAGCAACTTGCAAGAAAAAAGATCTCTGAAGAATGTGCTAAGCTCTGTTAATGGATCCCAGACTACCGGAGTAATAATTCTCGAAATACAACAGGAATTAACCTCTACATGAATACATGACAATCGTGGCTCTTCATTCCGGTCAGTTTATACTCCTTTATGTCGACACATCTTCTTAGATTGGAGACGTATCCGTCCAAAAATTTTAAGTCCTGGATCCATCTACAAAGTCTCACTTTGTCCTCCTTGTCCAGCGAGTAGATTGCCTTAGGCCGCAAAAGCTTTCCCTTTCCGTTGTTTATCATGTGCAATGTAGGGCGTCTGCATATTTTGGCTAAGTCCAATCTAGCCTTCTGATTGTCTTTTGTCTTTCCCTTGACGTCCATTACAGTATTAATTATGTTATCAAACACATTCTTCTCGATATGCATGACGTCAAGGTTATGTCTAATCAGATTTGTGCTCCAATATGGCAGATTCTAGAATATACTCCTTTTGGTCCAGTTATGATCTTCGTCAAATTCCTCGCAACGGCTGCTCGTTGTAGGATCTTCAATAGCACTTGGGATTTCTTTTACTTGCTCCCATGTGTCCTCTCCGGACCACATTGGCGGTGGATCGCCCTTCTCCATAGCTCCGTCACGGAATGCAGTTCTGTTCCTACGGTACGGATGGTCTTTCGACAAGAACTGCCGGTGATAATCAAAGAAGCATAGCTTTCCTCCGTGTCTCAAACGAAAAATCTTAGTACGGTCCATATAATACGGACATGAAAGCCGACCATGAGTGCTCCATCCAGATAACATTCCATAAGCCGAAAAGTCGTTGATTGTCCACATTAGTGCTGTCCGTATCTGAAAATTCTATTTTTTTTGAAGCATCATACGTGTACGCCCCTGTTTTCCATAGCTGCTTCAGCTCATCTATCAACGACTGTAAGTACACGTCGATGTTCCTCTTCGAGTTGTTCGGACTGGGGATGATAATAGTTAAGAACATGTAATGTGTCTTCATGCATATCCAAGGCGGTAGGTTATACGGAGTGAGGATTACCGGCCAGCATAAATATTGGGAGCCTGAAAAACCAAATGGGGGTGGAACCATCAGAGCAGAGCCCCAACCTTACATTACGCGCATCAGAAACAAAATTAGGATATGCTAGATCGAAGTGCTTCCACGCTTCTCCATCAGATGGGTGATCCAATACTCCTTCGGTCTGTTGTAGCTTGTGCCAACTCATATTTTCGGCAATCTCTTTCACCATGAACAATCTCTGCAACTGCGGCGTCAACGGCAAGTAGTGCATTAAAGCAGTCGATCTTCTAGACTTGCCTGCAGCAGTTGGCCTGTAGCGATCAGCACCACAGAATCCGCACACTTCTGCATCCTTGTGATCTTTGTAGTAAAGCATGCATCCGTTCTGACAGTAATCGATCTTGTCGTATCCCATCCAGAGGGATCTCACCATCCTTTTATAGCGGTAGAAGTCTTTCGGTAACTTGGCACCCTCCGACAAGATATCGGTAATCAACTCGAGCACTCTATTGTAGCATTCTTGCGATATGTTAAAGTCAGACTTTATGCTCAAGAGCCGAGTGATCACCTCTAACGGTGAATGGTCCTCACAGCCAGGGTATAAAGGAGTCCTTGCATTCTCCAGCAACTCCATGAACTTCGTGGCATCGGCATTCGGTGCCTCCTCAGCTGCGTCACGATTGTATGGATCGAAACTAGGCCCCGCAACGTCGAAGACCATGTTCACGTACTCGTTGTCGACACTAGTTCGATTGTGGACATTTATATAAGGCTCCACATAAGGCTCCGCTTGGAATGCTAAAGGTACAAGCTCTCCATGTGCGGTCCATTGGTAGTAATTCAGAAGAAAACCCTTTGTGTATAAGTGATACGTCACATCCAATTCTGGTTGAAACTTCATGTTCCGACATTTTGCACACGGGCACTTAATGTCCATGCCATCCATGGATTGAGGAAACGCCTTCGCGAATTGGAGGAATTGTTCTACTCCGACGATGTATTCATCTCGCACACCGTACCTGTCATCTCGAATGCGGTTGTACATCTACGAACGGTCTAGCAGATACATGGATAGAGCCATTTCTAGATATCAGTAAATATGAATAAACTTCAAAACTAAAATGAATATACTACATACTACATACTTCGGCCGTGACTCGGGACCATTCCTATGAGACGGGACCATTCCTACTACATACTACATATTAAACGAATAAACTTTAAAACTAAAAATTCAAAACTAAAACGAATATACTATGAACTAAAACGAATATACTACATACTACGGCCGTGACTCGAAACCATTCCTATGAGTATCGGGATCAAGGAAACTATGTGTTACAAATATCGGCACTATCGGTACGTGTTACAAATATCGGCATTATCGTGTTACAAATTAACCAACCAATAAAACTATGTGTTAAAAATATCGGCACTATCGGTACGTGGTTTCTAATTGGAGTATCATATTTTTCGGTGTCGGAAAACAAATAACTATTACTAAATTATCAAATTTTTCGGCACTGTCGGTGCCCCTGACCCAGCCACCCCGTACCCCTCCCCCCTTCCCCCACACCACCCCTAACCCTAACCAGAACCCTATCCCTAACCCCTCCTCCACCATCCCCTCTCCCCTCTCCAGCCCCCCCAACCCCTACACCACCCCTAACCCTAACCCGAACCCTATCTCCAACCCCTCCCCCACCATCCCTCCTCCCCTCCCAAGCCCCCCCGCCTTCAGCCCCCAGCCTCCCTCACTCCCCCTCCGCCCCTCCCTCCCTAACCCAAACCCTAACCCTTCCCTTCCCCTAGCCCCCTCCTCATCCCCCCGATGCCCTCACCCCCGCAGCCACCCCAAACCATTCCTCACCCCCAACCACCCGAACCCCCTGCCCCTCCTCCCGAGCCACCAGTACCCCCCCAACCACCAATAAAAAATAGAGAGAGAGAGGGAGTTACGTACCAGAGGAGAGTCGTCGGAAAGAGTGAAGTCGTCGGAGAGAGTGAGAGCGAGAGCGAGAGCGCCGGAGAGAGTGAGAGCGAGAGCGCCGGAGAAAGAGAGTGAGAGAGTAAAATGGATGGGGGAAAAGAATCGGGGGGAGGAATTTAATTTAGGCAGAATTTAGCGACGTTATTATTCACGTCGCTAAATCAGTCGCAATTAGCGACGTTGTAGCAATGTTTCGCGACGACTAGCTCACGTAACTAATATACGTCGTTGTCACGTCGCTATTTGCTCGCTAGTAGCGATGGTTATCGACGTTTCATTTATATGTCGCTAATGTCCATAATTTAGCGACGTTTTGGTAACGTCGCTAAATTTACGTCGTCAATTAAGCAGATTTTAGTAGTGCAGGTCCTGTAACTGTAGAGCTACCGCCTCTACCATGAGGTCGAGCAGAATTTGAGCAACACTGAGGATGTGCTCCATGTCATCTAGCCATTCGTCCGCGTATATAAGGCCTTCAGTTCTATTGAAAGGCCACTGATTCATCTTTTTGAAGCTTTCAATGTCTCCAACTTTCTCCTGGATAATTGACTGCCAGTCAGAATTATATTTCTCTAATAAAATATAAAAGATTATAAATTCTACTTTTTTTACCTTGACAGGCCCTGATTCTTTCTGTGATGAGTCGAGTGCTGCCATGGCGACATTATGGGCATTCTCCATGCCCTCCTTCATGATCGCGGTCGACTCGCGATTCACTTCTGCTTGAGCCCTCTGGCCCTCAAGTACTCCTCGTAGCAGGGCTACGAGCTCGTTAGGGTCCACTGGCACTAGTGGAGCAGCTGGAGGATTCGCGTTAGCAAGCGAGAGTGTAGGTCTCGGGAAATCAGTGCACCTGCATGCACAGTGGAGGTATATACAGCACGGAAAGTCCGTGCAGCACAAAGACGGGTACTGGGCTGCACTGGAGAGGGGTCTGACTGAGCTTGGGTTGGTGTGTTCCCGGAGGAAGAGACCTTTTCGTCTGCAGGCCCCGAGCGAGTCGTCTTTCCTTTCGCCATCTTCTAAAAGGTTTGGGTACACACATAAGCAAGGGAGCCAAATAAATCTATAAGCAAGCAAAAATAGATATTACTATATGTAATTTCGGCCCTATGATGTAATAGGGTGAAAATCATCTAAGTGTTCTAGTTATTTCTATAGTCTCTTTTTCTAAAGTCTTATCTAAACCTAGGTCAAGTTACATAACTACAGGCTGGTCTTAGACTAAGTTGACTAGACCAAATTACAGAGCGACCTACATGGGCCACCACTAAAACCATGTCATGACCCAATCCTAATATAATGGGTCTAGTCGGATCATGCCCAGCTTGTACCGTTGTGAGACGACGGCAGTAAGCTGTATCAAGCAGTGAAACACAACGGTCAAAATATCTAACGGAAATATAACTTTTTTTATTTAAACTTAAACTGGTCTGAAATAGAAATAAGACAACAACACAATTTGTTTATTACAATTGTTCAAAAACAAAGAAAGGAAAATGAAACTATGCCAACGTCTATGGTTCTGGTTCAGCCAAATCTGCGGGACCCAAGTCAGGCCCGTAGAAAGAACAGTAAGCTAGCTCCTCCTTATCGCAATCACCTAAAAATGATGGGTCTACAGTCAGGAGTGAACAGGAAACATATTTCTTCCACATCTAGCATTTCTAAATTAACAATAAATAAAAATGCGAGACAATTTAAGAAACTTTATATATTTTTGTAATAATAGTAAAAGACAACAAGCAATATGGTCTCAATGTCAAATATGATATAATGCTATGCTAGTGTTTTGAGTAGGGGTGGGCATACGGGTCCAGGACCCACGGTTTCGACCCGGCCCGAACCGTTTATTGGTCAAACGGGGCGGTTCCTAAAATTTGGAATTTAAACGGGGCGAGCCGGGACGGGTCATGTGACACTAACGGGGCGGGGCGGGTCCTATTTTCAAAATAAACGGGGCCCCGAACCGACCCATTTCTAGGAGTATGATTTTTTTATTTATCAATTTAATTTTTTTATATTATAATTTATAAATAATAGCACACGTTATTGTTTAGTAAACAAATTCTAGAAATTGATAAAACATAATACTTGTTTTGTTCTTCTAGTTAATAGAACATGTGTAAATATTTAATATTCTATAAATTTTTGAATTTTTTGGATCCGTTTGGACTCGCGGGTCGGCTCAGTTTGGACCCGTTTCGAACGGGTCAAATCCGTACCGGTTCTAATATTTTTTGGACCCGTCCCGCCCCGCCCGGCCAATTAACGGGTCCGGTCCGGATCCATAAAATTTGGACCCGGCCCGACTCGTGCCCACCCCTAGTTTTGAGTATATAACAGGGCATGTGACCGGTTGGGATAGAGGCAATATGTTTACTAACGTTTTGGCCGAAACGAATAGCATACGGTATGGCTCAACCCCCTGTGTGGTAGAGGTTAGCGCGAGAGAGACAAGCGAGAATTTTGGCTTTGGTCACAGACATTATACTACTCCCCCAAGCAATCCCTGAGTTAATGAGTCAATTCGTCAATCGATATGGAGTCCGAGAGGGATCCACGGTGAATCAGTGTCACTATACTATATGAAATAAACTGATGCATATATTTAATTATTAAAGTAAAAAACACAGACATGGAATAGATATGAAACTTGTCTCAGATGGTTCCTCGGCGTGGACAGCAACCAGTAGGCAACCGCTAAGGTCTTAGGGATCAGAACCTACAAGATCGTAGTACCAGATTTAGTAACTAGAACTACGCTTAATTCTAAGGAACAACACTAGAGACTAAGTCTGGTAGGTTGGAAAACCTAATTGAAAAATAATTATATTTTTTTTTAAGAATATATTTTATTACAAAATAATAATTGACAAAATAGTCATTTTTGAATAAAATATATGTTTTGCCGTAGTAACAAATATTAAGAAAATAATTTTAAATCATATTTTTCGAGATTAATAATTTTAAGGAATTTAGATTTTCCAACTAATATTTTTACTAATTAGAAATTATTTACCGAAAAACAATTTTCCTAGAAATACATTTTTTTAAACCCTTCATAAAAGGAAAAATAGCTTTTAATTTACAAAATAGTACTTTATGAAAATACAATTTTTTATCAAACTAATGATTTAACTTAATAGCAAAACATTTTTGTTATTCTTACTAAAACCATTTATTTACCAAAATTAATTTAATTTAGCAAGTAAACTCATTTATAGAAATAATATCTTTTTATTATTTATTATAATTATTGAAAGCTTTTGGTATAAAATGTTTTTAGAAAATATATATAAGTTTTCTAGTGACAAACAATAATATTAATAATATTTTTGGTAAAATTAATTAATAATAATATACCATTATTACTAATAATTTTATTTTCCATAATTCTTAATAATCCGACAATTTGTTTTAAAAAAATATTTTGCTATAAACATTAATAGACCAATATTTACTTATAACAGTATTAACCATTAATTCGCCATTATCAACTAATCCCTATGGTTTCCTATACTAACAATTAATAACCACATAATTAATTAACTACACCATCCTACACAATTACCCAAACATTATTATAACAAAACTAAACTAATCCAATTGGCAGAGCTTTATTTTGCCAATTGGCCGGGACATGAAATGTGTTCAGTAAAAAATGACAGAAGGTATCCGGAACAGAAACTTACCAAAAGTTTGCACGAAGGAGCACCGAGGGGAGGCCTCGGACTCGGAACGAAGCGTCGGAACGCCAAAGAGGTCGGGAACGGGCACGGGTGCACGCACGGGAAGATAGCGTGGGACATGTGGCCGCACGGGGCTAGCGCACGCACGGGTACGGCGTTGGTCGGGCGCGCGGGCGGGGCCGCGCTGTCGGAGGCCGAGCGGGCGGTAGGGCACGGCGCTGTCGGGGCCGGCGCGACAGCAGGGCACGGCACGGGCTGTGGCGGACAACGCTGTCGTAGGAGCGACGCGGGGACGGGCTCGGAAGGTGGGGGAGAGGGGTCTGGATTCAGAGAGGGCGGCGAGGGGAGTTCGGTGGTGCCTTCGGATTTGGATTTGGTGGAGTAGATTGGGAGAGAGAAGGATTTTGGTGTAATGGAAGGGTTAGAGTTTTCTATGAGTTTGTATGATGGGTTACGTATAGAAGAGGAAGAGGGGATCGGGGTGCGCGTAGTAGTGCGGGAGAATAGGATCTACGGGAGAATAGAATCGTAGATTTGAACTGAGTAAGAGGAGTTGGGTTTGTGTCTAAGCGCCATGGGCTTAAGTTATTGGGCTTGGGGTTTTGGCTTAAACAAAACAACCAATAAAATTTAAATAACATGTATGGGCTTCACAATACGGATACAAGCACTAATATTGTCCTTGCAACGAGTATCTGTGTAACATAGTCGAGAACCTTAATTTCTTGTGTCTTGCAATCAATTTTCTTCCTTTCATTTTGTTGCTTTAACCATCATTTTTATTTCCAGAACTCAAATTATGACTAGGACACCATTTGACGGAATCGACGAAGTTGTAGAAGCATGCTTGTTCGGGCGGCAAGAGTAAGTTCTCTATAAGTTCCTATTTGAAGGCAGGCTATAGGCATTTCAACCTGCATCCAAGTTTGTCTGCTACAAACTATACTCTGGGAAACCTGTTCTGTTATGGTCTGGTCTTTTTGCTGCTTGATCTCTTCCCAACCTGAGTTGGGAATATCACTACTACAGCAACAAAGCATTTGTCCTAAATTCTTGCGGTCGGCTGGCTTTCATTTGGCTAAATTGGCTCTATTAAGTGCCCATATCTTCTAAACACCAACACAATTCACATCGTTTTTTAAAACTCAATTGATATTCGTTTTGGCCTACCATGTAATCCTAGCAGCTGATCAAACTACTATCTTATTGCTCCTTATTCGAGCATCAACAGTAAGAACACTCCAAAGCATACTCCAATTATTAAGTTTGGAGTGCTCCCTTGTTATTGAAACACAATGGTACACACACACCAAATTAACTTTCTATTTTCCCTCTTTATTTTTCTTTAATATTTGGTAAAAAAAATTCCCTCCAAATTTTTCTTCTTTATATTTGTTCCCTTTTTCTACTCCGAATGGTACAGTCCAAATATAATTTCCTCCGGCCTTTGCATGTGTTCCCTGTAGCATGCGTTCCATGTTGCTGCTCTAGTCAATATACTAATGACGATGATGACAATTGATAAATTCAACAAAATTAGATTCCTATGTTCTTCTTCCATGGCTAGCATACTCAAGTATTTCTTCCAAACCATTATTTTCTTTAAATACCCTTTGAGACTGTACATAAAAATTATTTTTTGGTACATAATTTTTATACTTTCATTGTAGATCTTTCAGTTTGGCCTATTGAAATAAGATTCATGGAAAAATATGAATCGGAGAGGACAAGAGGGAAAAGAAAAGAGAGAGATGGCCGTGTTCTTGGTGGCCTGGAAATTAAAGAGAGAAGAGGGAAAGGAAAGAGAGAGGGCCGAGAAAAAAAATGAATCGGATAGAACAAGAGAAAAGAGAGGGCTTGCGGTTGGTTTCGGTGGGCCCACAGTCTTTTGTAGCGGAGCTACGGGACGCTTCAAATTTGGAGTGTCTTCTGGCTTTCTAACATTTTTTAAGTGTGAACAAGTGTCCACTGTATCCTTCAAGTACTATAAATTTTAGCTAAGTTCAAATACCGCTTGAAATCTTTTCCACTGTAGATGCTCTTATCCGAACATCAACTGAAGTACGACTAAAAGCCTAGTTCAAATTGTAGTTTGGGAGATGGGTGTTTGATTCAGGAATGTTATTGCCGGGGCACAATTTTCGATAGAAAACTAAAAAAATAAAATAATTGTAAAAATAACGTTTCAACGCAACACTTCAAAGAAGGTGCACAACAGAGATCCTAGGAGGATTCTGGATTACGATAATCTAAAATAATTTCGCAACAGTAGCAAACAAAAGTAGCACTTCTAAACAGAAGGTACGAATCGAAATACTAATAGCAGCAGCGATGTCAGGCGAAAGATGGAAGATGACCTGTTGGTGTGAATGATCACCGTTTCTCAAAGCTTAATTCGCCCTACACGAATAGCTTCCAGGAACCAGCAAGTTCGTCGGAGAACTCTGGAACACTCTGCTCTTCTGACTCCTCGGATGACAGCAGACTCCTGTGGCGCTAAGTGACGCTGGTGCAACGCTACTTTTCTCTCTCAAAGTCTGTGAAAATTCGTAAGGAATACTGAACTCTATACTTGTGTTAAAAAACACTTCTGTACTCTATGATCTATTACTTGTACATTTACTATGAGAGGGGAGAGAGCCTTATATAAACCCGCGCAGTAACTGCCTAGTTAGCAGAACGTTCGGAACGTAAAAAAATCGTCCCAAACGTGCTGTAACCGCTCAAATCGTGTATAGACATGATCTGAGTCAACTCGCGCATAGCACGCACAACTAGCACACTGCGCATAGCACACACAGCACCACATGCGCCACACTGTGCCACATGTACCGTGTGCAACCTGTTGGCCCATTGGTCATATGGTCAACCTGATTTTAATAATTGATCAAACTCTGTCTGGATATACGAAGCTAGTCGGGACATCTCGGATTCTTGGACATGATCAAGATTGGCTATCCACTCCATTCAAGACCGAAGATCTGTTTGCCTACTCGAGTATGTAATTCCTTATGCAATGTATTTTTCATTTTATTTGAGTCTAGGAATATGTTGTACACCGAGTCGTACTGGCAAATAGGCTATCCCTAAATGAGTTCAAAATATTTTTAAAATGACCTCTCAAAAAGGTTTACAAAAAGGTTTTCAAAAATCACCAAAAGCTTTTTCAAAAACCCTAACTAAACCCTGACTTAACCCTGACAGAACTCGGACCGAGTTCGGCCAGAATTCGGTTGGTGGCCGTTGTGATTTTGAATCTTTGGAACTTGGTCCTCCTGCAGTTGCGGATTTGACCGAGATTTGCTCAAAGAGTTCTGCCCGAATTCTGACAGAAGTCTGCCTTTGGAACTCCTATAAATAGAGAAGGATTTCGATCATTTCAATTCACTCATTCACTTTCAATCTTCTCTCTATCTAAAGCTTTCAGTCTTCCAAAGTTTTTTTTTCTAGAGCTTTCAATTTCAGATCCCAAGCCAGTTACAATCCTCTAGTCAATTTGCCAGTGCGGTACGGTCTAGAAGTTTCTGAGAGATTGTAATTAGAAGGCTTGATTGAAGAATACCTCTTCACATTTGAAGTTGAACGAGTTCTTCGTATCAAAGCTCGCGTTGTAGAAGTTGCAAGGACTACGTAAGAAAACTTGCAGTTTTTTCAATAGTGGATTCAACTGGTAGCAAGAGTTCTACCGACTGGATTAGTCCTCAACAGAGGGATACCAGTATACATCGCTATCTTTACGTTTGCTCTCTTAACTTTGCCTTTACATTATTTCAGTTGTGATTAATATTCTGTGATTGTGCTGCTAACATTTTTAATTAGCATTTTTTCGCTGCCAACTCTATTCACCCCCCTCTAGAGTATTACGCTTTACTATTTCGTTCCTACAATTGGTATCAGAGCGGGTGTTACAGGTAAAGCAAAGGTAACAGTACAATTATTTATTCATTTTAATTAACTGTTATATAGATCACAGCACAACACATGGCAACTGTGAAATTCACAAGTGAAGGCCAGGCCACAAACAGACCCCCACTGTTTGATGATACGAATTATACATATTGGAAAACATGGATGAGTTTCTTCTTGAAATCTCTTGACTTTGATTTATGGTCCATTGTTCTTGATGGCTATCAGAAGCCACCTCGTATAAATGTTGATGGAGTTTTAGTTGAAAAACCCCATAGCAGATATACAGAGGAAGAAAAGAAAAGGGCCAGTCTTGACGCACGTGCCATTAATGATCTTTTTTGTGCTTTAGACAGAACTAAATTTAACAGGGTGTCTATCTGCACAACGACTAATAAAGTATGGAAGCTACTCGAAGTCACACATGAAGGCACGACTCAAGTCAAGGAATCTAAAGTCAGCAGACTTACTCAAGAGTACGAGGCGTTCAAAATGATGCCCAACGAAACAGTTACACAAATGTTCGAGAGGTTCTTGGATATTGTAAATCCTTTGTCCTTCCTAGGCAAAGATTACAGTAACCATGAAAAGATTCGCAAACTCCTGCGAGCTCTCACCAAGAACTAGATTCCAAAGGCTACTGCAATCATTGAAGGGAACGACCTCACAACGATGTCCCTAGAAGTACTCATGGGTAAGCTACTCACTCATGAAATGGAGCTACAAGATTTTGAAGAGCCTGCACCAAAGAAGAAGACTATCGCCCTCAAGGCTCAGCACAGAAAAGCTGCTGAAGATGACTCAGACAGCAGTGGATCTGACGCTGAAGTTCAAGCACTCCTAGCAAGGAAGTTCAAAAGATTCATGAGACATGAGAAGAGAGTCAAAGAAAACAACAACAACAACTGGTACCAAGAAGATGCTGTTTGTTATGGTTGCAAGAAGAAGGGACACATGAAGAAGGATTGTCCCACAAACTCATCATCAAGCAAGAAGAGCAACAGGTATGAAAAAGGAAACATGAAGAGATCAACATCACGGAAGTATGCCAACACCAGCATATGGCATGAAAGTGAAGCCAGCGACTCGGAAGACGAACAATCAGAAGACGCTGCAAACATATGCTTTATGGCATCTGATCAGGTACCTACTGAACCTGTAGTTGATACTTATGATGACTTCACCTTTGAGCAATTAGGAGATGCCTTCAGTGACCTGATGACTGATTACAGGAAACTGCGTAGTAAGTATCAGACCTCTAAGAAGGTACTCAAAGAGTACAAAGGTGAAATAGGTAGACTTACCGACCTACTAGCTGAGGTTAGAAATAATGTTAGTGAGTCTGGTGTGCTTTCTTCAATAAAGCTCTTATTACACGAGACTACCAAGTCATCTGAAGAGAAAGACAAAATTATTGACCAACTCAAGGAAGAACTTTCTATAGAGAAGAAAAGTCTTCAATGTGCACAAATCAGAATGGAATCATTTACTTCTGATTATACTAAGTTGTATGACACTTCCAAAAGATTGGAAATTAGGTTAGGAAAACAGCCTGAGCCTGCTGCTTCCTTCCCTAACACGTGTCACTTACCGAAAAATCGGAACATTCCCAAGCCAAACACTGTCAGACCTAACCCTATAAAACCTTTACCCCAAAAGGTTAAGCCCAAACAAGATTATAGGTATGCTTTCTTCTATACTAGAAAACCCAAACCTACCAACCATGCACACCACTCAGCTTTCAACACTCGACATGCACAATGTCATTATTGTGGCCTCGTTGGTCATATATCATCTGCATGTAGAATGAGAAAGCTTGTTGATTTAAATGTTTATGCTTGGATACCTAAAACTAACAATTCAGGACCCTACAAGAAATGGGTACCAAAGGTTTTATCTGCAAACTATTTTGTAGGTGGAACACCCTTCACATGCTAGAAGCAAATGGATCCTCGACAGCGGTTGCTCACGGCATATGACCGGTGATGCTACCCTATTTGCAACATTGTCGAAAAAAAAGAAGGAAGGCTATGTCTCCTTCGGTAATAATTTGAAAGGGTATATTATTGGTATTGGTGATATTGGTAAGTCTCCCTATCCTGTGATTAAGGATGTCTGTCTGGTTACCGAGTTGAAACATAATCTACTCAGCATAAGTCACCTAGCTGATCATGGTTATGGAATCAACTTTGGCAAAGACAAATGTACTATAGTTGATAGCTCAACTGGTAGTACTATCTTTGAAGGTATCAGGGAAGACAATATATATGTTTTCTATTTGTTAGAAGAAACTAACATTTTAGGTAGATGCTTAATGGCCAAGAGTGATAAGAGTCATCTGTGGCATATGAGACTCGGTTACGCTAATATGGATACAATATCAAGATTATCCACAAAGAAGTTAGTACACGGTTTACCGGACATTACATTCAAGAAGGATTCGGTATGCAGCCAATGTGAAAGGAACAAAGCTACCAGATCCACATTCAAATCAGTAAACGCAGTATGTACTACTAGACCTCTACAATTGCTTCATATGGACTTATTTGGTCCTAGCAGAGTTGCTAGCCTCGGAGGTAAACTTTATGTTTTGTAATTGTAGATGATTTCTCTAGATACACGTGAGTATATTTCTTGACACGCAAGAATGATACATTATCCGAATTTGTCACCTTTTGCAAGAAAGTTCAGAATGAAAAAGGTTACATGATCACTCGCATTAGAAGCGATCATGGTAGCGAATTCGAGAATGCTGATTTTGAGCAATTTTGTGACACACACGGTTTTATACACGAGTTCTCCTGCCTTAGGACTCCACAACAAAATGGAGTTGTGGAACGTAAGAACAGAAGTCTAACCGAAATGGCCAGAGTGATGTTAAACCAGTTTAGTCTACCCAAATATTTCTGGGCTGAAGCTGTCAACACAGCTTGCTTTGTTCTCAATAGAGTTCTAATTCGACCCAAATCGAAGAAGACTCCATTTGAATTATGGTTTGATAGAATTCCCTCAGTTTCTTACTTTAAAATTTTTGGTTGTAAATGTTTTATTCTTAATACAAAAGACAATTTGGGAAAATTTGATGAAAAGGCCGATGAAGGTATATTTTTAGGTTATGCGGCCAAGAGCAAAGGATACAGAGTCTTCAACAAACGTACCATGATCATCGAAGAGTCAATCAATGTCACTTTTGATGAATTGAATCAAATGACTATTGATGACAATGACGAAGATACATCTGTACCAAGCTCAACTCCAGCTGATTCTCAACCAAGCTGTGCACTAGCTGAACCTCCTAGAGAAGATCCAGGAACCAGCTACCTTCAGAATTTACCGAAAAGGTTGAAATTTACAGCTGATCATCCAAAGGATTTGGTAATTGGTGATATTACCAAAGAAGTAAGTACTCGTACATCCTGTAGAGATATTGTTTCTAGTGTTGCATTTATTTTACAGCTAGAACCCAAAACTATTGATGAAGCATGTAGTGATAGTTTTTGGATAGATGCTATGCAAGAGGAATTAAACCAATTTGAACGGAATCAAGTTTGGGAACTTGTTCCCAGGCCTATTGATCATCCGGTCATTGGCACCCATTGGGTATTCCGAAACAAACTGAATGAGAATGGTTTAGTGACTCGTAATAAGGCTCGACTCGTAGCTCAAGGATACAATCAAGAAGAAGGTATCGACTATGATGAGACTTATGCCCCAGTTGCGAGATTAGAATCCATTCGCATGTTATGTGCATTTGCATGTTTTCATGATTTCAAACTTTTTCAAATGGATGTGAAGAGTGCTTTTTTAAATGGCTTTATAAAAGAAGAAGTTTTTGTAGCACAACCTCCAGGTTTCACAGATTTCAAAAACCCAGATCATGTTTTCAAGTTGAAGAAAGCCTTATACGGTTTAAAACAAGCACCTCGTGCTTGGTATGATCGTTTAAGTTCTTTTCTACTTGATAACGGTTTTTCAAAAGGCAAGGTTGACACTACACTGTTTATTAAATCTTTTAATAGCAAGCTGCTTTTAATTCAAATCTATGTTGATGATATTATATTTGGATCTACTGATGAATCTCTGTGTCAAGAATTTTCTAAGTGTATGCAGAATGAGTTTGAGATGAGCATGATGGAAGAGCTAAAATTCTTTCTCGGATTGCAAATCAAACAAACTGATAATGGGATATTCATAAATCAAGCTAAATATACAAAAGATCTACTAAAGAAGTTCGATCTGGATAATGTCAAACCTATTGGCACTCCAATGGCAACTTCAACAAAGCTTGATTCAGATGAACAAGACAAGCCAGTCGACACACGTAAGTATCGAGGTATGATTGGTAGTTTACTTTATTTAACTGCTAGTCGTCCAGATATAATCTTTAGTGTTTGCCTGTGTGCACGTTTTCAAGCTAACCCAAAGGAATCACATCTGTCCGCAGTTAAGCGTATCTTTCGATACCTTAAAGGCACTTCTTCTGTTGGCTTGTGGTATCCCAAACTAAGTCCTTTGACCTTATTGGTTATTCGGATGCAGATTTTGCTGGATGCAAAGTTGATAGAAAAAGTACAAGTGGCACATGTCTTTTCTTAGGCAAAGCTTTAGTCTCTTGGTTTAGTAAAAAGAAAATTCTGTAGCCCTATCAACAACAGAGCCTGAGTACATCGCCGCAGGACGTTGTTGCGCTCAGATTTTGTGGATGAAACAAACCCTAGAAGACTATGATTTATTTTACACACTTATTCCCATTTTCTGTGATAACACAAGCACTATTAATTTGACTAAGAATCCAGTATGTCACTCTCATACTAAACATATCGAGATTCGATATCACTTTCTTAGAGATCATCATCAAAATGGAGATATAAACCTTGTGTACATAGATACTGAAAATCAACTAGCTGACATCTTCACTAAACCTCTAGCGGAAGATCGTTTCAATTATTTACGTCGAGAATTAGGAATTTTAGACGTCAATAATATTAATTGATTTTGTTTTATGATTATATATCATTATGCAAAAACTGTATTAGAGACAAGCCAATAAAGAGTCTATCTGTCACCACAACTACGGTTGAAGCGAAGCGGTACTTAAGAGTTCCCAGGTGAACCTCCGCCAGCTGGGACAGTACTCCTACAGCTAATCTGAGACAGTCGCTGTGTAACGACCTTTAATCCAAAAATAATATTAATTATGTTAATTGAAGGCTAAAATAACTAATCTTTGAATTAAATATTTGAAATGAGACAATAAAAAAGAATGACAAAATCAACTTTATAGAACCCTAGGAGAATTCGGCCAGAGCTCTGACCGAATTCGGCCCGAGTTCGGTTGAGGGTGTCTGGTTATATATACAGAACCCGAGCAACCCTTCTTCTTCAATGCTTCCAAACTATTTCAAACAGCAGCATCAGCCGACCCGAGCATCAAAACCTTAGTTCTTCACTACCCTATTCCATCCAATCCAAGTGGTGAAATCTCTCCAAAATTTGGAATCGTACGGAGATCGTCGTTCTCTACGACATATCTTGATTTCGTGAGGTATAACTTCATCTCTCTCCACCTTTCAATTAGTGCATTTTTATTCCAATTTGCACATATGGCACCTAAATTCAATCCATCTAAGAGGAAGAAGACGACCCCTAGTGAGGAAGGGTCATCTTCGCATCTACATACAGATTCACTCTTTTTGCCGGTCCAAACGAGCGACGGTACGTTCGACGGGTTTTTCTTTCAAACCCTCGACCAAGCCCTACTGTGGTATAGTGATTTTTCTATGCGATCCATATGCACAGGCGCTCCAGTCAAATGGACTGTATTTCCTGATCATCGTCATTTGTTTGAGGCATTAGGGTTACACTTATTTGTTAAAATATGCTTCCCTATAGCAACTAATGCCATTAGATTATTTTATTGTAATCTTATATTAGACACTTTCGATGTGAGCACACGTGTTGGAGGTATTGATATCAATTTCGATGATAGCCTTTTAGCGGAGATCCTTGGTATCCTTAACGAAGGTGAACCGCTAGTTGATATCACTGAATTTGATTTTCCCGAAGGTACGACACTCGCAAGTTTCAAAGCGGAACTCTGTGCACCTGATAGAGTACGCTCTGGAAAGTTCAAGGCTAACAACCTGAACTTGTTTAACTATGAATTGTATCGCATCATCTATTCCACTATTCTTCTAAAATCTACTTCAAAGGATGATGCGACTTCTCTTGAGCTGTCCGCCATGTACCACATTCTTAAGGGGATTCTATTTTCTGCCCTTAAGACCATGATTCAGATGATGGGTCGTTGTCGTGCAAGAGATAGAAATCTCTCTTACGCGATGATTCTCCCACGCATCTTTCAGCACTTCGATATCGATCTGTCGACTTGTACTCAGGACCCTGAGCCCAAGTTTCTTCAGTTATCTCGTCGTAGCATGACTGCTACAGCTCCACCTACTGCTCCTCCTACTGCACCTCCTCCACCACCTCATCAGTATGCCATGATATTTGAGGGCATACATCAGCATTTATCTGCCTTGCACGTCTCGATGACGGACATGGCTCACGAGCGTGAGTTCCGTGACGTCACCCGTTATCAGGCGATGGCAAACTCCTTGGCTGATCTTCGTTTCACTCAGACTGGTCATTCAGCCGGTTCCATCCCTCGAGATCCAGCTTTTTCGGGTTACCGCTGTGAGGATGTGGCTGTCCATGCCTACTTCCAGCCAGGTAACGCCTATGATTGGTATCGTGCACCTCGTGACTACGTTGGTGAGTTCTATGCTGGCGCCCCTACTCATCCTTCTGGCGCTGGTACTTCTGGTGCTGGTCCTTCAGGACATGCTGGTCGAGCTGATGTTGGTGATGACGAGGATAGTGATGAGAAGATGTGATTTGATTTTTTAGTTACATTTTATTGTACACTTGGAAATGCTCCAACATTCCAAGTTTTTATCAGTATTTCTTTTATTTTTATCAGTACTTTCTAGTTATTATCAGCACTTTATAGTTTGTTTCAGTACTATTATCATTCATGGACATGTTTATGATGTTTCAGTTATGGCATTTCAGTTTATTTCAGCACTTTGTTTTAATTATTAGCACTATCTCTTTATACTGCTTCTTCATTACAATCATTACAAACTGCATGTGAAATAGCATGCCTGAGATTTTTTTCTGGAAACAATACATGCCTGTTATGCTAATCTGTAGAAACAATACATGCTGTAATGTGTTTCTCAAATTTTTTTGCCTTTTATATGTTTTCTCACTACTTGTTACTTATGCATTGATTGCGGGGGAGCATTCTCTTTTGCAATTATTTTGCTAAGTGACAAAAGGGGAGAAAATTAAAGATCTAACATTTTTTTTGAGATAATACAGGACATAAACAATTTCTACTTTTGATATTTTTGAACAAGCTTAGCTTAATGTTATATCATTCATAGTTTGTCAATTATCAAAATGGAGGAGATTGTTGGCCCATTGGTCATATGGTCAACCTAATTTTAATAATTGATCAAACTCTGTCTGGATATACGAAGCTAGTCGGGACATCTCGGATTCTTGGACATGATCAAGATTGGCTATCCACTCCATTCAAGATCGAAGATCTGTTTGCCTACTCGACTCTGTAATTCCTTATGCAATGTATTTTTTATTTTATTTGAGTCTAGGAATATGTTGTACACCGAGTCGTACTGGCAAATAGGCTATCCCTAAATGAGTCCAAAATGTTTTTAAAATGACCTCTCAAAAAGGTTTACAAAAAGGTTTTCAAAAAGGTTTTCAAAAATCACCAAAAGCTTTTTCAAAAACCCTAACTAAACCCTGACTTAATCCTGACAGAACTCGGACCGAGTTCGGCCAGAGTTCGGCCAGAGTTCGGTTGGTGGCCGTTGTGATTTTGAATCTTTGAAACTTGGTCCTCCTGCAGTTGCGGATTTGACCGAGATTTGCTCAAAGAGTTCTGCCCGAATTCTGCCCAAATTCTGACAGAAGTCTGCCTTTGGAACTCCTATAAATAGAGAAGGATTTCGATCATTTCAATTCACTCATTCACTTTCAATCTTCTCTCTATCTAAAGCTTTCAGTCTTCTAAAGTTTTTTTTTCTAGAGCTTTCTATTTCAGATCCTAAGCCAGTTACAAACCTCTAGTCAATTTGCCAGTGCGGTACGGTCTAGAAGTTTCTGATAGATTATAATCAGAAGGCTTGATTGAAGAATACCTCTTCACATTTGAAGTTGGACGAGTTCTTCGTATCAAAGCTCGCGTTGTAGAAGTTGCAAGGACTTCATAAGAAAACTTGTAATTTTTCCAATAGTGGATTCAACTGGTAGCAAGAGTTCTACCGACTGGATTAGTCCTCAACAGAGGGATACCAGTATACATCGCTGTCTTTGCGTTTGCTCTCTTAACTTTGCCTTTACATTATTTCAGTTGTGATTAATATTCTGTGATTGTGCTGCTAATATTTTTAATTAGTATTTTTCTGCTGCCAACTCTATTCACCCCCCTCTAGAGTATTACGCTTTACTATTTCGTTCCTACAACAACCTGTACAAGCCGCACAATGAGCACACTGCGCTACTCGCACAACGTGCACCACTTATGCCACTTGTGCACCGCGTGCAACCTGCACAAGCCCGCCATGCGCATACTGCTCTACTCGCGCAACGTGTGGCACTTTGTGCGCACCATGCACAAACTGCACAACGTGCACAACTTGTACATCGTGTACAACCTGCACAAATCGTGCAACGCGCATAATCGGCTGCGCAAGAGGCTCACGCAACGAGCGCAACTTAAGCGTACTATGTGCCTAGGGATGATGCTGACGTGCTAAGTGCAAAGTGTGCCAACAAAATTCTACATTACTTCTCATGAGCCCATGAATCCGAGTCCGAGTCTGAGTCGCTAAGCCGCTACGGGACTTAGCTCCAGTGGAAATAAATTTTCCAAGAGCAAAAAGCATGAATGCTTCATTATTGATTTAGCCTTTTTCCTATTAGAAAAATACTCCCACATGGCACACCCATGTGCACCTTCACACCACATGTGCATCTCTGAAAGAGCATAGCTAATATATATAGATACAACTCCTTTGGTCTAGCCGATGTGGGACTAAAATTCCAAAACAAAAGGCCAAACTCCAACAATCTCCCACATATCTCTATATATGGGTTTGAGTGTTCCCCACAGTAACTGTCCATCATGCATTAGGAGAGATGTCGTTGACGACTTGAATCTTCCCGTATGGGTCAAATAACAGACTATAATACAAGAATGAACTAAGTCTTGAATTTTGTACCATAGCTGAAATTATTTCCACTCACATAATGTAGTTACATGTGCTTCTGGCTGCACATTAAAGCCCTGTGCTAGCCTAGTTTCAGTGTATAATTTTGGGCGTCAATAAGTTTACCCTCAAAAGACGGCCTGATATCTCTTTCCATACACTATAGGTGAGTTCTTTGTTAAAGAGACATGACATAAAGCATTTTGCGCTTCCCTTGCGGTGCTACGCCGCTATGACATGACCTAAAGCCGAGGCCTTACCCCGTATCGGAAACCTTATCGTAGTGTCATACTACTGTAGCATGAGGTCACCGTCTCTTTGTAGTGCCAAACTACCCAGCATGAAGCCTTAGGCTCTCTTGCGGTGTTACGCCGCAACGACATGGCTTGCAAGACCGAGGCATTACCCCTATCCGAGTACCTCATTGTGGACACACACAAAAAGAAGAAGAAAATACTGTCTTTTCCTTATTGGCGCAAGACACCATAAATCGAGTACGCCTGAGAGATCCTGCACTGAGGATCTCCGAGTACAAAAAATAATTCTGGGGAATGGGACGATGGAGATCGAGCGGTAGTTGCTCCTTTACTCTGTTGACACTCCGATTACAAAGCTGTGAGAAAACCTAAGAAAATTGCTAACTCTCGGCTCACTGGCAAGAAGTGCAGCAATTTGGCTCTTGAAAATGCTCTCCGTTCTATCTTTTGAAGAAAGATGAGGCCCCTTTTTATAGTCGTTCTTGAGCTGAAATGATGTTATGCGCCCATACGAGGAAAACACCCTGGTTTCCATATGGGCGTATAGTCCTGTCTTGTGCGCATAGGGTGTAGGCGCAGGCAGGCTGCGAGATCGTAGGTTGGTTGTAGTGTTGACGTGGCCGCATGCTTCGGTGCACGAATTCTCGTGGAGACTGACGTGGCCATGCGCTTTGGTACACGTTTTGATCATGGCTTTGATCGAGTAAGGCTTGGGCGCATAGCCCTATTTCAGGCTATGCGCCCTCCTTCACAGGGGGTGGCTTGGGCGCATAGAGCTTTACAGGCTTGGGCGCATAGAGCTTCACAGGATGATGGGCGCATAGGAGCTTCACAGGGTAACTTGAGCACATAGGAGCTTCACTTGGGCGCATATGTCCTGTTTTGGCTTGGGCACGTAAGGCTTTATTTGCTGAAAATTTCATGCTTCTACAAGACCCCTTTTAAAATTTTTGATACTTGAACGAGTTCAAAATACTTTGAAAGAAGCATGGACTGTCTTCTCGTGATGCAATGGGCGCCTAACACGACTTTCTCTTTGGATGCATAGTGTTTGGCCAGCCTGTCAGAGAGATACGACAGCTGAGATCTTCCCCGAAATCTGAAATGACAGATTCATCGGGGTAAAATTTGAAGAGGTCCATCCTTTGTCTACGTCAGCAAGTGGCAGTCGCATAGTGTGCAAGAGGCTGGATCTTCACGTTGGCGCATACTGCGTAATGGGCGCATAGGCGCATAAAGATAGTGGGCGCATAGGAAGTGGCGTGTGCCTATAAATAGGCTCTGAAGGAGACAGAAAGCTCATTATTCTCCTCTCTAAGATTTTTTTCAGAAACTCTTCATCTTCTTTCTTTGAGAACCATGTCTCCGAAGGTCGCCAAGAGATCTACGAAGGGCAAGGGGGCTGCGCCGAGTGGCTCTCCTCCTACGGCAGTGTCTTCACCAGTCCAGGACCCGATTCTGGATGAGGGCGCGCTTCAAAAACAAAGTCTCGAGCGTTAATTTGTGACGCTCAAAATTTTTTTCTGCCTGGGCTCATGCGCCTAAGGCAATATACTTCTGTGAGCATCATTATCCACACACATAAGTCATACGCCAACACTGTGGTGTGCTATGCTTCCACATGTTGCCATGTTATGCGCCCACATGCCATTTGCATGTCATACACTCGCGTACTGTTCGTGTGTTATGATCCCACTTGTTTGTTTTGGGCGTATATCCCTTTGGGCGCATAGCCCTTTGGGCGCATAAGAGTCTTTTAGCACTTAGCTTTTCTGCGGATTTCGGAGTCTGACTTTCTCTTATGTCCCTTTTCATATTTTGTAGGGATCTGGCTAGCAAATTTCTCCAGGACCGGTATCGACGATCTTGGGCATGGTGAAGATGCAACACTTGACACACACATCAGAGAGCTCAGAACTCTTCGTACTTTGGAAGGATTTTTCTCAGATGGTAGGAAGAACCTTTATACATCAGAGAGTCGGACGGTGGTTGGGCGTCATCATGGAAGTTCTGTTTTTACGGTTCTTCAAGTAGGGAAAAATAACACTAGAGATTTTGTTTTAAAGGTATGGCCTCTTGGAGGAACGGGACTACGACGTCCGAAATACAGAGGAGAGAAAATCACTATTTGTGGATATTTTTAACATGCTATATTTGCCCTCCTCCGTGTAGCTTCTCGAAGGTTCAACAGCCTTGTTTGCTTCTCAGCAGTAAAATATGACTTCTTTTGAAGGCCACAAAACTGCTTTTTAGCGAAGGCGTAGCGCTGCCAAACTGGCCAGACTATGTGTTGCTGATGATTAGTGGATTTTCCCTTCTTTTGGACATCAATGTAATCCTTTACTTCTTATCCAGATGAAGAGATAAAGAACTTTTTGGTTTACTCATGAGATATAGTCTTGTGAATGTAACTGATTTTGAATAAACAGAATACATTCACTCCATTCTTTGCTTGTGGTATTTGTGGTGCTTGTATTAGGGGCCTAATACAGCATTTGTGTAAAGGGTATCCCGTTGGGGACCCTCCTCTTCTTTTTTTTGTTTGAACCTATTGCCCCTTTGTGCATCTGGGAATGCGAGCAAATAGATTTGAATGATACTTTCGTGGACCTATCACCCTTTGTACACCAGCGGTGCGGGTACTAGATTTGAAACAAAACCCAACAGAGGTAATATGGTCGTGATATGTTTTGTGGTCTTGACACCGTGTCTTTTATCCCGGGTTGGGTATAGGTGTCGAGTCGAAAGATTATCGGGATCAGAGGTAATGTGGACGTGACACATGAGAATCATGAGTGATTTTTGGTGGAATGGATTTTCTTGTCAAGTTCGGCTTCTTGTCAGGTATCCCTTCCTGGAGCGGAAGAGACTTTCCAAGCCTCCTCCCCGACGACCTCCACGGAAGACGATGAGATGGCCCAGGAAGTCGTCAAAGCTTTCTACTTTGTATTGAAAGTAAAGCTTCCTGGAGTCTTGAATCAGAATGCTACCTTCGGCCCTCTGAAGGTTGTTGCCGAATGCCAAGTGGCGGCCCTCGAGAGCATTGTCGACTATGAAGAGCGGGCCAATACTCTGAGGAAAGTTCTGAATGACCTGGAGGGTCAGGTGGCCAGGTTCCGAGATACCAAACAGCGAAGCCCGACGTCGTTGTTCCATGCAGAGGACAAGGCTTTGAAGACGACTCTTGCAGAGGAGAAGGCTACTTTCCAGGCAAAAAAGGACGTCCTCATTCGGAAGATCGACGAATTGGCTGACCAGTATGGTCAGTTCAACGCTGCAAGTGAGGCACGTGCCGCCTCGAAGAACAAATTGGCTGCGCAGATCACCGAAAGGTGTAATCACATCGCGCAGATCAAGAACGAGATCGTCCAACTGGAAGCCGATTTGAGGGCGACGACATCTAAACAAGAGGAATATTTGTCTCAGGCTGCCATGACTGCCACCACTTCTGTCCATTTAGAAGAACAGCTGGCGAAGTTGGAGGGAGAGCATCTAAGTCTGATCCTTTTCGAGGATGAAGCTGCTCGTCAAGAAGAGGCGCGCCGTCGAGCTACCGCGAAGTTTGAAGCCAAAATCGTGGCTCTAAGGGACAATATAAACCGCCTATGTGTCCCATAGATTTTTGTAACTTTTTTTTTAGCCATCACGGCTCTTGTACCCTTTTTTCCGTCTCTTAATAGACGTAAAGAATAAAGAATCTTTTCAGAAGTGAATATGGTTTTGTGAAATATCGAAACCAGAGATAATGTGGACGTAGCAAGGATATTTCTGGTGGGTATTCCGCTGGAGAATTTTGATGTGGACCTATTATCCGTTTTATATTCAAGTTTTTTTGAATGTAGATAATAAGTTGAACGAAGCTGCTAGTAGAGGTAATATGGATGTAATAGCAGAGGATGTTCTATATCTGACCAGAGGTAATATGGACGTAGAAAGATATATAACGTTAGTTGGGAGTGGATAATTCAGAGGTAGTAATTGATTACCCTTGATGAATGCTTTGCTCAGAGGTTATATGGACATGACAAAACATAATCATTTCACTGGAGAAATAATTATCGGAAAACAATTCAGAGGTAATAGGGACGTGACTTGTTTTCGTCAAACCGAGTTTGGACAGAATAAAAAAAGGGGAATGATTCCACTGGAGAAATTTTTAGAGGACCTATTATCCAGGGTGTATTCAAGACTCTTGAAATACGGATAATAGTTAGATAATTTTTCGAATCACATAAACATCGCACTGTATATTTACATGACTGAACATGTGTGAACATTAAAAAGAAGTTACACATAGTATTTCTTTAGGAACTTGCTGTTGATAGGCATCATGAGCAAGTCACCATCGGGCTTGGTTAGTCGGTATGCACCATTAGGATACACTGATTCTATGATGAAAGGACCTTCCCATTTAGGCTGGAATTTTTTTTGTTTTGTGCGTCATGACCATTGGTCTTCTCACTGCTAAGACTAGATCACAGACTTGGAAGATTCTTTCCTTCACTTTTTTACTGAAGGCTTTGGAAATGCGTGCTTGGTATAGCTCAATGCGCTGCTGAGCTAACAAGTATTTTTTGTCTAACGCTTTGAGCTCATGGAGTTGCAGACGGTAGCTTTCTTCGGTAGTCAACTCGCTGGCTAAGGCTACTCGAAGAGAAGGAATCTGGATTTCTAGAAGAAGAACTGCTTCGCTCCTATAAACCAGAGAGAATGGCGTACTGCCTGTTGGAGTCCAGACCGTTATACGATAGGCCCATAGACATTCACCGAGATTTTTATTCCAATCACGCTTGTTTTAAGACACAGACTTCTTGAGAAGTTTTATAATAGTTTTATTGATGGCTTCTGCTAGCCCGTTAGTCGCTGGATTGTAGGCAGTAGAGGCTACGTTCTGGATTCGATTCCTATCGCAGAACCGATAGAATGCATGGCTTGCGAATTGTGGACCATTATCATGGATGATCCTACGAGGTAGGCCAAAGCGGTAGATGACGTGATGTTTGATAAAATTGATCACGTTTGACGCCTTCACTTCGGTGAGCGGTATAGCCTCCGCCCATTTAGAGAAGTAATCGATTATGGCTAGGATGAACCGATGTCCTTTGTAGGATGGCGGGCTGATTGGTCCTATGACATCCATGCCCCAGGCTTCAAACGACCAAGATGCTGTCGTCGGATATAGAAACTCTGAAGGTTGATGAATGAAATCGGCGTGGAACTGACAAGCTCTACACTTCTTTGCGTATTCAACATCATCTGCTATCATTTTGGGCCAGTAATAACCCATTCTTTTGAGGCGATCTTGTAATTTGGGGCCTGGTTGATGTGCACCACAAACTCCATCGTGTGCCTCCCGGAGTGCATGTTTGGCTTCTGTGTTTGATAAACATCGTAACAGTAGCCCGTCGTAAGAGCGTCCGTACAACATCTTGGTAGCAGTATCGTAGTAAAATCTGAGGGATCGCCTTTGGATGGATACTGCTTCCTTCGGGTCCTCGGGGAGGATTCCATAGACGGCGTAGTCTATGAAAGAAAATCTCCAGTCTTTAGCATCGACGCTTGTTTCCGTTGTGTAACTGTGATGAATATGTAAGGCATTTTTCATACAGAATAGTTTTTGACCAGACACTGTGATCGACTGCTGAGTATTGGTTGGGATGGTCAAGGAAGCAGCGAGATCGGCTAGAGCATCTGCTTCTATGTTCTGTAGTCGAGGCATGTGCTCGATGAAGAATCCAGCGAAAGTAGACGCCAACTCGATTGTTGTTTTGTAGTAGGGGATGAGATCTTCATGACGAACTTCATAATCCCCTCGGACCTGACTAACTATTAGCTTGGAATCGCTATAAGCTTCTAGATAGTCAACTCCTAGTTGCAGGCCGATTAATAAGGCATTATATTCGACCACGTTGTTGGTGCATGGTTCTACGAGAGAATATGCACGATGTATAACTAGATAATCAGGTGACACGAGCACGACGCCAACTCCGGTTACAATATTTCCTTTGGGTCCTGTTCTTGATGCACCGTCAAAGAACATCCGCCAAATGGGGATTTCTTCAGTTGCAGTGTTAGACTCTACTACTTCATCGGGGATTTCGTCGTAGAGTTTGGATGATTCTGGCACCGGATGAGCTGCTAGGAAATCAGCTAACACTTGGCCTTTTACTGCCTTCTGAGGAACAAGAGCATATCATATGGAGTCAATAGCATTGCCCATGTAGCTAAACAGGAATTGAGAGAATCCGGTTTAGTCATGAGTATTCTGAGAGGATTGACTTTAGATATGATGTGGATAGTCTTCCCAGACACATAGTGGCGTGTCTTCTGGATGGCAAATACCAATACAAGGCATTCCTTTTCCACAGGTGTGTATCTGTGTCGGCACCCACCATTATGCGGCTGAGGTAGTAGATTGCATGTTCATGGCCGCCTTCATTCTTATGATCTAATAGGGCTCCACGGAAATGGTCCATAGCACGGACATATAGTAAAAAGGGCTTCCCTATTATTGGAGCTGCCAATACTGGTGGGCTTGTAAGATACACCTTGATGTCGTCGAATGCGCGTTGACATTATTCAGTCCAAACGAAAGATACCTTTCTTCATGAGCTGAGTGAATGGTTGACACCTTCCAGAGAGGTTCGAAATGAATCGTCTGATTTAGGCTAGCCTTCTTGTAGTCCGCGTAGCTCTTTGAGGTTTCTTGGAGGATGCATATCGCGGATAGCCTTCACTTTCTCTAGGTCCAGATGCATACACTTTAAGTGATGACAAAACTAAGGAACTTGCAGCTGGAGACTCCCAGAAAAGACTTGGTTGGATTCATCTTGAGTTGGTGTGCACGCATTAGTTCGAACACCGTTCAAGTCTTGGAGGTGTTGCCCTTGAGATGACTTTTAACTTCGATATGTCTACATAGAACTTCATAGTTTTGCACAAATGATCGCAAAAAATTATGTTCATGGCTCGCTGGTATGTCGCCCCTACATTTTTCAATCCGAAGGGCATCACCGTATAGCAGTATACCCCCTATGGTGTTCGAAAAGATGTGTTCTTCTCGTCGTCGGGGAATATATTGATCTGGTTGTAGCCTGAGAACCCATCCATGAAGGACATCTGCTCGAAGCCGTAAGTATTGTCGATCATTACATCGGTGATCGGTAAAGGAAACTCGTCCTTCGGGCATGCAGAGTTCAAATCACGGTAATCGATACAGACTCGAACTTTACTATTCTTTTTCATGACTGGAACGATGTTGGCAACCCAGTCTGGGTGTTGTTCTTCGTAAATGAATCCACTGGTAATGAGCTTCTTGACTTCATTCTCGATGGCCTCCATGACATCTGATCGGAATCGTCGTTGTTGCTGCTTCACTGGATTAGCTTTAGACGAAATATTCAGGCGGTGCATGGCGACTTTAGGGTCCGAGCCTAGCATGTCTTCATAGCTCCATACGAAGACGTTGATGTATTCTCTTATAAGCTGTATAAGAGATTGACGTTCATCGCCAGATAGACTTTTGTGATGAAGATTGGTTTGAAAGATGATTCATCTCCTAAATTGACTTAGATGACTTCGTCTTCGGTAGGTGGTTCACATTTTTCAAAGCACAGCTCCCACCTAGTGTCCATCTTTTGAGCCTATTGTTCGACCTCGATTGATTGGACATCGTCCGTAATTTGGTCAACGGAAACCATGTTGACGGACAGAGTTGTCTTGAACATGTCGCCAATGTTGGAGTCTGAGTCCCAGAAGGAGGAATCAGAAGAATGAGAACAACGATCTACTTCATCATCTGATATTTCGGGAGTTGGTGGAGGAGTGACATAACCCAACCAATACCGCTTCGTTGATAATAGTTCTCGGGTTTGCCGGGAGGAGCAAAGTGTTGTATTGGCAACCGTCATCCTCGGCCGTAATTTAGCCCATGGTCGCTTTTGATGTCATATCCCATGTTCTAGATGATATTCTTGGCCTGCCAACTATACCGAAAATTTGTATTTTTTAGAGCCATAGTCAGCTTCTGTGTTGTGCTTGGAGAAGTAGAGTCTGGAACGAACTTTCTCTCGCCGATTATACGACCGAAGATGATTAGTTCTTCATCCTTCTTTCTGGCTGGAATGATAAACTAGAGGATATTTTGGGTAAACTTTTTCCTGCAGGTGAGGCATCGTGAACGGCATGCAGAGGTGTGGTCCTATTGTCACGCCCCCAGAACCAGAATACTGGAGAGCGGGGGCGAACATAGCCAGCTACGTATATTGAAGTGCAACCCACCTCGCTATACGGTCATGGCTGTCTAGATACATGAGGGTTTAACTACAAGCCAGCAGTCTCCTATGGTCATGAACAAGCCTATTGTCTCAATCTCAAGCAAGTAATAATAGTTACAAGATGTCAGAACACCAAATACAATAGTAAGGCATCCCATACATTACATATCTGGATGATCATGAAGCTAGTCGTACAAAATGTTAGGACTAGCAAGAGTTTTAGTCATACATGATCAACCCTACGATTTGTTAATCATGTTACAGCTCGTAGGAAGACAGTAAGTAAATGCAATCGAGCTAAACAAGTGCTCGTCGGCTAAACGCCTCAAAAGAATTTTTTATAATAAAGTGGGGAACAAAAAAAACCACTCGTTGCCCTGGTTACGCCTGGTGGTCACCATCGGGCGAAAAGTAGGTAGATCCTCTGGAGCTGATCCAAAATCTGGCCATACAAAACCAGCTGGGTCAGATCCCAGAAAGAGCAAGTGCCACAAAGAAGGCTTCACTTACGAACTAAAACCAACAATTAACACAGAATATAATTGATATAATGAAACTGGAGAGATGGAGCATCATGAGGATATACGGTAAGATAACCATGGAACCATTCAGATAACCAAGTTACAACCTTTAAACCAAACAAGGACTGGGGTTGTAACCCTTCATCTGAACAGAACTTGGTTTCTCCCATTTATTGGATAAAATAAAACACAAGTAGTCAAGCCATGTTACAATTTTGTCTAGGATCAGGACAAGACTAGATTGGGATAAACTCCATCCAATCAATCACGGCCATGCAATGAGTACGGCTTGATACTTTAACTAATTAGGGTTATCACAAGCCTAGTTCTAGCACGATACAGTGAGATTATTCCAACCAAGCCCTGAAGACCATCCAGGTTATCCTGGTCGAATATTTGTTCAAGGAGGGTACAACGACAGTGTGCTGGAAATGTGCCCTACTCGTCGGCAGGCTACAAATCCACAAGCGCACCCAGATAACGGGATTGCCTGTAGCTGGAGATCTCTTCATGACTACTGGATTATTCTAGTTATTAGCTTAGTCAATTTTAGTAGGTAGATCGTGGTACTCAGGGGTCCCTGTCCTAGACATGATGCAAACAAGACTAGTTCATTTGTACAAGCACAATCGTCCACAGTGTCCGGGTCATTCATACTTGTCAGGCCATGTTAGCCGTCGCAACAACATATCAATGTATATCATGTCAGGTTACTTGTCAGGAGTGTGCCACGGCGGGCCACTAGCATGTCATGTTACTTGCCAAAGACCCCTACGGGTCACTGTCGTGTTCATGGTACATGTGCAGGATAACATAGTACAAGCATTTATCAAAAGGCCCAAGTACACTGAGGGCCACAAGATATGAGCCTAATATAATAATTAATTATAAATACAAGGCTATGGAAGAGCCATGCGGCTCGGCATATGCGGCCAGGAAAGAAGTCCATGCGGCTGAAAAAGGACGGACATATGCGGCTCAGGGAGAAAGGGTTCATGCGGCCAGGGGAATGAACTCATGCGGCTGAGAAGGAAGGGGGGGTCACATGCGGCTGAATTAATCAGGGCGCATGCGGCTCGAAAACACAACTCATGCGGCTGGAGAGGGATGGAAGGGTCCTATGCGGCTGGAGGGAATGGGCCTTATGCGGCCAGGGAATGGACCTTATGCGGCCAGGGAAGTTCAGGCGTATGCGGCTCAGGGAGTTCAGGCATATGCGGCTCTGGGAGCTAAGTCTTATGCGGCTGGAGAATTCATGCGACCAAGGCCATACGGCCAAGTCATGCAGCAAAGACTATGCGGCCAGGAAGAGAACTTGCCGCATAAAAGCTATACGGCTAAGTTCACGCGGCTAGGAACATGCGGCTGAAAACTGTTCTTCTTCTCCATTCTTCCGAGAAGAAGAACCATGAAGGCCATGCTTCCAAGCTCCACCTATCCTTCAACCAGAGTCCAAATTCGAAATTCTATAGGTCAAAATAGGGTAGAACGAAATTCTCTACCACATAGAACCATCAGAACTTGACAATAATAAGATTAAATAGATCAAAATCCAAGAAATCTAAAAATACAATAAACTTAGATCTACATGAATTTAGCCATGGAAATTAGAAATGCTAAGTATTAAAGAGTCTTAGAATGTTGTGAGGAAAAAAATGGAACAATAAATCTTAAGTTCCTCCATGAAGCAAGATGCACTTGCCTAGACCTTCCTGGTAGGTAGGGAGTAATGGGGAAAGAGAAGAGTAATAAGGAGTTAATGAGAAGAGAGAGAAAAGAGTGGGTTAATAAATGGAGATGGTGGTGGTAGGTAGGGGTTTTCCCCTTGGTTTATGATAAACCAAAAGTAACCCAACCCGAACCAAGCCAAACCAAACAAGCCGAACCAAGCAAGAAAACATGCAATACGAGTCAAAATATGTACACGTATACCAAGATACGTAGTACGAACCATAGGCACTACAACTCTACCCACCTTAAAAGAATTTCGTCCTCGAAATTTAATCAAGAGGCTAGAGTGGCAAAGACAAGCTATATTAATCACAGGCAAGCTATACTAGGCAATCAATCAATCATGCAAGCAATGAATCGAAGGTATGAGGCATAAGGAAGATATTATACCTCACAAATCAAACAGGTCGGGATATCACGATCAGATATCATCCTCACGCTCCCACGTTGACTCACCCAATGAGTGATGACCCCAAGCAACTCAGACTAACTTGATAGTCTTGTTCTTGAGTATCTTCTCCCTCCGGTCTAATATAAATACGGGTCTTTCCTCATACAAAAGTTGGTACCAACAACCAATTTCGAATGATCCAGGATATGGCTCGGGTCTGGGATATACCGTCATAGTTGGGATACATGGAACACGTCATGCACCTCACGTAACGACGACGGGAGAGCGAGACGATAGGATACATCTCATACTCGCTCCATAATGTCGAACGGTCCTATATACCTAGGACTAAGCTTTCCCCGTACGTCGAAACGAATGACGCCATGGTTAGACGAAATCCTCAAGAATATATGGTCGCCAACAAAAAAATCAAGTGGGTGCCGATGAGAATCAGCCCAATAATGCTGGCGATCTTGGACAACTCGAAGATGATCCCTGACTCTTCTGACCACTTCAACTGTCTGAGAAATCATTTTGGGACCGAGCATCTGCCTCTCTCCAACATCATCCCAGGCTAGCAAGGATCGACACTTCCTACCTTACAGTGCCTCGAACGGTACCATCTGGATACTGGCCTGGAAACTGTTGTTGTTTGAGAACTCCACCAAGTGCAGGTGATCTTCCCACGAACCATCTAAGTCTAGTGTACAAGATCTCAACATATCTTTAAGAGTCTGGATCGTACGTTCTGACTGGCCATCTGTCTGCGGGTGATAGGCTGAACTGAACTGGAGACGAGTTCCTAAACGTTTTTGTAGACTTTGCCAAAAGTACGACGTGAATCTTGAATCCCGATCCAAGGTGATACTGATGGTACTCCATGCATCCTGACTATCTGTCTGAGGTACATCTCTGCTAGCTAAGCCGTCGACTGACCAACTCTGAACGAAAGAAAGTGAGCCACCTTCATGAGCCTATCAACTATCGCCCAGATAGCATCTCTACCAGCTGGGGATCTAGGTAATCCAGTCACGAAATCTATGTTTATATGCTCCCACTTCTATTCTAGAATCGACAAGGGCTGAAAAAGTCCAGCTGGCCTCTGATGTTCAGCTTTAACTTGTTGACAAACCAAATACCGAAAGACAAACCAGCCATCTTATTCTTCATGCCATTCCACCAAAAGTGCTGACGGATATCACGGTACATCTTCGTACCGCCCGGATGGATTGAATACTGAGAACTGTGAGCTTCTGCCATGATCTCCTGTCTGATATCTCCACTGGGTACACAAAGACGCTTACCATGTCAAAGTGTACCATCTTTATGAATGCATAACTCTAGTCGTCGTCCTGCCTCACACTCTGCTCTGAGCCGTTTGAAGCTTGGAATCTGCTGACTGAGCTAACTTGATCCTCTCAACTATACTGGAATGAACTTGAATGCTGGCCATCAATGCTACACTGGTAGGAAGGAAAACTTTTATACCCATCTTCTGAAGATCTGCCAATAACTCTGCGGTTGCTGTCGAAAATAAACTCCAGCTCTTCTGCTCATGCATCTGCTCCAACGTTGGCCTTCCCAGGATGTACTGCAAGTTGACATCATAATCCACAAGTAGCTCTAGCCATCTTCTATGATGCATATTGAGATCCTTCTGGGTGAACACATACTTCGGGCTCTTGTGGTCGGTGCAAATTTTCACCCTATCTCCATATAAATAGTGCCTCCAAAGCTTAAGTGCAAACACTACTGCTCCAAGTAATAATAGTTACAAGATGTCAGAACACCAAATATACATAGTAAGGCATCCCATACATTATATCTGGATGATCATGAAGCTAGTCGTACAAAATGTCAGGACTAGCAAGAGTTTTAGTCATACATGATCAACCCTAGGATTTGTTAATCATATTACAGCCCGTAGGCAGACAGTAAGTAAAGTACAATCGAGCCAAACAAGTGCTCGTCGGCTAAACGCCTCAAAGAATATTTTTACAATAAGTGGGGAACAAAAGAAACCCACTCGTTGCCCTGGTTACGCCTGGTGGTCACCATCGGGCAAAAAAAGTCGGTAGATCCTCTAGAGCTGCTGTAAAACCCTTAAATTTCTACTAATTTTTTTATGATTATATTTGTACGGATTTAAAATTTTGTATTGTACGTCACGTAATCGCATTTTACGTCGCGCACGAAATTTTATTTTTGCTCGACGAGTGCGAATATGTGCGAGCGTACATATTTTTAGAAAATATTTTATGGTTTCAAAATAATATATGTAATATTTAATTTAGCTATTAAAATTTATGATTTTATTTATGAAAAGCCTTTTGTTTAGAATAAATAATATTTTAGTACATGCACATATTTCATAAATATTTTTGCTAGTTTGCTTTAAATAAAAAATAACTTTCGAAATTATTTAATATTAATATTTTATTATCAAAAAGATTTATTATCAAAAAGATTTTATTTTCGAAATTATTATTATTGGTGTTTTTGGAAAAACATATTTTCGGAATATTTGTGACGATTTAAATTTTGATTTGATTCCATGTATACATTTAAATAGTAACTAAATATCTATGTTTGAAATTGATTTGATTTTTTTAAACTAAAAGGATTTAATTAGATTTAATTGGATTTTGTATTTGAATTTAGATTTGATTTCATTGAATTTTCAATAATTATCTATTGGGTTTTAAATAATCCTAATCCATATCTAATTGGGAATTTCCACATCCTATAAATAGGCAGGTACTCCTCCAATTCATTATTCTCCATCCACAATAAATTCTCCACAAATTATTCCACAAACAAATTGTGCGTGCCTCGTGTCCGTGTTCCACCATCAGATTCTTATTCCATTACATTTACAATTACATTATCCTTTTTCGTGTCGACAAACCCGACACCATCCAATCCGTAATCCTAGCCTACCCATAGCCATTGCCTCGCCGTCCCGTTCCTTGCCCTCCGACCAAACACCCGACTCCCTGCTATCCCCTCTCCTCCACCACAACCATTACTGTCATCACACCCTGCCATCATCGACACCCCATTGAACCCCTGTCTCAACCATCACCACCAGCGTCGTCATTTCCTCCCACGTTCCCTCACAGCTGCCACCAAACTACCCTACCACCACTTGGCCGATCACCACCCCCGCAACCCAACACCACCGTCCACAGCAGCACCCAACCATCCATGACACACCACAGCCCGCCTATACCCATCATCACCACCACCACCACCGTCACTGTCGTCACGGCCATCTCGGCCACCGACTTCGCCTAACCCCATAGTTCGTCGCCACCAACCCAAAAAGACAACAGGAAGAAAAACCCAAATAAAAAACCATCCAGCCAACCTGCTTACCTTCGCCGAAGCCGCGCCCGGACGCGTCACCGAGCCTCGTCTCCCTCCTCCAGAGCGTGCCACCCGCGCCCTCCTGGCACGTCCGCCGGCGAGCCGTGCAGCCATCAGCGCCGAGCTCTGCCCGTGAATCCGACCGACCGTATGCCCTAACCCTCGCCGCGCCGTCCGCCGACTGGCCACCCAGACCTGCCAAGCCCCGGCCAAAAACCCTCTCCTCAGCCCTCCTTCCGCCGCCGGCGACCCCAATCCCGAGCTCCGCAGCACGCCTTGGCCGTCCCTCCGCTCCACCGCCGGAGCACTCTCCGCCGACCGTGCCGCTTCAAAACCCTCTACTCCATCTCTGCCGAGTCGAACCCAGCCCGATACCGCCCGCATCCTCTTCCCCCGACCTCCTCCGCGTTGGACCACCGATCTCCGCCCTGCGTCTTTACCGCCGCCGTGGCTTACTCCGTTCCGCTAGAGCGCGCGCGGCCGCGCCCTCCACGAACCCGTCTGCCACTGCCCGGCCTCCCTCAGCGCCGAGCGGCCAGGCGCCACCGCCGGCGCTCGAATCCGAAGACCCCGACCTCCCGATCCCTCTCCTTCCTTTTCTCTCTCTATACTCTCTTTCTCTCTCGGTTGGATCAGCAGTAGATATTTTTTTTTTATTTTTATTATTATTAATATTATTATTTCTATTATCAGTATTATTATTTCATTATCATTATTATAATTATTATTATCACTATCCTTTTATTATTAGTATTATTATTATTAATAATAATAATATTATTATTATTATCATTATTGTTATTATTATACATATATTGTTAAAAGTTTTTATCATTATCAATTATTTAGTATTTTGTTGCATTAAATAAATAAATATATAATTATTTTGGGTAACAAAAGTATTGATGCGTGATTTATACGTAATTTCAAAACTGATTTTAAGGCGTAAAAATATTACTGTATTGTTTTATGGTGTTTTAAAACACAGTCTATGACCAAAAATCCTATTTTGACTAAATTGGATTTTTATCTCTAAAATGATTTTTCAATATTTTTAAGTATTGTAAGTGTTTACCTAAATTAGTGTTATATATTTTGTATTATTTATGACTTTTTATTTAAAATTATATTGATAAGAATTAGTTTTTTAGCCTAAATCGCTTTCTTATATTTCTAAATAATTATTTGTAATATTTTGAATAAAAGAAAAACCTAGTTTTATTTATTGATTACCAAACATAGTTTCCAAATAAAAGGTATTTTGTAAAATAGTATGGATATTTATTATACTAAATTCTTCGAATATTTATTCTTGTCCATAACCAAATCCTTCCTAATCTTCTTGCAAATCTGTGCGTACCTTATGTCCACCCTAACTGACTTGACCCTTCTGGACCCATTGGAATTGTCCGTGCCACTATCCGAGGTCCCCTTATACAATTGTTGCACCAAAGTTGCAGATCGTGCCACCTTGAGCATCGTAGCACACCAAGCGCTCTACCAGGCAAGACACGTTGCCATTAGCTGTTTAATTATTTTTAGCTCATATTTCATGCATTACTTATTTTCTTTATGCAAATAAACTGTGATAAATGGCATAACTGTTCATTTATATTTCCTGCTGTGTATTATTTTTCTTACAAATTAAACCTAGATTTAAGGGACCACCTTGTGTGTCGCATTCATTGGCCTTGACACGTTGTAAACACGAAGTTGTGTGTCGCATGTAGAATACGGAAGTGCGTGATTGGCTGGCCACCAGTACATACAAGCCGTGCGATAGGAATAACCGCTAATAGAGATTGCATGCTAGTTTGACTTAGCGGTTATAGTGGTTTGTGTTGTGGATGCAACACAGTAGGCATTGGGTGGGGAGGACAATTCTTTAGCGTATGGGCTTCGATGCACTTCCCTTGTGACCCGGACTCTCCGCTGGAGATACGGGGTTGATGACCCATGATTACTGACGGCCACTGACGATTCTGCGGAACGTCATGCTCTTCCTGATGGGGCCTCTGGTGCCCAAGAGGGGACTACGCCGATCCTATTTAGCCAGGGCCCATGCGTAGGAAGGATTGTTCTTAACAACATTTCACTTAGAATGGTAGGCTACCCTATCCGTTAGGTACGAGTACTTTTGGTTTGGGTACTTGTATCTGACCGTGGCTTGGAACAATAACTTGTCGCGGATTAGTTCGTCACATCTTGTCCTTGTTTGGTTGTAGGTGTGACTTACTACTTCGAGAAGGTATTGAACCTTGTTGGGGTCCGGATACCATATCGAATTCTTAGCATGGAAAGATACGTCGCCGTGAATTAGTTTACCATCTCCTGTCCTTGTTGGTTGGGAGGATGGTACGCTCGTTCAGTAGGTGCGTATTGGACTATGTTATAATTTCAATTGACTTATTTATTTGAGCAATATTTATTCAGTTATATGGCATGCTATTATGTGTCTTGTTACGTCCCTCTGAGACCTGGTTGTCTTGCCAGGTGTGTGCTATTGTCTTTCGCAGGTGCTTTAGCTCTAGCCGTGTTCGTTGCTATTTCTCGAGGATGATGTATTTGGATCGTCTTCGCTTCGCTCGTCACTCATTTCATTTTCCATATATTTCATTTCCTTTTACTTGTTGGTAGTAGATTTGTCTCCGCCCAACATATTGTATCAAGACAAATTCATAGTTGATATATGATATCTTTTATTCTTTGATTTGTGGATGAGATTAGTTAGTTATGGTTCTACTGCATATTACAGCTTATGTATTTATACGAGGCTTCCATATATTGGAGTATACTTCGTATGAATACAGCTGGCATGTCTACATTCCTAGTCCTACGTATTTTGGGGCTGGGGCGTTACAGCTGCTCCAAATTCTGGCCATACAAAACCAGCTGGGTCATATCCCAGAAAGAGCAAGTACCACAAAGGAGGCTTCACTTAGGAACTAAAACCAGCAATTAACTCAGAATATAATATTAATATAATAAAACTGGAGAGATGGAGCATCATGAGGATATACGATAAGATAACCATGGAACCATTCAGATAACCAAGTTACAACCCTTAAACCAAACAAGGATCGGGATTGTAATCCTTCATCTGAACAGAACTTGGTTTCTCCCATTTATCGGATAAAATAAAACACAAGTAGTCAAGCCATGTTACAATCTTGTCCAGGATCAAGACAAGATTAGACTGGGCTAAACTCCATCCAATCAATCACGGCCAAGCAATGAGTACGGCTTGATACTTTAACTAACTAGGGTTATCATAAGCCTAGTTACTAGTACGATACAGTGAGATTATTCTAACAGCCACAAGCCCTGCAAGCCATCCAGGTTGAATATTTGTTCAAAGAGGGTGCAACACATGACAGTACGCTAGAAATGTGCCCTACTCATCGGCAGGCTACAAATCCACAAGCGCGCCCAGATAACGGGATTGCCTGTAGCTGGAAGATCTCTTCATGACTACTGAATTATTCTAGTTATTAGCCTTAGTCAATTTTAGTAGGTACCCCTGACCGTGGTACTCAGGGTTCTCTGTCCTAGACATGATGCAAGACAAGACTGTTCATTTATACAAGCACAATCGTCCACGGTGTCCGGGTCATTCATACTTGTCTTGCCATGTTAGCCATTGCAACAGCATATCAAGATATATCATGTCAGGTTTACTTGTCAGGTGTGCGCCACGACGGGCCACTAGCATGTCATGTTACTTGCCAAGAGTGCACCCCTACGGGCCACTGTCTTGTTCATGGTACATGTGCAGGATAACATAGTACAAGCATTTATCAAATGGCCCAAGTACACTGAGGGTCACAAGATATGAGCCTAATAATAACAATTAAATTATAAAATACAAGGCTATAGAAGAGCCATGCGGCTCGGGCATATGCGGCCAGGAAAGAAGTCCATGCGGCTGAAAAAGGACGGGCATATACGGCTCAGGAAGAAAAGGTTCATGCGGCCAGGGGAATGAACTCATGCGGCTGAGAATAAAGGGGCGTCACATACGACTGAATTAATCAGGGCGCATGCGCCTCGGAAACACAACTCATGCGGCTGGAGAGGGATGGAAGGGTCTTATGCGGCTGGAGGGAATAGGCCTTATGCGGCCAGGGAAGTTCAGGCGTATGCGGCTCAGGAAGTTCAGGCATATGCAGCTCAGGGAGCTAAGTCTTATGCGGTTGGAGAATTCATGCGGCCAGGGCCATGCAGCCAAGTCATGCAACAAAGACTATATGGCCAGGAAGAGAACTTGCCGCATAAAATGCTATACGGCTAAATTCATGCGGCTGAAAACTGTTCTTATTCTCCATTCTTCCGAGAAGAAGAACCATGAAGGCCATGCTTCCAAGCTCCACCTATCCTTCAACCAGAGTCCAAATCTGTACTTCTATAGGTCAAAATGGGGTAGAATGAAATTTTCTACCACATAGAACCATCAAAACTTGATAATAACAAGATTAAATAGATCAAAACTCAAAAAATCTAAAAATATAATAAACTTAGATCTACATAAATTTAGCCATAAAAATTGAAAATGCTAAGTATAAAGAGTCTTAGAATATTGTGAGGAAGAAAATGGAACAATAAATGTTGAGTTCCTCCATGAAGCAAGATGCACTTGCCTAGACCTTCTTGGTAGGTGGAGAGTAATGGTGGAGAAGAAGAGTAAATAAGGAGTTAATGAGAAGAGAGAGAAAGGAGTAGGTTAATAAATGGAGATGGTGGTGGTAGGTAGGGGTTTTTCTTTTGGTTCATGATGAACCAAAAGCAACCCAAGCCAAACGAAATAAGTCGAACCAAGCAAGAAAACATGCAATATGAGTCAAAATATGTACACGTGTACCAAGATACGTAATACGAACCACATGTATTACACCTATGCCGTGCTCTAAAGCGTATATCGTATCTATGTAGTAGTTTACAGATTGATAGACATTGGAGTAATTCAAAGATAAACCTTTACTAAGGAAATACGTAAGTTCTTCTTCAGGGATAACATCATCCGCTGAAGGTACATTATTACGAGTATTGATATACTCATTGAGAGGATCATCATCAGGAAGAGGAGCCACAGTCTTGGCCGAGTTCACCACGTGGGGTAATTCTTCAGGACTGGGAGGACGGGCATCAGTAGGTTCCTTCCGAGGTGTCTTGTTGAGAGTGATGGTCAATGGTTTGACCTTTTCAGGATTCTTCTTTTTTATCCAGATTATAAAAGGATTCAGAGTACTTTTTGGAGTAGTACGTCCTTTGACTCGGATGTTCAGGGGACCATCATTGGAGGATGAACTTGCTTCAGCTTTATTGTCAGTTTTGTTGCCGTCATCCTTGGGGGGCTGAGATTGGTAAAGTATCGAATCTCATTGTAAGCTTCGATGCCCTGAAAAGGATCGACATCGGCAAACTCCGTCTTTCCGACACCATCAATGTTGACGTACTTGAAGCATTGGTGAAGTGTGGAGGGTACAATCATGTTCTCGTGTATCCATGGACGTCCCAACAACACGTTGTAGGATACATGGCATCGATCACATAGTAGGAAACCTCCGTTCGTAGATCATCGATCTGGCACTTGAGACGAATCTTGCCCAGCGGGTGGCTTCGACCCGCATTGAAAGCCATGATAGTTGTGTGGGTTACAGATAGCTTGTGCAGAAGGATCCCCAGAATTTGACGCAAACTTCTAGGAATGATGCTGAGGAAAGATCCTGGATCGATGTACATGCGGTCCACCTTGATCACCCCGATATACCCTGTATAGTAAAGGGGTCTATCATGACGATTATTTTTGAGTAACATGTCCTCCTGTGAAAAGGTGATATTGGGCACCACTTTTATAGTACTGTGGTAGTGAGGACAGGAGACAGGGTCTTCAGCAGGGGCTTTGACTTCAACGAGATAAGAGTCGGCATGTAGTAAAGCTTCACTTAAGGCCTTCCACGTTTCTTTGGAGAGTCGTAACAGATCGAATAGAGACAACCTGGCAGGTGTATTGGCTAGCTGTGCCAGTATGTCAAAGTTGTAGGACCGATCCATACCTTCGGGAGTTGGCACCTTCAGAGACTTGTCAAACCGCGTCTCCTTCTGCTTGGCTTTATCCGAAGTTGGAGGCTTAGATGGGCTGACTTCTGAGCTTGTGGGGGCAGTAGGAGGTTGAGGAGGTACTGCTTCTTCTTGTACGGGGTTGTATGTCCAAAGATAAGTCTTTTCCGATCGCGTCTCGCCAGATAGAACCTCGTAGATGGGAGAGGATACCATATGGCATGACTTATATTTCTTGCCCCCTTTTGCTTTAGAATGTACCACCCCCTGTATCACTTATTGTACAAGGTCCGGATGGACCCACATGATCTTACCATGTTCAGTTGTGAGTGGCACCAAGGTTGAGTTGTGAGCTGGCGGTAGGTTGATGACTTCCATTATTGCCTTAGAAATCGGGACCATGCCGTCTGGGACTTCTGTGGAAGAAAAGTCACCAAACTGAAGAGAGATCATGTTAGAAGATACGACCTTATCTTCAGCTTTGAGGTTGATCACTTGGCTGTCGATAAGCGGTTGTATCTTCTTTTTTTTAGGACGATACAGTCCTTGGTGGAATGATACACGTAGTGATGATAGAGACAGTACTTAGGATCGTTGAGCTGGCTCGCCTATGCAGGACGTCGTGGTGGAGGCAATGTCAGCTTATTACCCTTCGTTAATGTGTGAAATATAGTAATGATATCGTCTTCGTCAAAGGAGAAGGTCTCCTTAGGTTTGTCGAAGGTGCCTTGAGAATTGGGAGCTCCTTTAGAAGTGTCGACCTTCAGGACTTATTTCCCTTTACCCCTACGAATAGGGATAGTTTGAGGATGCTTGTTCTTATCTTCGGATTTAGGTGTTTTCAACCACAGTAGTTCCAGGTTAGGAATGTCATTTTTAGCAGCATCAGCGGCCCCAATAAAAGTGGGCCATGTATCATACTTATGTATACCCAGACAAAACTTTACCGTAGGAAGGAAGTTATGTCGACAAGTATCCATAAGTTCTGAGTCTGGTATACCGAAGGGCATCTTCAGTGCTAGCCGCCTGAAGCGTTCGATGAAGGTGATGACAGACTCAGTCCTCCTTTGCTTGGTCTCGATGAGGGTGGACATACTAACATGCATGCCACTCTCGTAAAACCTGTTGAGGAATAACCTCTCCAAGTCTTTAAATGAATTGATACATCCGTCAGGCAGACTACAGAACCATTCGAAAGCTACCCCCTGCAAGGTGCTAATAAACAGCTTCGACAAGAACGGATCGTCTCTGGAAAAGTCTAGAGTCTGCGTGTTGAAGTATGTCATGTGTTGACGAGAAGAAGTCAACCCGTCAAATGAATTCAGCGTCAGTGGCTTGTAGTTAGGAGGGCAAGTAGCATTCTCCCACTCAAGGGGATACGGTTGAGATATCTCCATCTTCTGAAGCTCGTCTTTGTGTGAGATGGTGGCGAGACGGGCGACTAGGGAATCAATTGCATCCTGTTGATTGAGCAGGTATTAGAAAACGGCTGCTGAATGGTTGTCAGGCATCGTTGGCGAAGGACCACCCCCAGCATTTGTAAGATTTGGAGGAGGCACAACGGAATGATACTCCTTTTGTAGTGAAGGAGGGTTGTTGCTATGAACTGGATTATCCTCAGCCGAGATATTTTATTGAGGTGGAGGGACTGCCCCAGCAGCTTGGACCGCCATGATATTGTTAAGCATATCAGTGATCTTGGCGAATGCTGTTTCAAGACCCACTAGCCGTTTGCTGGTCTGATCACTAGCTTTTTTATGTCTTTTTTCTTTCGCTATGTATGTAGATAACATGCGAGGATGAACAGAGGAAACAGTACAACTGGTGCTGATATTGCCTGTCTCCGAGTGGACAAGTCCTTTATCTTCAGGTAGAGGAGGTAGATAGTCGCCATCAGATTCGGAGGGATCGTCGTCCTCTGGAAGGCAACCCCCAGTGTGAAGGTCATCCGCTTCTGACTCTGAGGGAATACTACCTCCAGCTTGGGAGTCTTCTCGTCCATACGAAATCTCACCTTTGACCGAGTACCATATAGACTCCTTCAGATGTGACAGCCTGCTGGCCATCTGTTGGTAGACTTCTTCTTCTTCTTCTCGCAGAACTGAGAGAGAAAGTTGGGTTCGTGGTCCACCGTCTTTGATTGGGGCTTCCGTAAGGGGGACCCCATGAAGCCATGTTGGATGAAACACACAGTGGCTTTTCATTGTCAGAGGAATGTAGCCGTCGAAACACGAACTTTCTCTGAGGCACTCTTGTTGCTTTGGAGCAGCAAAAATTAATAACAATATTGGTGCACGGCTGTGCACTATGAATTGTTATGTCCTCCCTCGTTTTACGCTTATGATTTATCATGTCGCATAAGTTAGCGGAAGGGAGTTTTGCCTTACGACCCATGTTGCATGCATCGCCGAGCTTTGCATGCGGGTTCGTAAGGAGAGTTGGCACATCCAGACTTAGTTCACGTGCAGGAACAATCCCCACACCTAAGTTCTGTGATGTCCTTTAAGACAGCCCCGTGCTATACGCGTTGGGGCCTGTCTTTTTGCTATAGGCGCATAGGCCTTGTAGACTGGCCTTGGTCGTATGCTTCTTGACAGCATGTCTGAGTCTCCTTGATGTGGGCGCATAGTATGGATCCAGTGAGCCTGGGCGCATGACCCTGGATGTCTAGTCTGTTGAAGACAGAAGCATTTTGGTTGGGGTTATACGCCCAAACATCCCCTTGGGCGCATGGCTTTGGGCGCATGCTTGGTGGAGCAGCGCTATTTTCTTCCAGTTTCGCCTCCTTTGTTTATGAGCCTCGCTGGTTTTGTCCAGAGTATCGCACAACCCGATTCTTGGCATCGTAGTGTTTTCTTTTGCCAAGTCTCGAGCGTCAGACACCCTATTGTTGGTTGTGCAGGAAATAAGTCACTGGGCTAGTAGTATTCAGAACGGTGTGAGCCTTCTCCATTTGGGGAACTTCTGTGGCAGAGTCATGCGCCCATGTGACAGAGTCCTCCAGTTGAATATCTACTATGACACTAGCAGGATATGCACAACGATCCTTCGAAAGCCAAGTCTTACGAGACTTGTTTGGCTTCGCTGATTTTAAGGGAGTAGAGCCATCCCTCGAGAGCATCTCTTCGAATGCCTGCTGATCGAATTCTACGATCAGCATCTTCTGAGTGCTCCCCACTTTGTCGGTATCAGATTGTGTCACCACCTTCTCGTCAGAAGAAAAGGTAGTCTCCAGCAGAGTCATCATTTTTGTCGACACACACAAAAAGACGAAGAAAATGTTATCTTTTCTTTATTAGCGCAAGGTACCACAAATCGAGTGCGTCTGAGAGATCCTGCGCTGAGGATACCCGAGTACAAAAAGAATTATGGGGAATGGAACGATGGAGATCGAACGGCAATTGCTCCTTTACTCCGTTGATACTTCGATTACAAAAGTGGAAGAAAACCTAAAAAATTGCTAACTCTCGGCTCACTGGCAAGAAGTGAAGCAATTTGGCTCTTGAAAATGCTCTCCGTTCCCTCTTTTGAAGAGGGATGAGGCCCCTTTTTATAGTCGTTCTTGAGCTGAAATAATGTTATGTGCCCATATGAGGAAAATACACGGGTTTCCATGTGGGCGCATAGTCCTGCCTTGGGCGCATAGGGTGTAGGCACAAGCAGGCTGCGAGATCATAGGTTGGTTGTGGTGTTGACGTGGCCGCATACTTCGGTGCACGACTGCTCGTGGAGACTGACGTGGCCGTGCGCTTCGGTGCACATTTTGATCATGGCTTTGACCGAGTTAGGCTTGTGCACATAGCCCTGCTTCAGGCTATGCGCCCTCCTTCACAGGGGGTGGCTTGGGCGCATAGAGCTTCACAGGATGATGGGCGCCTAGGAGCTTCACAGGGTGACTTGAGCACATAGGAGCTTCACTTGGGCCCATATGTCCTTTTTTGGCTTGGGCACGTAAGGCTTTATTTGCTAAGTTTTTTATGCTTGTACACTCATGTAGTGTCGTGCCACTGTAACATGAGGAACCCCTCCTCTTTGTAGTGCTGACTACACCTTCTTTCATTTCAACATACATTATTAGGCTTCCTGCCTATTTGCGGTACTACGCCGCTGTGACTTGGCTCTTACAGCCGAGGCATTATCCCTTTCGGGAACCTCTTGGTGGAGTCACCACACAGTAGCATGGAGTTTCACTCCTTATAGTGCTGCGCTACCGTGCTTCCTGTAAAGCACACCAGGCATTCACTCTGCCTGAGAACTCAATAGACGTTTAAGCCAACCTTCCTACATGATTCGTTTTCCACAGAAACAACAGTAGACAATAGTGGTTGTAGGTCCATAACCTCTCCATGCCACAGAGGATAAGTACCCACCATTCTTGATATTTTTCCGGTTAATAGTCCTCTCTTGAACTAAAAGCTAGATGCCTAATAGATTTTTCTTTGAACTAATAGCATAAAACTTTATGGTAGGAATGTAATAACACAATATCAGAATGCTTTCAAGCCCATTTGACAAGCTGTGTCATCGACTAGCTGGCGCTTGAGGCCCTTGGTGAACGGATCCGTTAGGTTCTCCTGACTCCGAACATCAATCACTACAATAACATCCCTCTTGATGAGATCGTGTATTGCCCTGTGCTTCAACCGCACAATCCTCTTCTTTCCGTTGAAGAGGTCATTTGATGCGACCGCGACAATCGCCTGGTTGTCGCAGTATATCGGTATCGCCGATATTTGTGTCCCAACCACTGAAAGATCATACATGAGCTCCTGAAGCCATTCTATTTCCTCCATTGCGATATCAAATGCAAAGAACTCAGATTTCATGGATGACCGCGAGAGCATAGTCTGCTTCTTCGATTTCTACGATATAGCAGCTCCACCAATTGTGAAAATGTATCCATCTGTGGACCTCTCGCTCTCCACTTCTGAGCACCAGCTGGCATTACTGAAGCCTTCCACTACCGACGGATTTCCGCTTTAGTGCAGTGCATATGTCTGAGTCTTCTTGAAATATGTCATAACCCGTTTTACAGCTTTCTAGTGCTCAATGCCTGGGTTGCTCGTGAAACGACTCAGCATTCCCACGACGAAAGCTATGTCAGGCCTTGTGGCAGTAGTAGCATACATCAATCTCCCGATTACGCTTGCATACTCCAGCTACCTGACGTTTTCCCCTGAATTAGGCTTCAGCTTTATATCATACCTGTATGGCGTATCGATCCCTGGAAGATCCTGATACCCGTAACGAGTGATTATCGTCTCAACATAATGAGACTGTGATAGCGCTAGTTCAGTGTCTGTCCGGATGATCTTGATCCCTAAGATCACATCAGCTTCCCCCAAGTCCTTCATACTAAACTTGCTCGAGATGAACTTCTTTGTCTCCGTGACACAGACTATATTCGTACCTAGGATCAGCATGTCGTCCACGTACAGACAAACGATTACGTCTCTTCCATCAGCAAACTTCGTATAAACACACTTGTCCGTCTCACAGACCATGTAGCCATTTGACCTTATAACCTTGTCAAATTTCTCATGCCACATCTTGGGAGCCTGTTTAAGACCGTACAAGAATTTCACCAACTTGCAAACTTTGTCTTCAAGACCCTTGACGACAAATCCCTCTGGCTGTTGTATGTAAATCTCTTCGATCAGTTCACCATTTATAAAAGCCATTTTCATATCCATCTGATGTATCACCATCTTATGTATTGCTGTGAGAGCAATCAACATTCTGATGGTGGTCATTCAGGCTACTGGAGCATACGTGTCAAAGTAGTCAATCTCCTGCTTCTGAGAAAATCCCTTGGCTACCAACCGAGCCTTGAACTTATCAATAGTTCCATCTGCTTTTATATTCTTCTTGCAGATCCATTTGCATCCGATGGGTTTCGCTCTTTCAGAAAGATCAACCAACACCCAAGTGTTATTTGACGTAATGGAATCAATTTCATTGTCAATCGCCTCCCTCCAGAAAACTGCGTCTTTGGTCTTCATCGCCTCATCATAGGTAAGCGGATCTTCTTCCACATGATAGGTGACAAAGTCATTTTCGAAGTCCTTCGGCCTCCTCACACGCTTCGCTGACGGCTCAGCGAGTTCTAGTTCAACCGTTGTTTCAACAACATCTTCTTGGACTACTTCTTCATTAAAAACTTCAGTTTCTTGGGCACCCTCATTCTTCTCCAGTATATCCGCAAAAACAATATTTTTGTGCCTTAAAAATTTGTCTTCAAAATATTCTGCGTCGCGAGATTCAATAATATTATTTGACTCAATAGAAAAAAATCTTCGAGCATCACTCTTCTCGGCATACCCCAAGAAGATCGTCTTTGTAGTCCTTGTCCCAAGCTTCTGAATCTTCATATCTGGAAGCTTGACATATGTCAGATACCCCCACACTCGAATGACATTCAAGTTAGGTCTGACTTTGAACCAGAGTTCATGAGGAGTAATATCTGATGTTGCATAAGGCACTCTATTTAGAATAAAAGTGGCCGTCAATGCAGCTTCTCCCCAGTAGCACTTTGGAAGACCCGCAGTCAACAACATTGAGTTAATTATTTCTGTTACCTCTCTACTACTCTGTTTGATTGAGGAGAGTACGGAGCCGTAGTCTCATTGACCATTCCATGTTCTTTATAGAATGATGCAAATTCATGAGACCTGTACTCTCTACCTCGATCACTTCTTATTCTTTTGAGTTGTTGTCCAGTCTGCCGCTCAGCTTCGGCCTTGAACTTCTTAAACTTTTCGAATGCTTCATCTTTTGCCTTCAGCAAGTAGACGAACGCATACTTTGAGAAGCCATCGATGAAGGTTATGAAATACTTCATCCCGACCTTTGTAGAAAATTATTTGAAGTCATAGATATCGGAGTGTACCAACTCTAGAAGACCTATACTTCGATAAACCTAAGGAAAGGTTTCTTTGTGATCTTCGTTTGAGCACAAACTTCACATTTCTCTACCTTACCCCCACATTTGGAGATAAGTCCTAGACTAGATATTTTGTTTATTCATTTACAATGAACATGTCCTAGCCTATTATGCCACAACTCAAGAGTATAAGCAGGAGTGATTGCATTAATTACATTGGATTGATTTACAAATGCCATAAGCATTTAGGATCATAAGCCTACAAATGCCATTGTCCTAGCCTATTATTCATATAAGATTCGTCAAAGAAATCTTCCATAGCATTTAGGATCATAAGCCTACAAATGCCATTGTCCCTTCTTCACTTGACTGGGTTCTTAATAGCCGCAGAGATTGTGGCTGCAGATCCAATTTCTAGAATAGTAGGTTACTCCTCAATCAGTACGTGATTAACATCGGAGAACTGAATATTGAGGAAAACCTTTCTTTTCCAGATTTGATAGTACTCACCATCAAATTGTTCTAACTTAGAGAAGTTAGGATTGATTAGCGAAGCACGAAAGTTTTCCATCGTAGCAATTAAGCTTTGAGATTGTTATTGCCGGAGTACAATTTTTGATAGAAAACTGAAAAAATGAAACAATTGTAAAAACAACGTTTTAACTCAACACTTCAAATAAGGTGCACAACAGAGATCCTAGGAGGATTCTGGATTACGATAATCTAAAAAAAATTCGTAACGGTAGCGAACAACTGTCATCCCCATTTTCCATTATCCATATTTCCAATATACGTATACGGAATCCTGACACGTATTTTTACTTTTCTTGCCTTGCTAGCTAATTTTGGTTTAATCTTGCTTAGGTTCATCATGGCATATCATGGGTTGACTTGGTTCATTTTGGTTTGGCTTGATTTATTTCCTTTGGTTTATCATGTTAAACCTTCTCCCATTTAAAGCCCACTAACCCTCTCTTTCTCTCCTCTATTACTTCTTCTTCCTCCTCTTTCATTAATTTCTCCACCCACCAAGCTTAGGCAAGTGCAACTTGCTTCATGAAGGAACCCTCCATTTTATTGTTCTAATCTCTTCTATGCAACATTCTAAGCTACTTTAGTTCTTGTCATTTTGCATTTTCATGTATATATTTTTATAGATTTAACTATGCACCATTTTGGTCTTTTCTTGGGTTTTGATCTAGCAAACCATCTTGTTTTTTAGAACTATGAGTTCCATGTGGTAGAGAATTTGATTTTACACAACTTTGACTTTTGAAAAGTTAGATTTCATTATATTTTGACCAAGTTATGAGAGTTAGAAGTTCATGGGTTCCATGACTTGTGCTCTCGGCCAACTTGGAGAAGATGAACAGTGTTTGCACACTGTTGAGTGCAAACCTGTAGGCGCATAGCCAAATCATGTGGGCGCATAAGGCCACATGTGGGCGCATAGACATACATGTGGGCGCATGGCCTCCATTGGATGGAGCATGAGCTCCTGACTTGTAATCCTTCATGACATTTTCATGCTTATGACTTGCATCTTTCCATAGACCCATATTGTGCCAATGGTGGGCGCATGGCTCCCTGACTTGGACGCATAAGGCCCTGAGACTTGTAGCGCATTCTCTGACTTACCTTCCCCCATATGTAGGTGCATAGGCATGGGTGCATAGCCCATGGGAGCATGTTCCCTGGTGCATGCCCTCCATAGCATATGCTTTACATAATAGGTTTAGCCCTAGGCTCATACATGTGGGCGCATGCCACCCTCAGCACTTGCATTTGGGTGCATGCTCTTCATGACACCCCATTGATCACTTTGTGCCAGCCTTTGTAAATGTCCATATAGTCCTCATGATCCTTAGTGTAAATTGTGTTCTTGTTTGTACTCTTTACTTGATTAGACCTATAGTGTTATTTTTCGTGTCTCACATGTACTCTAAGCTTTAAACACGATCTTAGTGTGGCACGTATACTCTCTAACCACTCCTTGACAGTGGCCCGCTGTGGTATACTTTCATGAACACGACATGACATTATGACTTTACATAATAACTCTTGATAGTGACCCGCCGTGGTGCACTCTTGACAAGTAATTTGATATAATAATTCTTGATGGTGGTCCGTTGTGGTGTACCCTTGACAAGTAATCTTGATAAGTAACCTAACATAATAACTTTGATATGCTGTTGCGACGGCTATCTTGACTTGCTACGTAACTCTTGCCTTGACACAATGGGTGTTTGTGCTTGTATAAGCTACAGGTCTCGTCTTGCATCATGTCTAGGACATGAATTTCTGATTTCCACGGTTAGGGATTCATATTGAATCTGACTAGGATAATGACTAGATTAATCAAATAGTCCATGAAGAGATTCCCAACTACAGGCAGTCCCGTTATCTGGGCACTTTAATTGGACTTGTAGCCTGCCGTCGAGTAGGGCACATTTCCGACGCACTGTCATGTGTTGCACCTCTAAGTCACCTAATCCAACTCTCTCAACTTGTGACCGGATAACCTGGATTAAGACTGCAGGGCTTGTGGCTGTTGGAACATCTCGATGCATCTTGTTAGAAACTAAGCTTGTGATAACCCTATTAGTTAAAGTATCAAGCCGTACTCATTGCTTGGCCGTGATTGATGGATGGAGTCCCATCTGGTCTTGCCTAGACAAGACCAGTACATGGTTATTTCAACACATTACTGTTTTACTTTACCTTATCGATAATTGATTTGAGACTAAGTTCTGTTCCGGTGAAGGGTTACAACCCCGGTCCTTGTTTGGTTTTCGGGTTGTAACTTGGTTACTGTAATAGTCATTTAGTTATCTTATTGCTTTATTCCTCTAACTCAGGTCTTTCGTTATCATTGTGTCTTTATGTGCTCATATGCTGGTTTTAGTTCTTAAGTGAAGCCTCCCTTGTGGCACTTCCTCTTTCTGGGGTCTGACCCAGCTGGTTTTGTATGGCCAGATTTTGGAGTAACACCCGCAGATCTTCCAGCCTTCTAGCTAGATGGTGAACACTAGGCACAATCCTGACAACGAGTGGATTTTATTTTGCTCTCCCACTCTATTATAAATTATCCTTTTGAGGCGTTTAGCTGCCGAGCAAGTGTTAGCTCGTGTTAAATATACATTCCTGTCTGCCTACGGGCTGTAATATGATTGACACATCCTAGGGTTGATCATGTATGACTTAAACTCTTGCTAGTCTTCGCATTTTGTATGACTAGCTTTATGATCATCTGAATATGTAATGTATGGGACGCCTTACTTTATATGTCTGATGATCTACCATCTTGTTTTATTTACTTGCTTGCTTGAGATTAAGACACCAGACTTGTTATTGACTATAAGTGACTGTTGGCTTGTAGTAAAACCTTCATGTATCTAGACAGCCGTGACCGTACATCGAGGTGGATTACACTTCAATGTACGTAGCTGGCTGTGTCTATCCCCGCTCTCCAGTATTCTGGTTCTGGGGCGTGACACGATTTAAGTGGTAGCCCATGCAGGTCTTGTAAATCAAGATATGTGAGGGTTTCACGAAATAGATGTCTCAATCAGCACTCGTCCTTGATCTCTACTCGTGTCTTCTAATCTTTCCGAAATCTTGATCTGATCGCATGCTTATATCCTCGATCTATCATGGTCCTTCCTTATTGTTTCTCCATGTCATTTCTTCAGCGGCATTGTTCCTGGTCCTATCGATCAGCAAGGCGGAGCACCTCCAGTGAACCAGCAACAACTTGAAGACCAAGCCCAGCATTCAGGGGTAGTCTCCGAGTCATGCCAACCGGGGGTCAAGACCACCAGTCCAGCCTATAGAGCCTGATAATGGAACCCTGGTGGACTCATCAGGGAATTGCTTGTATCTTAAGATCGTCTAGGCGATGCCCTGCACTAGACAGTACAAGATGCCATGGACAGAGTTGGTTACCAAGGGAACAACGCGGTCAACAGCTTCAAGCGTCTGAACCCTCATTTCTTTGATGGCAGTGAAGATGCTACCACTGCTGATGCGCGGCTTCAGGACATAGAAGTTATCCTGGAGGCAGCTAGGATTCCTGAGGAAGGGAAGGTAGCCATTGTGCGCCTGCAGTTATTGGATTTAGCCCACAGCTGGTGGGCGATGCTAGTAGTTGGATAATCGACGCCTGTCTCATGGGCGGTATTCAGCAATAAGTTCCAGACCAAGTACTTCGATGCAGTTGCTCGGTATGATCTGCAGACGAGATTCACCAATCTTAAGCAGATGGGAAGGATGGTCGATGGATATGGGGTCGAGTTTTCTAGACTCAGTCGGTTTGCTCCTACCTTGGTGGCAACCGAGTTGGATCGAGCCCAGCGATTCCAGCAGAGGCTCCACCTAGAGATTATTATATCAGTGGAGCAGTTTGTGCACCAGACTTTTGATACCGTCTTGCGAGCAGCGAATAGGCATGAGTATACTTCATAGAGAATTGTAGATCGAAGCGGAGGACGGAAGAGGTCTCATGGGCAGATGTCCTAGTCGTCAGCACCAGCCCCGACAGCTAGGGCCTCGACTATTAGAGCTCCTAGGAGGGCGACCATAGTTTCATCGGTTCAGCACTCGACACCGACGTATCCTCGACAGCAGAAGCAGAAGCAATCTTCCGCAATAGGTTGCTCTCATTATGGGAAGCCAGGGTATGTAGTATCAGAGTATCGTAGAGCACAGGGATTATGCTTGGCTTATGGGGCACCAGACCATAAGATAGGGTCCTATCTGAATAGAGCTAGTTCATCATTGTTAAACCTAACCAGTCCGTCGGTTAGGGGTCCAACACCAGTACAGCAGTAGAACCAGCCTCCGAGGCCATTGCCGCCTCAGGCTCAGCAGTATGCCCAAGCTCAGACTCAGAATCGGCAGAGAGGTTTCCAGCAGAGGGGACCAACACAATAAGGACAAGGATAGGCTATGGCTCTGACCGTAGCAGAAGAATTGGCATCAGGTGAGGTGGTAGCAGGTACCATTCTCGTCAACTCTTTTCCAATATTGATATTATTTGATTCGGGTGCATCGCATTCATTTATTTATGCACGATTCGCAACATGGATAGGACTGGAGCCCGAGTCATTATCAGTAAGGCTCAATATACTTACTGGTAACGGTCTTGTGGGAGTAGATAGAGTCTATTCCTCGTGTCGAATCGTAGTTAGCGGTAGAGAGTTTCCCGCTAGATTGATAGAATTTTCATGGGCCGACAATGATGTGGTCCTAGGGATGGATTTGTTGAAGGATCAATACGCAAGAATAGACTGCCATATTGGCAGAATTATATTTGGTATTTTCGACGAACCGGACTTTCATTTTCCAGAGACGAAGTAGAACCTTCTCCACCAGTATTGCGGATGGAAGTAGCAGTTCAGTTTCCTGGAGTCGTTGAAGAGTTCCCTGATGTATTTCCTGAAGAGCTTCCAGACATACCCCCAGAGAGAGAGATAGAGTTCACCATTGATTTGCTTCCGGGGACGGCACCAGTGTCAGGGGGAGCCTACAGGATGGCACCTTCAGAGTTAGAGATCTTGTACAAGATGATTAAAGAACTTAGAACCAAGGGATTCATTCGTGCTAGTGGATCGCCTTGGGGAGCACCGATACTTTTTGTGAAGAAGAAGGATGGTACGTCAAGATTATGTGTTGATTATCGTACCTTGAACTCTGTAACAATCAAGAACAGATGTCCTCTATCAAGGATAGACGATTTATTTGACCAACTCAGAGGAGCGGCAGTATTCTCGTAGATTGACTTACGGTTAGGATACCATCAGATCAGAGTCAGAGAGCAAGACGTCCCGAAGACAGCGTTCAGATCCAGATATGGACCTTGGGAGCTCCTTGTTATGCCATTTGGAGCGACCGATGCGCCAGCCGTATTCATGGACCTCATGAATCGTATCTTTATGCCCTATTTGGACCAGTTCGTGATAGTGTTTATAGACGACATCCTAGTCTATAGCAAGAATATGGCAGAGCATGAGCAGAATCTTCGTGTAGTTCTTCAGACTCACAGAGAGCACCAGTTGTACGCAAAGTTCAGTAAGTACGAGTTTTGGCTGGATCGTATCTCGTACTTGGGTCACATCATCACCAGAGGTGGAGTGGAAGTAGACCCACAGAAGATAGTGGCTATAGAGTCATGGCCAGTTCCCAGTACCGTATCAAAAGTTTGGAGTTTCCTAGGATTGGCTGGCTATTACCGGCAGTTTGTATCAGACTTTGCTCAAATTTCAGCACCACTGACGCAGTTGACCCACAAGAATGTGCTGTCACGACCAGCACCCAATATTTGGGCATGAGCCGTGGGTACGTCCAGCCTACGCCGCAGTGTCGACGGTAGAACACTGTCTAGCCATCTCCACATTTTATCAAAAAAACTATACACTTTATAGATTTCCATAACACATCCAAAATCCACAGATCAGTCCATAACATTATGATATACACAATTAACTGTAGTGAAAGTGAAGATAATAACTGATCTGAATAATCTCCAAGATAGAGACCAAAATATGATAAAAATAATCTCAAGAGGAACATAATGTGCTAAGATGGATGTCCACTACTCAACTCTCATAATCCACAAAATAAAGATAAAGTACAATAAATAAAAGAGTTTCTGGAGACAACTCCTGCTCTATAAAGTACATCGAGCAAAATGTCTGCTGCGGAGGGTAGCCATGCATCCAAGTCCTCCTGCATGCTCAGATCAGGGTCCTCAGTCTGCTCATAATAAGTAGTACAGAACTCTTCTAACTCATCACCTAAAATGTTGGTTTTCCAGTCAGGAATGGATCAAGTACACATATGACCGCTATCCGAGTCCCAACAGAATCATAAAACTGTATGTAACATATGAGAATGAAACTAGGAAGTACTAGCATCATTGTACAAGAAAAAGACATGAAACTCTATCAATGAGAATATAGATACTAGAAAGCAATATGTAAATCATGGTGACATGGCAAGTGGTGAAGAACATGATGAAATAATGGTAATATTAACTATCTACGTGCATTGAAATATCGTTTTCAACGTGTGAACGGCTAAGGGGTAAATTCGGCACCCTGTACGTGTCGTGTGCAACTGCTATCAGTCAATAATAGATATTTTGGGGATATATTGGTTAGTTCACACGTCTACTAAGATATTTTCCCGCCCAACTAGTACTCATGGAATCAATAGCAAGTGAGGTAAGCATGTAAAGATAATCAAGATGTATAATAAATCCATGATACTATCTCCGTGTGACGAACGTGTCAACAAGCGGCAAGACATATGTATAGCATGTAAAGAAAACTATCAGAAACGGTAATAATCAGTAAATGCACTTGCCTGAGGTCCTGAGCTGCTGCACGGGTTACAGTCCGTATCGATGTCCAAACTGGAGTCACACTGTCCTATTTAATAAGATACCGGTTACAGTGTGTTATAAATTGAATAATTGAAATAAACAATACATTCTACATGCTCTAGGTCAAAAGTCAACCCAAAGTCAACTCTCTAGTCAGCTTAAGTCAAAGGTCAAACCTAGGGTTGGTCAACTAGGTTATTGGTCAACCCTCTAGGTCAACTTATAGTAAGCCTAACTCCTAAGACAAATCCAAAAAACCATAAACCACATATACTAAGGTAAAATACACACACACACACACACACACACACACACACACACACACACACACACACACACACACACACACACACACACACACACACACACACACACACATATATATATATATATAGAGCATACCACTTAGTGACTACAAACCATACCCTCAACTACTACTAACTACCCTTGCATAAATATACATACATACATATCTACCTAGACTATAGAATATGATAGTAAAACTCTAACCAACTTTATATATGTACATGGCTATAATAACCCTATAGAGTGTATAACAACCCTCTACTACTAATGGCATATCCTACACTAATACAAATTTACTGATACACTAAATATGAACTACCTATACACAACATATCACACCCTTCCTACACCAGACACTATCAGACACAATCTACCTCAACCACTGACACACACTAGTATACTAACATATCTACATTTCTTACTTAACACTGATACCTCTTCTAAACCATCCTAGGGCTCTAAGATAGGACACTCAAATGGGCACACTTCAATTCAGTAATAACTACATGCCTAGGTTCAGTCTCTGGCCGAGGTACACCTGTAGCAGTAGTATATGAGGTTTTAAGCCACCACACCTCTACTGTCTACTGAACAAATCAGATGCAGGGGATCATCTTGTGGTATGGGAACATATATCTGGGATTTAAAAAGAGAAAACCTGAATTCACTTCCTATTGGGACTGAACCCAAGGTATGGATGAAGATTGATACATAACCAATGTGTTTTGGCTGAATTAATGGTGGATGAGGGGACTAAAATGATGGAAATTGGATTACCTAATATATTCATGGGCTTATATACATACATGGCTAATCAATATACGAATTTGCCAAACATATATCTGAGAACTGGACTGGACTAAAGCAAATGTGGATAGGACATGAGGGGATGACTGAGCTATAGACCTATTTCCTATTGGCTTCCTATCCAATTCTTCCTAATTGTATTGCACTATGCCTTGACCCTCCTACTTGTTCCAGTATCAGTACACCACTACTACAGTAATTGAGGGTATAGAACCAAACTAAATGAACTCACTTTCCCTAGAAAAAGATCTTAATCTACAATAGTGTTTCCCTTCAAGACAAGCTATAATTAATACGACACATAACTTAATGAAATGTAATAAAATGGTACTAGGTATCGAAATACAGTTTACCTACAGTTCTTAGCTTCCACATTGTAACACCCAATTTTCCAGATGAGGGTATTTTGAAATTTTGTAATTATAATCATTATTTATTGGTATTTATTTCACATTATAATTTTTGGTGAATTTTAATTATTTTTTTAAAACTATTTAAGAACTGGTTTAAGTCATGACTTGTGATTTGATGTGCTGCTAGTGAAACCTGAGAGACTACATGACCTAGAGCCTAACCATGTGGGTAGAGATTTTGTTAGTACATTTAGCTTGAGGGTATTTTGGTCATCTTGTATTATTAAATTTATTATAATTATTTAGAAATTAATATATATTATATTAGATGGTGTGATTTAATATTATTTAATTAATTGTCATGTGATTGTTATTAGCCCCAACCTAGAATTGACCTAACCTAGGTTAGTCCTAGTTAGTCATGGTTAGACTAAGTTAGGATTTGTTTGGTCATGGTTAGTCATGACTAGTTAGAATAAACTAGGTTGCAACTTGATTAAAGGGGGACCTTGATTTTGACCCTTGAATAGACTAGATGGGATGAGAGCCCTTAGATTGATTCTCCAAAACCCTAAACCTAGCATTGATGACCAGCCACATAGGGCACCTATCCCTATAAAATCCCTTTTGAAACTTGTGCCTCTTTCCACTCTTTCCACCATTCTAAGAACAAGGTTTGTTCCTTTGAAATTTCTTCATAGTTTATTCATTAATGATCCATTTTCATTGAGACTTCTTCCATAGTGATCTAGATTTCATTCCCCTACTGTTCATGGAGGATAATCTCAGGTTTGGACCAATTTGGAGCCATTGGCTAGCTTGAAGAGATCTCATTTTTGGGGCTTTTCCTTGTGAAGGAACACACCTAGGTAACTTTCCATTCCCTCCACCAAATCTAGATTCCCTTGCATGGTTAGGAAGCCATAGGTGCCCTCTCTCTGTTGGTATAGGCATTGCTAGGGTTCGTGTCCAATACGTGTCCGTATCGGACACATATTAGACCATGGTAGCAAGTGTTCGACCTAATGCCTCAATAGGATTTTCTTCACTGTTTTTAAATAGTGTTTGAATAGGAAAATAGGTTTTGGTCTTGCTTGTGTGAATCTTGTGTTCTGAACACGTTTTCGTGGGGTGTCGTGTCGTATTTAGGACACGAACATGCTGTGCCACGCGCGCGCGCGCGAGCGCGGTTGGCTCCCCTGCTACCACACGTCTCGTGCGCCTTGTACACGACACTAGGACACACCAAAATTGGTATGGACACGGGGGTAGTGTCTGCGCACACTTCTCCAAAGTTTCAGTGCACCACGTTTCGTGTCGGACACAAAATCGGGGCTGCACTGGGTTTACACTGTGCTGTGCTGCGTGAAAAATTGCGTCTGATACGCACTCACACACACGACACGACACAACGTGGACACGTTGCAGGCGGTTGGACACTTACTCCTACCCCTGGCGAACACATGTACACGGCCACGTGTCCCCACGTGGCCTGTGTCGTGCGTTTGACATGCATGCACGCGTGCACGATTCTGTTCTGTGCACAGACTTGTGTCTGTGATATATGTTTGACTTGGACACGTTTGTGTCCACTTTGGTGGACACAAACACACCACATAACACGCACACATTGTGATTATGCATTACCAACCTTAAATTTACTGTTTTAATTTAAATTGCATTGTTGTTTCTCAAATTTCCTACAATTTCTGATACCTATATTCAGTTTCTGTTTTCTGTTTAATTCCAGGTTTTAAATTCGTTTTTGGTCATCAATTTAACCATTCTAAACTGTAGATTAGAGTGGTTTAGGGCCATGTATGGGCTCACCTATATGTTAGCTAGGTGTGTGTCGATTTTGATATGATTTGGGTTTGAATTGGTGGGTGTGTGATTCAAATATGGGATTTCAATTTTGGGGACTGCTTAGAATGATTTTATATGTTAACTGAGATTGCTGAACTGCCTTGATTCAATATTTTAAATCTGAGATGAGTTTTCAGAGTTTAATTTGCATTTTTTCTGATTTTAATCTTTTTGCTAAACCGATTTTGAGTGATCAATTGAATGTTGATAGCCTTGTTGGTTCACTACTAAATCCTGAGTTGAATTCCTCCCTTAATAACTGTTAATTGATTTCCTTCCTAGAACTGATTTTGATGCTAATCTTGAATTCCTGAGAATGGTTGAGGTCATGAATACCTGAGTTTTGTTTGACATGGGACTTTACTAATGTTGAATTCATTGTTAATTGATTCATGAGGGTTCTAATTCGATATACAGTCCAAAGGGATAAGGTTCACTGTTACTTGTTAATTGATTTCATGATGTTGATTTGGTTTTACTGAAATTGATTCACTGTTATTTTGCTTCCACTGTTTCCAGTTTCAAATAACCTGAGACTGTTTTCCATTTCTGTTATTAGATGAAATCTGAGAACACAAACCTATAGCCTAAGTCCCTACACACACTAATGACAAGGACACTCTCATGTATACCCCCTTGTCACCCATTCTATTGATACATTACATTTAGTGAAAACACATACATACAAATCAAATTCTGAGAATTTTGCATACAATGTTTTCCTGTTAAAAATCTGAGATTTTGACATTAGTCAATAGTGTGTTTTCCTCACTGATTTCCAGTTGGAATGCTCACTGGATTTCAGGGTATTGATCACACCCACACCCTAATATACACATTGTTTCCTACCCTATTGTCTGCCACATTATCCTGTATTCACACACACATGTTGCCTTGTACTGTCATTGACACCATGTTTGCACACCCACTGATTTCAGTCCCCCACCAAATCCTGAAATCAGTGATGGTGCTCACTATTTTTTTTCCATATGATTTCCTAATCTGAACACCCACTGTCACTCTAGTTTTGACTGAGTTTCTTTGTAAAAACTGATTTTGGTTTTAGTTTTAGGACTTGTATATATGTAGGTTTAATATGTCAACTGAATTGGTTTCCTTCCTTGCACTATCACTGAAATATGGACACACAGGAACTGTCATTGACAGTACACACACACCCACACATATGTTAGTCCTTAGCTAAATTAATGTATCAACCATTGCCTTGTTGCTTTTGAATGAGTAAATCCATTGCCACTTTTCCCCATTGCTCCTAAAAATCTATTGACACACACTTCATGCCTCACTGTCTACACACTATACTCTACACACACCAATGTTTCTTGTCACACACCATCTAATCTAGTACACACACACATATGCATTGACACCCTCACATGTTTGCACACCCACACTCTTCCCTCCCCTCTCTACATCTATATATATATGTGCATAATAAATCAACTTGTATATATATGTTAAGTCTATATAAATGTAGTGTGATGATTCCTAATGTGTATAACTATAACCTTGTAATATTAGATGTTTATATTGTGAATGTGCCCTTTCCTATATATATGTATATAAGGTGTAAGAGCAATATATTTACCAATATAGGTTGTATTGGCTTATGTAGATTCCTATATTATAGCCTATGTATATATGGTATATATACACATGTGATTTGTGTGTCATAGACTTGTAAAGCTTGTGATGTGATGTGTGCTGCTAGGATAGGCTGATTAGACTTGTTAGACCTAGATAGTTGAGTCTAGACTATCTTGACCATAGTTGACCTAGTTGACTGGTATTGTTGACTGAAGTTGACCAAGAGTTGACTTTGGTCTAGATCGACCTAGATTCATGTAGAACTCATAGTAGTACATCTTATTACCATTCTGGACTTGTTGTGACTTGTGTTGCTCTAACTAGGAGTCAGGTGCCTCATCTCGGACAGTATATTTTCACAGCTATTCAGATACCAGGCGAGTACATTCTCTGATCATTTCATATCCTGCTTAGAATTATTTCCTGCAGTAGATTACTTTACTTGTACTGTCACATTGGTCACACGGATTGGTACTATATGGATCCCTTCTTCAGATGTTATCCTTAGGGAGCATCGGGTACTACATGTTCTGTGCGTTTCACTTATATGACGTATCATATGCTTCATTGGTTCTTTGATCACTTACGACACATACTCTTATGATCGTAGAGTCTTCCTAGAATCCCTATCCCATTTATGGGACTACTATGTATCACCTTTGGGGTCTATTACCTTCGGGGTCTATTACCTTCGGGGTCTATCACCTTCGGGGTCTTATCACCTTCGGGGTCTACCACCCTTCGGGGGCTGTTACATAGCATCATATAACATAACCTGGCTGGATCCTTGTGTATTGATTGGGGGTACGGGGGAGTATAAATAACCATGTGAACAATTTCCAAAGTAGAATAGCCATGTACGCCTCTTTAGTATAGCCATGTACAATCAAGCCGTTCACATGTCGACTTTGTGCTCTAAATCACTAGTCACTGGTAGCTCTTTATTTATAGTAGATATTTCTATTACAACTCTCTCTCTGTTTACATACAGCATTTCTTTCAGTACCTGTATCTTACTTTACTGTATGATTATATTTTTCTAACCTGCTATGAACTATTGAGATGTACTGTGCTCGCTCCCGTCCTGACTGGACCTGTTGAAAATTTTACAGAGGATGATGAGGAACCCTGCACCCCTTACTTGGAGCTTGCCTAGATGACACTCGCGACCTGGACCCCTGGGGAGGTTCAGGCAGCTGCTGAGGACGATACCCTGCTTAGTATAGATAGCTTAGACTGTTTTTTCGTTTTATGTTTAGTTGTTGTTCTTGATTCAGAGTTGTATATTTTTAGAGATATTGAGACTGGTAGATGTTGAGTTTGTTATTCATTCTGTTGTACCTTAGTTGAGGGTTCTCTTATCTTTTTATCGTGCTACATTCTGCCTTAGATTGTGATTGAGTAGTACCTCTGTGTTGGACTCCGTATGGAGATTATTCATGCTAGTTAGTCATAATTCTTGACCTAGGACAGCGTTCTACCGTCGACACTGCGGCGTAGGCTGGACGTACCCACGTCTCGTGCCCTTACTCTAGGGTGCGGGTCGTGACACGTTTTTAGTGGTGGCCCATGCAGGTCGAGTTGTGTAGTGGTATTCGAACTAGAGTACCACTACAGCCTGCAGTAGGATTAGGAGTTATTTTGAGGTACTCAATCACATTAGAAAAAACTCTAACTGAATTCCTGCTATCTAAATTTCTGATACTTCCTTGAATAACTGTCCTCCCTTGAACTATCGTTTCTATCTCAATATTGATTCCTTGTTTGATCTGTGTCCAGGATGGTGATTGAGACACGATCGCATCGCTCTGGCTCAGCAAACGCTGGTGAGAGGCCTACCACCCCTCACCCGATTGTGGATGCTGGGACCACAGCACCCCCTATTTCTGCTCACATAGGAGCTTCTGCAGCTTTTGGGAGCGCACCTCCACCTGTCCGGAGGCCTTCCCCCGTCATTCCAGATATGTTCCAGCAGCAGTTACCTTCAGGAACGGTAGATGCGGCTCAGATGTTTACCCTCTTCCAGCGATTCATGGAGTTTCAGCAACAGATACAGCAGAGCCAGTCTGCTGATATCCGACAGAGCATACAAGATACTCACCAGTTGGTTAGGACGACAGTGGAGCTGGTGGCTGCTCAGCCACAGGGAGGCCAGATGCAGCCGTATCAGCCGAGGACTCCAAACATCCATTCCTTTAAGAAGATGGGACCCCGAGATTTCAAGGGTACAGAGGGCATCATATACGCTGACGACTGGATAGAGCACATTCAGGAGATATTCCGATTGGCACAGATACCAGCAGGATTACAGATCGAGGCAGCCGCCAGCCAGATGCAGGACTTGGCCCGTACCTGGTACCAGACGGACCCGAGGGTTGGTACAGCCCGTCAGACTTGGGCAGCATTCAAGAAACTATTCAAGGAGAAATTCTTTCCTGATACAGCACTCCATGCTTTGGAGGCGCAGTTCGAGAGTTTAGTGCAGGGGAACCAGACCGTTGAGGAGTACGCTGGAGAGTTCAGCCGTTTGAGCAGATTCATAGAGGATCTTACCGAGGTCGGGAAGGCGAGGAGGTTCCGCAGGGGTTTGATTGGAGAGATCAAGTCATATACCAAGAGCGACCGCGATGCCACTTTCGAGCAGATTCTGGTAGGAGCCATGACAGCGGAGGACGATCTTGGGCTGAAGGAGAAGAGAATGCGAGATACTCAGGGAGCTAGTGGCAGTGCGGGACCGGCTAAGAGGCCCCACCTACAGATTCAGCAGCAGGTGCCCCGTTTACAGTTTCAGCAGCAGTATTCGCCGTATATGCTACCCCTACAGTTTCAGCAGCAGTATCCACAGCAGATGCTACCTCTACAGTTCCAGCAGCAGATGCTACTTCTACAGTTTCAGCAGCAGTACCAGCAGCCGAGGGTCTACCTTCAGCAGCGTCAGTTTCAGGACTGTGTACCCTTTCAGCAGACGCATCAGCCACAGAGGCAGCAGCAGGCCCCGGAACAACAGCTAGTTATTATTTGCCCCTTCTGTAAGAGACCAGGGCATAGTTGGGGCGAGTGCCGGAAGAGGTTGGACAGATGTTTGCTTTGCGGAGGATCCGATCATCGTCTGAGAGAGTGTCCCGAGTCATCAGGACAGGTAGTTCAGGGAGCAGGAGCTAGGGCTCCGGTAGGCCAGCAGAGGGGATTACCCTTACCGACTCAGCAGCAGAGGTACATGCAGCATCAGCAGCAGGCCAGGGGAGGCCAGCAATGGCGAGCTTTCGCCAGGACAGTCGAGGATGCTCAGGCCGTTGGAGATCTAGTTACAGGTTCCGTTCTTTTGAATCAAATTCTGCAATTGCCTCTTATAACTGCCTTGAAATTTTGAATCCCTCTGTTTCCTTGTTGATTTATCGATTTTGTCCTGTTGTTCTTAAGTTATGTTTGATTTTCTTCTGAGATAAATCATATGGGCTAGGTCACCCAGTTATGGAATCTGGAATCTTCGGTAAGTCGTGTTAGCTGGCATAGTGAGGACATATAGTCAGATTTAGGACGTATTTCTCGAGTGTGGAAATTTAAGATTTTTGCTGCCAAGCATGCGGCAATGCGAAAATTTTAAATACCATGATTCTAGAGGTATGTGCCTTAGTCGAGGACTCTGTGATTATCGTAGCCTTGCTCACTAGCACGACGAAGATTCTGAGTATCATGATTTTGGACAGACGCATATGATTATCTGACGGTATGTTTGAGACTTTGTTTGTGGGGTGTTGACCTAGAAGGCCTGCTACCATCTTAATTTCGAGGACGAAATTTTTATAAGGTGGGTAGGATTGCAACACCCAGTTTTCCAGATGAGGGTATTTTAAAATTTTGTAATTATAATCATTATTTATTGGTATTTATTTCACATTATGATTTTTGGTGAATTTTAATTATTTTTTTAAAACTATTTAAGAACTAGTTTAAGTCATGACTTGTGATTTGATGTACTGCTAGTGAAACCTGAGAGACTACATGACCTAGAGCCTAACCATGTGGGTAGAGATTTTGTTAGTACATTTAGCTTGAGGGTATTTTGGTCATCTTGTATTATTGAATTTATTATAATTATTTAGAAATTAATATATATTATATTAGATGGTGTGATCTTATTTTTGGGGCTTTTCCTTGTGAAGGAACACACCTAGGTAACTTTCCATTCCCTCCACCAAATCTCGATTTCCTTGCATGGTTAGGAAGCCCTAGGTGCCCTCTCTCTGTTGGTATAGGTATTGCTAGGGTTCGTGTCCAATACGTGTCCGTATCGAACACATATCAGACCATGGTCGCAAGTGTTCGACCTAATGCCTCAATAGGATTTTCTTCACTGTTTTTAAATAGTGTTTGAATAGGAAAATAGGTTTTGGTCTTGCTTGTGTGAATCTTGTGTTCTGAATACGTTTTCGTGTGGTGTCGTGTCGTATTTAGGACACGAACATGCTGTGCCACGCGCGCGCGCGAGCGCGGTTGGCTCCCCTGCTACCACGCGTCTCGTGCGCCTTGTACACGACACTAGGACACGCCAAAATTGGTATGGACACGGGGGTAGTGTCTGTGCATACTTCCCTAAAGTTTCAGTGCACCACGTTTCGTGTCGGACACAAAATCGGGGCTGCACTGGGTTTACACTGTGCTGTGCAGCGTGAAAAATTGTGTCTGATATGCACTCACACACACGACAAGACACAACGTGGACACGTTGCAGGCGGTTGGACACTTACTCCTACCCCTGGCGAACACATGTACACGGCCACGTGTCCCCACGTGGCCTGTGTCATGCGTTTGACATGCGTGCACGCGTGTACGATTCTGTTATGTGCACAGACTTGTGTCTGTGATATATGTTTGACTTGGACACGTTTGTGTCCACTTTGGTGGACACAAACACACCACATAACACGCACACATTGTGATTATGCATTACCAACCTTAAATTTATTGTTTTAATTTAAATTGCATTGTTGTTTCTCAAATTTACTAAAATTTCTGATACCTATATTCAGTTTCTATTTTCTGTTTGATTCCAGGTTTTAAATTCGTTTTTGGTCATCAATTTAACCATTCTAAACTGTAGATTAGAGTGGTTTAGGGCCATGTATGGGCTCACCTATATGTTAGCTAGGTGTGTGTCGATTTTGATATGATTTGGGTATGAATTGGTGGGTGTGTGATTCAAATATGGGATTTCAATTTTGGGGACTGCTTAGAATGATTTTATATGTTAACTGAGATTGCTGAACTGCCTTGGTTCAATGTTTTAAATCTGAGATGAGTTTTCAGAGTTTAATTTGCATTTTTCCTGATTTTAATCTTCTTGCTAAACCGATTTTGAGTGATCAATTGAATGTTGATAGCCTTGTTGGTTCACTACTAAATCCTGAGTTGAATTCCTCCTTTAATAACTGTTAATTGATTTCCTTCCTAGAACTAATTTTGATGCTAATCTTAAATTCCTGAGAATGGTTGAGGTCATGAATACCTGAGTTTTGTTTGACATGGGACTTTACTAATGTTGAATTCATTGTTAATTGATTCATGAGGGTTCTAATTCGATATACAGTCCAAAGGGATAAGGTTCACTGTTACTTGTTAATTGATTTCATGATGTTGATTTGGTTTTACTGAAATTGATTTACTGTTATTTTGCTTCCACTGTTTCCATTTTCAAATAACCTGAGACTGTTTTCCATTTCTGTTATTAGGTGAAATCTGAGAACACAAACCTATAGCCTAAGTCCCTACACACACTAATGACAAGGACACTCTCATGTATACCCCCTTGTCACCCATTCTATTGACACATTACATTTAATGAAAACACACACATACAAATCAAATTCTGAGAATTTTGCATACAATGTTTTCCTGTTAAAAATCTGAGATTTTGACATTAGTCAATAGTGTGTTTTCCTCACTGATTTCCAGTTGGAATGCTCACTGGATTTCAGGGTATTGATCACACCCACACCCTAATATACACATTGTTTTCTACCCTATTGTCTGCCACATTATCCTGTATTCACACACACATGTTGCCTTGTACTGTCATTGACACCATGTTTGCACACCCACTGATTTCAGTCCCCCACTAAATCCTGAAATCAGTGATGGTGCTCACTGTTTTTTTTCCATATGATTTCCTAATCTGAACACCCACTGTCACTCTGGTTTTGACTGAGTTTCTTTGTAAAAACTGATTTTGGTTTTAGTTTTAGGACTTGTATATATGTAGGTTTAATATGTCAACTGAATTGGTTTCCTTCCTTGCACTATCACTGAAATATGGACACACAGGAACTGTCATTAACAGTACACACACACCCACACATATGTTAGTCCTTAGCTAAATTAATGTATCAACCATTGCCTTGTTGCTTTTGAATGAGTAAATCCATTGCCACTTTTCCCCATTGCTCCTAAAAATCTATTGACACACACTTCATGCCTCACTGTCTACACACTATACTCTACACACACCAATGTTTCTTGTCACACACCATCTAATCTAGTACACACACACATATGCATTGACACCCTTACATGTTTGCACACCCACACTCTTCCCTCCCCTCTCTACATCTATATATATATGTGCATAATAAATCAACTTGTATATATATGTTAAGTCTATATAAATGTAGTGTGATGATTCCTAATGTGTATAACTATAACCTTGTAATATTAGAAGTTTATATTGTGAATGTGCCCTTTCCTATATATATGTATATAAGGTGTAGGAGCAATGTATTTACCAATATAGGTTGTATTGGCTTATGTAGATTCCTATATTATAGCCTATGTATATATGGTATATATACACATGTGATTTATGTGTCATAGACTTGTAAAGCTTGTGATTTGATGTGTGCTGCTAGGATAGGCTGATTAGACTTGTTAGACCTAGATAGTTGAGTCTAGACTATCTTGACCATAGTTGACCTAGTTGACTGGTATAGTTGACTGAAGTTGACCAAGAGTTGACTTTGGTCTAGATCGACCTAGATTCATGTAGAACTCATAGTAGTACATCTTATTACCATTCTGGACTTGTTGTGACTTGTGTTGCTCTAACTAGGAGTCAGGTACCTCATCGCGGACAGTACATTTTCACAGCTATTCAGATAGAAGGCGAGTACATTCTCTGATCATTTCATATCCTGCTTAGAATTATTTCCTGCAGTAGATTACTTTACTTGTACTGTCACGTTGGTCACACGGATTGGTACTATATGGATCACTTCTTGAGATGTTATCCTTAGGAAGCATCGGGTACTACATGTTCTGTGCGTTTTACTTACATGACGTATCATATGCTTCATTGGTTCTTTGATCACTTACGACACATACTCTTATGATCGTAGAGTCTTCCTAGAATCCTTATTCCATTTATGGGACTACTATGTATCACCTTCGGGGTCTATTACCTTCGGGGTCTATTACCTTCGGGGTCTATCACCTTCGGGGTCTTATCACCTTCGGGGTCTACCACCCTTCGGAGGCTGTTACATAGCATCATATAACATAACCTGGCTGGATCCTTGTGTATTGATTGGGGGTACGGGGGAGTATAAATAGCCATGTGAACAATTTCCAAAGTAGAATAGCCATGTACGCCTCTTTAGTATAGCCATGTACAATCAAGCCGTTCACATGTCGACTTTGTGCTCTAAATCACTAGTCACTGGTAGCTCTTTATTTATAGTAGATATTTCTATTACGGCTCTCTCTCTGTTTACATACAGCATTTCTTTCAGTACATGTATCTTACTTTACTGCATGATTATATTTTTCTAACCTGCTATGAACTGTTGAGATGTACTGTGCTCGCTCCCGTCCTGACTGGACCTGTTGAAAATTTTACAGAGGATGATGAGGAACCCTGCACCCCTTACTTGGAGCTTGCCTAGATGACACTCGCGACCTGGACCCCTGGGGAGGTTCAGGCAGCTGCTGAGGACGATACCCTGCTTAGTATAGATAGCTTAGACTGTTTTTCCATTTTATGTTTAGTTGTTGTTCTTGATTCAGAGTTGTATATTTTTAGAGATATTGAGACTGGTAGATGTTGAGTTTGTTATTCATTCTGTTGTACCTCAGTTGAGGGTTCTCTTATCTTTTTATCGTGCTACATTCTGCCTTAGATTGTGATTGAGTAGTACCTCTGTGTTGGACTCCGTATGGAGATTATTCATGCTAGTTAGTCATAATTCTTGACCTAGGACAGCGTTCTACCGCCGACACTGCGGCGTAGGCTGGACGTACCTACGTCTCGTGCCCTTACTCTAGGGTGCGGGTCGTGACACACATCCCCGGTTATGCCTGCCCATCTACTGTGCTTGATTTACATATAGGTAATATGCACTTCTAACTAACTGGATTTCTCCGCAAGCTTGTGCTCACTGGTATATCATACAGAGACTAGTACATGACATATAAATTGACATAGTGGTGCAATGATGATACAAATATATACTACATATTAGAGCAATATTGATGTAACAATCCTAACTGAACTATTACTGCCACCCCTTGTCTTGTGATCCCAGTATCCAACTGCAATCGAGATGTATAAACCTTAAACTGATATGTGACTAGAGGTTATACATGCCCATCTATATGTGTCCTAGAGTCCCTCTATAGTACACCACATACATTGGTTACTCCATTCCTATTAGTTACCTCTCTGCCCAGGTGGAACCCGGCCACTTTTTCTGCTGATAAACCTATGGCCGTCCAATCTTATTTTCCGGTACCGAAGGAGTTAACTCTCTTCTTTACTGCTATATACTTGTATAGTCATTTGCCTACCCAAAATGCCACAGGCCCACATGGCCATTTACCTGGACAGAGCCAAGAGGCCATGCTACTGCTGTGTAGAGGTAATGAGCTCCCCAACTGCTCTAACGTCCAAGTCTCTTACCCCAACTTCCTATTCTGAATACATGCCATTTATCTAGGCTCTATTACAACTCACAGTTAACATTGGCTATATAACTTGGTGCAGATCTATATCCCTACAGGGGACTTCATCTAATATGTATAAAACTGATACACTGGTATTAGTCTCCTACTGCTACACCAATTTACATAGCACTATTCCCCAAATTTTTGGGTACACTTATGTACATTGCATAGAACTACCCAGGATAGCCCCCGTTATTTATATGATACTTAAGGCAGTATCGACGGCATTCCTGTGTCCGATACACGAGTACATCTCACTAGTCTCTATTGGACCCTCTGTAATGTGCAGGACGTAGGCTAACATTGGTTCCTGTTGTGCCTGTTGTTGTTACGGTATCACCCACTTATACCTGTGCGAACCCCTCTCTCTTCCATTGCCGTACGACTAATGCAACTAATCATGGTATTCCATATTATATATTCTTTAAGGAATTAAAACAAATACTTGTCTCTATTAGCACATGAAGAAAACTAATCATTCTAGAAGGATTGATGTGGTGGCGCAAATAAGATGATTACCTGATTCGAGAAGTCAAAATCCTCCATTTCCTCGATAGCAGGTCTTCACAAACAGAGGCGCAAGAGGAGATTTGATTTTAGGGTTTTGTGGAAGGAAAACTCTAACCGATCCCTTACCTATATATATCTACTAATTCTTGATAAGATAAAGTATGAATTCAAGTTAGAACTCGTGATCTTGAATTCTTGAGGGATTCAGATATATCCTAGTCGTTTGCATTTGAATTTATTCAAACACAGGGGAGGGTTGGCCGCTGGTTCAAATCAGTTGGCCGTTAGATTTAGGATTTAAACATGTAATTTGCAATCCAGTCCCTCATAATTGAGATATTTACGAAAACCCCCTTCCTTCCCTTTTTATTTACTAAAAAAATAATAATATATATATTACATATATACATTGGTTATTCAAATATATCTATGCATTAATTAATAATTCAGCAAGATATAATAACATATAAATGGGGATTTTTGGTCGAGGGTTCACAAATCTACCCTCCTTAAAATAATTTTATCCTCAAAATTTATAGGTAGACACAAGGGTAGGAGTTTATACCTCATGCTTCGAAAAGGTAAGGATAGTGCTCTTGCATCTCGTCTTCCCTCTTCCAAGTGGATTTGCCCAGAGAATGGTGCCTCCATGAGACATGCACCAATGGAATGGTCTTGTTGCGCAGCACCTTCTCCCTGTGATCCAAGATCTACAGACTGCTCCTGGTAGCTAAGGCTCGGTCCCACCTCAAGCTCTGCGTGGTCTAGCACGTGACTGGGGTCCTCCACGTACCGTCTCAACTGGGACACGTGGAATACATTGTGCACTCCCTCCAATACAGGTGGTAGTGCCATACGGTATGCCACTTCCCCGATCTTCTCGAAGATGTCAAACGGTCCGATGTACCTCGGCCTGAGCTTTTTGCCTCCTCCGAAATGTATCGTACCACGTGTCGGTGATATCTTCAAGAACACTATATCGCCAACCTAGATTTAAGCAAAAGGTCATGACCTATTCCTATCATGATTAACAATTATAACTAAGAAAACTATAACTCGAACTCTAATGGTCTCCGGTGACTGTCGGCCCAGTGCTTCTACATGTCCTAAGCCATACGAAGTCGCTCCCTAATCAGCTTCACCTTCTCCGCAGCATCCACGATCATCTCGGGCCCCAATAGTGCTCTCTTACCCACGTTGTCCCAAGATAGTGGGTTACGACATCTCCGTCCATATAGGGCCCCGAAAGGGGACATTCCGATACTAGCTTGGTAGCTGTTGTTGTAGGAGAACTCCACAAGGTGAAGGTGATCCTCCCATGAGCCACCAAAATCTAGTACACATGTTCGCAGCATATCCTCGAGCGTCAGAATGGTCCGCTCCGACTGCCCATCTGTCTGTGGGTGATAGGCTGTACTGAACTTGAGCGATGTGCCCAAGCTGGCCTGTAGGCTCCTCCAAAAGTGAGACGTGAACCTGCTGTCGCGGTCAAAGACGATACTCACTGGAATGCCATACAACCTGACGATCTATTTCACATACAACTCTGCCAATCTCTCCGTGGATAGTCCCGCTTTGAATGGTATAAAGTGGACCGATTTGGTCAACTTGTCAACGATGACCCAAATATCATCCTTCCCGTCTGGCGAATGTGGAAGGCCGGAAACAAAATATATAGTAATATGTTCCCACTTCCACTCGGGAATTGACAACGGCTGAAATAAACCCCCTGGTCTCTGCCTCTCAGCTTTGACCTGCTGACACATAAGGCATCTAGAAACGAAACGTGCCACCTCACGCTTCATGCCATACCACCATACGTGGGCTCTCATATCCTTGTACATCTTGTTGGCTCCAGGATGCAAGAAATACTGAGAACAGTGTGCCTCCAGCATGACCTCCTCTTGTAGCTCCCTACTAGGTACACATAATCTCGTTCCGTGCCTCAACGAGCCATCCTCTGCGAGGGTGAAATCCTCCAACAAACTAGGTACACATAATCTCGTTCTCGTTCCGTGCTCTCTAATAGTAGTCTTAGGATTAGATAGAGGAAGTATTAAAAATCCTTGAAATATTGGTGATTTTAGAATTGATGGCAGTATGACCCAATTAGACACAGAAGGATGTTATCGCATGATCATTACAAAACTGCACCAATGATTTGTTCTTTTAAGTTATCAAATTGTCAATTTTCGTTGAATGTCGTTTCTTCTCCTCGTCTAATGAATTAAATCGTGACTTCTCATCCTAAATTCTTTCTACCTCCTGAAGCCTACCTACCCTAATTTTTTCTAAATTTTGAGGACGAAATTCTTTTAAGTTGGGTAGGATGTAAACCCCCTAAAATTTCTACTACGATTTTTTTTAATTTTGTATTTATTTTGTACTTCGCATACGAGTTCGCATTGTGGTATCGTGTAGCGTGCGAGATTTGCGTTTCGTATTGGCTCGACGAGTGCGAATATGTGTCGAGGTACATATATTAGAAAAATATTTTTATTATAAATTTTATTTTATTATATGAAAGTACATGTTCAAACAAAGGTGATAAATATTTTTATTTGTATAAAAAGGTTATTTTATCCGTCATTTAAAAATAAGTAGTAATTTAAAAATTTTGGTTTATATGAAATATTTCAAAATGTTTTACGAAATGTGAAATTTGCTTATTAATATATTTGTTATTTATAAAAGCTAGTTCATGAATTAGTATTTAAGTATTTATCGTAATTTTCAAAATTAATTATTACTAAATTTATTTAATTATGAAAATGATATTTAGGATTTTGTTAATTTTAATATTTGATTAAATATGGTAATTTAAATTGGAAAATTTTTTATTGACTTTATTTAAAATATTTTAAATTAAGTATAGAATTTATTTAGATTGGATTTGATTTGGATTGAATTATTTTTAAATCAATTTTAATTAATAGATGATTTACCTAATTGGGATTTAAATCCTGCCAATCCCTATCTAATTGGGAATTCCCACCTCCTATAAAAGGAGAGGTACTCCTCCATAAATTTTTCCATCTACAGATTGTGTATCGTGTCTGTACCACCCGTCTACTACATCCCCCCATTACAAATACAATGATTCTGTCCCGTCCGATAATCCCGGACGTCCATCCAGCCGTGTCGGACACTCCCGACACGACACATCCAACCCGACATAGCCAATTCCAACCAAAAATCCCAAACCCTAACTCATCTTCCCGGCCAACAACTGACCACAACCCTCCACGGCCAGCACTCTATCTGCCGCGGCCATTCCCGGTCGCACCCATCAGAATCCTTCCACACCATCCTGGACCACCCTGATAGAAACTCCACCACCATCACCAAATAAACTCCGGCCATCCCCATTATCACCACCACATAGCCGAACCCCATCAACAACTCCTCCTCAACAGTGCGTACACCCCGTCACCCGACTCCGGCCAAGTGGACCGGCAGCCAACACCGCAAACACAACCACCACCCAGGAAACAAAAAAGAGGAGGAAGAAAACCTTACCTCGGCCGCGGATCCATGCCTCGCCCTCCGTCGGCGATTCCGCCGTGCCGAGGAACCCCTCGGCCGGAAGACTGCCCCAGTCGCCAAAAACCCGCCGCTCTTGCCGAGACCCCCTCCGCCGCTCACCTCCTCCGCGACCGGACCACCGTGTCTCCATCGTCCGCCGACGGAGCACCGCTCCCGCCGCCAGGAGTGCACCGCCCAAACCCCATCGTGTCGCCTTCACGGGACCGCCGCCTCGTCGATGGAGGACCGCCGCCGTGGCGAACTCTCCGCCGTCGGGCCTCCAGTATGTCCACTGGTCGCCCACCTCGAACTCTCGCCGCCACCACGCCCGACAGTCCCTGTGCCACCACCGGAGTCTCCATCTCCACCGTCGCGCCCTCCATCGGCGCGCCGCCACCGCGAGCCCTCCTCTCATCCCGACCCACCGCCGCTCTTCCCCGTCGTGCGCGCCACCGCACGAAGGACGCGGCCGTCGCGTTCTCGGCCATTGATCCCTCCGACTTCCCGCTTCCCTCAATCCCGCGTCTCTCAGCCTCCACCAGTCGCCGTGCGCCACCCGCCGCCGTTAAGCCCGGTCGAGCCGCCCACTGGTAAATCCCTTTCCTCTCTCTCTCTCCCATACTTTATCTCTTAAGTTTTTTAAAGGAACAGCTATATAGTATTGTGATATTTATATTATTATTATTATTATTATTATTATTATTATTATTATTATTAATTATATTTGTATTAGTATTAATTTTATTCCTTGCTTTCTCTTTAAGAACATCAGTGCTTTCTCTTTTAAGAACAACAATTCTTATTATTATATTTTTTTTATTATTAGTATTATTACTATTATATTACTATTATTGTTATTTGTACTGTTATTATTTCCTTAGTATTATTTTAAATACTTCGATTATTATTATAAATTTTATTATTAGAATTATTAGTATGTTATTCTGGTTATTTAAATAAATTTAATCATTAATATTTTTTTAAATTATTTTGACAAACTCAATAGCCCTAAGATATTTTCTAGATTTTATATATCCACTTGAAATATTGTTGACTAACAGAATATAGTTTCCACCTCAATCATATTTTACAACTTAGAATATTTTGACTAATAAGATGAAAATTAATATATATAAATATTTTCAAGTATTTTCATAAATGATTTTTTTACAAGTAAACATGTTCTTAAAGTGACATAAATTTTTCTAAGAATTTGTATAATTGTCTACTCCCCAAATTCTTCCAATTATCCTCATTACCCATAACTAACCATGCTTGCCTATTTTCTCGCAACCTCGGACCATACACATCGATCGTGGTTATTGGACTATTGGGACATGACATAACACCGCACCACCAGGCGACAAACCAGGCAAGATACCTTGCCACAATTTACTGTTTATAAATTAGTCTGTATTTTATTTATTGCATATTATTGTGTATTTATTTCCCATACTTTTAGCTGTACCATTATTACAGTTCCTGACTTACTGTCTGCTCAGTGATATTAGCTGTACCTTGTTATTTATTCTTTGATTGCATATGGACCTAGAGTTAAGGGACTACCACTAGTTTAGTGCATTACATAAACTTTGACACTGATGTGCCACAAGATGTGTGAGTTGTGAGTAGCATATAGCATCCGGACTTGCGTGTTGGCTGATCAATAATGCGTATAGGACGTGCGTTAGGTCTAACTGTCAATAGTTGTATGTTAGAAGACTTGACGGTTAGTAGTGTTACATGGTCGTGGATGCGATATAATAGGACATTGGGTGGGGAGGACATTTCCTTGTCGTATGGGCTTCGATTGCAATTTCCTTGTAACCCGAAAGCTCTCCTGGAGATACGGGTATGAGCCTCTCAGGTTTGCCACTGTCGTTTTTGAACGTCATGCGCTGTGGTCACTGGTGCCCAAGTGGAGACTATACCAGATCCCATTTACAACCAGGGCTCAAGCGACGAAAGGTTTGTTCTCAACTGCATGTTCACTTTAGTATGGTTAGATTACCTTATTGTTGTCTTGTCACTTACTTTTGTTTGTGGCATATTTTATATTCAGTATTTATATGGCATGTCTATTGTATCTGGTTACGTCCCTCTGAGGACCTGGTTATCTCGCCAGGTGTGTGTTCTTGTCTTTCGCAGGTATTCTAGCCGTGGCCATGATCTTCTATATTTCTTCGAGATGGTGCTTTTCGGATTGTCATCTCCTTCGCTCGGCCAAATCATTTTCCTTGTATAACTCTTTCTTATTTAAATTAGTTGGTAGTGGATTTGTCTCCGTCCAACGATTGTATACATGACAAATTCAAAGTTGCTTTTATATATCATTATTTATCTTTGTGGATGAGATTTAGTACCTTGGTTACTGTATTTTACAGCTTATGTATATATACGAGGGTTTTTATACTTCGTATGTATACAGCTGGCATGTCTACGTTCCTAGTCCTACGTATTTTGGGACTGGGGTGTTACATGTTTTTGTGGTGGCCCATGCAGGTCAAGTTTGTCGTTTCGGTTACATGACTGTATCGAATGGGCCTGCAATATAGGATTAGAGTATAGAATCTCATCCACCTACTTGACATCCTTTCTTGACATCAAATTCCGAACTCTCTTTCGACCTCCTTAATTTGCATCCTGCTTGAACTCTTTCTACCGTCAATCCTTATCTTTCGTGCTTAGTGACAGTTAGGAAGATGACTACACTATTATATGCTTATAGGTCAAACACATGGCTAGGAAGATTACATTGACAATTGATATGCATTGAGATTTTAATTGTGTTATAAAGGTATTTATTTTCCTAGAAATATGATCTTAAGGATTAGTTAATCCCAAGTTGGGTAGTAGCATATTACCGCCTTCAAAAGATAGTTAAAATTTTATTTTGATATTACAAGGTGGTATACACAAGAGGATAGCTAGATCGAGAAAAACAAATTGATTTGATTTTGTGTTCTGATTTTTGAAGGTCTTTGAACATTTATGAATTATTGAGTTATAGCTATACATCTTTTGGAAGAATATAAATTTGATTTGAAAATGATCATAAAATTTTAAATGTAGAAGTATGATTACGATTGACCAAAATTTAAGAATGGTTGATAAATTTTGGTAAAATATTTTTGAATTAAATTACGTCATATGATCTATGATTTATAAAATTATTTAGATTTCGAGTTTAAGGCCTTGATTATGGATATTTAAATTTTGGTGAAAAAATACTTTTGAAGAGTAGTTGTGACTTATTGGAAGCTAGATATACACATTTGAAGGATATATAATTAAATTCGGGAGTTATTTAAATGTTCCATTTTGTAGTATGAATTTCGGCTGATAAACTTATTTAAATATTGAGTTTAAGATTTGGAATATATATATATATATATATATATATATATATATATATATATATATATATATATATATATATATATATATATATATATATATGATTTGCGATAAACAATGGTTGTTTTGAGATTGACTTGAGATTTAAAATTTTGATTAAAGTTGACATCCTAAGATGATTGGAAATTTTGGTGGAGTATCTTGAAAATTTTATTGAGAAACTTTCGAGGAACTTGAAATTTTAGATTAGATCATATATTGGTAAAGGACCAAGAAGAAAGTAAGGTCACCCTAGTGAGATAGAAGTATTCCACATTAGATTGTCATACCACCTATGATTATGATATTACATATACACAAGTATAGTTAGTCATCGACCAAACCGATGAACATATCTTTGACTTACTCGACACTCCCTCAAATCTAGATCTTTATTCGTGACCATCTAATTGTTTAAAACTTATAAATGATTGGAATCATTCCCTTGACCATACCCTTATCTATGAGACTATCTTCCCTCTTGAAACTGTGTCACTAACTTATCTTAACCTAATCTATGAGATTTTCTAAATTTCGTGCTTTAGCCTTTTATTTTTGAGCATTAATTAGTACCTTATGAAAAACCCACTTTCTATTTTGAATATTTGGCGTTCCCCATCGTGACTTTGATATTTGGAGCACAATACTAGACTTTTCCTTCCAACAAATTTTACATTCAAGACCTAGACGAGCTCACCTTCATGTAGGTATATCATGTTCCACTAAAACACATCCCCTTGTACTCTATTTTTATGGTACGACTTTCGGGCCATAAAGACTCAACCATAACCCTTACCATGGTACCGATATGGACTCCACCTCGACTCAATTTTTCGACCTAATATGTGATTGCAATCTATTAAATGCTTAATTTTGCGTTTATCTGGACTGCTTAACCCTTATCATTTATTTTCATGTCTTATCTCGATTCACTTAGACACATAACATCTTTCGCTCTTTAATATTGCAACCCTTACCCTTCTCCCTTCCAATTGAATTGCTTCGCTTATATTACATTGTGATTCCTCCGTAGTTTATGCAACCTTGTTCCTTGTATGATTCCATTATGCAAAATAAAATTTGATCATGACATTCTTGGGTTAGTAGAGGTTAGATTAGAGAAACCCACAGCAGGGATAAATAATACATTTGGTTAAGATAAGTACGAGATTACAAGGTGTAGAATGGACATAAATGAAAATGTGCGATAAATCCAAATAGATGAAGTAAGGGATGATATATTATGTTTTGATGAAACACTCAAGGGTAGATACTTCTCGAATTTCAAAATTTGTTTTGAGGTAACTAAATATCGAGTGAAGAATCTCCTAAAGTGTTGGTGGTTTAAGAACCAAATTTATATATTAAATTTATGGATGCAAATTTTTGATAAAGACAATATTGACGTTGCCTTCGATAACGTATAGTGTTATGATAATATTAGTTTTCAAGGATAACTAATTGTTGAAGAGAGAAACCTTTACATTTTGATGAATGAAGAATTAAGATGATTACGAATATGAAGTTTCATGACTAAGACAGAGTTTGATTGCTCCGACTAATGGATTTATTAAATTTTAAAGAGATTATAAGGTCGAAATTTAGCTTGAACCAAAACTATATATAGATGTGATGGAAGAAGAAGAATCTAGAACCCTTGAATTCAAAACGGTGGTACTTATTAAAATTTATATTGTAAGATATAGGAATTGAGAATATTTTCAAGGAATATAAATTTTGGGAGTAAATCTTAGGGAGAAACATCAAAGGAAATAAAGATGAAAAGAAAGTGCCTTAAAAAATTTTTTTGAAGTCCTATGGAACATGAATATTGAGAAGAAATCGAAGCTTTTGAAGATTTATTACTCGATGATCATGATGATATTTGACGCGACCTGAATAGGAAATTAGTAGTCTTAGGTAAGGGTGTAAACGGACCGGACGGACACGGACAGTGGACTGTCCGTGTTCGGTCCGTTAATGAAAATGAGTTCGGACGGACGGACACGGACAATTCATTGTTCAAGTTCGGGCCGGACGAACACGGACAACCACTGTTTGTTAATTCAATCGGACGGTCCGCGGACAAATTAAATATATTACCAAAAGTTATTGTTTTATCAAGATACCTTAATAGTTGGTTCAAAAAATCCAGTTGAAAGAAAATAAAATTGAAGGTTATAAAATACAACAAACAATAGTAAAATGATAACAAAAATCGAGACGGGACAACAAAAACTTGATGCAAAACCAAAATATTTTGACATAATTGATACAAAACCAAAAGGAGTCTCCACTATCGGACTGTTCGCGGACGAATTCGGACCGGACATTGATATGACCGTGTCCGGGTCCGATTTTTAATCGGACCAAAAAAAATGTCCAAGTTTTGTTCGTTAATGAATCGGACGTTCCGCGGTCGAACCATTTATCGAGCCGGACACGTACGGACAACGGACTACATTGTCCATTTTACACCCCTAGTCTTAGGATTAGATAGAGGAAGTATTAAAAATCCTTGAAATATTGGTGATTTTAGAATTGATGGCAGTATGACCCAATTAGACACAGAAGGATGTCATGCGCATGATCATTACAAAACTGCACCATTGATTTGTTCTTTTAAGTTATCAAATTGTCAATTTTCGTTGAATGTCGTTTCTTCTCCTCGTCTAATGAACTAAATCGTGAATTCTCATCCTTAAATTCTTTCTACCTCCTGAAGCCTACCTACCCTAATTTTTCCTATATTTCGAGGACAAAATTCTTTTAAGTTGGGTAGGATGTAAACCCCCTAAAATTTCTACTATAATTTTTTTTAATTTTGTATTTATTTTGTACCTCGCATACGAGGTCGCATTGTGGTATTGTGTAGCGTGCGAGATTTGCATTTCGTATTGGCTCGACGAGTGCGAATATGTGTCGAGGGACATATTTTAGAAAAATATTTTTATTATAAATTTTATTTTATTATATGAATGTACATGTTCAAACAAAGGTGATAAATATTTTTATTTGTATAAAAAGGTTATTTTATTCGTCATTTAAAAATAAGTAGTAATTTGAAATTTTTGGTTTATATGAAATGTTTCAAAATGTTTTACGAAATGTAAAATTTGCTTATTAATATATTTATTAATTTTTGAAATTAATTATTACTATATTTATTTAATTATGAAAATGATATTTGGAATTTTGTTAATTTTAATATTTGATTAAATATGGTAATTTAAATTGGAAAAGATTTTATTGACTTTATTTAAAATATTTTAAATTAAGTATAGAATTTATTTAGATTGGATTTGATTTGGATTGAATTATTTTTAAATCAATTTGAATTAATAGATAATTTACCTAATTGGGATTTAAATCCTCCCAATCCCTATCCAACTTGGAATTCCCACCTCCTATAAAAGGAGAGGTACTCCTCCATAAATTTTTTCATCCACAGATTGTGCATCGTGTCTGTGCCACCCGTCTACTACATCCCCCCATTACAAATACAATGATTTTGTCCCGTCCGACAATCCCGGACGTCCACCTAGCCGTGTCGGACACTGCCGACACGATACATCCAACCCGACATGGCCAATTCCAACCAAAAATCCCAAACCCTAACTCATCTTCCCGGCCAACAACTGACCACCACCCTCTACGGCCAGCACTCTATCCGTCGCGGCCATTCCCGGTCGCACCCATCAGAATCCTTCCACACTATCCTGGACCACCCCGACAGAAACTCCACCACCATTACCAAATAAACTCTGGCCATCCCCGTTATCACCACCACATAGCCGAACCCCATCAACAACTCCTCCTCAACAGTACGTCTGCCCCGTCACCCGACTCCGGCCAAGTGGACCGACGGCCAACACCGCAAACACAACCACCACCCAGGAAACAAAAAAGAGGAGGAAGAAAACCTCACCTCGGCCGCGGATCCATGCCTCGCCCTCCGCCGGCGATTCCGTCGTGCTGAGGAACCCCTCGGCCGGAAGACTGCCCCAGTCGCCCAAAACCCGCCGCTCTTGCCGAGACCCCCTCCACCGCTCACCTCCTCCGCGACCGGACCACCGTGTCTCCATCCTCCGCCGATGGAGCACCGCTCCCGCCGCCAGGAGCGTACCGCCCAAACCCCATCGTGCCGCCTTCATGGGACCACCGTCTCGCCGATGGAGGACCGTCGTCGCGACGAACTCTCCGCCGTCAGGCCTCCAGCATGTCCGCTGGCCGCCCACCTCTAACTCTCGCCGCTACCACGCCCGACAGTCACTACGCCACCACCGGAGTCTCCATCTCCACTGCCGCACCCTCTATCGGAGCTCCGCCACCACGAGCCCTCCTCTCATCCCGACCCGCCGTCGCACTTTCCCGCCGTTCGCGCCACCGTGCGAAGGACGCGACCGCCGCGTTCTCGGCCACCGATCCGTCCGACTTCCCGCTCCCCTCACTCCGTCGCGTCTCTCAGCCTCCACCGGTCGCCGTGCGCCACCCGCCGCCGTTGAGCCCGGCTGAGCCGCCCACTGGTAAATCCCTTTCCTCTCTCTCTCTCTCTCATACTTTCTCTCTTAAGTTTTTTAAAGGAACAGCTGTATAGTATTGTGATATTTATTATTATTATTATTATTATTATTATTATTATTATTATTATTATTATTATTATATTTGTATTATTATTACTTTTATTCCTTGCTTTCTCTTTAAGAAGATCAGTACTTTCTCTTTTAAGAACATCAATTCTTATTATTATATTTATTATTATTTTATTATTATTATTATTAGTAGTATTATTACTATTATATTACTGTTATTGTTATTTGTACTGTTATTATTTCCTTAGTATTATTTTAAATACTTCGATTATGATTATAAATTTTATTATTAAAATTATTAGTATGTTATTCTGGTTATTTAAATAAATTTAATAATTAATATTTTTCAAAATTATTTTGACAAACTCAATAGCCCTAAGATATTTTGTAGATTTTATATATCCACTTGAAATACTGTTGACTAACAGAATATAGTTTCCACCTCAATCATATTTTACAACTTAGAATATTTTGACTAATAAGATGAAAATTAATATATATAAATATTTTCAAGTATTTTCATAAATGAATTTTTTACAAGTAAACATGTTCATAAAGTAACATAAAACTTTTCTAAGAATTTGTATAATTGTCTACTCCATAAATTCTTCCAATTATCCTCATTACCCATAACTAATCATGCTTGCCTATTTTCTTGCAACCTCGAACCATACACATCGATTGTGGTTATTGGACTATTGGGACATGACATAACACCGCACCACCAGGCGACAAACCAGGCAAGATACCTTGTCACAATTTATTGTTTATAAATTAGTCTGTATTTTATTTATTGCATATCACTGTGTATTTATTTCCCGTACTTTTAGCTGTACCATTATTACAGTTCCTGACTTACTGTCTGCTCAGTGATATTAGTTGTACCTTGTTATTTATCCTTTGATTGCATATGGACCTAGAGTTAAGGGACTACCACTAGTTTAGTGTATTACATAAACTTTGACACTGATATGCCATGAGATGTGTGAGTTGTGAGTGGCATATAGCATCCGGACTTGCGTGTTGGCTGATCACTGATGCGTATATGACGTGCGTTAGGTCTAACTGTCAATAGTTGTATGTTAGAAGTCTTGACGGTTAGTAGTGTTACATGATCGTGGATGCGACATGATAGGTACATTGGGTGGGGAGGACATTTCCTTGTCGTATGGGTTTTGATTGCACTTTCCTTGTAACCCGGAAGATCCGCTGGAGATACGGGTATGAGCCTCTCAGGTTTACCACTGTCGTTTTTGAACGTCATGCGCTGTGGTCACTGGTGCCCAAGTGGAGACTATACCAGATCCTATTTACAGCCAGGGCTCATGCGACGAAAGGTTTGTTCTCAACTGCATGTTCACTTTAGTATGTTTAGATTACCTTATTGTTGTCTTGTCACTTACTTTTGTTTGTGGCATATTTTATATTCAGTATTTATATGGCATGTCGATTGTATCTGGTTACGTCCCTCTGAGGACCTGGTTATCTCGCCAGGTGTGTGTCTTGTCTTTCACAGGTGTTCTAGCCGTGGCCATGATCTTCTATATTTCTTCGAGATGGTGATTTTTGGATCGTCATCTCCTTCGCTCGACCAAATCATTTTCCTTGTATAACTCTTTCTTACTTAAATTAGTTGGTAGTGGATTTGTCTTCGCCCAACGATTGTATACATGACAAATTCAAAGTTGCTTTTATATATCATTATTTATCTTTGTGGATGAGATTTAGTACCTTGGTTACTGTATTTTACAACTTATGTATATATACGAGGGTTCTTATACTTCGTATATATACAGCTGGCATGTCTACATTCCTAGTCCTACGTATTTTAGGACTGGGGTGTTACATGGATGGAATACCTTGTTCATCAAATTTATGAAGACTGCCGGGGCATTGGTCAACCCAAACGGCATCACTATAAATTCGTACTGGCCATACTTGGTCTGGAAGGCTGTCTTCGGAATATCTTCTTTCTTCACTTTTACTTGGTGGTACCCCGACCTCAAATCGATCTTCGAAAACACCCGTGCACCACTTAACTGATCGAAAAGATCATCAATTCTTGGTAGCGGCTATTTGTTCTTGATTGTCTTACTATTCAAGGTCCGATAGTCGATACACATACGCACTGTCCCGTCATTCTTTGGTACTAACAGTATTGGTGCACCCCAAGGCGACGAACTCGATCTAATGAACCCTTTCTCCAGTAGCTCATCGATCTACTTCTTCAACTCCACGGCCTCTTTGTTGTTGATTCTGTATACTCGCTGCGATTCTGGCTCCGCACCTGGCACAAGATCAATAGAGAATTCCACGTCTCTGTCTGGCGGCAGCCCTGGTTGCTCCTCTGGGAATACATCGAAAAATTCTGCAATGATGGGATGAGGTAGCTCCTTCTCCGCTACCATGGTCCCACAAATAGCGTCGCCACGCTGCTCTACTGCTCCTCTAGTGAAATCGAATACGGTCTCTCCAGACGGACTAAACACCACACATCTGCGGTGACAATCGATGCTAGCGAAATGTTTACTCAACCAATCCATGTCGTGCACTATATCAAAATTCGGAAGTGGCATTATGAGTAAACTAGCGCGTATCTCCCGGCCTCCTATGGAAATACGACGACCGACGCAAACATCTTTCACTAAGATAATGCCTCCGCCAGTCGAGATCTTATAGGTGAAGTCTAAATGCTCAGATACAATAATATGTCTAAAAATAAAAGCTGCAGATATGAAGCTATGACTGGCGCCAGAATCAAATAAAGCAATAGCTGAAAAGGACACAAGGAGAACAGAACCTGCTATCACATCAGGAGATGCTAGTGTCTCCTCGACCGCCATGGCATAAGCTCTGCCCTGCTGCTGGTACTAGGCGAAGCACTGCTGCTGTGTGGACAGGGGTCCCCTCTGTTGCTGGGGTATCGTAGGCCTCATCGGTGCTCCCGGGGCAGGTGCTGCCCTCGGTGCTGCATGAATTTGTGCCACTGGACACTCCCTCATCTGGTGTGCGCTTGAACCACAGAATAAGCATACTCCAAGTCATCTTCTACATACGTCCCATACGTGTCCCGGCTTTCTGCAGTAGCCGCAAGGCCCAAGGGGCTATCTCTGCTGGTTCTGCTGGAAGGTAGGGACTCTAGCTGGAAGCTAGTTCTGCTGCTGTTAGAAGCGAGACTGTGGCTGCTGCTGTACCGTGGTCTTCCCTGGAGCATTGGACCGCTTTGCCGATCCTGACTGGATGTTGCCCCCTCTGTATGCATCTCTATCTCTCTTCTGCTTGTGCTTCATCTCCTTCTCTACATCCTGCGCAACCTTCAAGATCCTCTCATATGTGGTAGCTTGGTTGGTGGCGATGGCTATGTGAATCTCATGTGATAGCCCCTTTCTGAACTTCTTGGCCTTGGCTGCAGGGGTCAAAGCATCTGCGAAGCGACTGAGGCGGGAGAACTCGACGGAGTACTCGTCGATGGAGAGGTTGCCCTGCTCCAGGTTCTCTAACTCTTCTTTGGCCGCGTCGGGGTAGAACTTCGTCTTGAACAGCTCTTTGAATTCTTTCCAAGTCACATCTGGTACAGTGAATCGAGGCTCGTCTCTATACCATGTGCAAGCGATGTCATAAAGCTGCATGCTGGCTGTCTCAACCTTCATGTCTTCAGGAATTCGAGCCATCCGGAGATTGCGGTCCACGTTCTCTAACCAGTCGTCTACGTAGAGAATCCCTTCCATTCCTCTGAATTCCCTGGGCCTAAGGTCCATAAAATTCTTAGAAGTTTTGGGGCGCAGCGGAGGAGCCTCCCTAGTCTGAAGAGCCTTCCTCAGTGTATCACAGAAAATATCGTCCTGCCTCGTTTGGGAAGTGATGAGCTGCTAAAAAATCCCAAGGAGCGTGGCATTGTCCAATACTGGTGCTGGAGGCAGAACTGGTGTTGAATGCTGAAGGGGTGCTGGCTGCTCGAAGGGTACTAGCTGCTGGAAGGGTGCTGGTGGCGGAGTCGGCGGAGGGAACTGGAAAGGTGGTGGAATGTCATCACGGCAAAATCTCGAAGTTTACGGCTGGGGCGTCTCGCCTAGGTAGGTGAAGCGGCCTCCGTGAGTCGGTGGGGTTCCATTCGTGGAAGATCCGCCAACATTTGCTGGGGTGTTCAAGTGAGCGGTGTTCCTGCCTTGAGAGTACATCTGACTGCCAACAAAAGTAAAATCGTTAGTTGGTATGAAGATTCAAATAGGATGCAGATCAAATGAATAATTGAGGTCAAATATGGAATTTTAATAACGGTTTTAAACATGTGGAGATAGTCCTTAATTCTAATCTTATTCGCAGGCTCGCAGTAGTACATCTAAGTTGAGTACCACCACGAGTTTCGCTATTTTTGCGAAAATGGACCTGTATGGGCCACCATAAAAATGTATCATGACCGGCACCCAGTATTTGGGCATGAGCCGTGGGTACGTCCAGCCTACGCGGCAATATCGGCGGTAGAACGATGTCTAGCCATCTCCACATTTTATCAAATACAACCATGCAGTTTATAGATTTCCATAACATATCCAAAATCCACAGTAGTAAGATATACACAATTAACTGTAGTAAAAGTGAAGATAATAACTGATCTGAATAATCTCCAAGATAGAGACCAAAATGTGATAAAAATAATCTCAAGAGGAACATAATGTGCTAAGATGGATGTCCACTACTCAACTATCATAATCCACAAAATAAAGATAAAGTACAATAAATAAAAGAGTTTCTGGAGGCAACTCCTGCTCTATAAAATACATCGAGCTAAATGTCTCCTGCGGAGGGTAGCCCCGCATCCAAGTCCTCCTGCATGCTCAGATCAGGGTCCTCCGTCTGCTCATAATAAGTAGTACATAACTCCTCTAACTCATCACCTAAAATGTTGGTTTTCCAGTCAGAAATGGAACAAGTACACATATGACTGCTATCCGAGTCCCAACAGAATCATAAACATGTATGTAACATATGAGAATAAAACTAGGAAGTACTAGCATCATGGTACAAGAAAAAGACATGAAACTCTATTAATGAGAATATAGCTACTAGAAAGCAATATATAAATCATGGTGACATGGCAAGTGGTGAATAACATGATGAAATAATGGGAATATTAACTATCTACGTGCATTGAAATATCGTTTTCAATGTGTGAACGGCTAAGGGGTAAATTCGGCACCATGCACGTGTCGTATGCAGCTGCTATCAGTCAAGAATTGACATTTTGGGGATAGATTGGGTAGTTCACACGTCTAATAAGATATTTCTCCACCCAACTAGTACTCATGGAATCTATAGCAAGTGAGGTAAGCATGTAAAGACAATCAAGATGTATAATAAATCCATGATACTATCTCCGTGTGACGAACGTGTCAACAAGCGGTAAGACATATGTATAGCATGTAAAGGAAACTATCGAAAATGGTAACAATCAGTATATGCACTTGCATGTGGTCCTGAGCTGGTGCACGGGTTATAATTCGTATCGATGTCCAAACTGGAGTCACACTGTCCTATTTAATAAGATACAGGTTACAATGTGTTCTAAATTGAATAATTGAAATAAACAATGCATTCAACATGCTCTAGGTCAAAAGTCAACCCAAAGTTAACTCTCTATTTAGCTTAAGTCAAAGGTCAAACCTAGGGTTGGTTAACTAGGTTATTGGTTAATCCTCTAGGTCAACTTATAGTAAGGCTAACTCCTAAGCCAAATCCCAAAAACCATAAACCACATATACTAAGATAAAACAGACACACACACACACACACACACACACACACACACACACACACACACACACACACACACACACATACACACACACACACATATATATATAGAGAGAGAGCATACCACTTAGTGACTACAAACCATACCCTCAACTACTACTAACTACCCTTGCATAAATATACATAGATACATATCTACCTAGACTACATAATATGATAGTAAAACTCTAACCAACCTTATATATGTACATGGCTATAATAACCCTATAGAGTATATAACAACCCTCTACTACTAATGGCATATCCTACACTAATACAAATTTACTGATACTCTAAATATGAACTACCTATACACAATATATCACACCCTACCTACACCAGACACTAACAGACACTGACACACACTAGTATACTAACATATCTACATTTCTTACTTAATACTGATACCTCTTCTAAACCATCCTAGGGCTCTAAAATAGGATACGCAAATGGGTACACTTTAATTCAGTAATAACTACATACCTAGGTTCAGTCTCTGGCCAAGGAGGTACCACCTATAGCAGTAGTAGATGAGGTTTTAAGCCACCACTCCTCTACTATCTACTGAACAAATCAGATGCAGGGGATCATCTTGTGGTATAGGAACATATATCTGGGATTTAAAAAGAGAAAACCTGAATTCACTTCCTATTGGGACTGAACCCAAGGTATGGATGAAGATTGATACATAACCAATGTGTTTTGGATGAATTAATGGTGGATGAGGGGACTGAAATGATAGAAATTAGAATACCTAATGTATTCATGGGCTTATATACATACAAGGCTAATCAATATATGAATTTGCCAAACATATATACGAGAGTTGGACTGAACTAAAGCAAATGTGGATAGGACATGAGGGGATGACTGAGCTATAGACCCATTTCCTATTGTCTTCATATCTAATTCTTTCTAATTGTATTGCACTATGCCTTGACCCTCCTACTTTTTCCAGTATCAGTACACCACTACTGCAGTAATTGAGGGTATAGAACCAAACTAAATAAACACACTTTCTCTAGGAAAAGATCTTGATCTACAATAGTGTTTCCCTTCAAGACAAACAATAATTAATATGTCACGTAACTTAATAAAATGTAATAAAATGGTACTAGGTATCGAAATGCAGTTTACCTACAGTTCTTGGCTGCCACATGCCCGGTTATGCCTGCCCATCTACTGTGCTTGACTCACACATAGGTAATATGCACTTCTAACCAACTAGATTGCTCCCCAAGCTTGTGCTCACTGGTATATCATACGGAGACTAGTACATGACATATAAATTGACATAGGGGTGCAATGATGATACAGATATGTACTACATATCAGGGCAATATTGATGTAACAATCCTAACTGAACTATCTCTGCCACCCCTTGTCTTGTGATCCCAGTATCCAACTACAACCGAGATGTATAAACCTTAAACTGATATGTGACTAGAGGTTACACATGTCCATCTATATGTGTCCTTGAGTCCCTCTATAGTACACCACGTACATCGGTTCCTCCATTCCTATTAGTTACCTCTCTGCCCAGGTGGAACCCGGCCACTTTTTCTGCTGATAATCCTATGGTCGTCCAATCTTATTTTCCTATACTGAAGGAGTTAACTCTGTCCTTTACTGCTACATACTTGTATAGTCATTTGCCTACCCAAAATGCCACAGGCCCACATGGCCATTTACCTGGACAGAGCCAAGAGGCCATGCTACTGCTGTGTAGAGGTAATGAGCTCCCCAACTGCTCTAACGCACAAGTCCCTTACCGCAACTTCTTATTCTAAATACATGCCATTTATCTAGGCTCTGTTACAACTCACAGTTAATATTGGTTGTATAACTTGGTACAGATCTACATCCCTACAAGGGACTTCATCTAATATTTATAAAACTGATACACTGGTATCAGTCTCCTACTGCTACACCAGTTTACATAGCACTATTCCCCAAATTTTTTGGTACACTTAGTACTTTGCACAGAACTACCCAGGATAGCCCCGCTATTTATATGATACTTAAGGCAGTATCGATGGCACTCCTGTGTCCGATACACGAGTACATCTCACTAGTCTCTATTGGACCCTCTGTAATGTGTAGGGCATAGGCTAACATTGGTTCCTGTTGTGCCTGTTGTTGTTACGGTATCACCCACCTATGCCTATACGAACCCCTCTCTCTTCCATTACCGTACGACTAATGCAACTAATCATGGTATTCCCTATTATAGATTCTTTAAGGAATTAAAACAAATACTTATCTCTATTAGCACATGAAGAAAACTAGTCATGCTAGAAGGATTGATGTGGTGGCGCAAATAAGATGATTACCTGATTCGAGAAGTCAAAATCCTCCGTTTCCTCGATAGCAGGTCTTCACAAACAGGGGCGTAAGAGGAGATTTGATTTTAGGATTTTGTGGAAGGGAAAACCTAACCGATCCCTTACCTATATATATCTACCAATTCTTGATAAGATCAAGTATGAATTCAAGTTAGAACTCATGATCTTGAATTCTTGAGGGATTCAGATATATCCTAGTCGATTGCATTTGAATTTATTCAAACGCAGGGGAGGGTTGGCCGCTGGTTCAAATCAATTGGCCGTTAGATTTAGGATTTAAACATGTAATTTGCAATCCAGTCCCTCCTAATTGAGATATTTGCGAAAACCCCCTTCATTCCCTTTTTATTTACTAAGAAATTATATATATATTGGTTATTCAAATGTATCTATGCATTAATTAATAATTCAGCAAGATATAATAACATATAAATAGGGATTTTGGGTCGAGGGCTCACATGTGCAGTTTCCTTGGACAGCAGAGTGTCAGAGTTCATTTGAGAAGTTGAAACAAAGATTGATGACGGTACCCATTCTCACGATTCTAGATGGGACTGGAGGATTTTTAGTCTATTGTGGCGCTTTCGGCAAGGAATTGGGATGCATTTTGATGCAGCATAGTAAGGTAGTAGCCTATACATCGCGTCAGCTTCGTTATCATGAGAGAAATTATCCGACCCATGACTTAGAGTTAGCAGCGGTGGTATTCGTACTTAAGTTGTGGAGGCATAATTTGTATGGAAATCGGGTGGAGATTTTCATCGACCACATGAGTCTTAAGTATGTGTTTACCCAAAAGGATCTCAACATGCGTCAGAGAAAATGGCTAGAGCTACTTATGGATTATGACATCAACCTGTAGTATCATCCTGGGAAGGCCAACATTGTTGCAGATGCATTGAGCAGAAGAGCCGAAGTTTATTTTCTAACAGCACAGCCAGAATTGTTAGCAGATCTTCAGAAGATGGGTATTGAAGTTGTTCTTCCTACCAATGTGGCATTGATGGCCAGCATGCAAGTTCAGTCTAGCATAGTTGAGAGGATTAAGTTAGCTCAGTCAGCGGATTCTAAGCTTCAGCGGCTTAGGACAGAATGTGTAGCAGGACGGAGAGCAGAGTTATGTATCCATGAGGACGGTACACTTCGACACGGAAGGCATCTTTGTGTACCTAGTGGGGATATCAGACGAGAGATCATAGCAGAGGATCACAGTTCACAGTATTCGATTCATCCCGACGGTACGAAGATGTATCGTGATATCCGTCAGCATTTTTGGTGGAATGGCATAAAGAGGGATATAGCCCGGTTTGTCTCTCGTTGTTTAGTTTGCCAACAAGTTAAAGCCGAACATAAGAGGCCAGCTGGACTTCTTCAACCTTTACCGATCCTAGAATGGAAATGGGAGCACATTACCATAGATTTTGTAACTGGGTTACCTAAATCCCCAGCTGGAAGAGTTGCTATCCGGGTTATAGTTGACAGACTCACCAAGGTAGCTCGTTTTATCTCTTTCAGAATTGGCCAGTTGACGGATCAGCTTACCAAGATGTACCTCAGGCAGATAGTTAGATTGCACGGAGTACCAATAAGTATTATATCCGACAGAGATTCGAGATTTACGTTGCACTTTTGGTGGAGTCCTTAGAAGATTTTGGGAACGCGTCTCAAGTTTAGTTCAGCTTATCATCCGCAGACAGATGGTCGGTTAGAATGCACGATCCAGACTCTTGAATATATATTGCGGTCATGTACACTTGACTTCGGTGGTTCGTGGGAAGATCACCTGCATCTCGTGGAGTTCTCCTATAACAACAGTTTTCAGGCCAGTATCCAGATGACGCCCTTTGAAGCCTTATACGGCAGAAAGTACAGATCCTCGTTAGCATGGAATGATATAGACGAGAGGCAGATGCTTGGTCCAGAGATGATCACACGGACTATTGAGGTAGTCAGACAAGTCAGAGATCATCTTCGAGTTGCACAAGATCGCCAGCGTCATTGGGCCGATTCTCATCGACGTCCCCTTGAATTTTTTATCGACGACCATGTATTCCATAGGATCTCGCCTACCTGTGGCGTCATTTATTTTGGCGTACGGAGAAAGCTTAGTCCTAGGTATATAGGGTCATTCGACATTCTAGAGCGGGTAGGTGATGTGTCCTATCGTCTCGCTCTTCCATCATCGTTACGTGAGGTATATGATATCTTCCATGTATCCCAATTACGACGGTATATCCCGGATCCGAGTCATGTCCTTGATCATTCAGAATTGGTTGTTGGTACCAATCTTTCGTATGAGGAAAGACCCGTATCTATATTGGATCGGAGAGAGAAGATACTCAAGAACAAGACTATTAGTTTAGTCCGTGTTGCTTGGGGTCATCACTCTTTGGGTGAGTCAACGTGGGAGCGTGAGGATGATATCCGATCGCGATATCCACACATGTTTGACTCGTAAGGTATAATATCTTTATTATGTCTTATGTTTTAAAATCCTTGCTTGCATGAATGATTGCTTGATTAAATGCTAGTCATAGATTGCTCGTGATTAGTATAGCTTGTCCTGGCATCTCTAGCCTCTTGATTAAATTCCGATGACGAAATTCTTTTAAGGTGGGTAGAGTTGTCATCCCCGTTTTTCGTTATCCGTATTTTCAGTATACGGAATCCTAAAACGTATTTTTACTTTTCTTGCCTTGCTAGCTAATTTTGGTTTAATCTTGCTTAGGTTCATCATGGCATATCATGGGTTGACTTGGTTCATTTTGGTTTGGCTTGGTTTATTTCCTTTGGTTTATCATGTTAAACCCCCTCCATTTAAATCCCACCAACCCTGTCTCACTCCTCCATTACTTCTTCTTCTTCCTTCTCTTTCATTAATTTCTCCACCCACCAAGCTTAGGCAAGTGCAACTTGCTTTATGAAGGAACCCTCCGTTTTATTGTTCTAAATCTTATATGCAACATTCTAAGCTACTTTAGTTCTTGTCATTTTGTATTTTCATGTATATATTTTTGTAGATCTAAGTATGCACCATTTTGAGATTTTTTTGGGTTTTGATCTAGAAAACCATCTTGTTTTCGAGAACTAAGAGTTCCATGTGGTAGAGAATTTGATTTTACACAACTTTGACTTTTGAAAAGTTAGATTTCATTGTATTTTGACCAAGTTATGAGAGTTAGAAGTTCATGGGTTCCATGACTTGTGCTCTCAGCCAACTTGGAGAAGATGAACAGTGTTTGCACACTGTTGAGTGCAAACCTGTGGGTGCATAGCCAAATCATGTGGGCGCATAAGGCCATATATGGGCGCATAGACATACATGTGGGCGCATGGCCTCTATTGGATGGAGCATGAGCTCCTGACTTTTAATCCTTTATGGCATTTTCATGCTTATGTAGGCGCATAGGTCTGGGCGCATAGCTCACCTTGGACTTGCATCTTTCCATAGACCGATATTGTGCCAATGGTGGGCGCATGGCTCCCTGACTTGGGCGCATAAGGCCCTGAGACCTGTAGTGCATTCTCAGACCTACCTTTCCCCATATGTAGGCGCATAGGCATGGGTGCATAGCCCATGGGCGCATGTTCCCTAGTACATACCCTCCATAGCATATGCTTTATATAATAGGTTTAGCCCTAGGCGCATACATGTGGGCGCATGCCCTTAGGCGCATGCCACTCTCAGCACTTGCATGTGGGTGCATGCTCTTCATGACACCCCATTGACCACTTTGTGCCACCCTTTCCAAATGTCTATATAGTCCTCATGATCCTTAGTGTAAATTGTGTTCTTGTTTGTACTGTTTACTTGATTAGTCCGATAGTGTTATTTTTCGTGTCTCACATGTACTCTGAGCTTTAAACACGATCTTAGTGTGGCACGTACACTCTCTAACCACTCCTTGACAGTGGCCCGCTGTGGTGCACTTTCATGAACACGACATGACATTATGACTTTACATAATAACTCTTGATAGTGACCCGCCGTGGTGCACTCTTGACAAGTAATTTGACATGATAATTCTTGATGGTGGTCCGTTGTGGCGCACCCTTGACAAGTAATCTTGATAAGTAACCTAACATGATAACTTTGATATGTTGTTACGATGGCTATCTTGACTTGCTAAGTAACTCTTGTCTTGACACCGTAGGTGTTTGTACTTGTATAAGCTACAGGTCTCGTCTTGCATCATGTCTAAGACATGAATTCCTGATTTCCACGGTCAGGGATTTGTACTAAATCTGACTAGGATAATGACTAGATTAATTAAATAGTCCATGAAGAGATTCCCAGCTACAGGCAGTTCCGTTATCTGGGCGTTTTAATTAGACTTGTAGCCTGCCGTCGAGTAGGGCACATTTTTAGTACACTATCATGTGTTGCACCTCTAAGTCACCTAATCCAACTCTCTCAACTTGTGATCGGATAACCTGGATTAAGACTGCAGGACTTGTGGCTGTTGGAACATCTTGATGCATCTTGTTAGTAACTAAGCTTGTGATAATCCTACTTAGTTAAAGTATCAAGCCGTTCTCATTGCTTGGCCGTGATTGATGGATGGAGTCCCTTCTGGTCTTGCCTAGACAAGACCAGTACATGGTTATTTCAACACATTACTGTTTTACTTTACCTTATCGATAATTGATTAGAGACTAAGTTCTGTTCAGGTGAAGGATTACAACCCCGGTCCTTGTTTTGTTTACGGGTTGTAACTTGGTTACTGGAATAGTCCTTTAGTTATCTTATCGCTTATCGCTTTGTTCCTCTAACTCATGTCTTTCGTTATCATTGTGTCGTTATGTGCTCATATGCTGGTTTTAGTTCTTAAGTGAAGCCTCCCTTGTGACACTTGCTCTTTCTGGGGTCTGACTCAGCTGGTTTTGTATGGCCAGATTTCGGAGTAGCACCCGAGGATCTTCCAGCCAGCCAGATGGTGAACACTAGGCGCAACCCTGGCAACGAGTGGGTTTTATTTTGCTCTTCCAGTCTGTTGTAAATTATTCTTTTGAGACGTTTAGCCACCAAGCAAGTTTTAGCTCGTGTTAAATATACATTCCTGTCTGCCTAAGGGCTGTAACATGATTGACAAATCCAAGGGTTGATCATGTATGACTTAAACTCTTGCTAGTCTTTGCATTTTGTATGGCTAGCTTCACGATCATCTGAATATGTAATGTATTGATGCCTTACTTTGTATGTCTGATGATCTACCATCTTGTTATATTTACTTGCTTACTTGAGATTGAGACACTAGACTTGTTATTGACCATAAGAGATTGTTGGCTTGTAGTAAAACCCTCATGTATCTAGAAAGCCGTGACTGTACATCGAGGTGGATTACACTTCAATGTACATAGCTGGCTGTGTCTGTTTTCCGCTCTCCAGTATTCTGGTTCTGGGGCGTGACAATGACAGTAGCATTCTAAATAGAAGGTACAAATCGAAATGCTAACAGCAGCAGCGATGACATGCAAAAGATGGAAGATGGTCTGCGGGGGTGAATGATTACCGTTGCTCAAAGCTTAATTCGCCCCACACGAATAGCTTCCAGGAACCAGCAAGTTCGTCAGAGAACTTTGGAACACTCTGCTTTTATGACTCCTCGGATGGCAGCGGACTCCTGCGGCGCTAAGTGACGCTGGTGCAACGCTACTCTTCTCTCTTAAAATCTGTGAGAATTCGTAAAAAATTTTGAACTCTGTACTTGTGTTAAAAAATATTTATGTACTCTATGTTCTATTACTTGCACATTTACTGTGAGAGAGAAGAGAGCCTTATATAAACCCGTGCAGTAACTGCCCAGTTAGCAGAACATTCGGAACGTGGGAAAAACTGTCCCGAACGTGTTGTAACCGCTCAAATCGTGTATAGACACGATCTGAGTCAACTTGCGCACAGCGCGCACAACTAGCACACTGCGCGCACAGCACCAGTTGCGCCACACTGCGCCACACGCATCGCGCGCAACCTGCGCAAGCCGCGCAATGGGCACACTGTGCTACTCGCGTAACGTGCGTCACTTGCGCCACCGCACGCAACCTGCGCAAGTCGCAAAATGTGCTACTCGCGCAACGTGCGCCACTTGCAAAGTGCGCCAACAAAATGCCACATTACGTCTCATGAGCCCATGAGCCCGAGTCCGAGTCACTAAGCCCCTACGGGGCTGTCACGACCTGATCCTAAATAATTGGATCAAACCGAATCATGCCCAGCCTGCACCGTTGTTGAGACGGCGGCAGTAAGCTGTTCCGTTAGCAGGTAACCACAACAATATTTATATTTGTCACAACTCAATATTCAGAAATTTAAAACTTTATTAAATATTAAAATAAATACAACTGGAAGTAAATGAACTGAATTAAAATACTGAATTCAAATAACAAAATTTTTCAAAAACAACAAAACTGGAAAAAGAAAATCTAGCTAAACATTCGGCTCATCGACCTCAGGTCCTGCGTCCTCCAAAGGGGCTCTGGCAACACCACGGGGTACAGAACCGGGTCGTAATAGCTGTTGATTAACATCTCAGCATCCTCAATATCTCCTAAAAATGTATCTCCAGTCAGGAGAGAGCAAAGTACAATTCATGCTAATTTGACAATTAAAATAATAATAGAATCATGCACTTTTAAACAATTTGAAGTAAACAGTTTTCTAGCAGTTAAAACAGTGTGATTTGAATAGGCAATGAATATGACCGGCTTGGGTTGTACAGTTATATCCTATTGATACGATACGGCTTATCCTCGTGTGTATGAGGGGTAAGCTAATACAGTTCTAAGTTACTTTGGATGTGGTCATACTCATTACACTACTCCCCCAGTCCCAAACAGTTACAGTAGTTACAGTAGTTACAGTCAATGCTCTCAGAGAGAGTTCCGTGTTGCGTCGTGGTTTAAACTTGCAGTAAAGGGATTATTATATAATTGTAAACTAACACAAAATTTACTTGCCTCAAATTGGACTGGACTTGAAGGGTTGAAGACTTCTATATGGGATTTAGACTCGTCCTCGAAATCCTACATTCGAGAAGTTGACTCAGATTCCAGAGTTACCAAACTAACTATGCTAGTTGCAATCTCTAAGTTGTGTCCTAATCAATTTTAATCTTTATTTATGCAATCACAAACAAAAACGCGATTATCGGTGCGTTGTAATTAATAACGAGGGAAAGATCAATTTAACCTGTATTTTAGAAAAAAAAACTCGTAGTTACCAATTTAATTGATTAAAACTTTGTATTTTTTTGTAATTATACGTATAAAACTATATTTCTTGTTTTAATGAGAAAATATGATCGTTGTTAAAATATTAAAAGCTTGTAAATTTTAATGTGAGAAACTCCATTAATTTTCTATATCAATAATATTTATTTTAGATTTACGCGTACGCTAAAAACTCGCAAAACCAGAAAATGACAGAAAACCTACGCTACAAAATTACAGGCCACAGAGAAAAATAGAAAAGCTGGGCTTATGCCCTTACAATTTATTTTACATAAATTGAAATAAGAGAAACAATTGTCAGTTATAAAATTATTCTACAAATTAATTATGAATAAATTAATAATTAAAATAAATTAAATTAATAATGAGTCTCAGATATTGGTCCAATCGTCATATAGGCTAATGCCTCAACGTCCGGGCGAAGCCGGTTTCGTTTGCACTTAGCCAGGGCCCATTGACCAATACGGTCGTCGCCCAAAATCCAAAATATTAATATTTTCTGAAAACTATTTTAAAAAGTATTTTAAAAATATAATTAAATTTTATGGAAATTCCGGCAGCATTTCCTCTATTTTTGGTCAACCCAAAAACTGGGAAAGTGTGCCATAAAATCCAGTATAAATCCCAAACCAAGGAAACCCATGAATTAAATTCCATAACCAATTTTTATATAAAAATATATTCACAGAAACGTTTCCGGAAATATTCGGAAAATCTGAAACGTATTCGGAGATCCAAAATCAACCCAGAAAACATCACAGTAATAACTCGGAAGAATACGAAAACCAAATATCCAGAATTCATTTCCGAAAGTTTCGAAAAAACAAACCAAACTAACAGAAGCTTTCCCAAAAGTTTCTCGAAAAATCTCGAAAACAAACGTAACCCAAAAATCGAATTTCCGAAGGAGATTCGTGGACCAAACTCATCACAGACACGGGAGGGACGAAACTACTATGATTAATCAGAAATTACCCAAATCGACGGAATCCGAAGGGTTGCCTCGGATCGGAACGCGCGAATCCGTGAAGGCAAACTCGAAATCCTGTGGTCAGCGCTGGGCAGGGGCTGGGCGCGCCGAAAGGGACGCTGACCGAGGAACACGCTGGACGCTGGCCGGGCACGGGGGCGGCCGGCGGGAACAGCACGTGCGCTAGGGCACAGGGAGGCAGCCGGCGGGAACAGCACGTGCGCTAGGGGCACAGGGAGGCGGGGCGCGGCCAGGTCGGCGGCGTTGGGGGCGGCCGGGAGGTCGCGGGTGGCCGGGGAAACGCGCGCTGGGGTGCACGGAAGGGGCACGGGCGGGTCGCGGGGTCCAGTGAGCGGCCGGGAGATGGGCGCCGGGGAGTCGGGGCCGCGCTGGAAAACGTGCGCGGGCGCGAGCGGCCGGGAAATGGCCGGAGGGGGAGGGTTTGCGAGTGAGAGAGGGGAGAGTGAAGTGGTGGTGGTGGGGATTGTTCTTCTGTAGGGAATAGAGAGAGAGGGATATGGAGTTGGTGGTGGGGATGGTGTGTGTGTTTAAAGAAGGGGAGGTGTGGGAGCTGTGGATGTGTGTGAGTGAAAGTAGGGGGAAAAGTAAGGGGGAGGGAGAACGTGGGGTGAGGGGAAAAGAGGGGATCTGGTCCAACTTGGACCAGCACCAAAAATATTTTTTTATAAATAAAAAATCAGGTTTCAAATGAATGGGTTAGAACCGGGTCTGGGTTTGGGGAGGCTGGTCCGGGCTTGGGTCTCGCCAGCAATCAAAAGCCACTTATAATTTTGAAATTAATTTTGTTAAAACTCATAAATGATACTAATAATAATATTAATAATAATAATATAATAATAATAATAATAATAATAATTCACTTTACAAAATTGGGTTTCACAATCTTCCCTCCTTAGGAGATTTCGTCCTCGAAATTAGAGGCATGGTACTAATAGGGGAATGATCAAAATCTTTACATGTAGTCCAAAGCTTCCTTTACTGTCTCTAGTAACGTGGACCACCTCTAGATAGTCTAATTTGATCAATTCATGCACTTCCTTCAAATCATCAGTCTTTCCTCCTTAGAAACACAGTTATAGTCCATAATTAAAATTTTGCTTCTATTTCTAAATTGTCAGCCACTGGAATGGTTGTGCGAACTTACTCTTGCATCCGTATCTATAATCTTCGGGTAGGATCTAAACTTCTTCATCTTGATAGCTACTAAGCGATGAAATTCCATATTGCTTGCAACGTACGCTCCATCAATTACTTGTACGTCATAATTACTAGCTCTCACCATCATCGCCCTTTTCCCAAATCATAAAATTCAAAAATCATCACCTTCTTTCATTCACCAAATCCAATACCCATGCTCCACTAATGATTCATTTCTAAATGAACCACAATTTATAATTCTCTCTAGGCTAACTTGCTTTTGTGCCTTGCCATGCTACCCCTTGGTACCCTTGACTATCTAATCTCATAGAATAAAATCGATCCCCTAAGTATGCTTTTATCAGATTAATGCAATACGGTTGCTAGGTGACTATCTAGGTTTTCTCCACATATAACTATCAACCAACTTATATAGATGCAAAAAAAATATAACTACCCACAAAAATATGCAACACCCTAAAAATGGAACCTTGAAAGGAGTTGAGCCAATGGAGATTGATATGGTCCTAATAAGTTCTAGAAAAAATCAAGTAAAATTTTATAGGGAATCTTTTCTTTCTGGTTGTAACAAGAGAAATAGAGACAACCGCTAGAAATGTAAATCCTCTAATCAGGCAAAGGTCAGAATGATTTGATGGTGCAAAAGACAACCATGGTATGAATATAGTCTGAATAATATTCAAAAACCAAATATGTTTGAAGTCACATTGTCTCAAATTCCTGCCTCGCCAGAGTGCACCTGACTGCATTGAATTCTTTTGACCCAATAACTTGAATAATTTTAGGTTACCGAGTAATCTTTAAACTTTATCCATTTAATGGCTAAGCAATATAGAAGATCAACATGGTGCATTTAGGACAGTCACAATAATATCCGGAAACCTATGAACACCCGAAATCACTTCAACTTTAGAGTCTTTTGCCTCGCCAGTGTGCAATTGGCTGCAGTAAACTCGCAGTTTCCATAATTCAGATAATTGACTATAACGCAATGTGCGATGTCATATTAGGTCACGGAATATTTTTTCACTTGTCCATACGAATTTCAAAGGAGCTTCCGAAAAATTCAAACGAGTTCTAAGGTTCTAGTCATGATAGGAAAAGATGTTGATGTATGTTCTTCTGATTTCAAGAAAATTTATCAGGATAAATATGTGTTCCAGTAGCTCTTGAGATTTAAGAGATTTGATTTTGAAGAAATTGATCAAACTTGAGTATGACTAATTGAGTTGGACACAGGATAAGGTAGAAGAATCAGAGCTTTGAGTTGATTTGAAGAAGCCAGTGAGAATATTCTTGACAAATCACTTAAAGGATACAGACATTCACCAAAATTATTTGAAGAAATAATTTCTTATCCAATGATAGTTTTGAGAATGTGATAGGTAAGTAGGGTTGACACAAAAGAAGTATGTCTTTATGGGTTCAAGGAAGTCAGGTTAAAATGGTTTAGCAAAGCCAACTAGGGGATATAGTTCAACAATTCAAAAGTTTTTCAATGACTAAAGAAAATTTAATAATAGGATGGAATCAATTCTCTGATCGTTCGTGCTTCACGATACTCAAGCATTGAGTTTAAAAGCTGTCTAGGCCTTGAATTGATCAAGAAGTTGCATAGAATTTGGTTCATCCGAGAAAGTCAATAAGAATGAGGTTAAGGCGAATAGTTGGATACGCTTGTCGTAGAAGTATTCAGATAGATAAGAGTTTATTAGATTTAGAAACTCTAGATAGCGAACGAGTCTGGATTCCAAATAAAGGTAGAGAGATAAGATTTGATCGACTAGTGGAGAAGTTTAAAAAATAGGTTTGCTGACGAAGGAGATTGAAGAGTTCTAATATTGGTCCATAAATAGCGAAAAAGTATAGATCCTAAAGGATGCTAAAATCTGTTAAAGATATGGAAAGGAAATAATTCCCGAAAATCATGGGGCGCTAAAAGATACAAAAACCTAGAAAAAAATATGTAGTAAAATATACCATCATACAGTCGGCCTAAACTGGTTAAGGTCAAAATTCACTCCTTATGTCACTATCACTCCCAATTGTTATATGTACTAACTAATATCTGGGTATTCCAAAATTCTATTCTTCAAATTCTTAATAACTAATATATCCTTGATAAATATCGCCTTACATACCTTCTCATTAAGATTACAATTTTCATAAATTGTATTGTAGGGGAAAGACTTTGGAAAAATATCTACCATAAAGGTGTAACCAAGAATTTTATTCATATTAGAGAATTACAGCAAGACTCTCATAATAATTCTAAGGACATCCTGTTACAACTTCTTATAACAATAGATAATGCTACTCAGCAGTTCTAGGTACTAGTCTTCATAGCTCTGGCTCTTGCACGAGCAGTCTCCAACTGCTTCATCTTCTTCTATGATCCTCGAGTCTGAATCATGCCTTTCTGCAGTGGGTTTGTAGGCGGCAAGGTCTGCTCGATAGGAAGAGAGTCCCTAGGTTACGGCGTAGCAGGTGTTGCTGGGATTTGTGCTCTGGTACGATGGAAAGATAAGGGGCAGTCCTTTACCCGATGTTCAGCGGATCCACATGCTAAACATTGTCCCAATCTCTTGCGGCAACTAACGGCCTGATGACCAGGCCTCTTGCAGTAGTCACAAGCCAATAGCCTCTTACGACAAGACTGCCGAAAAGTAGAGTACTTGATGGGACCCAAATATCTTCTAGATTCAGGGGTACCCCTCCTAAGGTGAGGTTCCGCACCAACTTGGTTTAAGATAGCTAAGGCTACCTCATTAACATCCTTCATAACATCTCTCATGATATCAATCTGTTTCTGCTGGGCCTCGGCTTGGGCCTTCTGGGACTCCAGGATTCCTTGGAGTAGGGCAACCATTTGGGAGGAGTCTACTGGTACTGGTGGGACGACAGGAGTAACTATCATAACAGGAGATGGTGAAATTGCCGTGGGCGGAATAGGTTCGGCTATAGTATGAGCTGTGCTAGGGACTTGTGCAACAAAGGGGGGATTGATGAGTTGCAAAGGGGAAGGACTGGAACGGGCCTGAGAATGAGGGGTGTGGTCAGGAGTTATCACATTGTCATCAGCAGGACTGGAATGGGTTGTCTTTCCTCTAGTCATAGTCTGAAAGGTTTAGGAGGCAAACATAAGCAAGGTATCCTACCAGGCTATAATCAAACAAAAATATTTATATATATAATTCGGACCTATGTTGTGACAAGTCAATGTTCTAGTTTTCTATTTGTTTCTAGGCATGTTTTCCTAAGTTGTTGTTTCATGGACCTGTATGGGCCACCACTAAAAATATGTCACGACTCGATCCTAAATAATTGGGTCGAACCGGATCATGTCCAGCTTGCACCGTTGTTGAGACGACGGCAGTAAGCTGTTCCGTTAGCAGGTAACCACAATAACATCTATATTTGTCACAACTCAATATTCGGGAATTTAAAACTTTATTAAACATTGAAATAAATACAACTGGAAGTAAATGTACTGAATTAAAATACTGAATTCAAATAACAGAATTTTTCAAAAACAACAAAACTGGAAAAAAAAATCTAGCTAAACATTTGGCTCATCGGCCTCAGGTCCTGCGTCCTCCAAAGGGGGGACTCTGGCAACACCACGGGGTACAGAACCGGGTCGTAATAGCTGTTGATTAACAGCTCAGCATCCTCAATATCCCCTAAAAATGTATCTCCAGTCAGGAGGGAGCAAAGTACAATTCATGCTAATTTGACAATTAAAATAATAATAGAATTATGCACTTTTAAACAATTTGAAGTAAACAGTTTTGTAGCAGTTAAAATAGTGTGATTTGAATAGGCAATGAATATGAACGGCTTGGGTTGTACAGTTGTATCCTATTAATACGATACGGCTTATTCCCGTGTGTATGAGGGGTAAGCTAATACAGTTCTAAGTAACTTTGGATGTGGTCATACTCATTACACTACTCCCCCAGTACCTAAACAGTTACAGTAGTTACAGTCAGTGCTCTCAGAGAGAGTTCCGTGTTGCGTCGTGATTTAAACTTGCAGTAAAGGGATTATTAAATAATTGTAAACTAACACAAAATATACTTGCCTCAAATTGGACTGGACTTGAAGGGTTGAAGACTTCGAGATGGGATTTAGACTCGTCCTCAAAATCCTACATTCGCGAAGTTGACTCAGATTCTAGAGTTACCAAACTAACTATGCTAGTTGCAATCTCTAAGTTGTGTCCTAATCAATTTTAATCTTTGCTTATGCAATCACAAATAAAAACGCGATTATCGGTGCGTTGTAATTAATAACGAGGGAAAGATCAATTTAACTTGTATTTTGGAAAAATCCGTAGTTACCAATTTAATTGATTAAAACTTTGTATTTTTTGTAATTATACGTATAAAACTATATTTCTTGTTTTAATGAGAAAACATGATCGTTGTTAAAATATTAAAAGCTTGTAAATTTTAATGTGAGAAACTCCATTAATTTTCTATATCAATAATATTTATTTTAGATTTACGCGTACGCTAAAAACTCGCAAAACCAGAAAATGACAGAAAACCTACGCTACAAAATTATAGGCCACAGAGAAAAATAGAAAAGCTGGGCTTATGCCCTTACAAATTATTTTACATAAATTGAAATAAGAGAAACAGTTGTTAGTTCTAAAATTATCCTACAAATTAATTATGAATAAATTAATAATTAAAATAAAATAAATTAATAATGAGTCTCAGATATTGGTCCAATCATCATATAGGCTAATGCCTCAACGTCCGGGCGAAGCCGGTTTCGTTTGCACTTAGCCAGGGCCCATTGACCAATACGGTCGTCGCCCAAAATCCAAAATATTAATATTTTTTGAAAACCATTTTAAAAATTATTTTAAAAATATATTAAATTTTATGAAAAATTTGGCAGCATTTTCTCTATTTTTGGTCAACCCAAAAACTGGAAAAGTGTGCCATAAAATCCAGTATAAATCCCAAATCAGAAAAACCCATGAATTAAATTCCATAACCAATTTTTATATAAAAATATATTCACAGAAACGTTTCCGGAAATATTCGAAAAATCCGAAACGTATTCGGAGATCCAAAATCAACCCAGAAAACATCACAACAATAACTCGGAAGAATCCGAAAACCAAATATCCAGAATTTATTTTCGAAAGTTTCGGAAAAACAAACCAAACTAACAGAAGCTTTCCCGAAAGTTTTTCGAAAAATCCCAGAAACAAACGTAACCCAAAAATCGAGTTCCCGAAGGAGATTCGTGGACCAAACTCATCACAGACACGGGAGGGACGAAACTACTATGATTAATCAGACATTACCCAAATCGACGGAATTCGAAGGGTTGCCTCGGACTCGGGACGCGCGAATCCGCGAAGGCGAACTCGAAATCCTGTGGTCAGCGCTAGGCAGGGGCTGGGCGCGCCGAAAGGGACGCTGACCGGGGAACGCGCTGGGCGCTGGCCGGGCACGGGGGCGGCCGGCGGGAACAACACGTGCGCTAGGGCACAGGGAGGTGGCCGGCGGGAACAGCACGTGCGCTAGGGCACAGGGAGGCGGGGCGCGGCCGGGTCGGCGGCGCTGGGGGCGGCCGGGAGGTCGCGGGCGGCCGGGGAAACGCGCGCGGGGGTGCACGGAAGGGGCGCGGGCGGGTCGCGGGGTCCGGCGGGCGGCAGGGAGATGGGCGCCGGGGAGTCGGGGCCGCGCGCAGACGCGGGCGGCCGGGAAATGGCCGGAGGGGGAGGGTTTGCGAGTGAGAGAAGGGAGGGTGAAGTGGTGGTGGTGGGGATTGTTCTTCTGTAGGGAATAGAGAGAGAGGGATAGGGAGTTGGTGGTGGGGATGGTGTGTGTTTAAAGAAGGGGAGGAGTGGGAGCTGTGGATGTGTGTGAGTGAAAGTAGGGGGAAAAGTAAGAGGGAGGGAGAACGTGGGGTGAGGGAAAAAGAGGGGATCTGGTCCAACTTGGACCAGCACCAAAAATATTTTTTTTTATAAATAAAAAAATCAGGTTTCAAATGAATGGGTTAGAACCGGATCTGGGTTTTGGGAGGCTGGTCCGGACTCGGGTCTCGCCAGAAATCAAAAGCCACTTATAATTTTGAAATTAATTTTTTTAAAACTTATAAATAATACTAATAATAATAGTAATAATATTATAATAATAATAATTCACTTTACAAAACTGGGTTTCACAGGGCTTGGCTCCAATAGAAATAAATTTTCCAAGAGCAAAAAGCATGAATGCTTCACTGTTGATTTAGCCTTTTTCCATTAGAAAAATACTCCAACATGGTACACCCATGTGCACCTTCACACCACATGTGCATCTCTAAAAGTGCATAGCTAATATATATAGATATAACTCTTTTGGTCTAGCCGATGTGGGACTAAAATTTTAAAACGAAAGACCAAACTCCAACAATGAATACTCGTTGGGATAATGTTACTGAAACGCCCATTTGAACCAATAAATGAATATCATATTTGACGAATTGTCCGTATGTAATGCATATCATTTTGCTTTATTTTTGTGTTTTGTACCAAATGGAGCTGTAATCCAAATGGGTCCTATGCATAATAGAAGAATACCCCTGGCGCAAGAAGGCTCACGCTAATGCACGATTTGGAAGGATCGAAAAGATGCACATAGTGGTACACAAATTTTCTTCCAGAGTCTTTCTGCAACTCGAACCTAAGATGCACATAGTGGTACACAAATTTTCTTTCAGAGAGTCTTTTTGCAACTCGAACCTAAAGCTATAGTATGCAAGACATCAAGCCTTATTTTCCTGCCAAATAATGCCCTTCATGACTGTATCCAAATGTTCTACTTATTACTGTAAGGTATGAGATGATGACAAATTCACAATTCAACTTACATTTTTCTTTTTATCAAAGCTTGGGAATTTAATATGTAATATAATATATGGAAACTTAGACATCAAATGGGCATTTGGTCTAGTGGTATGATTCTCGCTTAGGGTGCGAGAGGTCCCGAGTTCAATTCTCGGAATGCCCCAATTTATTTTTACAAAAAGAAAGAGATGAATTTTCTTCCTGATTTTTTTTTCCTTTCATCTCTAATGGTTTCTTCTTCCTTCACTCCTCTTCCTCTCTACCAACACCATCTCCTCTTCTTCCTCTCTCTCTCTCTCTCTCTCCAGACCCTCTTCTTCTCTTCACCCATGTCCCCTTGCCAAGGCAAACCTTCTCTCCTTGTTGCCCATTGCTGTTCTTCTTCCCACAACGGCTCCCTCTCTAATTCGGTCAATTCAAGGTATTTATTTGTGTTCTTTTTTTTTTATAGAGAAATTGGTTTTTCCTTTTTTTTTATTTAATTCACGTGACCCAGTTGGTAAAAATGTTCACTTCCCACAACAGGAACATTTTTTTGTGATGTTCTGCTTTAATAGTGGAGACCAGATGGTTAGAATTGATGTTCTTAGTCAGAATTGCGAAATTGTGAGTAAAAATGTTATTTGTTCCTTCAAAATATTCCTCTAAAATATTTTTTCTTATGTGGCAGCATACGTGTCGTCGGACATGGCAACTGACAAGATAAATTCTAGGAGACTTCACAACAATGTATCTTTGTAGGCAAGTTGGGTAAGCCTGTCGGTCCCAAGTGAAAATCGAAAGAAAGGATATCACCAACGATAACTCATTTGATTGAATGAGCTTTGGTGGGAAATCTAATTGTTCACTTATAATCTCATATCTGTAGAGTTTCAATTTGATTTGGTATCTATCTGCATGAAATAAACATTTTAGGTTCTCATGTGAGAGAAAGGTGTCCTTGTTGGTTTAGTATAGGGTAAAAATTGTTTTTTAGAAACAAAGAAGCTCTTAGCTGGTCCTCTAACTTTTTTGCCATGGCAGGTTCTCAACCTGATACATTACCCATGTATTAGTGTCTGGTGATCCAGTGAGCTATATCAATATCCAGTGACATGCAATATAAGTATCACAGTTATTCCTAGTTCCAGTCATTCCCAGTTCATAATTGCATTAGTGCTCACACTTTAACGCTAATACTACTGTGAACTTTCGATCCAGAGTATCAGTAGATCCAAAGTCTCAGTAGGCAGTTATGCAGAGTATCAGCATTAACTCAGGCCATCATCCAGTTATCAGCCATTCTGCATCCATTTTTGTCCTAGTCAGCTCCTAATCAACATTTCTTCACAGCTCCTTGAATTGTCATTGTTGATGTGTCATTGTAACCTGATACGCTCCTAGTTATAAGCTACTCAGTTAGAATGAATACACAAGGTTTTTGCATTAAAATATTTTCCAAATGTGAATTAGGAAGATATGGTGCCTATTTTGTTGGCTTTGATCTTCTTGCATTTTGCATGAGCTGGCCTTGACTAACGTCCAAGTCTGTACCCCTTGTATAGTATTTTGGATTCTTACTGGTTTTTTGTTAATCTTGTGGAGTTCATGTTGTAATTGATTGATGAGATGAATTCATTGATAGTCTCATAGGCTTTATATAGCCTTTACATCATGGAATATCCTGTGACATATTCTGGCATCCCAAATATGTCATCAGGATATTCCCATACTAAACATAACATATTCTCATACTAAATATAACATATACATATACTAAATATACCAACACTCCCCCTCAAGATGGGCGAAAGATATTTACCAAGTCCATCTTGTCACATCCTCTATTCATGCTCACAGAGCTAAGTCCCTTTGTCAGTCCGTCTGCTACCTGATGCTTGGTTGGAACGTGGCCTAGCTCCAATAGTCCATTAACCAACTTCTCCTTGATGAAGAACCTATCGATCTCGATGTGTTTGGTCCTGTCATGCTGTACTGGATTGTTGGCAATACTAATAGCTGACTGGTTGTCACACCACAGCTTCATCTTGGCTCCTTGATCCAGCTTCAGCTCCACCAGCATATTCTTCAATCAAAGCAACTCTGCAACTCCCAAGGCCATAGCTCTGTACTCCGCTTCAGCTGTCGATCTGGCTACCACTGACTGTTTCTTATTCCTCCAAGAGACCAAGTTGCCTCCTAAAAATATGCAGTATTTCGAGGTAGACCTCCTGTCATCAGCACAACTAGTCCAGTCAGAATCGCAGTAGCCCTCGATGTCCATGTGATTATTTTTCCTGAACATCAGTCCCTTCCCGGAGGCACCCTTCAAGTATCTCAGAATCTGGTATACTGCGTCCATACAATCCTTCCGTGGGTCATGCATGTAGCGGCTCACCACACTAACTGCAAAGCATATATCTAGACGTGTGTGGCTCAAATAGATCAGCTTGTCCACCAGTCTTTGGTATCTATTCCGGTCAATTGGTTCTCCAGCCTCAGCGTTCAGCTTGAACCTCTGATCGATTGGCGTTGTTGCAGGTTTGCATCCCAACATCCCTGTCTCTGTGAGAAGGTCCAGTACATACTTCCTCTGAGAGAGAGCAATCCCCTCTGTGTCTCGAGTGATCTCAATCCCAAGGAAGTAGCGAAGAAGACCAAGGTCCTTCACGTCAAATTCCTTGCCAAGCTTTCCTTTGAGTCGGGCGATTTTCTGCTCATCATCTCCCGTGATAATCATGTCGTCAACATACACCGCAAGTATGGTGATGTGGCCTCCACTCCTTCTGTAGAATACCGTGTGATCAGCATTGATCTGCTGATATTCTATCCCTATCATCGCTCTCCTGAATCTGTCAAACCACGCTCGAGGAGACTGCTTCAGTACATAGAGGAATTTTTTCAGTCTGTAGACCTTGCATGCTGTCTGATTTGTACCAAATCCTGGTGGTATCTCCATATTAACCTCCTCCACTAGATCTCCGTGAAGAAATATATTCTTCACGTCCAGTTGGTGTAGCTTCCATCCACCATTCGCTGCCAAAGAGATCAGGGTTCTGACAGTGCTCATCTTTGCAACTGGTGCAAAGGTCTCGTCATAGTCGATGTTGTATGTTTGATTGTATTCTTTCGCCACTAGTCGAGCTTTGTAGCGCTCAACCTCTTCACAAGTGCGTTGTACTGAGTCTGGACGTGCTTATAAAAATTCCGAAAACAAGCAGGTACATCACTCTTATTTTTTTATCAAATACAGCCAGGTGACACGAGAGGCACAATCAATAAAGAAAACAAAATACTTATACTCATTCATAGTGTTAATAGTGCATGGACCCCAAATATCGAAATGTACTACCTCAAAAGCAATAGAGCTCCTATGATCCGTACCAACATATGAGCTTCTAGTAAGTTTTCCTAACTCGCATGCATCACATACTAATTTCTTTTTATCTATTTTTGTATAAATTTCTGGGTATAACTTACTTAAAGTATCAAAGGAAGAATGTCCCATCATCCTATGATGAAGTATCAAAGTCTCCTCAGTCCTCAGTTGCAGTCCTCTCATTCCAGCCTTCTCTGCCATAGATACCAGTGCCGAGTCCAGTCCTTCTCGATCTAGGTACCACAGTCCCTCGTGCCAAGTGTCAGTCCCAAGTCTTCATTCCGTCCCTTTCTCTTGGAAGATTACCTTAGGAATATCAAAAGAAACAATGCATTTAAGTTGGAGAATTATAGAACTAATAGACAAGAGAGTGACTAAAAAGGATGGAGCATGTAAAACATTGAATAATCTTACTGAACCTGTACAATTAACAGTACCCTTACCGACCACTGGCTGGAAAGTGCTATCTGCTGTCTGAATGTTGTCTGCTGATGCTAGGTGAGTGTAAGAAAAAAATTCACTAGCATTTTTCGTCACATGTCGAGATGCTCCCGAGTCGATAATACAGTCTGACATTTTAAGGGAAGACATAGATGCAAGAGCAAGTGACTCGTCAGTACCTTCTGATGTTTGGGCATACATAGCGGCGTTGCCCCCAACGAAGAATGAGGTGGATGCCTCCTCTGTTCCACTCCTCCTGTCTTCCTCGGTTGACGCTCTCTGCTTACTCTCCAGCAGGTCCAGCAGTGCTTGATCATCCTCGGTAAAAGTGCCAACAGCTCCTCCATTCCCTTCTCCTACCACCAGATTTGCCTGATAACCTCCTCGACCGACTCGTCGACCCCCTTGACTACGACTACGGCCTCCAATATATCCTCGTCCACCGAACTGTCCACATCCACCACCTGAGTCTCCCTTCCTAAGTGGTTTGGTACAAGCATACCGATGATGGCCTATCTTCCCGCAGTTGTAGCACTGTCGATTGTGCTGTCAGGGTTCTCCCTTGGACCCTGTGTCCTCCGAGCTGGTAACCGCTAGTGCTGATTTTGCTTCGGAGGGACCACCTGTCCCCGCCTGCAGTCTGATGCGTGTCTCCTCCTGGATCATGGCCGAGATAGCCACTTCAAGACTAGGGATCTCTGGTTGGGCGAGAAATAAGGCCGTTCTCTGTGTGAATGCTGTAGTCATCCCTTTGAAAAATTTCATCGTCCTCTCCTGCAGACACACAGGTCACTCCTTACACTTCGGGTCCCCGCAGCTCGTCTGTTTTGAGGAGTGATCATAATCCAACCATAGACGCTCTAACTCCGTGGCATACACCTGCACCGTCTTTTCTTCCTGTACGGTGTCGTCGATTTTTTCCTTTATCTGAAAGATCTGTAAGTTGTTTCCCACACCATCATAGGTCCTCCTCATCTTTTTTCATACATCCTTCACAATTTCAATGCCATCTATTGTGGCGGTAATAGACTGGACTAAGGAGTTGAGAAGCCAGATGTAGATTACCATATGAGTGGACTTCCACTCGTCGCGTCCTGCCGAGCCCTCGTCCGGCTCTGTCTTCTCGTCCGTCAGGAACCCCTCCAGGTTTTTTTCTGCGAGGGTTCTTCTCACCCGTCGTAACCAACTCAAATATGTGGCTGGTCCATCCAGCTTCAGATCGATGGAGGGAAGCTCCAACTTTGGCGATGTACGTGTCGTGCTCTCACCAGCCGACATCTTCATCAACTTCGTCAACGTCGCGACCTCTGCAGAATCCAGCTTCTTGATAATCTCCTCCATCGATGCTCCTCATCTCTGATCACGTTACGTCCGCTCCACGACTCACGCTCGTCCTCGTCGTATGTTCCTAGATCTGAACATGTCTGTTTTCATCAGATCTAGGCATCGGTGTTCTCTTTCGTGCCATCGTTGCAGCAGCGGCAGCCACAGCAGCAGCAACAACAACCGCAGTAGCAGCCGCGGCAGCAGCAATCGCAGCAGCAGCCGCGTAGAAATGGGGGGACTGCTGCGACCGCGGGGAAAGGGAGGGCTGCTTCAGGTTAGGATTTTGGTGGCGGCTAGTGTTTGTGGAAAGGTGGCTCTGATACCATGTTGTAATTGATTGATGAGATAATTTTATTGATAGTCTCATAGGCTTTATATAGCGTTTACGCCATGAAATATCCAATGGAATATCCTGTGGCATATTCTGGCATCCCAAATATGTCCTAAAAATATTCTCATACTAAATATAACATATTCATATCCTAAATATATCAACAGTTCAAAAAGACTTCTCCAACAAAATAACTCCCGACTGCGAACTGATAAATGAGGTCTTGTGAAATTGGCTTACTATTGTTCTCAAATCTAGTGGGTTTGGTTATATTAACATGTTGCTATTATTTTTCCTTTGCTAGGGTTGCGCAATGTTTATGAAAGGCTTCCAGAGCAGCATGTTTGAAGCATGCATTCAATTATTGTGAGAATAATTTTGAACTTCATAAATTGTGACTGTAACACAAACTTGTTCTTGTCCAATCAAATAGAAACATTGCACTTGCAATCAAAAAAACCTTAATAGATGATTAATCAGAGTGGATAATATATGTTAGCAAAGTATGCAAGCAACTTAGTTTTCTTACCCCTACTATAAGAACCCAATATTAGTTAGTCTTACAGTAAAAAAATTGGGGAATGTTAAAAGTGTAAGGAAATGATGTCGAATTTTCAGCAAAAATAAATAATTTGAGTTGTTTTAGTATATTATATTAAGATCTTATAGTTTAAAAGTCAAAATATTAATTTAATCTTTTTTTTTGTGCAGAGCTAATGATGAGTGCAGATTATGTTCGAGTTTGATGCTGAAAAAAGTTGAACGCTAAGAAGTACTAGTAGGACTCTTACATATTATGTAATAGACTTTGTTACTCATAAATAAATTGGATACTATATTTATGTAACTTTTTATTGACATTGTATGGGTTGGATGTCTTTTAATATATTACTTTTGAGCACATTAAAGTTTTATTATTTGTGAACATGGTTTTGGTTAATTATTTGAAAATAAATAAATATATATATGAAATAAATTTATATTTAAAATGTCGATGATGTTCGAAGGAATTTATAATTTATAATGTGTCGTTGAACTGGATTTATATGACACATAAAAAGTGTCGTAAAAGGTATTCATGACATTTATTAAATGTCATAGAATAATTTTAGATGACATTTACAAAGTGTCGTAATTTTGACGACACTTATGAACTGCCACTGAAGCACGTTAAGATGACATCAGTAAAGTGTTGTGGAATAAGCATTACACGGCATTCAGAAAATGTTGTCATAAAGTTATTATATGACACTTATCGAGTGTCGTTGAAAGTCAAAAACTTTCTATGACACCCCCTGTAGACAGCACTAGAAAAGTGTCATGGAAAGTCATTAATGACACTTTTCGAATGTCATTAAAACACATTTTTGTTGTAGTGACGTACTACGTTCAACCTGAACAAACCCGTCGTCCCAAGGAAACATAGATGGATTTACCAATTGCAAGTGACTTTCTAAGGCTTCAGGCTGGGGAGCAGATAGCTTTTCGTCTTCAAGATCTACTCCGTTTGGAGGCTATCAAGCCAGGAGGTAATTTTCTTGCTATTTTCAGTGATAGCATCATTTACTTGCTATTTTACAAGATTATAATTCCTGTAGCTGTACATGAATTTTCTAACACTAGGTGAAACTTTTAACAAATTAACGTCCCTAGTGGCCAGAGAAAATTTTGTTAAGAGCCTTGATCTTGTCCATGCTAAAAACTTTTTGGGTCAAATTTACCATAAAAAGTTGTAAAGATGACTTTGTTTCTGTTTGTTACTATTTTGAGTGGTAAAGATGTGGCTTGATTGTTGAGTATGCCTCTTTCATGATGATGCATTTGCGATTGCTTAAGTCTATACTGCATATACCAATCTTATTTAGTTTAGGCTAAGCATCATCCACCTATCATTACTCATTAGTGATAATCAATGAAACAAAGCCTGCAATATAAAGAAATCACTTCCGAAAGCACTAGAGTCTAAGACTATCTTCTTAATCTTGCGTTTTCGTGTATCCTTAGCAGGGCAGATCCAGAAAAATTTACTGAATGGGGGTTTGAGAAGAAAAAAAGTGAGGGGAGAATTAGAAAAATAAATCCTTTCAAATGTGAATCAAGATTTCAACAATGTCCATATATAGGGACCACCTATGTCATGTCACAGTACTAGAAGATGGGCCTATTGGACACCACGAGGTGTGCATATCGTATCATATTATCATTTTACCATGTGGACACGTTTGTCTAAGAGAGATTTGTGCATGTCCTTGCATCCTAGTCTGTTATCGCTCGCCCTGTGTATCTTAGATATGTAAAAAAAAAAAATTTAAATACCTATAAATTATCTCTTCTCGAAAATCTAGTGGGACTTGAGCCCACTACTCTTCATGTGGATCCGCCCCTCATATTTGGTGTGATACTCCAACCCAAAATTAAAGTAACAACACTTACAAATCCTTTTTAAATTCAAAGAAAAATCTTCTTTATATTTTTTTTTTCTTCCAATGCTCCTTTTAGATTTTGCACAAGACCATTTTATTGTTTTGGTTCAAAGAAAGGCTTTGTTCTAAATTTTGCTCAATGTCCCTGATTCTTAGGACAGGTGTTGATGTCCAAGGAGTATCTACAATCAAACTATACTCTTGTAAACTAGCAAGTCAATGGTTGATGAGATTGGCACTAGACATGTCTCTGTCTTGGCAATATAGATAATCAAACTATACTCTTATAACCTAGCAAGTCAATAGTTGAGATTGGCACTAGACGCCTTTACGTAGTTAAGATGTACATACAATTCTTGTTTTATCTTTTACGAAGTTAAGATGTACATACTAAGCCTCGTTTGGTACATTGTAATGTAATCACAATCGCAATGTAATCAAATAAAAATAATAATTTTTTTTATTTAATTACATTACATTGTACCAAACAAGGTAAATCAATAGTTGTGATTGGCACTAGAAAGTTTTTATGACTTGATAAATTTTCAGTAGTTTTCTTTGATTACACAAGCTTAAAGTGCGCTTTCAAAAAGTAAAGGTAGATTTACTTGTCTTCTAACTTATTATGATCTCCTCATGTTCATTGCTATCTTAGCTAAAAACTTCACACCATATAGAGATTTTAGATTATATTAATAGTTGGTCATAAATTTTTTACTAAATTTGTTTGGAACTTTCTTATACTCTATAGATTTTTTTTTTTTTTGGAGGTGTCCTTTTCTCTGAACCGACGAGCAACGTCAAGGAGGGGATTATAACCGTGCTCATCCCCACAGGACCACCGGTGTACCCAACGGGCTACACCCCCACGGACATACTCTATTGATCTTATACTCTATAGATGGTAGCATTTTTTATGCATGGGAGATGAGCTCTCCCTCGAGTCCTCTATGAGATTATGATCTCCATGACTCATGAGACTGAGTTTGCCTTGTACTTGTACTTAGAGGTGAGCATTATTCGGTTTTAGACCGAAAACCGAACATAGTCGAACCGAATAAAAGATTTAGTTCGGTTTGAAAAAAATCGGTTTGATTCGGTTTTGAAAATATTAAAATTCTTTATTCGGTTTTAGTTTCAGTTTAGATTTGGTAAAAAAATCGAAAACTGAATAAGACTTGTGCAATTATATAAATATCTACAATTTATGCATATTTTGTGATTAAATATATTTTGAAAATAACAATTATATGTATATGTTTTGAAGTCTAATTTTGATAATTTAACAACTTGTTCAACTTTGAAATACAACAAATGTGTATATAGTTTTAATATAATTTAATTACGGTACCAATTTTGGACTCGATATGTTAATAAATAAATATTTCAACCGAACAAACCAAACTGATTATTTGGTTTGGTTTCGATTTTGACTAATTTCAGTACAATTTTAGATTTTTAAAATTTTAGTTTATTCAATTTTGATTATTTTGATTATGTTTTTCACCTCTACTTATACTTTGATATACTTTGATGAATCAATCATTGGCGGTACTGACCTCACTGGAAGGGAGTTCGCTTGGCTTTTTCTCTTGTACTTTCATGGTAGGCTCATGTAGAGTTTGTTTTTGTTCGACTTGGCTTTTAGTTCAGAACCTTTTTCTTCTTAAGGTTCTTTCTCCCTTCTTCTTGTTTTGTTTTTTTTCTTCCGGTTGGTCACTTGTCTTCATCAAACTTATCCGCAACTAGATTTGGTACAAATTTGACTGTCCGGTCAGCCTACATATTTCAGTTTTTGGAAACAACAATGGTTATTTGATTTATGGTTTCCAATGGTTATTTGATTTATGGACTATTTAGTTTTAGGATCTTTATATATATATATATATATATATATATATATATATATATATATATGGATAGGCAATTTTTATTGGCATCTCAAAGCGGCTCAATTTTTTAATTTATTTACAAATTTGTCACTCCAAATTTTTAAACACAAATTTTTCACTCTCGCTCTCCTCTTACAAAAAATCCTAGTCCAACCAAATCCTAGTCCAACTTTCTTCCAATCCTAGATTGTGTGAAGATTGTTAGTGAAAAGCTTAGTCCTACTTTCATCGAATTCGACCGTTATTTGGTATGGAATATAATGGTTAGGTTTTCAAACATTTTTTCCACATATAAAATTGAATCAAATGTATTTAATGTAGGAAAAATGCATATCGAAGAATATGGTTCATCAAATATACTAAATCTTCGTCCCGCTTCGTCCGAAGAACACATCGGTTGTTCAGAAGCACCCTTGGTAAATAAATTGACAACATAATTTCGGGCGTTAATTTGTAGGACTGTGGAAAATAAGCACAGTCCTACAAAAAAGTAGGACTGTCAAAGAAAATGACAATCCATTTTGTAAACAGCACTGTCAAGAAATGTGACAGTCTTGAAAAACAAAAGGACTCTCATTTCCTGCAGTCCTGGTTATTTTTAGTACCGTCCTGATTTCCTGCAGTCCTGATTTCCTGCAATATGTTCACCTTCAATTTCGTTTAGTTTTACTAACTTTAATTTCTAGTGTAGGGGTTGTCTTCCGAGATTGTGGTACCTCCTCCAATTGTCGTTAATTAGGCAAAATTTTCTCGACCGATGTTTGCTTTAAATCAAGTGAAGGAGCATTACACTAGTGCCGAAAAGTTGGACGGAAAAACAATATAGTTATTGTGATATCCAAATCTGTCTGAAATTGATCGGGACGCAAAACTTTACAACTTGGATGTGAAAGAGGGGATATTTATATTTTGCACTTTAGAGTTATTGTGATATCCAGATTGGTGCCTAGAGACTTGCCCATTGGCCACTTCGATGTTGAAATCGACTGATACGATATCTTCAAGTATTAGGATGTTGAAGATGAGATATTTACGTTTTGCACTTTTGTATAGTGTTGTATAATTTTTTTTTCACTTTGGTTCAAGTACCATTTTGAATCATTTTGTATATTGTTAAACCACTTTTGTATACGGTAAATTATATCAAAGATAGAAATGCATATCCATGCCAAATTTCCAAAGTATCAGTGAATCATTTTTGTATACGGTAAATTATATTGTTGAACCACTTTTGTATATGGTAAATTATACCATTTTGTTTTGTATCCTAAGTATCATTGTATCATTTGGTATCCTAAGTATCAGTGTTTCTTCTACATAATTGACAGTCCTAGAGAATTTGATTAGAACTATATCCAAACGGAGAGTTTGGAGAGTTTGGATTTTGTTGGTAGTCCTAAAGAATTTGATTAGAACTATATTCAAACAGAGAGTTTGGATTTGGACTGTCAACTTCTTGGCAGTCATGACATAAAGTAAAACTGTTAACTGTTGGCAGTCCTAGTTTATGTAGAAGAAACACTAATACACTGATACGCTGATACTTATGATACACTAATATTTTGGATACAAAATACATATTGTACACCAAGTAATTAGCACCATCCGTAGAAAACAACTAATTAGCACCAAATTTCCAATTCTCACAAATTGTCCAAATATCCAGTAACTTAATCACATGTCAGCCACTTTTCATAGAATTATATGTCCACATACTAATAATGTTTCATACCCACAAACACCAAAATTACAATATGCAAAAAAAAGTTCAAAAAATAAAACAAACAACACTAAGTATCATGTTGGGCCTTCGTACGTTGCTCTCTATTTTCCATGAAGGAAAAATCTAGAGAGTTGTCGATGTGCTCCATCTGCTTGCAGATTTTCACATAGCTTTTGCCCTTGCGTCGACGTAGACATTTTGCCAACCCATTCACTTTTTTAGCCTGCATATGACGCAATAATGATCGGTCTCACAACTAGATGGGCCACATTACATTCCTTGTGCGTCGACACGGTGGGCGTTTTCTTTTTCTAGCGACCGCAAGACTGAAAACAAGATAATTTAGGATACATGGATAAACAACTTAGGAGTACAAGGACTGTTAGGAATTTCTACAATCCTGATTACAAACAGGACTGTAGGCAAATTCAACTGTCCTATAGTACATGCAGGACTATGGGATTTCCTACAGTCCTAAACATTATACATGACTGTAGAAAATCTCTACAGTCCTAATATTACTACATGACTGTAGAATTTGCCTGCATTCCTGTCGTGTTCAAGTCCGACTGTAGGCCAAAATCGAATTTCTTTAATCCATACAATGGATTTATAAGATTCCAAACAAAGATATATGAACCCTTAATTAGTTCTAAACTATTTTGTCTAACTATTTCAAGCATTATCAAAGATTCAAGAAAATTAAATCGAAAATACAACAAAATATTTCAAAACCCTAAAGGAATGGAGAAGGATTGGATACATACCTAGGTTGTGATGAAGGGTTGGGTTTGGGTGCCATTGTTTGGAATTGGAGAAATGGAGAAGGAAATTAGGGTTTATGAATTTGGAATTGGAGGAATGGAGAAGGGAATTAGGGTGGAGAAATTTGAAGAGGGAGAGAGTGGAAATTGCAAATGAATGGTTGGGTGAGGGTTTGGAGGGGGTGGGCAGCCCAAAGAAAAATGAGAAACTTTGACTGGCATCCCACTTTTTTACCATATTTAAGGTGCACCCCACACAATCACAATAATGTAAGGTACCCTCCACTTTTGACGAAAACAGTCTCCAACTCACGCTCAACCCCTTTGACCAATTTTTTTGACCAAAATACCCCCGTCTTCTTTCCCGTATCCCCCACTTGCTGCCCCTACCCCCCACCGCCGTGTCCACCGGAGCTGTCACGACCTGCACCCACTGTGAGGGTACGAGAACATAACAACGTCCAGCATACGCCGCAGTGTCGGCGGTAGAACGCTGTCCTAGGTCAATCATCTAACAATATAAAGGTACATGTACAGTATATACACTCCGAATGGAGGTGACATAGCAATATACAGTCTCAATCACATCTAAGGCAGAATGATAAGATAAAAAGATAGATAGATAAATACTGGAATGAAAGAAAATACATCACAACCAGAGAGTCTAAGTGTCTAAGATAACATCTCAGCAACATCCAAAATACAAGTCTCAACTACTGAATATGAAAGAATATATACAATCCAGATCTCAATGACAGAAATAGTAAACCTAGACTAGGGAGCCTCAGTCTCTATAGCTAGTGGATCCGACTGAAAATCTGGGTTACAAGAGCCATCTACAGCTGTCCCATAGAAGGTGTCTACGCAGGCCTCATCCTCTGTAATATTTTTAACAGGTCCAGTCAGGACAGGAGCGAGCACAAAACATCTCACGCAGTTCATATCAAGTTAGAAAATATAAAGCATGCAATAGAGTAAGGTACAGAAAATGCTGAAAGAAGAATGTATATGAAAAACAGTAGAGATTTGATAACAGGAAATATCTATATATGATAAGTAAGAACTGTAAGCCACATGTGATTTAGAGTACAATACGGTTATGTAAACGGTCTAGGACAAATGGTAACTCCATTGTACGTGAGTGTACAATAGACATATATAATAGTTATACAATGTTGTACAAATAGGATTTGATTATATAACCAATTCTACTCCCCCTTCCCAATCAATACACAAGGATCCACTCCAGTTACGTTATCTTGTACAATAGTGTACAATGTTATACAATAGATGTACAATATTATACAATAGATGTACAATGTTATACAATAGATGTACAATGTTATACAATATTTGTACAATGGTCTATCCCTGGAACTCATGTGATAATGAGAGTATAATATGCACAATGAGTATACAAGGATATGGGTATTCAATAAATACAATATGTAAGTGAAACGCACATCACAATATGTATCTAGTGAATACAAGGGGATAACATCTCAAAAGAAGATCCATATAGTACCAATCCGTGATAACAATCGTGTCAGTATCAAGTACAGTAATCTAGAGCAAGAATGTAAATCCAGACAAGTATGAAACGGTCAGAGAATGTACTCGCCTGATCTCCTGAGTATCTGAAGAGAATATACTGACCGAGGAGTGGTGTCTATCTCCTATAGAACAGTACAAGTCACTATGAGTCTAAAAATGATAATAACATGTATTACAATACATTCTAAATGAATCTAGGTCAATCTAGGTCAAATGAGGTCAAAGGTTGACTTACAGTTGACTTTTAGTCAAAAAGTCAACTCTGGTCAACTCTGGTCAATACTGAGTCAACCTTGGGTCAACCCTAGGTCAAACAAGTCTAATGTTGACCAACTGTTGACTTTCAGTCAACTGGTCAACTCTGGTTTGGTTTCGGTCAAGTCTAGTCGCTTAAAGGCTAAGTTTGACTCTCGGTTGACTTTTGTTGACTTTTGGTCAAAATGGTCAACCGACGTCAAAACTAGTCTAGGAGCACTATATTTGATCATTACCAACCAAGGAAATCAAGTTCTAACCATGTCTTAGACTCCAAACTCAAATACCTATATTACCCTTACCAAGGTAATCCCGATACCTTGTCCAATACAAAGGAACCCCGCGAATACCCAAGATACTAGCCTAGGCTTCCTAGGATAGCTAGATACCATCCTATACTAACATTACCTACCAAGAAATCCTAGTATCTAGGTTATCTAAATCATCTTATGACACATGTTAATCATTTACCCATTACCTTACCTGTAATGTCTGTGGTTCGTATTACGTATTTTAGAATACGTGTACGTATTTTATCTTGTATTGCGTGATTCTTTGCTTAGTTTTCTTCATGGCTTGGTTTATTCTTGGGTTGGTTCGGCTTGGCTCGGTTTGCTATGGTTCATTATGAACCAAGGAGAGAACCACCTACCTACCACCACCTTTAGTATTTATTACCCATTCTTCCTTCTCTCTCTTCATTAGTCTTCTTCTTCCCTCCATTACTTCTTCACCTACCAGAGAGAGGGAGAGAGGGGTCTAGGCAAGTGCAGCTTGCTTCATGGAGGAACTCTAATTTTATTGCTTCATTCTCTTCCTTACAGCATTTTAACTTACTTTAGTACTTGGCATTTCCACTTTCCATGGCTAGATTCTTGTAGATCTAAGTTTGTTTTATTTTTGGATTTTTTGGGTTTTGATCTATTTAATCTTGCTATTTCCGAGTTTTGATGGTTCTATGTTGTAGAACATTTCATTCTGCCCCGTTTTGACCTAAGAAAGTCTGGATTTGGGCTTAGGATGAAGAAATTATGAGCCTTGGAATCCTGAACTCCTTGGTTCTTCTTCTCGGACAAGTGGAGAAGAAGAAAATGCTGACCGCATGAACCCCCTTAGCCGCATGGCAGCACTTGACCGCATGAACCTTCATGCGGCGAGTCTTCCAGCCGCATAGGCTTCGGCATAATCCGAGCCGCATGGACTCCGTCTACCTGTGACCGCATAGGCTCGTATTTCTTATCAGCCGCATGCGCGTTCATATTTTTTCCAGCCGCATATACCCAATGGCGCAGTCGCATATGCTCGTGATCATTCAGCCGCATGTGGACCCACTTTCTCCCAGTCGCGTAGGCCTTGCTTCCCGCTGGCCGCACGAGAACTTCTTTCCCGAGCCGCATGTGCCTTCTGGTCCCGCTAGCCGTATAGACCTTCTTTCCGCTTGCCGTATGAGGCTCAACTTCTTGAGCCGCATGCAACCCACTTGCTCTCAGCCGCATTCCGCTAGCCGTATATGCCTCATTCTCCCTGAACCGTATGGGCTTTGGACCCTGAGCCGTATGGCCCCTCCCTGTACCTTGCTTTAATGATTAGTTATTATTATTACTTGATTGTTACTGTTAATTCATGTCTTGTAACCCCAAATCAACTTGGGTCTCCTGATTGAATGCTTGCACTATGATGCCTTACACATGTACCTGAACACAAAAGTGACCCGTCGTGGTGCACTCCTGACAAGTGAACATGACATGACATGACCTGATAGTGACCCGTCGTGGTGCACTCCTGACAAGTGAACATGACATGACCTGATAGTGGCCCGTCGTGGCGCACTCTTGACCAGTAAACTTGACATGATATACCTTGATAAACTGTTGCGACGGCTACCTGACATGACATGACCTGTATAAATAACCTGGACACCGTGAATGATTGTGCTTGTACAAATAATCCAGTCCTGTCTTGCATCATGTCTAGGAGGGAACTCCTGAGTACCACGGTCAGGAGTACCTACTGAAATGGACTAAGGCTAATAACTAAATTAATACATTAGTCATAAAGAGATCTCCTAGCTACAGGCAATCCCATTACCTGGGCACGCTTGGGACCTGTAGCCTGCCGTCGAGTATGGCACATTTCCAGCACACTGTCATGTGTTGCACCCTTCAAGCTACCTAAGGGTACATGCGTTTCCTGGACGATGTACCCACCTGAATTCAACCCCTAATTTTTGACCTGGGTAACCTGGATGGTCTGCAGGGCTTGTGGCTGTGGAATAATCTCACTGCATATTGCTAGTAACTAGGCCTGTGATAACCCTAGCTAGTTAAAGTATCAAGCCGTACTCATTGCTTGGCCGTGATTGATTGAATGGGGAATAATCTGTCTAGTCTTGACCATGTACAAGATTGTTACATGTCTTGATTTTCTTACATTATCTTGCAGATAAATGGAAGAAACCAAGTTCGGTTCAGACGAAGGGTTACAATCCCGGTCCTTGTTTGGTTTAAGGATTGTAACCTGGTTATCTGAATGGTCCCATGGTTATCTTACCATATATCCTCGTGATGTTATATTTTCTCCTGTTTTACTATATATTATTATCTTCTGTGCTAATTGCTGGTTTTAGTTCCTAAGTGAAACTTTCTTTGTGGTACTTGCTCTTTCTGGGATCTGACCCAGCTGGTTTTGTATGGCCAGATTTCGGAGCAGCTCCACAGGATCTATCGACTTTTTAGTCCGATGGTGGCGACTAGACGTAACCAGGGCAACGAGTAGATTATTTTTGGCTCTCCCACTCTATTGTAAAAATATCCTTTTGAGGCGTTTAGCCGACGAGTACCTGTTTAGCTCGATTACACTTACTTACTGTCTGCCTACGGGCTGTAACATGATTGGCAGATCCTAGGGTTGATCATGTATGACTGAAACTCTTGCTAGTCCTAACATTTTGTAACGACTAGCTTCATGATCAGCTGAATATGTAATATTTGGGACGCCTTATTATTGTATATTTAATGATCATACATCTTGTGACTTTACTTACTTGCTTGTGATTGAGACACTAGGCTTGTTCATGACCATAGGAGACTGTTGGCTTGTAGTAAACCCTCATGTATCTAGACAGCCGTGACCGTATAGCGAGATGGAATCCATTTCATATACGTAGCTGGCTATGTCTGCCCCCGCTCTCCAGTATTCTGGTTCTGGGGCGTGACATGGTTTAAGTGGAGGTCAACAGCTTCAAGCGCTTGAACCCTCCTTTCTTCGACGGTAGTGAAGATGCTATCGCTGCAGATGCTTGGCTTCAGGACACAGAGGTGATTCTAGAAGCAGTCAGGACTCCAGAGAACGAGAAGGTAGCCGTGGTGCGCCTGCAGTTGCTAGATCTTGCCCGCAGCTGGTGGGCGGCTCAGGCCGTTGGATTAGCAGCGCCCATTGCTTGGGCAGTATTCAGAGAGAGATTCCAGACCAAGTATTTTGATGCTGTAGCTCGGTACGATCTACAGACGCGGTTCACCAATCTGAAGCAGATGGGCAGAATGGTCGATGGATATACGACCGAGTTTTCGAGACTCAGTCGATTTGCTCCCACCTTCGTGTTAACCGAGTATGATAGAGCCCAGCGATTCCAGCAAGGACTTCACCTGGAGATTTTGTTGGCAGTTGAGCAGTTTGAGCATCAGACTTTTGATGCAGTCTTGAGAGCAGCTAGGAGGCATGAGTATACCTCCCAAAGGATTGTGGATAGGGCCGAAGGTCGGAAGAGATCCCACGGCCAGATGAATCAGTCTTCAGCCCCAGCTCCGGCAGCCAGGGCTTTGACTATTGGAGCTCCGAGGCGAGCAGCCTCAGTGACGTCGGTTCAGCATTCAACCCCGATGTACCCTCAGCAGCAGAAGCAGAAGCAGACCTCCGCAGTGGAATGTTCTCATTGTGGAAAGCCAGGCCATGTAGTGGCAGAGTGTCGCAGGGCACAGGGATTGTGTCTGGCTTGTGGAGCAGCAGACCATAGGGTTGGATCTTGCCCGAATAGGGGAGGTTCTTCATCGTCCAACCTTTCTAGCTCTTCGGTGAGAGGACCAGCTCCGGTCCAGCAGCAGCAGTATCCATTGCCGAGGCCCTTGCCGCCTCAGTCCCAGATGTTCCAGCAGCAGAACCTCCAGCAGCATACTCAGGCCCAAGCCTTGAGTCAGAATAGGCAGCGAAGATTTCAGCAGAGGGGACCAGCACCCCGAGGGCATGGTCAGGCTATGGTGATGACCGCAGAGGAAGGATTGGCACCTGGAGAGGTAGTGGCAGGTACTATTCTCGTCAACTCCTTTCCAGCTTCAGCTTTATTTGATTCTGGTGCATCGTATTCTTTTATGTCTGCACGATTCGCGACACGGATAGGATTGGAGCCCGAGTCATTATCAGTAAGGCTCAATATACTTACTGGTAACGGACTTGTGGGAGTCGATAGAGTGTTTTCCTTGTGTCGGATCGTAGTTAGCGGTAGAGAGTTCTCCGCTAGATTGATACAATTTTCGATAGCCGATTATGATGTGGTCTTAGGGATGGATTGGTTGAGAAACCAGTATGCTAGAATAGACTGCCATATTGGTAGGGTTGTTTTTAGTATTCCAGGAGAGCCAGAGTTTTCCTTCTCCCGGGGCGAAGTTGAGCCTTCTCCTCCAGTATTGCAGATGGCGGTAGCAGCAGTGCAGTTGCCCCGGATAGTCGAAGAATTTTCAGATGTTTTCCCAGAAGAACTTCCAAGTATGCCGCCAGAGCGAGAGATCGAGTTCACTATCGACTTGATTTCCAGAACAGCTCTAGTGTCAGAGAGAGTCTACAGGATGGCGCCTTTCGAGTTGGAGATATTGTACCGGATGATTGAAGAACTTTGAACTAAGGGATTCATTCGTGCTAGTGGATCGCCTTGGAGAGCCCCGATGCTTCTTGTGAAAAAGAAGGACGGTACGTCCAGGTTATGTGTTGATTATCGTACCTTAAACTCAGTGACAATCAAGAACAGATATCCTCTCCCGAGGATAGATGACTTATTTGATCAGCTTAAAGGGGCAGCAGTATTCTCGAAGATCGACTTGCGCTCAGGATATCATCAGATTAGAGTCAGAGAGCAGGACATCCCGAAGACAGCTTTTAGATCGAGGTATGGGCATTGTGAGTTCCTTGTTATGCCCTTTGGAGCAACCAATGCGCCGTCGGTATTCATGGATCTCATGAATCGCATCTTTATGCCTTACTTGGATCAGTTTGTGATTGTGTTCTTGGATGACATCCTGGTCTACAGCAGGAGCGAGGCGGAGCATGAGCAGCATCTCGATATAGTTTTTCAGATTCTCAGGGAGCACCAGTTGTATGCCAAGTTCAGTAAATGCGAGTTCTGGCTCGATCGTATTTCGTACTTGGGTCATATCATCACTCGAGGAGGAGTAGAAGTGGATTTCCAGAAGATTGTGGCTATTGAGTCATGGCCGGTACCCAGCACCGTTACAGAAGTTCGCAGTTTTCTTGGATTGGTCGGCTACTACCGGCGGTTTGTTTCAGATTTTGCTCGGATTTCAGCGCCATTGACCCAATTGACCCGCAAGGATGTGCAGTTTGCTTGGATAGCAGAATGTCAGGATTCATTCGAGAAGTTGAAGCGAGGCTTGATGACGGCTCCCATTCTTGCGCTTCCAGATGGAACCGAAGGATTCTCCGTGTATTGTGATGCAATTCGGGCAGAGGTTTAGGATGTGTTCTGATGCAGCATGGGAAGGTAATAGCTTATGCATCACGACAACTTCGTGATCATGAGAGGAATTATTCAACCCATGACTTGGAGCTGGCAGCAGTAGTGTTTGTACTTAAGTTGTGGAGGCACTACTTGTACGGAGATAGGGTAGAAATTTTCACCGACCATAAGAGCCTGAAGTATGTTTTCACCCAGAAGGATCTTAACATGCGTCAGAGGAGGTGGCTGGAGCTTCTTGTGGATTATGATGTCAACTTGCAGTATCATCCCGAAAAGGCCAACGTCGTTGCAGATGTATTGAGTAGGAGAGCCGGAGTTTATTTCCTAACAGCGCAACCAGAGCTGTTAGCAGATCTTCAGAAGATGGGTATTGAAGTTGTTCTCCCTTTCAGTGTAGCATTGATGGCCAGCAAGCAAGTTCAGTCCACCATAGTCGAGAAAATCCGGATGGTGCAGTCAGCAGATTCCAAGCTTCAGCGACTCAGAGCAGAGTGTGAGGCAGGCCGGGAACCCGAGTTATGCATTCATGAAGACGGTACACTTAGGCATGGTAAGCGTCTTTATGTACCCAGTGGAGATATCAGACAGAAAATCATGGCAGAGGCTCACAGTTATCAATATTCCATTCATCCGGGCGGTACGAAGATGTAACGCGATATCCGTCAGCACTTTTGGTGGAATGGCATGAAGAGTGAGATAGCCCGGTTTGTCTCTCGTTGTTTGGTCTGCCAACAAGTTAAGGCTGAACATCAGAGGCCTGCTGGACTTCTTCAGCCCTTGCCGATTCCAGAATGGAAGTGGAAGCATGTGACCATGGATTTCGTGACCGGATTGCCTAGATCCCCAGCTGGTCGAGATGCTATTTGGGTTATAGTTGACAGGCTCACGAAGGTGGCTCACTTTCTTCCGTTCAGAGTTGGTCAGTCGACAGCTCAGTTAGCAGAGATGTACCTCAGGCAGATTGTCAGGTTGCACGGAGTGCCAGTTAGTATCACCTCAGACCGAGATTCGAGATTCACGTCGCACTTTTGGCATAGCCTGCAGGAGAGTTTGGGAACTCACCTCCAATTCAGTTCAGCATATCATCCGCAGACAGATGGTCAGTCGGAGCGTACAATCCAGACTCTTGAAGACATGTTGAGATCTTGTACACTTGACTTCGGTGGTTCATGGGAAGATCACCTGCACCTGGTGGAGTTCTCGTACAACAACAGTTTCCAAGCCAGTATCCAGATGGCACCGTTCGAGGCACTGTATGGTAGGAAGTGCAGATCCCCGCTAGCCTGGGACGATGTCGGAGAGAGGCAGATGCTCGGTCCAGAAATGATTGCCCGGACAGTTGAAGTGGTCAGGAGAGTCAGAGATCATCTTCGAGTTGCCCAAGATCGCCAACGCCATTGGGCCGATTCTCATCGACGCCCTCTCGAGTTTTCTATCGGCGACCATGTATTCCTGAGGATTTTGCCTAACCGTGGCGTCATTCGTTTTGGCGCACGAGGAAAGCTTAGTCCTAGGTATATAGGGTCGTTCGACATTCTGGAGCGAGTAGGAGATGTATCCTATCGTTTTGCTCTTCCGCCGTCGCTAAGCGAGGTGCATGACGTGTTCCATGTATCCCAATTACGACGGTATATCCCGGACCCGAGCCACATCCTGGATCATTCGAAATTGGTTGTTGGCACCAACCTTTCGTATGAGGAGAGGCCCGTGTATATATTGGACCGGAGAGAGAAGATACTCAAGAACAAGACTATCAAGTTAGTCCGAGTTACTTGGGGTCATCACTCTTTGGGTGAGTCAACGTGGGAGCGTGAGGATGATATCCGATCGTGATACCCCGGCTTGTTTGACTCGTGAGGTATAATGTCTTCCTTATGCCTCATGCCTTCGATTCCTTGCTTGAATGAGTGATTGCCTGCCTAGTTATAGCTTGCTTGTGATTAATATAACTTGTCCTCGTCTCTCTAGCCTCTTAATTAAATTTCGAGGACGGAATTCTTTTAAGGTGGGTAGAGTTGTAATATATGTGGTTCGTATTACGTATTTTGGAATACGTGTACGTATTTTATCTTGTATTGCATGATTCCTTGCTTAGTTTTCTTCATGGCTTGGTTTATTCTTGGGTTGGTTCGGCTTGGCTCGGTTTGCTTTGGTTCATTATGAACCAAGGAGAGAACTACCTACCTACCACCACCTTTAGTATTTATTACCCATTCTTCCTTCTCTCTCTTCATTACTCTTCTTCTTTCCTCCATTACTTCAGCTTGCTTCATGGAGGAACTCTAATTTTATTGCTTCATTCTCCTCCTTACAGCATTTTAACTTACTTTAGTACTTGACATTTCCACTTTCCATGGCTAGATTCTTGTAGATCTAAGTTTATTTTATTTTTGAATTTTTTGGGTTTTGATCTATTTAATCTTGTTATTTCCGAGTTTTGATGGTTCTATACTGTAGAGCATTTCATTCTGCCCCGTTTTGACCTAAGGAAGTCTAGATTTGGGCTTAGGATGAAGAAATTATTAGCCTTGGAACCCTGAACTCCTTGGTTCTTCTTCTCGGACAAGTGGAGAAGAAGAACAGTGCTGACCGCATGAACCCCCTTAGCCGCATGGCAGCACTTGATCGCATGAACCTTCATGCGGCGAGTCTTCCAGCCGCATAGGCTTCGGTATAATCCGAGCCGCATGGACTCCGTCTACCTGTGATCGCATAGGCTCGTATTCCTTATCAGCCGCATGCGCATTCATATTTTTCCCAGCCGCATATACCCAATGGCGCAGCCGCATATGCTCGTGATCATTCAGCCGCATGTGGACCCGCTTCCTCCCAGTCGCATAGGCCTTGCTTTCCGCTGGCCGCACGAGAACTTCTTCCCCGAGCCGCATGTGCCTTCTGGTCCCACTAGCCGCATAGACCTGCTTCCCGCTTGCCGCATGAGGCTCAACTTCTTGAGCCGCATGCAATCCACTTGCTCTCAGCCGCAGGAACCCTTCCCCCTTCAGCCGTATATACTCCACTCTTCCCGCTAGCCGCATAGGCCTCCTTCTCCCTGAACAGCATGGGCTTTGGACCCTGAGCCGCATGGCCCCTCCCTGTACCTTGATTTAATGATTAGTTATTATTATTACTTGATTGTTACTGTTAATTCATGTCTTGTCATCCCAAATCAACTTGGGTCTCCTGATTGAATGCTTGCACTATGATGCCTTACACATGTACCTGAACACGAAAGTGACCCGTCGTGGTGCACTCCTGACAAGTGAATATGACATGACCTGATAGTGATCCATCGTGGTGTACTCCTGACAAGTGAACATGACATGACCTGATAGTGGCCCGTCGTGGCACACTCTTGACCAGTAAACTTGACATGATAACCTGACATGATATACCTTGATAATCTGTTACGACGGCTACCTGACATGACATGACCTGTATAAATAACCTGGATACCGTGGACGATTGTGCTTGTACAAATAATCCAGTCCTGTCTTGCATCATGTCTAGGAGGGGACTCCTGAGTACCACGGTCAGGAGTACCTACTGAAATGGACTAAGGCTAATAACTAGATTAATACATTAGTCATAAAGAGATCTCCTAGCTACAGGCAATCCCGTTACCTGGGCGCGCTTGGGATCTGTCGCCTGCCGTCGAGTAGGGCACATTTCCAGCACACTGTCATGTGTTGCACCCTTCAAGCTACCTAAGGGTACATGCGTTTCCTGGACGATGTACCCACCTGAATTCAACCCCTAATTTTCGACCTGGATAACCTGGATGGTCTGCAGGGCTTGTGGCTGTGGAATAATCTCACTGCATATTGCTAGTAACTAGGCCTGTGATAACCCTAGCTAGTTAAAGTATCAAGCCGTACTCATTGCTTGGCCGTGATTGATTGAATGGGGAATAATCTGTCTAGTCTTGACCCTGTACAAGATTGTTACATGTCTTGATTTTCTTATATTATCTTGCGGATAAATGGAAGGAACCAAGTTCGGTTCAGACGAAGGGTTACAATCCCGGTCCTTGTTTGGTTTAAGGATTGTAACCTGGTTATCTGAATGGTCCCATGGTTATCTTACCATATATCCTCGTGATGTTATATTTTCTCCTGTTTTACTATATATTATTATCTTCTGTGCTAATTGCTGGTTTTAGTTCCTAAGTGAAGCTTCCTTTGTGGCACTTGCTCTTTCTGGGATCTGATCCAGCTGGTTTTGTATGGCCAGATTTTGGAGCAGCTCCAGAGGATCTACTGACTTTCCAGCCCGATGGTGGCGACTAGACGTAACCAGGACAACGAGTGGGTTATTTTTGGCTCTCCCACTCTATTGTAAAAATATCTTTTTGAGGTGTTTAGCCGACGAGCACCTGTTTAGCTCGATTGCACTTACTTACTGTCTGCCTACATGCTGTAATATGATTGACAGATCCTAGGGTTGATCATGTATGACTGAAACTCTTGCTAGTCCTAACATTTTGTAACGACTAACTTCATGATCAGCTGAATATGTAATATTTGGGACGCCTTATTATTGTATATTTAAAGATCATACATCTTGTGACTTTACTTACTTGCTTGTGATTGAGACACTAGGCTTGTTCATGACCATAGGAGACTGTTGGCTTGTAGTAAACCCTCATGTATCTAGACAGCCGTGACCGTATAACGAGATGGAATCCATTTTATATACGTAGCTGGCTATGTCTGTCCCCGCTCTCCAGTATTCTGGTTCTGGGGCGTGACATTACCCTATACCTTCTTCACATCTACTAAACACTCACATACCACTCTCATCACTCACTCACTCACTATGGTTCACAATAGGCTCTTACCTATAGGTTCACATATAGGCTAACACTCATGCTCACACCTATAGGCTAGTAGCTATATATAGGCTCACTATATATCCATATCTAGACTCACACTCACAAACTCATATATACAATACATATCTAAACTCACACACTACAAGCTCACACATATAGGTTCACTCACACAAATACATATATGGGCACTTACACACACACACATAGCTAAAAATAGGACTCATACATATAGGCATATAGGTTCATATATATATATACATATATGATACACACACACACACACACATATATATATATATATATATATATATATATATATATAGGCTAAAAAAAAAAAATATATATATATATATATATAGGCTGATTTTTGGACAACTACTAGGCTGTTTTGGACAGCAAATAGGACTGAAGTTAGGGCTGAATTTAGGGCAATACAAGGGCTGTGTTAGGCATGTTACGACTGAATTATAGGTGGTTTGATGGGGCAACTATGGACTGGTTTTGGGGCAGTTGTATCAGGTTTTTAGGAGCTACTTAGGGGCTATCAAAGGGACTGAAATGGCAGCTATGGGGGTTAAGCAAAGGCTGGTATGGTGGACAGTCAATGGCCTATTTAGGACAGGTTATAGGGCTGTAGGGACTGAAAAATGTGGGGTTAATAAGGACTGATATGTAGTGTCCTATAGGCTGGTTAGTAAGACAGGTAAAGGGACTGGTGTGGACTGATTTAAGGTCTGTTTTTAGGCTGTGTGTAGGCTGAATATTGGACAGGTTGGGGACTGCTGTTTAGGGATGTTTAGGGGGCATGTTAGGGGCTGGTATGGGACTGCAATGTGGTTGATTGGGAGCTTGAATAGGCTGTGCATAGGGACTGAAATTAGGACACTTGGGGACAGGTTTTAGGACAAGTAAAGGGGCTGCCATGGGGGTTTATGAGCTGGAATGTGGACTGATATGTAGGGACAGGTTGTAGGCTGTTTAGGGGATGGTTTCGAACAGTGTATGGACTGTCTTTGGGGCTGTTTTAGGGTGCTATGGGGACTGTTTTTGAGGCTGGGTTTGGACAGGTTAAGGGACAGCTAGTAGTTGAGTTTAGGGGTGGTAAGGGACAGGTTTTATGACAGGAAAGGGGAGGCTATGGGGCTACAGCTGCTGTCCATGTGGACAGCAGCGACTGCTGCTACCAGCTGCTGTTTCCAGCAGTTTTCCCCATCCCCTCTCACTCATAATCTCCCACTCATTCCCCTCTATCACTCTCAAACTTTCTATCACTAAACTCTCACAAACATACACTCAAACACTACTCATACACACACACACACAAGCCATTCTCTCCACTCAGCCGAAATCCTTACCTACTCAAACACAATAATGCACACAAACACACCATGATATATATACATATATATATAAGCCAAATATATATACATATATATATATATAGAATGGCATATATATAATCCATATATATTCTATATATAGGTAACTAGAATATGATACACTATGATACCAAAAGAACAAATCTCTAAACAACATAAAAACTGAGATTAAATATAATAACAAGTCATTCCTACAATATAACAAAACACAAGTGTCCTAAAATAGGGATTTTCTCACTAGGACACAAGCCTTCACCTAGGACACTCATAAAAGTCTCCAAAAGGACACGAAACGGACACAAATGGAGACACAACCATGGGAGTCATTCCTACGGGTCAAAACCATCCTAATGCATGAGAGAAATGAGAAGAAGAAGGGATTTATACCTTCCGGTGACTCGGATCGAAGAAAAAGCCTTCCGATACGCCACCGACACGTAGGAATCCCAAACGGACACGAACGAGCTCCGAATCTCTTCAAACTTGGGTAGCTCCTTCCTTGGCTAGAATGGAGAAGGAAAAAAAAGAAGATTTGGAGGAGAAATAGAAGGATTTGGAGATGAAATCAATGGGGGTTCCTCTCTAAATTTGGGGAAGAACAAGAGAGAGAATGGAGATGGAAAATGACAAATGGCTAGAGCCTATCCCCCCCCCCCTTTACTTGGCCGGCCCTAATGGGCTGAATTAGACCTATTTACAATGTTTAAAATACCCCCCTCTAGCCTATTCTATTAGTATTAGGAAAAGGGTTTAAGTCGGAGGCTAGTTTGGTCATTCCTAGGACACTAATCTAATTAATCGTAACCAAAATAATTTAGCCTAGTCACTAACCAAAATAATTAACATGTGGGCCATGGCTAACTAGTGTATGGGTCCACTAAAGTCAAAACTACCCCGGGTCCCCGTTTCAAGTCGGATTGAGTTAAAATTCGAACCCGACTCAAATAACCCCAAAATAATGTTATAAATAAATAAATAATTTCAAAAATATTAAAAATGAAAAAAATGACAAAAAATACCCCTATTTCTGGAAACTGGGGGTGACAAATCTATCCACCTTAAAAAAATTTCGTCCTCGAAATTAAAACCAAACAATAGTAAAATATCAAAATCACAAGTCATGGCTTAAAATTAAAATAATTTAAAATCTCAAAATCAAAGCATGAATTAAATGACAAAAATTATAAAATTGAAATTACTCTCAAATAGATGCTATAAGTCTATCCACCTTAAAAGAATCATCCAAAAAATTTTAAACAAGGTAAACACAGAAAAATCATGCAAATCGATAATCGTATGCGTCTGTCCAATCATCATGATACTAAGAATCTCTGTCATGCCAGTGAGCAAGGCTACGATAATCACAGAGTCCTCAACTATGGTATATACCTCTAGAATTATGGTATTTAAAATTTTCGCATTGCCGCATGCTTGGCAGCGAAAACCTTAAATTTCTACACCCGAGAAATACGTCCATAATCCGACTATATGTCCTCACTCTGCCTGCTAGCATGACCCTAGAGGATTCTAAAATCTCATAATCGAGGCGACCTAGCCCATACGACTTATCTCAGAAGAAAATTAAATCATAATAAAACACCAGATCAAAACTTATCAACAATGAGGAAACATATAGGAATAAATGGAATTGAATTTCAAGATAGGTGTAATGAGACAAGGTAGAAATGGAATCGAGAAGATCAGAACCTGCAAGCACCTCTCCCACTGCCTGAGCATCCTCGGCTGTCATGGCGAAAGCTCGCCCTGGCTGGCCTCCTCTGGCCTGCTACTGATGCTGTACGAACCTCTGCTGCTGAGTCTGCAATGGTGGTCCCCTCTGCTGCCCTGCCGGAGCCCTAGCTCCTGGTGCTACCTGAGCCAATGGTGTCGGGTTCTTGGGACACTCTCTACACTGATGCTCCGTCGAACCGCAAAGTAAACACATGCCCAGCCTCTTCCTACAGTCGTCCCATCCATGGCCTTACTGCTTGCAGAAATTGTACACAGTGTTCTGCTGCTGCCTGGGTGCCTGCTGATACGGCACCTGTCGCTGTCCCTGATATTGAACAGGCCTCTGCTGCTGCTGCTGGAAGTGGACCATCGGCTGCTGATACTGCTGCTGAATCTGTATGTGAGGCCTCTTGGCCTGGCCCCCGCTGCTGCTGCCCCCAACAGGGTCTCGTCCCCTCTTGAGCCTCAGCTCAAGATCGTCCTCAGCCAGTAAAGCTCCTGTCAAAATCTCCTCGAAAGTGGCATCCCTGTTGCCCTTGGTCAAGGACTTGACTTCCTTGACCAGACCCTTCCGAAACCTCTGGGCCTTCGCCGCCTCGCTCAAGCCCTCTACGAATCTGCTGAGGCGGCCGAACTCCCCAGCGTACTCCTCCACTGACAGACTCCCATGAACTAAGCTCTCGAACTGCGACTCCAAGGCTCTGAGCGCTGAATCTGGAAAGAACTTCTTCTTGAAGAAGCCCTTGAACTCCTTCCAGGTCTGTCCATCTACCCCCACCCTGGGGTCTGACTGATACCAGGTGCGAGCAAGATCTCGCATCCGGCTAGCTGGTGCCTCTATCTGGAGATCTGCCGGTATCCGGGCCAGCCGAAAGATCTCCTTTATATGCTCGATCCACTCGTCAGCATATAAAATTCCCTCCATCCCCAGGAAGTCTCTGGGGCTCATCTTCTGGAACTGCTCTATCCCAGGTGTCTTCAGCTGCTGAACTGCTGGTCGAGCTGCGACTGTCGTAAGGGCCAACTCCACGCTCCTGGCCTGCCGGTCCAGCTGCACCTCCATGAACTGCTGAAAGTAGACGAACATCTGTGCCACGTCCACGTATCCTGGAGGCGGCGGCTGCTGGAAAGGCACCTCTGGGATGACTGGGTCCTGCCTCCGAACTGGTAGAGGCATACCCCCTGCTGCTGGTGGAGGGGCTCCTCCGAACGCAGCTGAAACGCCTACTCCAGCTGGCATAACTGGGGCTGCGGTACCAGGGGCTGGCTGCTGAGTATGAGAGGTGGCAGACCTCTCATTGGCGTCCCCCTGGCCCTGGCAATGTGATCTCGTCTCAACCATCCTGGAGACAGATCAAAGAAACAATTGCTGAGAATGAGTCGAAATAGCAAGGGAGGACAGTTATATTCAAGGGAAAACAATATCAGCAAGAACTGAGATGGTATAAATTAGATAAGAGTTTTTTCTAATGTGATTGAGTACCTTCAAAATATCCTAATCCTACTGCAGGCTGTAGTGGTACTCTAGTTCGAATACCACTACACAAACTCGACCTGCATGGGCCACCACTAAAAACGTGTCACGACCCGCACCCACTGTGAGGGTACGAGAACGTAACAACGCCCAGCCTACGCCGCAGTGTCGACGGTAGAACGCTGTCCTAGGTCAATCATCTAACAATATAAAGGTACCAGTACAGTATATACACTCCGAATGGAGGTGACATAGCAATATACAGTCTCAATCACATCTAAGACAGAATGTTAAGATAAAAAGATAGATAGATAAATACTGGAATGAAAGAAAATACATCACAACCAGATAGTCTAAGTGTCTAAGATAACATCTCAACAACATCCAGAATACAAGTCTCAACTACTGAATATGAAAGAATATATACAATCCAGATCTCAATGACAGAAATAGTAAACCTAGACTAGGGAGCCTCAGTCTCTATAGCTAGTGGATCCGACTGAAAATCTGGGTCACAAGAGCCATCTACAGCTGTCCCATAGAAGGTGCCTACGCAGGCCTCATTCTCTGTAATATTTTCAACAGGTCCAGTCAGGACAGGAGCGAGCACAAAACATCTCACGCAGTTCATATCAAGTTAGGAAATATAAAGCATGCAATAGAGTAAGGTACAGGAAACGCTGAAAGAAGAATGTATATGAAAAACAGTAGAGATTTGATAACAGGAAATATCTATATATGATAAGTAAGAACTGTAAGCCACATGTGATTTAGAGTACAATACGGCTATGTAAACGGTCTAGGACAATGCAATGGTAACTCCATTGTACGTGAGTGTACAATAGACATATACAATAGTTATACAATGTTGTACAATAGGATTTAATTACATAACCAATTTTACTCCCCCTCCCCAATCAATACACAAGAATCCACTCCAGTTACGTTATCTTGTACAATAGTGTACAATGTTATACAATAGATGTACAATGTTATACAATAGATGTACAATGTTATATAATAGATGTACAATATTATACAATAGTTGTATAATGGTCTATCCCTGGAACTCATGTGATAATGAGAGTATAATATGCACAATGAGTATACAAGGATATGGGTATTCAATAAATACAATATGTAAGTAAAACGCACATCACAATATATATCTAGTGAATACAAGGGAATAACATCTCAAAAGAAGATCCATATAGTACCAATCCGTGATAACAATCGTGTCAGCATCAAGTACAGTAATCTAGAGCAAGAATGTAAATCCAGACAAGTATGAAACTGTCAAAGAATGTACTCGCCTGATCTCCTGAGTGTCTGAAGAGAATATACTGACCGAGGAGTGGTATCTGTCTCCTATAGAACAGTACAAGTCACTATGAGTCTAAAAATGATAATAAGATGCATTACAATGCATTCTAAATGAATCTAGGTCAATCTAGGTCAAACGAGGTCAAAGGTTGACTTACAGTTGACTTTTGGTCAAAAAGTCAAGTCAACTCTGGTCAATACTGAGTCAACCTTGGGTCAACCCTAGGTCAAACAAGTCTAATGTTGACCAACTGTTGACTTTCAGTCAACTGGTAAACTCTGGTTTGGTTTCGATCAAATCTAGTCGCTTAAAGGCTAAGTTTGACTCTCGGTTGGCTTTTGTTGACTTTTGGTCAAAATGGTCAACCGACGTCAAAACTAGTCTAGGAGCACTATATTTGATCATTACCAACCAAGGGAACCAAGTTCTAACCATGTCTTAGACTCCAAACTCAAATACCTATATTACCCTTACCAAGGTAATCCCGATACCTTGTCCAATACAAAGGAACCCCGCTAATACCCAAGATACTAGCCTAGGCTTCCTAGGATAGCTAGATACTATCCTATACTAACATTACCTACCAAGAAATCCTAGTATCTAGGTTATCTAAATCATCTTATGACACATGTTAATCATTTACCCATTACCTTACCCTATACCCTCTTCACATCTACTAAACACTCACATACCACTCTCATCACTCACTCACTCACTATGGTTCACAATAGGCTCTTACCTATAGGTTCACATATAGGCTAACACTCATGCTCACACCTATAGGCTAGTAGCTATATATAGGCTCACTATATATCCATATCTAGACTCACACTCACAAACTCATATATACAACACATATCTAAACTCACACACTACAAGCTCACACATATAGGTTCACTCACACAAATACATATATGGGCACTTACACACACACACATAGCTAAAAATAGGACTCATACATATAGGCATATAGGTTCATATATATATACATATATGTAGACTGATTTTTGGACAACTACTAGGCTGTTTTGGACAGCAAATAGGACTGAAGTTGGGGATTAATTCAGGGCAATACAAGGGCTGTGTTAGGCATGTTAGGACTGAATTATAGGTGGTTTTATGGGGCAACTATGGACTGGTTTTGGGGCAGTTGTATCAGGTTTTTAGGAGCTACTTAGGGGCTATCAAAGGGACTGAAATGGCAGCTATGGGGGTTAAGCAAAGGCTGGTATGGTGGACAGTCAATGGCCTATTTAGGACAGGTTATAGGGCTGTAGGGACTGAAAAATGTGGGGTTAATAAGGACTGATATGTAGTGTCCTATAGGCTGGTTAGTAAGACAGGTAAAGGGACTGGTTTGGACTGATTTAAGGTCTATTTTTAGGCTGTGTGTAGGCTGAATATTGGACAGGTTGGGGACTGCTGTTTAGGGGTGTTTATGGGGCATGTTAGGGGCTGGTATGGGACTGCAATGTGGTTGATTGGGGGCTTGAATAGGCTGCGCATAGGGACTGAAATTGGGACACTTGGGGACAGGTTTTTGGACAAGTAAAGGGGCTGCCATGGGGGTTTAGGAGCTGGAATGTGGACTGATATGTAGGGACAGGTTGTAGGCTGTTTAGGGGATGGTTTGGGACAGTGTATGGACTGTCTTTGGGGCTGTTTTAAGGTGCTATGGGGACTGTTTTTGAGGCTGGGTTTGGACAGGTTAAGGGACAGCTAGTAGTTGAGTTTAGGGGTGGTAAGGGACAGGTTTTATGACAGAAAAGGGGAGGCTTTGGGGCTACAGCTGCTGTCCATGTGGACAGCAGCTACTGCTGCTACCAGCTATTGTTTCCAGCAGTTTCCCCCATCCCCTCTCACTCATAATCTCCCACTCATTCCCCTCTATCACTCTCAAACTTTCTATCACTAAACTCTCACAAACATACACTCAAACACTACTCATACACACACACACACACACAAGCCATTCTCCCCACTCAGCCGAAATCCTCACCTACTCAAACACAATAATGCACACAAACACACCATGATATATATACATAGATATATAAGCCAAATATATATACATATATATATATAGAGAATGGCATATATATAATCCATATATATTCAATATATAGGTAACTAGAATATGATACACTATGATACCAAAAGAACAAATCTCTAAACAACATAAAAACTAAGATTAAATACACTAACAAGTCATTCCTACAATATAACAAAACACAAGTGTCCTAAAATAGGGATTTTTCTACTAGGACACAAGCCTTCACCTAGGACACTCCTAAAAGTCTCCAAAAGGACACGAAACGGACACAAATGGAGACACAACCATGGGGGTCATTCCTACGGGTCAAAACCATCCTAATGCATGAGAGAAATGAGAAGAAGAAGGGATTTATTCCTCCCAGTGACTCGGATCGAAGAAAAAGCCTCTCGATACGCCACCGACACGTAGGAATCCCAAACGGACACGAACGAGCTCCGAATCTCTTCAAACTTGGGTAGTTCCTTCCTTGGCTAGAATGGAGAAGGAAAGAAGAAGATTTGGAGGAGAAATGGAAGGATTTGGAGATGAAATCAATGGGCGTTCCTCTCTAAATTTGGGGAAGAACAAGAGAGAGAATGGAGATGGAAAATGACAAATGGCTAGAGCCTATCCCACCACCCCCTTTTACTTGGCCGGCCCTAATGGGCTGAATTAGACCTATTTACAATGTCTAAAATACCCCCCTCTAGCATATTCTATTAGTATTAGGAAAAGGGTTTAAGTCGGGGGCTAGTTTGGTCATTCCTAGAACACTAATCTAATTAATCCTAACCAAAATAATTTAGCCTAGTCACTAACCAAAATAATTAACATGTGGGCCATGGCTAACTAGTGTGTGGGTCCACTAAAGTCAAAACTACCCCGGGTCCCCGTTTCAAGTCGGATTGAGTTAAAATTCGAACCCGACTCAAATAACCCCAAAATAATATTATAAATAAATAAATAATTTCAAAAATATTAAAAATGAAAAAAATGACGAAAATACCCCTGTTTCTGAAAACTGGGGGTGACAGGAGCCCCCCCGGCTCCCACCCTCCTCGTCCACCGGAGCCCCCCCCCCCCCCCTCCGCACCACCGGAGCCCCCTACCCCCTACCGCCGTCCCCGCAGGAGCAATAGCAGCAACAGCAGCAGCGACGACAACATCGGGAGGGGGCTACACGGACGGTGGTGTGGAGGGGAGTGGGGAGGGGGTCGCAGAGGGCGGCGTGAAGGTGGTGGTGATGATGGTGATTATGGTGGTGATGGTGCTGGTGATGGTGAGGGTGGTGGTGGGGATCGAGGAGAGAGGAGGAGGGAGCGGAGGCACGTCGGCGGCGGGGAGGGGGGCAGCCACGAAAAATGAGGGGACACGGGGAAGAAGACGGGGGTATTTTGATCCAAAAAATTAGTCAAAGGGGTTGACCGTGAGTTGGGGACGATTTCTGTCAAAAGTGGGAGGTACCTTACATTATTGTAATTGTGTGGGATGCACCATAAATATGGTAAAAAAAAGTGGGGTGCCAGTCAAAATTTCTCAAGAAAAATTGAGGCTGCTCTGATTAAAATTTCCACCAAACTGGACTGTCCTGCAGTAATAGACTGTCCTAGAGTAAAATATTAGGGTTTGTGTCTCGAAATTGACCGATGTTAGGACTGGGTTTCGAAATCACTGTTCATTAGCCTACATGAACAGTGATTTTGAGACTCAAACTCTAACATCGATCAATTTTGAGATCCAAACTCTAATATCATGTATATGTGAGACCCTAAAACTAAATATTCCTTGATATAATTTCTATTAGGTTGGAGAATGTAATGTAATTAGTGCATTATATTGTAAATCTGATTCAGATATCAGGTTAGATTAAAAAAAATTAAGATAATACTATAATGAGCTCTTTTCCGCTACATCATAACACTCATGTAGGATGTACTCTCCTCGCTGTTAAAGTTTACCAAATTCTTTCTTTCTTTTTTTATTTGTTTTAATTTTTAGTTTGTACTTTTTATATTTACTTTTATTTATAATTTATATTATTATTACTATTTTTATATCCATTAATTTTTTTAAATTTTTATTTAATAAATGATAAATATCAATATCAATGATATATTTGTTAAAATGATACAATAATAATAATTACCCTGTTACATTATACGATACCAAATATTTGAAGTTTATACATTATATAATTTGATTACATGTTCCAACCAAATATGGCAATGAAATAATACTTTCTTACATTATAGAGTCAAGTACATTAGAAATTGCATTCCATTACGATTATAATTATAATTATACCAAACGCACCCAAAATCTTTATCACAAAATTTAAGTTGGTTGCTCAAAACATTTCTTTAAGGGGGTGTTTAGTTCACTGATTTGGGGGCTTGGGTGAGTGAAGTGGCCTAAATTCAAATTTGGGGACAATTCGTTCCACTTCACGTGTTTGGTTGCCGATAAGGGGCTGTTTGGATAGAAGTAACTCTCTAAAAGTGTAAGTGACATTTACATCATGTTGAGTTGTAGTGCTTTTGCAGCAAGTGACACTTTCTAAAATGTGTTTGGATAGAGTACTTTTTGTCTTCTGCAAGTGGAAAAAAAAAAGTTGGTTGTTTGTATGGTTGTTGAAAGTGGAGGAAAAAGGAGTTCGGTTGTTTGGATGGTTATTGAAAGTGGATGTTGGGAATGGAAATATGGTAACCCATAATTAAATTAATTAATTACCATAATCGAACAAAAAATACATTTACTAACATAATTAAATTAATTACCATAATTATTTATTAACTATTTTATCAAATAATTAATCCTTATTTTAATTAATATAATTAATGAATGTAAATTTTCTAAAATAAAAAATGAAAATCTGAACAAAAAATTTTCAAAATTTTATTTTTACATATTACTTTTTTTATTGCAAAGTTGGGTGCTCATTGGACATGTGTAGAGTTTATTAGAGAACAAAATGAATCCACACTCTAAGAGCATCTCCAACCTTATTGTGAGTTTAGAAAAAATGGTTGCCACATAGAAATGTACAAACTTTTATTTCAAAAATCATTCTCCAATGCAAATGTAGAATAAATCATGAAGTTGACATGGCAATGACATGCAAAGACAATGTGGAGTTGATTGTCTAGATCTAGATAATGCACTTCACAATGACTTTGTCTCCACATCATCAATTATGAATATAAATATTTATTAAAAAATGAAAAAGTGGAGAAGTTGTCTTGGAAGTTGGAAAAAATATTTTTTATTGTCTTCTTAATACTTTTGCATTGGAGAACATTTTTTTATCTCATTGTCTTGTGTGAATATCATCTTGTCACATAGAAAAGACATTGTCTTGTGCCTCATGCCACATAGGAATCACAACATAAAACAAGACAATAGGGTTGGAGATGCTCTAACCCCCTCCTCTTGTTTAGTCTGTGGGTTCATTTTATAATTTTTTATTGCAAAGTTGAGTGCTCACACTACCCCTCCTCCGTCGCTGCCAACTTCTCCCAGACGACCACCGACTCTCCCAGGGGACCGAGCAACATCGGATCCGACCTCTAGCGACGACGTACCCTCGCCTTCCCGACACAGATTCGCCCTGGCGTTCGACCCAGATCCGTCGTGGCGCCGGATCCATCACCGCCGACTCTCCCAGCCAGCCGCCTTGCCGGTCTTCACTGTGGCTAAGCCCACCACTTGCAGCACACTTTCCCCTCTTTTTTGTTGCAACTGGAGAGGGAGAAAAAGAGATGGACAGGAACTAGGCTGCAACTGAGATTCTCCACTTTCTTCCTCCAGTTGCTGTGAACTAAACGGTGAAACTCGCAACCGCTGCACAGTTGCAGCAGAGTTGCTGCCAACCAAACAGACCCTAAGATTTACTATGAAATAACATGCCAGTAAATCTTGTCTGTCACTAAATTCTCATTTCGACATTGAAGAAAAAAAAAGTTTGTTTTAGGATTTTTAAGCTCCCACTTCTCAACCAGCATCGGTAGGGCCTATTTGGTTCACCTAAGTATAAAAAAAATTGGATTTATATTTTCAATGATGTAATTTATATAAAATTTTATGACAAATATATTTGGTTGAGATAGATAAATAAAAAGTGGAAAAAAAAACGAGAGAACATATTATAATAATAGTAAAAAAAAAAAAGTTAATAACTAATCATTCAGTCCAAATATATTACTTAATTTTTTAATTAATTACTAATTATCCTAATTTTTTAAACCAGTAACACTGATTAAGAATAATTTTTTTAAAAAATTTTAAATTAGTTATTATAATTAGCAACAAAAAATTAATTTGAAAGTAATTTGTGTTACATAACAAAAAATTAATAAGTAATTTATGTTAGGGATATTTTAGCAAATGTCCCTATTTAAAATATAGAAATTAGCATATGTCTCCACTATTTTAAAAAACTAGCAAATGTTTCAATTCCTTTGTAAATCAGCCAAAATTTTGGTTAAATAGTGGGAATATATCATAAAATTTTATTTGTTCCATACAAAGCAATGATGACATTCGCTAATTTTTTTTAAAAGTGGGGAATATGCTAAATGGGAACATTTGCTAAAATATACCTTTAAGTTACTTAACAAAAAATTAATAAATAATAAAATATTAATTAATTAAAAAAAATCCAGCCACACCCGACGGCCAAACCTGAAAGTGGCAGCCAGATTTTTGGCTCGCCTTTCCTACCGACAATGCCTAGAAAGGATATTAATTTGGGAATTCGGAGATGAGATCTAAAACATCTATATAATAAATAAAGGCTAAATTACAACTTGATATCCTCAACTATTCGATTTTTTCAACTAGATACTCTCAAATTTTATACGTACTAACTTAATACCCTCCTTCAGCTAACATTTTTAACTTGATACCTAAAAATTTAAAAAGATAAAATGGTCCCCCCTCTCCCCCCTCTAACCCCTACCCCCAACCCCCACATAGCCCCCCCATGCCCCACGCCCCCCCCCCTCCACCGCCATCCGGCTGCCCCAGCCTCCGCCACCCCTCCCCCTTCCCCTACGACTGCCCCTACCACCTTCCCCACCCCAGATTCTCTACCGTCGTTTGCCCATGGCTGCATCCCCACCTCTCTCTGCGTGCAGCGACGGCGGAGACGGCAGCGCTAGCGTGCGAAGAGAGATGGGGGGGTACAATCGGGGGCGGAGCAGTCGGATGGTGGCGAGGGGGGGTGGTCAGCTGGGAGTGGGAAGGAGGCAGCAACGGAGGGGTGGGTGAGAGAGACAAGGTAATTTGGTCTTTATTTTTTTGGGTATTAAGTTGATGCCTATCAACGTTGAGGGTATCAAGTTGAAAAACTCGAATAGTTGAATGTATCAATTTGTAATTTAGCCATAAATAAATAAAATTGTATGTATTTAGGGTATGCTTGGATTGAGGGTTAAGAGGGTTAATAAGGTTAAGTGAGGAAAAAAATAAAACCATGCTTGGTTTGAGGGTGGAGCTTAAGATGGAGTGTTATAGAGGGTTAATGTCACGCCCCAGAACCAGAATACTGGAGAGCGGGGGCAGACATAGCCAGCTACGTATATTGAAATAGAATACATCTCAACTATACGGTCACGGCTGTCTAGATATGAGGGTTTACTACAAGTCAACAGTCTCTTAAGGTCAAGCATATTGTCTCAATCACAAGCAAGTAAGTAAGGTCGCAAGATGCATGATCATTAAATATACAATAATAAGGCGTCCCAAATATTACATATTCAGCTGATCATGAAGCTAGTCGTACAAAATGTTAGGACTAGCAAGAGTTAAGTCATACATGATCAACCCTAGGATTTGTTAATCATGTTTACAGCCCGTAGACAGACAGTAAGTAAAAGTGCAACGAGCTAACAGGTGCTCGTCGGCTAAACGCCTCAAAAGAATAAATTTATAATAGAGTGAGCGAAACAAAATAGAAAACCCACTCGTAGCCCGGGTTCCTTCTAGTTTTCACCATTGGGCTGGAAGCTTGGTAGATCCTCGGGAGCTGCTCCAAAATCTGGCCACACAAAACCAGCTGGGTCAACCCCAGAAAGAGCAAGTGCCACAAGGGGGCCACGAAATAAGAACAAAAGCCAGCAATCAGCACAAGAAAAATCTAATATTAAAACTAGAATTTACGAAAACATGTCAGGGTGATATACGACGAGATAACCATGGGACTATTCCGATAGCCAGGTTACAACCCGTAAACCAAACAAGGACCGGGGTTGTAACCCTTCATCTGAACAGAACTTGGTTTTCCACCATTTATCGGCAAGATAATAATGTAAGAAATCAAGACAGGAAGCAAGCTTGTACTGGATCAAGACATGGCTAGACTGGTTACACCTCATTCAATCAATCACGGCCAAGCAGATACTACGGCTTACTACTTTAACTAACTAGGGTTATCACAAACCTAATTACTAACAAGATGCAGTGAGATGATTCCACAGCCACAAGCCCTGCAGACCATCCAGGTTACCCAGGTCGAAAATTAGGGGTTGAATTCAGGTGGGTACATCGTCCAGGAATGCATGTACCCTTAGGTGACTTAGAAGGTGCAACACGTAACAGTGTGCTGGAAATGCGCCCTACTCGTCGGCAGGCTACAGATCCCAAGAGCGCCCAGGTAACGGGATTGCCTGTAGCTGAGTCATCTCTTCATGACTACTGTGTTATTCTAGTTATTAGCCTTAATCCATTTTGGTAGGTACTCCTGACCGTGGTACTCAGGAGTTCCATCCTAGACATGATGCAAGACAGGACAAGTGAATTTAACAAGCAAGCAAGAAAGAACTACCCACGGTGTCAAGACAGGTCAAGCTAAGTTATCAGGTCATGTCAAGTCAGGAGTGCGCCGTCACGGCCACTATCAAGTTATCAAGATAAATCATGTCAGGGTACTTGTTAGGAGTGCGCCACGACGGGCCACTATCATGTCAGGTTGGTCATGTCAGGAGTGCACCACTACGGGTCACTGTCGTGTTATGCAAGTTCCTTGCCATACCAAGCCATGTATAATAGTCATTCCAAACATATTAAGTAAAATCAAGTTCATGACAAAAGGCGTAAGGATATAAAATGGGCATAAAATATCTAATAAAATATCAAAGTACAGGGTTATAGAAGAGCCAAGCTTAAAGATATAAAACCAAAACTCTAAGAGCCAATGGATTAAGCAAGGGGTCAAGGGGCAGCATACGTGCAAAAGCACGCACGCAGGGAAGCTGCGTACGCACAAAAGCACGCACGCAAGGCTCGCTCAAGTCTGCGTACCAAGGCACGCTCAAGTCTGCGTACCAAGGCACACTCAAGGGGAGCAGCGTACATGAAAAGTCACGCACGCTCAAGGGGAGCAGCGTTCGTGAAAAGTCACGCACGCTCAAGGGAGCAGCATACATGAAAAGTCACGCACGCTCAAGGGGAGCAGCGTTCGTAAAAAGTCACGCACGCTCAAGGGAAGCAGCGTACATGAAAAGTCATGCACGCTCAAGGGGAGCAGCGTTCGTGAAAAGTCACGCACGCTCAAGGGAGCAGCGTACATGAAAAGTCACGCACGCTCAAGGGGAGCAGCGTTCGTGAAAAGTCACGCACGCTCAAGGGAGCAGCGTACATGAAAAGTCACGCACGCTCAAGGGGAGCAGCGTTCGTGAAAAGTCACGCACGCTCAAGGGAGCAGCGTACATGGAAAGTCACGCACGCTCAAGGGAGCAGCGTTCGTGAAAAGTCACGCACGCTCAAGGGAGCAGCGTACATGAAAAGTCACGCACGCTCAAGGGACACGCTTCTAACAGGAAGCGTACCTTAGTCTGCGTACGCAGCGCTAAAGAGCGCGCGTAGCTCAGGGTGCGTAAGCTAAACAACTCTGCACATTGCTCACTGTCTTCTCCAAACAGCAAGAACACCATGGATGAACCCAAGGCTTCAAAGCATCATAACTTGGCCATCCGAACTCCAAATCCATATTTCCAAAGTTCCAACTTGGGTAGAATTGAATGCTCTTCCACTTGGAAACACCAAAACCCATGAAAATCCAACTTAAAGAGATCAAACCATGCAAAATCCGAAAATAGAAATAACTTAGATTTAGAGCAAAGGAGACTTCAAATCACAAAACACCAAGTTCTAATGTTGATCACTATGTCCTAATCTAGCAAATGAACCAAGAAAATAGGGCTCTCATGAAGTGGCAAGGTGCACTTGCCTAGGGTTAGGAGAGTTGTGGAGGAAGGAGAAGAAGAAGAAGAAGGAAATTAATGGTGGAAGTTATGAGGAGAGAGAGTGGTAGTGGGGGTTATAAAGAGGGGGAGTTGTGGTGGGGATGAGGGGTAGCATAGGCTACGGTGATCCATCACATAACCAAACCAAACCGAACCAACCCAATAAAACCGAGCCATGCCAAAACCCAAAATACGAGAAATACTGAAATTCCACAAGTTGAGAAAAATAAAAATACATACCAAAATCCAGATACGAGTATAAATACGAAATACAGAAAATACGGGAAATGAGGGTGACAACTCTACCCACCTTAAAAGAATTCCGTCCTCGGAATTTAATCAAGGAGCTAGAGATTGCCACGACAAGCTACACTAAGCACAGGCAAACTACACTAAGCAGTCCAATCATACAATCATACAATGCAAGCAAGGAAGGGAAAATGTAAGGCATAAGAAAGACATTATACCTAACGAGTCAAACAGGTAGGGATATCGCGATCGGATGTCGTCCTCACGCTCCCACGTTGACTCACCCAGAGAGTGATGACCCCAAGCAACACGGACTAATTTAATAGTCTTGTTCTTGAGTATCTTTTCCCTCCGGTCCAAAATAGACACGGGTCTCTCCTCATACGAAAGGTTGGTACCAACAACCAATTCCGAATGGCCTAGGATATGGCTCGGGTCCGAGATATACCGTTGTAATTAGGACACATGAAACATGACACGTGTCCCGCATAACGACGGCGGAAAGCAAGATAATAGGACACAGATACCTCTCTGCCGAGTCTGGATCTGGGCCTGGTCCAGGGCGAACTGCTGAGGCCTCTGTTGCTGGAGGGCCTGGGCCTGAGGCGGCAATGGCCTCTGAGGCTGATACTGTTGCTGTACTGGTGCTGGTGCTGGTCCCCTAACCGAAGGACTAGTCTGGACCGACGAGGAGGAACTGGCTCTATTCGGACAGGACCCTATCATGTGGTCCGATGCTGCACAAGCCAAGCACAATCCCTGTGCTCTGCGACACTCCGAAACAACGTGCCCTGGCTTCCCACAATGAGTGCAGCCCATTGGGGAAGACTGCTTCTGCTTCTGCTGCTGCGGGTACGTCGGGGTCGAATGCTGAACCGACGTTACTGAGGCCGCCCACCTCGGAGTTCCAATGGTCAACCCCCTAACTGCCGGGGCTAGAGCTGATGATTGGTGCATCTGATTGTGGGACCGCTTTCTACTTCCGGTCCTATCCACGATCCTCTGGGAGGTGTACTCATACCTCCTAGCTGCTCTCAAGACTGCATCGAACGTCTGGTGCTCGAACTGCTCAACCGCCAACAAGATCTCCAAATGCAGTCCCTGCTGGAACCGCTGGGCCCTATCAAACTCGATCGCCACCAAGGTGGGGGCAAACCTACTGAGCCTAGAAAACTCCGATGCATAACTGTCGACTGTTCTGCCTCCTTGCTTCAAGTTGGTAAATCTGGTCTGCAGGTCGTACCGAGCCACAGCATCAAAGTACTTCGTCTGGAATCTCTCTCTAAACAATGCCCAAGCAATGGGTGCCACTAATCCCATGGCTTGCGCTGCCCACCAACTGCGAGCCAAGTCCAACAACTGCAGGCATACCACCGCCACCTTCTCATTCTCAGGTGTCCTGGCTGCTTCCAGAATCACCTCGGTATCCTGAAGCCATGCATCCGCGGCAATTGCATCCTCGCTGCCGTCGAAGAAAGGAGGGTTCAATCGCTAGAAGCTGTTCGCCGCCTGGTTCCCTGGATGTCCGCCTCGGGTCAAAGCATCTTGAACTGTCTGGTGCAGGGCGTCGCTTCGACGATCCTGGGAAGCTATCAAGGTTCTGATGAGGCCTACTAAGGTACCATCATCTGGCTCTGCGGGCTGGACGGGCCGAACTGGTGACTCTCCTCCAGTAGGCACAACTCTGGAGGCTACCCCGGAATGCTGGACTTGATCTCCAGGTTGCTGCTGGTCCACGGGAGGTGCTCCACCTCGCTGATCGGCAGGGTCAGGTACAGTGCCGCTGAGGAAGACGACACAGGGAAACAATAAGGAAGGACCAGGACAGATCAACGATACAAGCATGTAATCAGGGCAAGAATTTCAGGGATTTGAAAATATAGGCGGAGATCAAGGGCGACTACTGATTGAGACATCTATTCGGTAAACCCTCACATTTTTTGATTGACAAGACCTGCATGGGCCACCACTTAAACCATGTCACGCCCCAGAACCAGAATACTGGAGAGCGGGGGCAGACATAGCCAGCTACGTATATTGAAATAGAATACATCTCAACTATACGGTCATGGCTGTCTAGATATGAGGGTTTATTACAAGCCAACAATCTCTTAAGGTCAAGCCTATTGTCTCAATCACAAGCAAGTAAGTAAGGTCGCAAGATGTATGATCATTAAATATACAATAATAAGGCGTCCCAAATATTACATATTCAGCTGATCATGAAGCTAGTCGTACAAAATGTTAGGACTAGCAAGAGTTAAGTCATACATGATCAACCCTAGGATTTGTTAATAATGTTTACAGCCCGTAGGCAGACAGTAAGTAAAAGTGCATCGAGCTAACATGTGCTCGTCGGCTAAACGCCTCAAAAGAATAAATTTACAATAGAGTGAGCGAAACAAAATAGAAAACCCACTCGTAGCCCGGGTTCCTTCTAGTTTTCACCATTGGGCTGGAAGCTTGGTAGATCCTCGGGAGCTGCTCCGAAATCTGGCCACACAAAACTAGCGGGGTCAACCCCAGAAAGAGCAAGTGCCACATGGGGGCCACGAAATAAGAACAAAAGCCAGCAATCAGCACAAGAAAAATCTAATATTAAAACTAGAATTTACGAAAACATGTCAGGATGATATACGACGAGATAACCATGGGACTATTCCGATAACCAGGTTACAACCCGTAAACCAAACAAGGACCGGGGTGGTAACCCTTCATCTGAACAGAACTTGGTTTCCTACCATTTATCGGCAAGATAATAATGTAAGAAATCAAGACAGGAAGCAAGCTTGTACTGGATCAAGACATGGCTAGACTGGTTACACCTCATTCAATCAATCATGGCCAAGCAGATACTACGGCTTACTACTTTAACTAACTTGGGTTATCACAAACCTAATTACTAACAAGATGCAGTGAGATGATTCCACAGCCACAAGCCCTGCAGACCATCCAGGTTACCCAGGTCGAAAATTAGGGGTTGAATTCAGGTGGGTACATCATCCAGGAACGCATGTACCCTTAGGTGACTTAGAAGGTGCAACATGTAACAGTGTGCTGGAAATGCGCCCTACTCGTCGGCAGGCTACCACTACAACAAATATAGCCTACGATAGCATGCGATGAACGCTATAGAAAGCCTTCTATAGCATATTCTGTCTGCTATGATCGCCCACGCTATAGAAAGTCCAGACATGTGAACGCTATAACATTATAGCGTTCCTGAATGCTGTAGAAGGTTTATAGCGTTCATGTATGCTGTTGATGTTTTATAGCGTTTATGAATGCTGTAAAGATTTTATAGCATTCTAGAACGCTGTAGATTGTTTATAGCGTTCGTGAGTGCTGTAGATTAGTTATAGCGTTTTTGAATGCTGTGGATGATTTATAGCGTTTGATTAATGGTTTAATTTATTATAGCGTTCATCATATGCTATCGTGGTAGCAGCAATTTAGACATTTTCAGTGCTATAAACCTGCTACAGAATTTCATATCCACCTGCTACAGAATTTCATATCCACCTGTTTTGTATTTCGATCAATTTCAATCGCAGACAATTTCAATCGCAAATATTTCAATCGCAGACAATTTCAATCGCAAACATTTCAATCGTAGACATTTCAATCGCAGACAATTTCAATCGCAACTTGCATTTCGATCAATCAAGATATAGTAAAGATTTGCCAAAATATGAAATGTTTCATTAGAACATTCAAGATGTACCAAAAGTAGTCATTAAAACATTCAAGTTGTAGAAAAAGTAGTTGTACGCCAAAATAAACCATTTCCTTTACAAAGTATTTGTAGTCCCAATTAAACCATTCCATTTACAAATATTTGTAGGCCAAAAAACAGCTCGCCTCCTTCCCTCTATCAGCTATCCACAATCATCAGAAACATATACGCCAACCTACACAAAATTGAGAAGAAAACACATTATGATATAAAAAAATAAGATAGAAATATTTCTGATACTCAAGTATGTTCAGTGGCTGGCTAAGGAGGCATGCAGTGTGTAAATGTGAAGTATCAAAAATATTTCTGCAATCTCTATACAATGCTGCAATCTACAATCACAGGAAAACAAAATACTAGTTAGATTCCTTTCACCAGAAAGTGGTGGCTGAACTGAAGCTACTTGTATTAACATATTAATGGATCATAGAATGTAGTAGTACATGTCAGATCCTGGATCAAATGAAGACCCCCATCAGCCAGAGAAATCAGCTAAAAGCTTATAGATAAACTTTCTATACAATAACAACTATCTGATACTATAACAATCAGCTAAAAAAATAAGATCCTGGATCAAATGTAGCACCAACATTTTTAATAAGCAATTAGATAAACTTTCTCCAGCTTCCTCAAATTCATACAATAACAACTATCTGACATGCTTTGTATTAACATATTAATATATTTTTCTTTCTACTTCCTATAAGTAGTTACAGCAGATGAAATAAATCCACAAATGACATGCTTCAAGATCAAATTCACTCGCAAAATGTGTTTGGTAACCACACCTTAGTCAAAAAGATTTTAGAAACTAATTCAATTTTTGGGTAGAAAGCAGGTGTAAGACTGCTTTCAAAGCTGTTTCTTTTGAAAAAGCAAGCAGCAATCAAAAACCATTTTGAAAAAGCAAGCAACAATCAAAAAACCAGACCTAAATTTAGCTTTCTATATAATACATTTATTCACAATTCCAGGGCATTATCCAATTTGCCAAACAGCACACAAGATAGCAAGACATTACTAAATCATGATATTGAACAATCTACAATCCTTACAATCTACAATCTAAGGAGGCATCCTTACAATCTACAATCCTTTAAAAGGGTGTATGAAGTAGAAGTGGTCTAACATTGAGAATACTACTTTTTCAGTTACAGACAACTGAAAGACAGCAGTGTAATTACTTGTGATAGTAAAGTGCAAGGAGGCTATGTGCTGTGGCAATGTATGCAATATGCAGGGCACCCAAATTGAATGCAATGATTAAATGTTGTAAAGGCAGTGAGAGGAAGAGTATGTGAATGTGCATGGTTAATGAAATCAACTAAAGCAACAAGCTCATAAAAAGTAACAGGCTCATAAAAAGTACCTAGTCATCCAACGTCGTAATGTGTTCGGTCGGCCATGCAGTAGTACTTCCAACGATGTCTTCTATTGTGTCATTACCGAAACATGGTCGAAATAGTAGTGCTTTGGGTCGTAAAGCAATATCTACCCAAACCCGAGAGACATCCTTTCCAAGAGGTGTACCATGAACCACCGCTTTCGGATCATCTGTCACCCATCGTCCAATTGCAACGATTTCATTCGATTCCATCCAATTTAGCAACTTACATTTTTGGTCTTTCAACCAACGACGACTACTTCCACTATGTGACTGCAACAAAGAATGAAAGAATGTTATATTTGATACTAGTAACCATATGAGAAAAAATATTTTTACTTGTTACTAGTATATCTTACCTGTGGAGTAGTAGATGGAGTTTTAGAAACGATATCTGGTTCATTTGATTTTACAATCTCCACATCATCGTCAGTGTCCTCCTTGTCATTGTTCTCATTACCATCCTTATCGTTATTCACCTCATCCTTTTCCTATAGGGAATAACCATTTTTGTTAGAAAAAATCGAAGTTTTCCTCATGTCAAATTGAAGAATTCTGCTGAGAAGTAGACTTTTTACTTGATTTTTCATTAAACTATCAACCAATTGGTTTTGTTGTTGAAGTAGCTTCGATATTGAGTTAATTTGCCCTTGCATTGAATCAACTTTGCTTTGGGAATTCTTGTCCTCATCGACACTCACCTTAACATCATTAGCTTGTTCCTGTTGATCACATTTCTAACGAAGGCAACGATTTCAGTGGTAATATGTGCCAAAAAATATCAAAGGAAAAATAAGAATTACTTACCTAATTTTTTATTAAAGAATTTATCAACTTTGCCTGGTCTTCAACTAACGTTGACATTGAGACCATTTTTTGCTGCATTGACTCGATCTCTTTTTCAAGCCTAACTACTGTAGCTGAATTCTTCGCTTTAGCCACTATTTTAGATTGACTTGCTCCAGCTCCGCCTCCTCTAAGACTACCACGCTTTTCGGGTTGTGTAATTACTTGTGATAGTGCATCACCATCACAACCTGTTTTTGTCGATCCCTCAGATGACGGTGCAAGTAGGATATTTTTGGCCTTTTGCTGAAATAATAATAAATGATACTCGAATTAGTCTCCTTTTGACACAGCATGATTGTTAGAGCAAGAACACAGTAAATTAGCCAATATAAACATGATTGGGATTATACATACGATGAGTTCATTGTCCTTTGGGTGTTTAGGTACACCTTTTTGATTAGTATACCCTCGAACCCAAGCACGAAGCCTTGCTTTGTCTTTAGGGCATGGACCCTCTACTTTCTGCGTTGTATAAGATAAAATAGACAAGTGGAGAAATAAAAATTTGAAACAAATAATTGTGTTACACGTACCAATATTTCATCCGCAATGCGAGCAAATCCTTTTCGACTTCCAAGGTAAGGCATAGTTTGTTTCTCTCTCATTTGCTTGAACTTTGTAGATTTCTCCTACGTACACTCACATGCATATTATTAGATAAAAACAAGAACTTTATATAAAACATTCGAATGAAGAAAATAGGGCAGAAAGTGCACTATCAGTGTGCACTGCAAGAGTTCCCTGCACATTGCAATGTGCAGTAAATGCAGAAATTGCAGTGCAGTAACTGCAGAATGAAGAAAATAGAGCAATGTGCAGGAAATGTAGAGCAATGTATATCAGGAAATGTAGAGCAATGTGCAGGACATGTAGAGCAATGTGCAGGAAATGTAGAGCAATGTGCAGGTGTAGAGCAATGTGCAGGAAATGTAGAGCAATGTATCAGGAAATGTATATCAAAACTTTCCAGATTTATTCCCTAGATAATCAAAACTTTCCAGATTTAAAAGAATATTCATTTTGGCTGAACAAGAATAATGAAGAGTATTTGATCATTAAACCCATAATGCATGGACAGGGCATTTATATGCTGACTGAACCAATAGGTAGATGTGAACTAAAACTAATGAATGAACTACATAATGTGAACTAAAACTAATGAATGAACTACATAAAAATAGGGAAGCATGTGTGTATACAACAGTGACTATGTATATGTGTAGGAAACACAAACAGTGAAGGAGAGGGAAAGTGTGTGGTGTGTATACATGTAAGGGTGAATGCTCAAGTAAGTAGTTTAAGCTATGAGTAGGGAACATACAGGAAAGGAAAAAAATAAGTTGAATTGGACTGTCAAGTCCAGTTTTCAGGAAATTAACTCCTCCATAGTTGATACAATATAGGCACTAATCTCAGGTAAGAAGAAAAAGGAAAAGGAAATCAATTCATTGTCCTCCCCCTCAATCTCAGTTTTCTGGAACATGAATTCAGTGAATGGCACTCATTAACAGTTCAGGTATCTCATAAATAGGCAAAAAGGAATTCAATTCAAAACAGTCTACATATCTAACTGTGGCAGTAACTATGTCCTAGTTAACATAAAATCTGGAACATCATAACCCAAGTACAGTTAAAAAAAATAGATCACAAACTCAGTTTTTTTCACCCTTAGTCCCTTCCCAGATTTTCAAGTTTAGTTCAATCTCAGTGAACATCAACCCAGGTTTTTTTTCCTTCATAAATTGAATAACACTTTATGACAAGGAAAAAGGAAATCAGTCCATAGTATTCCTACACACAGTTTCAGTCCCAGGTATTCACAGAAAGTGAACCAAACTCACACCAACTCATACAAATTTTGACACACACTTAGGAAATACATAGGGGTACCACATTAGGGTTTCAATACAGGTAATTAATAGCATGTAATGGATTAATTAAATGACAAAACTCATTTTAGAATACTGGAAATATACAGGGAACTAGAGTATCAGAACTTGGGTAAATGAGAAATCAAATAGGAAGACGTACGCTTTTGCCTCGTCCACTATCAGTGTGACTTAACCGAAGCCTTACCTTATATTGTTTCGAGCATCTTTTTTTGACAAATACTTCCCAATCCGCTGGGTCGACGTCATTCGGCTTTTTCTTCAGAAATTTTCCCATTTTTGCTTTGTTTGTTCTACCTAGTCTTCCCATTTGTTGGAGGACGTACGCTTTTGCCTCATCCTCTCGCTCCTTGAATGTAAACCTTTGCTACAAGTACAATAGATCATAAGTAATTATTAGCAATAAAGTAGAAGCAAACTGCATTTTAAATTGTAAAATTTAAAAGATTACCGTAACTGCTTGCCAATAAAATTCTTTGCTTTCATTAGGTACATGTCTCCAATCATCATATAGTATCGACACCATTTCACGTGTTAAACATCCTACAAAGGTTGATAGATATTTTGAGTTCTTCCCAATGGGTTGACCAAGTTCATTCAATTCCACCTCTAGCCTATTCCCACTTTCCACTGGCAAAGCACCACACCTAGTAGGCCCACGGGTTCTTGTTGTTCTGTGTGTCACATCGGATTCATTGGATGGATTAGTGTCCAATCCATCATTTGAATCTTCTTGCTCGCAAGATTTTTCCTTGCCTCGTTTTCGCTTCTTTTCTTTTTTCTTGTCTAATCCATCATTTGATTCTTCTTGCTCACAAGCTTTTTCCTTGCCTCACTTTTTCTTCTTTTCTTTTTCCTTGATTGATTTGCACTCTACAAATATGCAAGAAAAACATATATTAGAAATATAAATACATTTGAATCTTCTTGCTCAACTATATGAAGTCCACATTTGAATCTTCCTTTTGATTTGCACTCTACAAAAAATGACTAAGTTACCACATTTGAATCTTCTATAGGCTCATTTATACGAAATCCAGCGTTTGGATCATTCATAATAGCAGCCTCAGCGCCTTGTTTCTGCTTCTTTGTTCTTTTCTTTGCACGTTTTGAACTCTATGAATACGCAACAAATTAGAACATTTAAATTAAAGAGATTTCTCTAAATTAGTTTCAAATACATGTAAGGGTACTTACCTCAGCATGAGCCATGTTGTGAACCACAAATTCTTACAATCAATGCAAGGACATAACATAAAATCTATATTCTTTGCATTTGACTTGGCAAATTCCACAAACTGACGGACAGATTGCTTATACAAAGTTGTATTCCTAAAAACAAATGCAAAGAAATAATCAAATAAATAAGTGATACAAATGGATTTAATTTAGGTGCACACATTAGTATAGCGATGGATTTCAATACTTGTTAAGATGAACCCAATCTTTATTCATCATGATGACACCCACCACGTGCTTATATCCAACTTGACAACACCAGAAAAATAACTCAGACTTTGCAAAACAGCATATATTCAGACTTAAAATAAATGTTAGGGTTTGTTCTGCCATACCTTGGTTGGAAAGACAGGACTGGTAGATGCACAATAAACCTAAAAAAGAAAAGAAAAACAAGTACTGGAGGTTAAATACTGAAAAATTAAAAATATAACTTCTCCAAACTTTTTGAAAAATTAGGGCAGATGCCTCTGTCCGCAAGAATGTCACAATCGTGCCATTACGCCCTCTCGAAAGCGAAGAAGATCGAAGAATTTTTGGGTTTGATCAGCAAACCCAAAGGGAGAATTTCAGGGTTTGATCAGCAAACCGAAAAACAATTAAGGAGGAAGAGATGGATTAGGGTTTGATCAGCAAAACCTATTAACCCTACAGCAAACCCTAATGTCCCTCGTGCGCAGAAGGAAACTTTGCCGATCAAACTTTTCGTGGGTTTTTGTGGGAGGAAAACTTTGCTGATCAAACCCAAAAATTCTCCCTCGCGTGCAGAAGAAAACTCGGCGAAAAAAGATTAAGGAAAAATTTTCGTGGGGGAGAGAGATACCTAGAGCTTCCTTCGCGAGAGAGGGATTAGGGTTTGATCAGCAAACCCTAATGTCCCTAGAGCTTCCTTCGCGAGAGAGGGATTAGGGTTTGATCAGCAAACCCTAATGTCCCTAGAGCTTCCTTCGCGCGCAAAAGGAAAATTTTTCGTGGTGCTTAAATGGGAAGTCTGGGATGCATGGGTAGTTTTTGTGGGAAAACTTTTCGTGTGTAATAGTGGTGGAAGCTAACACTAGGATTAATAACCAATCTACCAAAAACTAAATCAAGTGGGCTGTAGAGTAATCGGTTGGGTCATTGAGTGCTTATATGGAAGGTTAAAGGTTCGAATCCTTTGGCTGTGTGTTGCTAGGTTATATAATTTGGTTTTATTTTTTCTTTTCTGAAAAACAAAGGCTGTGTTGTTAGATTACATAATATTTTTAAAAATTAGGGAAGAATGCTATTAATGCTATTTAAACTAACCAAAGTATAAAAAAGGAACCTACAACCTTTGGTTCTGTTGTTAAATTTTTTTTTTAAATGGAGAAGAATGCTATAACTGCTATATAAACAAACCAAAGAAAATTTTCTATGCTGCTTCTCCAAGCATTCGAACATGAGTACTGCATTGAAATACAAATATGAATGTTACATATGCTATAGCATTCAGGAAACGCTATACATTCAAAAATTTTATAGCAATGCTGAAAGAACGCTATTGTTGATAACATTCTATAGCGGGGACACCTGAATGCTATAGAAAAGCTGCTATCGTAGGCCCTATTTCTTGTAGTGTACAGATCCCAAGAGCGTCCAGGTAACGGGATTGCCTGTAGCTGAGTCATCTCTTCATGACTACTGTGTTATTCTAGTTATTAGCCTTAATCTATTTTGGTAGGTACTCCTGACCGTGGTACTCAGGAGTTCCATCCTAGACATGATGCAAGACAGGACAAGTGGATTTAACAAGCAAGCAAGAAAGAACTACCCACGGTGTCAAGACAGGTCAAGCTAAGTTATCAGGTCATGTCAAGTCAGGAGTGCGCCGTCACGGCCACTATCAAGTTATCAAGATAAATCATGTCAGGGTACTTGTCAGGAGTGCGCCACGACGGGCCACTATCATGTCAGGTTGGTCATGTCAGGAGTGCACCACTACGGGTCACTGTCGTGTTATGCAAGTTCCTTGCCATACCAAGCCATGTACAATAGTCATTCCAAATATATTAAGTAAAATCAAGTTCATGACAAAAGGCGTAAGGATATAAAATGGGCATAAAATATCTAATAAAATATCAAAGTACAGGGTTATAGAAGAGCCAAGCTTAAAGATATAAAACCAAAATTCTAAGAGCCAATGGATTAAGCAAGGGGTCAAGGGGCAGCATACGTGCAAAAGCACGCACGCAGGAAAGCTGCGTACGCACAAAAGCACGCACGCAAGGCTCGCTCAAGTCTGCGTACCAAGGCACACTCAAGTCTGCGTACCAAGGCACACTCAAGGGGAGCAGCGTACATGAAAAGTCACGCACGCTCAAGGGGAGCAGCATTCGTGAAAAGTCACGCACGCTCAAGGGAAGCAGCGTACATGAAAAGTCACGCACGCTCAAGGGGAGCAGCGTTCGTGAAAAGTCACGCACGCTCAAGGGAGCAGCGTACATGAAAAGTCACGCACGCTCAAGGGGAGCAGCGTTCGTGAAAAGTCACACACGCTCAAGGGAGCAGCGTACATGAAAAGTCACGCACGCTCAAGGGGAGCAGCGTTCGTGAAAAGTCACGCACGCTCAAGGGAGCAGCGTACATGAAAAGTCACGCACGCTCAAGGGGAGCAGCGTTCGTGAAAAGTCACGCACGCTCAAGGGAGCAGCGTACATGGAAAGTCACGTACGCTCAAGGGAGCAGCGTTCGTGAAAAGTCACGCACGCTCAAGGGAGCAGCGTACATGGAAAGTCACGCACGCTCAAGGGACACGCTTCCAATAGGAAGCGTACCTAAGTCTGCGTACGCAGCGCTAAAGAGCGCGCATAGCTCAGGGTGCGTAAGCTAAACAGCTCTGCACACTGCTCACTGTCTTCTCCAAACAGCAAGAACACCATGGATGAACCCAAGGCTTCAAAGTATCATAACTTGGCCATCCGAACTCCAAATCCAGATTTCCAAAGTTTCAACTTGGGTAGAATTGAATGCTCTTCCACTTGGAAACACCAAAACCCATGAAAATCCAACTTAAAGATATCAAACCATGCAAAATCCGAAAATAGAAATAACTTAGATCTAGAACAAAGGAGACTTGAAATCACAAAACACCAAGTTCTAATGTTGATCACCATGTCCTAATCTAGCAAATGAACCAAGAAAATAGGGCTCTCATGAAGTGGCAAGGTGCACTTGCCTAGGGTTAGGAGAGTTGTGGAGGAAGGAGAAGAAGAAGAAGAAGGAAATTAATGGTGGAAGTTATGAGGAAAGAGAGTGGTAGGTGGGGGTTATAAAGAGGGGGAGTTGTGGTGGGGATGAGGGGTTGCATAGGCTAAGGTGATCCATCACATAACCAAACCAAACCGAACCAACCCAATAAAACCGAGCCATGCCAAAACCCAAAATACGAGAAATACTGAAATTCCACAAGTTGAGAAAAATAAAAATACATGCCAAAATCCAGATACGAGTATAAATACGAAATACGGAAAATACGGAAAATGAGGGTGACAGTTAAGTGGAAGTTTATTTCACCCTCTTTTGTCCATTTTTTAACCTCCCAATTTGGAGGGTTAACGAGGGAGATTGAGAGTTTTGTTTTAAAAAATGATAAATATTCCTTATTTGTTCTATAAAATATATTAGAATTTTTTTCCTTCATTTTTTTGTTTTCAACATGTTGTTCCGTACCTTCCTAATTTGTGAGAATATTTTGACAAGTTCTAACCAAAATTTCAATCAAATTTAATTTTATGACATATGTAATAAGGCTAATTTTGTAACTATCATATTTTATTAATTTTCCACTCACTCAAAATCTCCAATCCAAGTAAGAGTTATTAAACATCCCCCACTTAACTCTCCCTCCAATCCAAACAAGGTTCTATGTATTCACTCTACTCTCCTTCACTCTACTCCCCCTCATTTAACTCCACTTAATCCTGCTTTTTTTTTTTCCCTCAATCAAAGCAGACCCTTAGTGACAAAAGATAATAGGATAAAGAAGGATCAAAACTAACAAACAAAATATGAAGTGTCACAATTAAAAGGAATTCTTTTCCAACGTTTGTATATGTCATCTAAAAAAAATTACTTGATAATTTTTAAAATATTATTATTAAATAATATAAATAATAAACAATTTTAAAACAGATATCTATGGCACGACGATTTATATGATTTATCACATAGCGTCGGAGGTATGAACATTTATGCTATGTATATACTTATCCAAAAGGGTGATTTAGAGGAAGTGGTATTTTATTCCTGTTGGATTCCGGTCTTGATTCAAGGTGTTTAGGAGCAGTCTAGATCGTCGTGGTGTCTCGAGAAATTGTGGCAAAGGTGAAGGATTTCGACGGCTGAACCATGGTTCAAAATTGAGTCGAAACAACAACAACGGAACTATGATGGTATACCACCGATATACCATCCAGAGTTCTACTTTTGGCTATTTTGTCCAGAACGAATTCTGGTTGTCTAACAATATACTATAGCAAAGATGATGTGAACTTCACTACGAAACTTGGCGTGAAGTTCGTTCTCAAGGGATCTATCATGTATCGAATTTGTGCTACAATTTGGCATCGGTAGAAAAGCTGGAGAGATAAAGGATTCGTATCCTCTTATTTTTTGCATCTCCAAGCATCCCCATGTTAACAACCGTTGGATGTTGTTTAAGTCATATAATCTTAACCGTTGATTTGAACCATTCAAATCAATGGTTAAGATTAGATGACTTAAATAAAATCCAACGGTGGATAGTATGGGGATGCTTAGGGATATAAAAAAAATCGGGGATGTGGCTTCATATATATATATATATATATATATATATATATATATATATATATATATATATATATATATATATGAAGCGGATCAAAAGCGCCCCTTAGAAAATTCCATAAAAATCTCCCTCACTCTCGGCCGTAATTTAATGTTAATGTTAATATTAATGTCAATATTAACATTAAATACTAAAATTAACATTAAACTTAACATTAATATTAATATTAATATTAACATTAACATTAATATTAATATTAACATTAATATAAAAATAAAAATAAAAATAAATATTAACATTAATATTAACATTAATATTAACATTAAATTACGGCCGAGAGTGAGGGAGTTTTTTAGAAAAATTTTCTAACGGAGGCTTTTGATCCGCTCCTATATATATATATATATATATATATATATATAGAGAGAGAGAGAGAGAGAGAGAGAGAGAGAGAGAGAGAGAGAGAGGATGAGGGAGGTGAGGTGCCACCCTATGGAGGGTGTCTACTTGTCACCCCCCACATGCCACCCATGTGCATGATGATAGCATGGGGGGGTGACAAGTAGACACCCCCCCGTGATATATATATATATATATATATATATATATATATATATATATATATATATATATATATATATATATATATATATATATATATATATATATATATGATAGCATGAGGGGGGTGACAAGTAGACACCCCCCGTGAGGTGGATATATATATATATATATATATTTTTTATATATATATATATATATATAGAGAGAGAGAGAGAGAGAGAGGATGAGGGAGGTGAGGTGCCACCCTATGGAGGGTGTCTACTTGTCACCCCCCATGCATGATGATAGCATAGGGGGGTGACAAGTAGACACCCCCCGTGAGGTGGCACCCTACCTCCCTTATTTTATATATATATATATATATATATATATATATATATATATATATATATATATATATATATATGAGGAGGGATCTGTATTCCCTCATTTTTTTTGTATCCCCATGTTATCATCCGTTGAATTTTTGTTTAAGTCATCTAATCTTAACCATTGAATCGAACCATTCAAATCAATGGTTAAGATTAGATGACTTAAACAAGATCCAACGGTTGATAACATGAGGATGCTTGGGGATCAAAAAAAATTGGGAATGTGGATCCTTACTCTTATATATATATATATATATATATATATATATATATATATATATATATATATATATATATATATGTTCAAAAAAAATATATATGTTCAAACCGTTGAGGTGTACATGCATACAACATACAACAGATGACGGCTCGAGGGTTATTCCACAAGAATTTGTGGATCGTCGAAAACTTGTCGAGGGAAGCCTTTGAAATGATTTGAGAAATACAAATGATTCGATTCGTCGGACCAAAACGACAAATGAAAGTGCGTCAAAGATTGAGGACCAGTTTGTCAATTACATAATAACTGTTCCATCTCCATATGGAAGTCTTTTATTTCAAATTTTAGTCGTCTCATGTAGGAGAAATTATTAGGTGTTCCGAGCTCACCACTGGATGTGCTGAATGGTGAGCCCGGTCCAATAAAAAATTGTCATTTGGCAAATAATTTGTTCATTAACAAATTAACCCCACACTCCACGTCAGAAAAAAGAAATGGAAAAGTTAACAGTGATATTAATTCGAAAATTTTATCCAGTGATGTTAATTTGAAAAGTTAACAGTGATGTTAATTTGAAAAGTTAACAGTGATGTTATTTTGAAAAATTCATCCAGTGATGTTAATTTGATAAGTTAATAGTGATGTTAATTTGAAAAGTTAACGTTGATGTTAACGAGAAATTATTTGTTAACAATGATGTTAATTTGAAAAATTAACAGTGATGTTAAAGATAAATTATTTGCTAATAGTGATGTTAACGAGAAATTATTTGTTAACTTTTTTGTTTTCTTTTCTGACGTGGAGTGTTGAATTAATTTGTTAATGAACAAATTATTTGTCAAATGTCAATTTTTTATTGGATCGGATTCACCATTCAGCACATCCAGTGGTGAGCCCGGAACACCAAATAATTTCTCCTCATGTAGACTTGCTCCCATCCAAAACAGCCCAATGCGAAAGTATTATCGAGAAGATGGTTTTGGTGATGACAGAGGGATACGAATGTAGAAATACACTTTGTATAGCGAGGATAAAATTTGTATGTATTAACAAGAGTCTCGTGACGCTAGGACATGTGATAAAGTAGGAACGTAGGGAATCGAGTCATCGACCACTTGTTTTGTCATCCTTGGTTCGGTTTCCTTTGATTTTGGAAGAAAGAAAAGGCCTGACGTTACCAATACGTAACACAAACGAGCAAAAAAACAAGAAGCCCTCACTCGTTACATTTTTTTATTGTCTATTTCACACTGATGTTCCTCTGTTTGTTTCTCGAATAATATACTGATTCATTTTGTTTGCCGACAGATGTTTGCAAGCTTTAAGCCATTTGTCAACATTGTTCAACCACTTCTAGAACCCATAATCATATATAAAAGCAAAAAACCAATGAGCCGTAAATTCTGATTACTAATACTCCAATAGTCAAACAAAGTCGAAGCAAACAAATATTGAAAACACCGAAAAGATGAGGAAAAAAAGTAAACAAAAATAAAAAGAAACATGGTAATAAAAGTGGTCCAGTGACCTACATTATGGAGAGCTATGTACAAGTGGTCATTAGTCAATGAAAAATGATTTTTGGTCCATTTAGTGACGGAGCATAAACTAGACTGTCTCGAATTGTAATCCGGACTTAAAATCAAATAAATACAAAATACTACCAATTCATTATTGCCTGTGAGTCTTAGCTTAATTGGTTGAGTTGTTGGCCATTTACATGGAAGGTCTAGGTATGAGTCCTGTAGTTTATTGGTTCTTTAGAATTTTGTAGTTTTATCATTTTTTTGAGTTATTATACGATTTTTCTTTTTGCACTTAGTTCCCCATAAAAAAATTTATGTGTCCGTCCTTGGACAATAATCGTGCCTACGTAGCAGCAGCCCATTCAGGGGCGGATCTAGAGGTAGGGTGGGGTGGGCTAGAGCCCACCCCAAAAAAAAAAAATATATTTTTTTTCTATACATTTTTTTTTTTTGCTTTTTTTTATATAGGTTTATCTACTTCCAGTCCACCCAAATTTTTGTCAGCCCATCCCAACTATAATTTCTGTATCAGAAAATTTACTGTACCGAAATATATTTCTTAGAAATTAGTCAAAACGAAAGAAGTTTGAAGAAATTTGTTTAAACGAAACTTGTAGCCATCCAAGATGGCGGAATAAGAAAAGTAGAAGAAAGTTAAAAAAAAAAAAAAAAAAAAAAAAAAACGAAATCCTGCCAACCAAGTTGGCGGAATTTGGCTGAATTCAGTTAAAAAAAAAAAAAAAAAAAAAAAAAAAAAAAAAAAAAAGGAAATGATGCCAACTTAGTTGGCGGAATTTGGAAAAAAAAAAACCAAAAAAAAATGAAATGATGCCAACTATGTTGGCGGAATTTTAGGGCCAATTTTTTTTTTGTCCGATTTTTTTTTGTTGGTTCGATTGTGGGTTTATGTGTTTAATTGATTCATGGTTCACAGGTTATTAATTCATGGTTCACGGGTTCAATTGATTCATGCTTCACGGGTTGTACTTGCTCCCCTTTATTCTTAGTTCACATGTTGCATAGAGACGAGAGATTTGATCTGATTTGATTTGAAACGGTTGTATTTTTATAACGTATACTTACTTTTTCAACGGCTCTCAATGGCTCATTGTATGAAAATTTCTATAAAAGAAAATTTCATCAAATACTTGTACACACCACTTTCTTTCTAATTTTCTTATCCTCTTCTCACTTCTCACCTCCAGCATTTTTTCACAGAAGAAGTCATCAACTCAATTTTCGCAATGGATAGAAGTCTAACGATACTATGCTCGATTGGTGGTATATTAAATAGGTTAGCCTACGAAGGAGGTTTGACTAAAGTTATTTTAATTGATCGAAATCTTTCATTTGAGAGTTTACGTAATCTAATAATTGATCAGTTTTCTGTTAATTATGAGTTTTTATTGGTACATATTTTTCAGCCTAATTGTATAAATATAGCTAGTGAAGAAGCATGAAAATTTATTCTTGCAGTTAATATGCAATCACAGTATATTAGTATTTTTGTGACTGCACCACCACCACAAAATATTAGTAGTGCTCCTAGTTCTTCTCATCAAGTTATTCATGTTGCTGAAGAAGAACATGTATTAGATGATAGTAACAATGACGATGAAAATAGTGATGATTTAATTAAAAATTTAGATAATGAATTTGATGATAATGTTGAAAGTGTGACCACTCCTGGATTATTTATTGGAAAAGAATTTGAGAATCGTTCCAAATTTAGAAGTTTTATTAGTGATATAGCAATTGAGCATAATTTTACTTGTTCGGCTACTAGAAACAATGCCACCGGAATTGTATATAAATGTAACGTTTCAAATTGTAACTGGAGAGTGTATGCTAAAGCCATTGGTAACGGCGAAAGTTTTGTTATTGCTACGTTAGAAAATGTGCATTCTTGTTTAAGTGGACTTACAACAGAGTGTCATCCATTAGCTACTACTATATGGATTAAGAACAAGATTATTGATAAAATTCGAGACAATCAGTCGTATAGTCCATCTCATATTGTAAAGGATATATATAGGGAACACCGAATACATATTAAATATTGTAAAGCATGGAAAGCTAGAGAAATTGCTCTATCTGAAATAAATGGTAGTTATGTTGATGCATATAATAGTCTCGAAGAGTATGCTCTTACAATTATCGAGACGAATCCAGGTAGTAGATGTTGTATAAAGACTACAGAAAATGGTAGTTTTCAAAGAATTTTTATTTGTTTCAAGGCATGCGTTGACGGTTTTTTAAGGGGATGTTTACCTGTGATTAGTACTGATGCCACATTTCTTTCCTCTAGATATCGAGGTATTTTATTTATTGCTTGTGCTCATGATCCTAACTATCAGTTATATCCAATTGCTTATGCCATTGCTGAAAGTGAAAACACGGATTCTTGGAATTAGTTTTTAAATGGATTGAAAACTGCTTTTGAAGGTTCTTTTAATGCATGGAACACAATTTCTTTTATATCAGATAAACAGAAAGGATTGATAAATGCCATGCATGCTACTTTTCCAGAATCTCCTCATTTTTTTTGTATTCAACATTTTAAACAAAATTTAAAATTGGTATGTAGATTGTCTATTTATCAACGTAGATTAGACTATCTTGCAAGATGTTATAATGAAGTAGATGCGAACATTTATTTTGAAATGATTAAAGCTGAAAATATTGATGTTTACAATTGGCTCATTGGGGTAAATGATGAAACACGTATTTTATCACACTGGATAACAGCTTATTCTCCTTGTCCTAGATTAGATATTAACACATCGAACCTTGCTGAATGCTTCAATAATTGGATTAAAAATCTACGCGATAAACCAATAATAACACTACTTGATGGTATTCGAGCCAAAATTATAACACTTCAGGACAAGAACCGGCAAAAAGCCAAAAATCTTGAAACCGACTATTGTCCGAAAATGTTAAAAACTATGGCCCGAATCACCAATGAAAAACACCAGTTGCAAATATTGAGTATAGTTGGTTATTTATTTGAAATATTAGATCGTAAAACAAATAGAACATATGTTGTTCGCTTATATGAAAATTATTGTTCATGTTTAAAGTGGTATCATACTTGTCTTCCATGTATACATGCATGTTATGCGTCTAATTCTAAAAAAATTAGCATCGAGAGTTTTTATCCAGGTATTTTTTCAAAACAAGCATTAAGAAGCGTATATGAGCCACACTTGGAGCCAATTCCAGTCCCTTACAACCTTCAAAGTACATTGGTGAGAGGCCATATTGGAGTACCAGAGGTACGGCGCAAGGCGGGACGACCAAAGAAGAACCGTATCTTAGCAAATGATCATTCTTCAAGAGATCTTCGATGTAGTAACTGCAATGGTTTAGGACACAATAGAAGGAGATGTACAAACCAACCAAGAGAATGACGACATTGTCCTAACTTTTTAGAATGAAAGAAAGTTGTGGAAAGTTGTAATTTTATAATAGTACATAATTTTATAATGAAAGGAAGTACATAATTTCATCGACCTCTCTTGTCTAATTGCAAATAGTCCGGACGATCAATTTCTCGTAGATTGAGTTGGTCTCGCCTTCTTCGTGTATTTTCCGAGGCCGCATCACCACCTCCTCCTTGGGCATCCTCGTGTTGAGTAGGCATCGGTGCCGATGGAGTCGTCATGATTTGCATATAATTGAGATGGCCGGGGGCGAATATGCTATCCCACTGACCAGTCCCCTCAGTCTCACAAGGCCATTGAGAAGTTTGTTGGCCAGCCCATTGAGATGTTTCCTCACCAGGCCAATGAGAAGTTCCTTGACTAGCCCATTGAGATGTTCCCTCACCATCCCAATGAGAAGTTCCTTGGCTAGCCCACGGAGATGTTCCTTCATCAGCCCCCTGATACGGGACTTCGTCATCTTGTTGAGGCGGGCTATCCACATGCCAAATATTGGCATACTTTCTAGGGGGACGTGCTTGTCGTTGCATAACAAATCCTTGAGGATAACCAGACGGAATGTGTAATGGAGGATTCGGGGGAACTGGAGATTCTTCCATACTATCCAAAAATGCTTTTACCGTTGTGTCGTAGGAGTTTCGATCTGAATGACGATTTTCGTATGCTTGCCACAAACCTGGCAGCTGAAATATTAAGTAGAATCCTATTAATTCATACAAAAAAGTACTACAAAGACATAAATTTTCATAAAAAAGACGTACCTTTCCAACTACATGTTCATAAAATTCACGCAAACTAGAATCATCTATGGCCCGATGTTGGAATCGAGATTCCTCATATCGGTAGGATCTGTTACTGATAAGAGGAGCTCCCCACCAAGACCTATATGCAATATCACCTAATGCTACACATTGAAACAAATATGAGCATATAATTTTGTATAATTTTTTACGAATTTATTTTGTTGAACTTACCATCTGACATACAGTTCATCATTTCAGACAAGTGTACCACTTTATGTGTTTCATATCTAGAATTCCATCCAGGAATCATTCTACGTGTTCTTACCATTGCACTCCCTCTACTACGGTTTAAACAAGGCGGCTCTTTGGGAATGTGTTGTTTCATCCAGAATTGTCGCATAACACGATCAGCTGGATAGTACATTATATCACCATGGAATATTATGAAGAAATTATGGAGACTATGGTTGAAGGCTGTAGTTTGTATCTCTGAAGGATTCTGCTCTTCAAGTCGGTACGGAAGATATATTACCTATTTGATGTCAAAAATATTATAAGATAATAAACATATTGACTTGATCATCTTTATAGTAGAAATATTTTACCTCGTTATACTTTAGTGAATCAAATTGGCCCCGATATAGAGATACATCCGAGTGTTTACAGTGTACGGGATCTGATGCCGCCGTAGTCCACCGTTGTCACTTCTCATTCCCAGAATACGTATTTTTAGAATGCATGTACTGTTTAAATGTAAATATTTTACATTTATCATGTATTGCTCTGTATTTAAATTCCTTTAATTTTATGTTAATTAATTTCCTGCAATTTCATTTCTGCACTTTACTTTCTGCTTTTATACTCTGCTTTAGCTTTGTTATGGGTTCAGCTCAGATTGGTTTAATTATGTTGGTTCATCATGAACCGAAATAAACCCCCCACCTACCACCACTCCTTCATTTAAAAGCCCCAAACCCTTTCTCTCTCTTCATTACTTCTTCTTCTCATTACTCTTCTTCTTTCTCATAACTCTCCCACCAACCTAAGAGAGCAAGGCAAGTGCCAACTTGCTTCTTGATGGATCCCTATTTTTATTGTTCCATCATCTTCCCTATTTGATTCTAAGTCTCTTTAGTACTTAGCACTTTCAATTTCCATGGCTTATTTGTTGTAGATCTAAGTTTGATATATTTTCGGTTTTTCTTGGTTTTGATCTCTAAAACTTGGTTATTTTCGAAAACTAATAGTTCTATGTTGTAGAGAATTCAATTTCATTCAGTTTTGGCTTTTGTTTCGCTTGATTTCGACTTCGGATGAGGAAGTTATGGCCATAGCAAGTTTTTAGGACTTTCATGGCTGAACTGGCTGTTTGGGGACGATGAACCCCATGCGCCGGGAACCCCATGCGCCCGGGAGGCCATGCGCCGGGAGGCCATGCGCCGTAAAGTCCCGGCAACGCATTCTTTGACTCCGAGCGTGTCATGCACGTAGGTTCCTTACACGCATGTACTGAAGACGCAACGTGAGTATCCCATACGCCGATTGTGCAGGAATCACAGCCGCATTCCCACAGCGCATGAGTTTATTTATTTCCCAATCTCATTTCTCAGGCGCATGAGATTAGTTATTTCCCAATCATTTCCCTCAGGCGCATGATATTATTTATTTCCCAACCTTTCCCACAGCGCATGGATTATTTATTTTTCCAATCATTCCTCAGGCGCATGAGATTATTTATTTCCCAATCTCATTCCTCAGGCGCATGAGATTATTTATTTTTCAATCTCATTTCTCAGCGCATGAGATTATTTATTTCCCAATCTCATTTCTCAGCGCATGAGATTATTTATTTCCCAATCTCATTCCTCAGCGCATGGATTATTTATTTTCCAATCTCATTTCTCAGGCGCATGAGATTATTTATTTCCCAATCATTTCCCTCAGGCGCATGATATTATTTATTTCTCGACCTTTCCCACAGCGCATGATATTATTTATTTCCCAATCATTCCCCAGGCGCATGAGATTATTTATTTCACAATCATTTCCCACAGCGCATGAGATTATTTATTTCCCAATCTCATTTCTCAGCGCATGAGATTATTTATTTCCCAATCTCATTCCTCAGGCACATGAGATTATTTATTTTCCAATCTCATTTCTCAGCGCATGAGATTATTTATTTTCCAATCTCATTCCTCAGGCGCATGAGATTATTTATTTCCCAATCTCATTCCTCAGCGCATGGATTATTTATTTACCAATCTCATTTCTCAGGCGCATGAGATTATTTATTTCCCAATCATTTCTCTCAGGCGCATGATATTATTTATTTTCCAACCTTTCCCACAGCGCATGAGATTATTTATTTCCCAATCTCATTCCTCAGCGCATGGATTATTTATTTCCCAATCTCATTTCTCAGGCGCATGAGATTATTTATTTTCCAATCATTTCCCTCAGCGCATGGATTATTTATTTCCCAATCTCATTTCTCAGGCGCATGAGATTATTTATTTTCCAATCATTTCCCTCAGGCGCATGATATTATTTATTTCCCAACCTTTCTCACAGCGCATGATATTATTTATTTCCCAATCATTCCCCAGGCGCATGAGATTATTTATTTCCCAATCATTTCCCACAGCGCATGAGATTATTTATTTCCCAATCATTATTTATTCCCCAATTTTTATTTCCCGAATGTGGCATTAATTAACATTGATTGTTATCTTGATTTATTATTGATCATGCGTTCCTAGATGGAACTAAGAGACTGGCTAGTCGTCTTATTGAATTAAATGGAATAAGATACGTTCATATTAAGTATGAACTACTATAATCGATTGGCCGATTCCTGAATATTGACATACAGGCACACATGCAGACTTCAATTTATTAATTTATTTATTTTACTATAAAAGAAGCATGTGTACTTTATGGTCAAGGCATGATTGTTCCGTGGTTAGTTTGGATTGTTGCATTACGCTATGTAAGACCTACAACCTAACCGCACGGGCATCGTTGTAGAGTTGTGCATATCGTACCCCGTACGAAAGTACTCATTCCGAATGACCATGATCCACGGCATGGGATTTCACTCAACGTAGAGACTATTAAGTTAAATAAAAATAATGATTGCATGGAGAGAATGGATTCCCGAGTTCTTACATGGCAGCCCTCTTGGGACTAGTAGTGCCCGACAGGCCGGCTGGTCCCCACAGATACTGCAAACCTGCCACACGGGCATGGAGCGGTATCTGGTTATACTATTTATTGTATATTGTATATTGATGACGGGCGTCCTGCTGGGACTCGTCTAATTCATGATTGGCGCAATTGATAGATTGGATCGACTAGCCTTGCTTGTCCATAGTAAGAACTGAGAAATCTTTATTGCAAAATTCCAGGATAACTTGGGACTCACAGTAGTAAGCCGTAGGAGTTGGATGGCCGTTTAAGTTGATTTGTTTGTGTACTGTACCTACTCTGTTACCTAACTGAGATGATCAGAACATCAGGACATGACGGGCCAACTTCTGTCCTTGTTTGGTTGGGAGGTTGGTTCGAAGTGTCGTGATGTTATGTGAATCCCAGTAGCAAGCAGAGGTCTATTATTATATTATCTTATTTACTGGTTTAATGTCTCATATCGTGCTTCCTTGCGGTACTTGCTATTAGAGGTCTAACCTCTCTGGTTTTGCATGGCCAGATTTAGAGCCGGTTCCCGAGGACTCCGCTTACTTCCACCTCCAAGATGGTCAATACTAGAGGGATGATCGCAGGAGGACTCGAGTGGGTTCCTTACCTCCTCGCTCGTTTTGTTATTTACCTTATACCTTGCCGTTTGGCACCGACATGTTAGTCGGATTGTCTTGCACTTACTTTTGCATAATTGTAATTAAGTCAGACTGCAGCTGATAACAATTGTGTATACTTTGCTACATCATCTGGCTATGTTTTGTAAAGCCAGATATCAAGAACATTTTGACGGAGCGTTTGGGACGCCTTACTGCTTTATCTTACATGTTCTCTATTTCTGTTTCTTATTTGAATGATTGAGACAATAGATGTGAAGTGACCATAGCGAGACTTTCATGTAGTATGCACCCCCTCGTCTTTTAGACAGCATTGATCGTATTATACGGTATTCATCTACCCGTAATACGTAGCTGGCTGAGTCATTCCCCCGCTCTCCAGTATTCTGGTTCTGGGACGTGACAACCGTAATGCTGACGGGAAGACACCATCGTCGGTATTAATACGGGAGACCGGTCTACCGATATAAAAATGCTCGTATGACCATACCTAGAAATTATGATCACACGATATAAGTATACATATTTTGAACGTAAATAAAATTAATTAACAACTTTATACCTGTATTAATGTCATACATCCATTTAAATTTTTCTTCCTTTTATCCACGGAGAGAAATTGTACAAAATCTGACATAGAACTATATAGATATGCTAGCACTGATGCCCCCCAAGCGTGGCGCGTAGGTTCGGTCAGGTCAACCAAAAAAGGTAGAAAACGAAAATCTACCTTATCTGATGAGTCTGGGAACAAAATTGTGCTAATTAGGCCTAGTAAGTAGGCTCTAGTGCAAGCAATAACCTGAACATATTATGAAAAAAATATTACGTGTAAGATTAAATAAACAAATATATTACGCAAACAATAACATTAAATTTATACTTACTCGATCGTCATCTACCGAGATCTCTTGATCGCCAATACGATCTAGGCGCAAAAAGTTATGACGGAGCCAAGTAAACGTCACTAAGTTTTTTCCATATAATTTTAGCACGTCCACGCCTAGGTACTCCATTATCAAAGTCTGAGCTGAAAATGATTCATCAAATATTATAGGTTCACCCGTAATAGGCAATCCTAAAATATTTGCTACATCTGCTAAAATGATAGACATTTCACCAAATGGGAGTTGAAAGGTATTTCGTTCTGGCCACCAACGCTCAACTAAACTGAAGATCAAGTCTCTATTGTGTTGTAGAAAATATATTTGGTCAATATACTGAAAGCCAAATACTCTGATCAATGCCACTTGCTCGGCACTCAACTTCCAATAACCTAGGCCGTTCTCATAACGCCATGAGGGATGCTCTCGTAATCGTTCACCAGCATTATAATCATATAACTATATATGAAATACATAGACAAAGTTATTACTAGACATGTAAAACATATCAATTATATTGACTTACACGATTAAATTTTAATATACCTTTCCGGAAAATATTAAACTACATATATGCGAATCACGCTTCTGCTTTATCAAATCAGTAGTAGGTCCTCCGGGAATAAGTCCATCATTTTGATTAGCCATCTGTAAAACAATGATCATGAAAACGAATATTTTTTAGGATGAAGATTATGATTTAAACTATAAAAAATAATTACTTGTGTTCTTCTATCTCTTACTTTTCTTTCTGTCCAGACTCTAATTATTCCTCGGATTACTTCTTCCTCCTCAAACTCTAATTCTCTCGTACTTGTTTCTTTTTCTTCTTTCTGGTGTTTTCCTGTTTTCTTGTGTGATGTTCAGAGTTGTGCTTCTCTCCTCTTATAGCAAAATTGTCTACGTCCCATCTTCCTCTCTCTCATCTCACCCGTGAACTAGAAAAACAGTAGAACACATGAAGGAAGAAGGAATGTGAACCACATGAATTATGAATCAATGTGAACCATAAAATGTAGCCATGAATAAAAACCAACTAACTAAACCCATGAAGAAAAACCAAGCCAAGAAAAATCGACCCACTAAAAAAACCAACTTAAAAAACCTAAAAAAAACCAACTTAAAAAACCACAAAAAAAACCAACTTACTAAAATCCAACATCTAAGTTGGCGGAATTTTAGCATTTGGCGGAATTTTAGCAATGCTAAAATTCCGCCAACTATGTTGGCATCATTTCGAAATTTTCTTTTTTTTTTTTTTTCGGAATTGCACCAATTCCGCCAACTTGGTTGGCACAATTTCTTTTCTTTTTTTTTTTTCCGAAAATGGCCAAATTTCGCCAACTTGGTTGGCAGGATTTCAATTTTTTTTTTTTTTTTTTTTTTTTTTTACTTTCTTTTACTTTTCTTATTCCGCCATCTTGGATGGCTACATGTTTCGTTTAAACGAATTTCTCAAAACTTGTTTCGTTTTGACTAATTTCTAAGAAATTTATTTAGGTACAGTAAATTTTCTGTTTCTGTATCCGCCCCTGAGCCCATTGATCTCCTGGTAGAACATGTGTCCACCCTATTAAAATCCATACCAAAAGGCTAATAAAGCACGGCTACGTGAGCTGGTGGCCATTGACGGTCCAAGTAGCAGCTTCGTTAGTCAATAATGCAGCTTACGTGAACATGTCTACAATTAAGGCACACACAGAAAGCATATCTCAACTCTTCTACAATTATATCATAAGAGAATGGAATCCAAACGAGAGGATGTACTACAATCAATTAGTTACATAAATACAAATGAAATGGGCATTGAATTAGTCGAATCATGCAACAAGAAAGTCCTTGCCAAATCGCCATCCACAGTAAAGAATAAATACAATCAATTAATTACATACAAAGTGTGCCCACGAATGTGGCTTTGGTTCTTCTTCTCTCTTCGTGGATGAGAGAGGCACATGCAAGAAGTCAATAGCAACACTTGGTTGGTTGGTTGCTCGTTCTAATCATAACTGAAAAAGAAAAAAAGATAAAAAAGAAAAACTCACGTAGCTACAACCTAGCTAACCTAACCTTCTAATCTCCTTTCAATAATTTCTCGAACAGTACTACATCTGAAAAAGTGGTTAATTAATACAGTATCACAAATCAGTACTGAAAGGATGTAACTTGAAAAGTGGTTAGCTAAACTGTATCTTGAAAAGTGGTTAACTAACGGAATATCAGAATGGAAGTAGCGAAAGGGCGGAGATAGAGTACCGTGTTGCTAGAGCTGGTTGAAGAGATCCCAGAGGGCGCCGGGCGAGGGGACGGTGGGCGTCGCTAGCAGATTGTGGGGGCTGAAGAGGAAGCCGGCCCCGGCGTTCGGGCCGGGGCTGAGGTCGTGGAGGAAAGCAAAGGAGCCCGGGTCGTAGGAGGAGATGGGGGAGAAGAAGCTGGGTGGTATCGGCTGCAGAGACGAGGGCATGGGGGACAGTATCCCCGGTTGGTTGGAACACACAGCAGCAGCAGTAGTACCACCGCCACCGCCGCCGCCGCCGCCCATGTACAACAAGTCGTCGTCGTCGTCAACGTTGTTTATGATGGTATTGCTATTGTAATTATTGTTCCTCCTCGGAGAGAACCTGTCGGCGTTCTCTATGGCGGCGAAGCGGGCGGCGGGGGAGAGGGCGGGCGCGGCCGCCGGGGAGTGGAGCGAGTCGTCGGGGCCGGTCAAGCGCTGGACGAGGGTCATGAAGTCGGAGGGGTTGGTGTGGATGATCTTGGGGGAGACGGTGTAGATTATGACAGGGGGGCGCTGCTGCTGTTGTGGGAGGGCTTGGTTGGGATTTTGGGGGACTGCAGGGGGCTTCTTGTTGATTTTGTAGGACTCTTTCCTGACCTTGAGAGGGGCTGGCCGGGGCCCCTGGAGCTGGCGGGGGGAGGGGCGATTGGTGTCCATGGGAGGAGAGGAGGAGGAGGGAAGGAGATGGGGTGGGTATGAAATCATATACACACACAGAAAAGAGAGAGCAAAAAAGATTGATGGAGAGAGAGAGGAGAAATGACAAGGAAGAGAGAGATATAGAGGGAGGTGTACAAGTCAAAGGAGTGGCAATAACAACAAATGAGGTCATCAGAGAGTATAATATTTTTTTATAATAATAATACTATTATTGGGGCTGTGGTGCTGTCAGGGTGTGTATTGGTCGACCGGGCCGGCTGTGATTTTGATTAGGGGGGAGCATTATTCGATTTTGGACCGAAAATCTAATCGAAATCGAACTCTATAAAAAATTCGGTTCGGTCTAAAAAGATTCGATTCGGTTTCAATTTTGAAAATACTAAATTTTCTTATTCGATTTCGGTTTAGATTTTGGATTTCCGTTTTTGTCCATGTATATATATTTAGTTACTATATATACTAACAAAAAATCGCAAATAAATCGAAAAATCGAATAAACTAAAAATCGAACCGATTTAATTCGGTTCGGTTTGATTCAGTTATGGACAATTTCGTTTCGATTTCGGTTTTGTTTATTCGATTTTCGGTCCAATTCGATTTTCTGTCATTCGGTTTGGTTTGAACCGAATTAACCGAATGCTCACCCCTAATTTTGATTGGACTTGGGCCAGGCCGGACCAGTCTGGCTAGGAACATCATTAGTAGTTGGGATTCTCCAATGTAATTTAGAGCCCAAGTTTTTTTTTTTTATAAAAAAAAAAAATGTAACTGTAGAATGGGTTGGATTTGTATGAGAATAGTAGTAAATGATAAAGTGAGCTCCGGTCCCAAAGACTATATGGTCAAAAATTGACGTGAAAAAAAAAAATGTAACATCTACAATCTAGAAAATTGGGCTCCAAATTGGGACTTACTATTCTACAAAATGAGTTCCTACAATCTAGAATCTAGAAATTGGAAGACCCAATCCTTAACACCTATGGGTGGGATAGAACCGAAATAGTAGAAAATGAGACTAGAGATGAGATTTACTATTCTATAAAATAAGTTTCGAAATTCTGAATGTAGAAATTGGATATAAGGATGAGTCTTACTAAGGATGCTCTAAGAGTTCGGTACGTGTCGAATTTGGTTGAGGAAATCTGAATCTAAATCCAGCTCGGCCTACGATCTAAAAATTATCGGACCAGATTTAACCGGACTGCTCTGGGTCGTATCCGAACCGAATTGCCGCAATTTGATATTATAAAAGAAACTTGTAGAGATGTTAAAAATAAAAACGTAAAACATAAATAGTATCCACGAACACTTATATAATGAAGATGGTATATATCCAAAAATTATCAATTCAACTATTTTTTTCTTTTTCTTTCTTTTTTTTTTTTTTTTACTATACTTTTATATAGTGAAAGACTGCAAGCCTAAATCCCATAGCCTCCTCCCACCCTGATCCCGTCCAATCATTTTTTTTATGTTTTGTTTTTGTTGTTGGATCTGGTCCGATTTGGATCCAGTCTGGTCAAACCTGGCCTAATTTTTTGAGTGTTTGGCCGGACTGGATTTGGTTTCTGGAACTATGGGCCTGGTTCGGACTCCTAATCGGACTGGTTCGACCCAGACTCAATCAAATCCGATCAAAATCGATCTAATATGCGCCTTGAGGTCTAATGCATTAGCTAGACCCGTTTAGCATGAGATTTTTGTGGGTAGGGTATCAACATTGAACGAGAGCAAAAGGTTCTTTCTCAAAAAATAAACCTATAAAATAATAAGTTTATATTATAGGTCTCTCTATGTATTATCCTCTATTTAGTGGAATTTAATATGAGTGCAAGTTCTAGACTCTTTTTCGTGTAGATACAATATATATTTTTAGGAAAATTCTATGGACATTTCATATTTTACCTAAGATGGTTCTAATTTTTTTTTTTTTTTGTAATTTTTACTCAGGACAACCCTAAATTTACTTTGGGTTGTTCCCCTCACCCTCCCCCAAACCTTTCCAACATGACTATAGGCAAATTCTATAGTCCTACGGTAGAATTTTCCTAGAGTCATATAGTATATGTAGGACTGTAGGAAATCATACAGTCCTGGATTATATATAAACTGTCAAATTTTCTACAGTCCCGTACAAAAGCAAGACTTTATAATTTTTTACAGTCCTTACGGTCTCAGTTGTTTATCTCTGTATTCCAACATGACTGTAGAAAATTCTACATTCCATATATAATCCAGGACTGTAGGGTTTTCTACAGTCCTATATCTCTACTAGTATAAAGGGGCTTCAAAACGGCTTAAACTTGAGGCGTCTAAGCCGTGTGTATTTCATCAACCATTTTTTTTTCAATTTTTTTTTTTAAAAAAAAGTCCGTAACGGTAGTTGTTTTCTCACATAGTTTAAAATAAAATTAAAATCTAAAATCCTCCTAACTGCATAAATATGTATATATACTAAAATATTTTAGAATTTAAATTATATTTAAACTAACTAAATAATATTATCTAACTAAACACATATCCAAAAGCTTAAAAATATATTTATAATAAATCATAACTAAAATATATTCAAATTATTTAAAATATTCTAACATACGTTAAATTTTTATATTTCAATTATATTGTAAAATTTTTTAGCGTGCAACGAACGTGAAAGTAACTAGTATACTATCGGACTGTAGAATTTGCCTACAGTCTTGTTGGCTTTTATTATATTCAAAATTTGGATTGTCCTTAAGTAAAAAAAAAATGAGTGGCAAACTTGTAAATAAATAGAGAAAATTTAGGTTGCCCTCAAGTAAAATATAAAGTGCCTATAAATTTTTTTATTTTTATAATCTCATACATTATTGGATATTAAAGGTTTGGTAGTTCATTTTCTATCGGTTCGTCAATTACGTCTAGTCCAAGTGGCTGAGGTGGAAGGAATCCACTGGGATAATATCTTATTATTTTGAGTTATTTTTATTTACCTCCCAATTGCTAATCATATCTTCATTACCTCCGATCCCTCCAATTTTTATTTTAACTAGGAACAATCCCCCCCCCCCCCCCCCCCCCCCCCCGCCTCGCGCCGCCGCCAAATTCTCTAAATTAGACTCTCTTTTTTTGGGGGTGTTGGGGGGGGGGGGGTAACTATAAGTACAATTAATGTATTATGAAGGAATTTGCGGGGAGTGGGTTACTAATTAAAATAAAAATATGAGGGTAGTGGAGATATGACATTGCAAGAGGACTAATGTGGTGGTTGATCGAAGACATCATAGGAGAATCGTACTCCAAAAAATTTCAAAATCGTATAAATTATTACTTTTAGAGTGTCTCATTCATATTAAAAATATTTGACTAACAATAACTAGAATATCATCCCACTTGCTTGATTACCGTCCTTGAAACTCTTTTAACTTCAAACTCGCATCTTTTGACGTATCTTGATTCAACCTCGTCCTTTACTTACCTCAATTTTACTTTTTTAAAAATATTAAAAGGGTGTATTACAAGTTGGTTCGTGCTTGGATCGTGGGTCCAACTAGTATTAGGAAGGAAGGTTGTCTGAAGCGGTATAATGCAACACAATGATCCAAAGGCCAACTCCACTAACATTGCAACCAATTCATCATATCAACATGTTAGATCTAACCGAACCTAGAGCCATGCGCCCTAAAGATGGAGAAGAGCGCCCCAACAATCAGAGAACATCAGACGTGATCCTTCATTAACCAATGACTAAATACCGACAGGATGGACAACTATTAGTATTGAGGTAGAGTCAATCACTAACTTTAACGATCAAGGATGTGACGCAAAGAGAGGTGTTTACATGTATTATTCTTAATACTATCAGTAACATCCATTTATCGTAGTGTAGAGATACCTCTAGGGAGTTCAGAGAGTATGATGGTAGAGGGATGTGCACTCGATTGTGAGTATCTTCAACAGGCCGAGATATCGACCAGGGATTGCAACCGATTGAGCATTCATAGACTTATAGTCTCTAGTTGGCCATACCCAACGTCCTTATCTTGTGTTACATATTCTCCCCTTCTGCTTAGAACCTATTAACTCTGGTTTCCTAAACATTCTAGAATCCTTCATTGTGCCATCTTATTAACTATGCCAATATTCTCCAGTCCCTATAAGAATTACTTACTCCTATGCTTAGTCCACATTAGCTTTATTTTTCTAGATGTCGTGAATCTCCTCAATTGTCTTCTCTTATGATACCATCTTGTTGAGCGTGCGAATATCCTTCCTTACCAATCTTGGCCTACTTATTTCCTTCCTCAACCTCGATCCTGCTAAACTTGTTTCCCTAATTGATTCTCTCATACACTGATCGATTTTCCAAGATAAAGGCATGATCGAAGACTTCAGAACCATCAGTTCGCATATCTTCTGCAACCTTAAAGAAGTGCTTGATGAATCATCGTATTATATGTTTTCCTTGAAATAATATTAATCCATATCATGCCCCTCCAGTTGGAAAAACATTTTACATTGGGGAAACGCTTGCAAATTTATTGTCTTATGAATTAATAATGCACTAGCACTCTTGGTATTTATGGAATTTTGATTTCTATCAATTTTGATTGATTAAATCTTCTGAGTTTTCAAATAGTTAGGACATACTTCTTACTTTGTTTTCCCTTATTCTAGTTATAGTATTTCATGCTACAATTATAGATTTTTCCTTGCCCCAATACAGAAATACGGGGACTGTAACCCCACTGTTCCTAAATAAAAGTTGATTAATTTTTTTTTCCAATATTTTATTATTTTCCTAATTATTTTTGGAATATTTTATCCCAATTTATCAAATAATTTTAATTAACTTTACTTCTTTATTTTAATAGACTTTATTTATTTGATAGCTAATTGTTCATTTAGATTTATTGGACTATGATTTTCATTAAGACAAATAGCTATAATTTTCATGTAATATATTTTATAAAATTTATTTGATAGCTATAATTGTTAGGACTAGTTGTTTTGATTAATTAAAATAATATTTTTGGATTAATTAATTAGCTAAAATTATTTTAAGTTTAATTAACTGTACTTTACTAATATAGTAATGGCTGATTTGTAATTACTCCCTAATCAGATTGGTTATTTAGGAAAGCCATTGTGGAATGCTTAGCTACATGGCTTGGTGGAAATATTCTGGAATCATTATTAACTAGTAAAGGTTAATGTTGATCAATCATGATTAGTCTAGAATATTCTAGGAATATTCTCCTAGCCCATGTACTAGAGATTCTAGGTCTTTCCTAATGAGGCTATAAATAGCCATCATTAATTGCTGATTTGATCATTCCTAAACTAATCCTAGTGGCCTAATGATCGTTTCATTGTGTCCGTGTCCATTCCACTAAATTTCATATTTTACATTTATATTTCTAAGTCCGATACGGATATTTCCTATGTCCAAACCCATTTGTGTCTTGTGTCCCCCGACATAGGACTCACACTAAATTTTCCACAAATTTCCCTGTCTCGTGTCACCCCGACATGGACACTGTACAGTACTCAAACACACCCAAACCCTAGATCAAACCCTAAACCCTAATTCTAAACCCTAGCCCGATCTGATCCTCGTCGCCTTTCCAGTACTGTCGTCGCTGTTCTTTTCTGTTCAAGATCGGATCTGGCTGTACAGAGTCGCCGCTCTCTGGTCGACTGACCACTGGCTTGAGCAGCTACAGCCCTTCCTCCACGGGCGGCTCCGTCAAGCCACTCTACCGGCGCCGCTCCCCCTCCCCGGCGCCACTGAGCTCCGCACGTAGACTCCTTATCGAACCACTCCGGTAAGATTTCCTCTTGATTCTCCTCTATCTTCTTCTTCTTCATCGTCTTCTACTTCCTCTTCTCCCTGCTTCTTCTTCTTCCTTAGGAACTTTAGGGTTTCTCTTATGTTTTGTTTGCGTCGATATGTGTGTGAGTATAGAGGAGAGAGAGAGAGATGTTAGATTAGGGTTAGGTATTAGTATTTTGATCATGGGCCGGGTTTGTGGGCCGGCTCTCTTGGGCTCAAGCCTGGGCCAGTATAAAAAGGGAAGAAAAAGAAGAAAACAAAAAAGAATAAAAAATTGGGCTGAGCTAAGGCCCAAGAAGTCTGTGGACTGAGATGGGTGGGATGAGTTATTTAGTTGTTTTATTAATTTTTAGTTTAGTAAATTTACTAGCTTATTGTTAATTACTAGTTAGTATGCTACTAATTATGTTGGTTAAAATATTATTTTCCTAAAGCTTTAATTAGTAATTTATCTAATTCATTTCATATTATTTTCTTGATTAGTAAATTTTGTTAGGTAATTAATTGTATTCTTAATTAATAATTAATTATCTATGTATACACTGTGGTTAATATTGGGTAGCTAGTATAAGTTATTAACTATTTAGTCCTAGAATATTCTAGGGACCTTTAGAATGCCTTCAAATAGATTCTAATTGTGCCTTCCCATTTATAGGTGACTTAAAGACATTTTGTAATCTTCCGAAGAGAGGCAAGTACGTGTACTCATTTTACTTAGCAACTTTACATGCATGTTTACACTCACTTACTTGACATGTCTTCATGTTTCTTATTTGCTTGCATGTTTCTTATGTTAAGTGTCGGAAGGGAGAACACTCATGTGGCATGTAGTACACCTAGCATTAGACAATTTTCGTACCTGATAGCATATCATTTTTTGATGTGCCTGATGTCCATTTCATGTGTGACTGATAGTATATCCTGATATGCCTGATATTTGTTGCGTATGTGACTGATAGCATATCTTGATATACCTGATACATGTTTAGCCCCTACATGCTTATTGGTGTTCTATTGCATATGTTTCATGTAGCTAGTGCATTATTTCAGGTATTTTCTAGTTTACTTGCTATTTACTTGTCTTGCTATTTTATATACTATTGCATCATGTTGTTGAGTAATGTTGAGTTACATTGTACTTTGTTTCTTTTCTGACTGGATCGTTGACATATTAGACCAGGACATATGCACCGCATTAGATTTGGATGACGACTCCTGGAAGACTCTGGAAGATCAAAACTGGGTTGCTTATGATGTATTAGATGATTTTGATGAGACAAATGTATCAGTTGTATCATTATCGCTTTGAGGATATGGTTACCGGTTTGTCTCCGGAAGAGCTAGCAAATGTATGATGTATTAAAATAGTGATAGTGGACTCTGTGGTGATTGTGTGTGGCTGAGATTTGCTTGTACGTTCTAGTTGCTGTGATGAGTGATCGATATACTTTATCGTTGATGATTCTTGAGGTTTAGACGGTTGGCTACTGTTTGCAAAAACAAATTTTTTTATTACAAACTTTAAAAGAATTGTACAAGAGCACAATGAATTATGCGGAACTATAACTGTAGGAGTCCGATCTGAGTGACGACCGCTTTGTCCCTTTGACGAGGCGATTGCAAAAGAAAGCAAGCTTATCATCGTGTCTCAGAGCTTCTGTTGACGAGGAATCTTCTGTATGGCTTGGCCGTGTAGAAGTATCGACATAACTTTGGCTTCGATTAACGATAAAAAACCCGTTCTTTTGAATGGTTGATTGCATATGAGAATGCTTGAATTCTGGAAATGAGATGAATGCTCTATCTATCCCCCTCCTCTCTGTGTGTACGTTTGGAGAACATGACTCTATTTATAGATCCAAGAAATAACTAATAGGTAGTAATTCAAGACAGGCGTCGATTGCGAAAGAAAGCAAGCTTATCGTCGTGTCTCAGAGCTTCTGTTGACGAGGAATCTTCTGTATGGCTCGACCGTGTAGAAGTATCGACAGAACTTCGGCTTCGATTAACAATAGAAAACCTGCGCTTTTGAATGGTTGATTGCAAATGGGAATGCTTGTATTCTGGAAATGAGATGAATGCTCTACCTATCCCTCTCCTCTCTGTGTGTACGTTTGGAGAACACGACTCTATTTATAGAGCCAAGAAATAACTAACAGGTAGTTATTCAAGACAAGCGTCGATATATGGAAAGACGCCTAAGCCACTGTGTAACACCCAGTTTTCCAAATGAGGGTAATTTTGAAATTTTATAATTTTAGTCTTTTAATAATGATAATTAAATCATGATATAATTTTTTGTAATTTTTAAATTATTTTAAAACTATTTTAAATCATGACTTATGATTTTGGTGATTTGATAGTGTAACCATAGAGACTGGTTGACCTAGAGCCTAACCATGTTATTTGGATACTTAATTGTCATTTTAGCCTAGAGGGTATTTTGTCATTTTTAGGATTATTTGAATTTAATATAATTTATATGAATTCATGATTTATTTTGAGTTGATTTGAAGGATGGTTGAATAGGTTGACTTTGACTAGTGTTGACCTTGGTGGACTGACCAATTAGTTAATCCTAGTCATGACCACTTGGTTAGAGTGTGTAACCCTAGCTTGACCTAAGTTAGTGATATCAAACCATTAGAATTTATTTGGAGAGATTAGGAATTGATTAGGCTAGTTAATGGCTTGTGATTTCACAAGTCATAACTTATGGCTTAAGGCCCATAGAGGCCCATAACCCAATTAGTGAAACCAAAACCCTAACCCTAGCATTTATGACCAGCCACCTTGGTATTTCCCCTCTATTTAATGCTCATATAAATTAGGGCTAGCCTCCATTAGAAATATTGTAAGTTTTAGAAAGAGGTGTCTCCATCTTCTTTAATTCATAGAAATTCCTATTTAATTCCTTTTCCACCCAAACCAATTGCAATAGGACCTAAATTTAATTTACTTGCTGTTGGTATTGAGAAATTTCAGGGAAGAAACAATTTGGGAGAGTTTTGGTGGTTTGAGGATCCTCTCATTTGGGGCTTTTTGTTACATTGCAAATTCCTAGGTAATATTCTAATCCCTTCCATAAAATACTATTTTTATTGCATATCTAGGAAGCCCTAGGCCTAACCTAACTGTAGGATGAGCTAACCCTAGGTTTTGAGTCCTGTACGTGTCCGTATCGGACACGTATCAGTTCGTGAATGAAAGTGTTTGACGAAATACCCCAAATGACATTTCGATTTGTTTTTAGGAATGTAATTGAATAGGAATTTAGGTTTTGACCTCGCTTCTGTGTTTCCATTGTTCTGAACACATTTTGGTCTCGTGTCGTGTCGCCACGGACACGGGAACACGCGGGTGCACCTCACGCGCGCGCACAGTTTCCCTCCCCTGCTGCTCGGGGCTGTTTGCGAGTTGCACACGCCACTTCGACACGTGTAACTTGACACACGTGTTGGGACACTGACTGACACGAGATTCCTAGAGTTTTACGAACACTCGTGTCGTATCGGACACGGTGTCACGCGTGCACTGTGCGTGCAATGTGCGTTTCAGTGCACTGGGTTGTGTTCTTGTTTTTAATTCATTTTAAATGTTTTAATTGGTGATTTTAATTATTAGTTAGGTCCTAAATATAATGTATGACATATGTTAGAATTAATTTACATGGTTAGTTTAGGTATTGATGTGGTAATGTGATTCGAAATTGGTTAAATTGTATGATAGCTGATACATGTCTGATACTGGGTTTCTTCAGAATTTCCTTAATTGTTAATTCCTATTTTATTGATGTTTTCTACTGATAAATTTCTCCTACATGATTGTTAGTCCATGTTAATGAAGTATTTCAATTCAAATGGACTTTTGGGTTTGTAAATGGGAATTAGACATATGTGTTGGTTTTCGAAATACTGTAAATTGATCTGAGAATTTGTTCCTTTCCTCTCTGTAAACTGAATTCTGAAATGAATGTTTTAATTATGTTAACTGTCAGCTGAGACCTATTCTCCTAAAACCTGAGTAGCTCTTCCTTTCTATAACTGAACTGGAAATTGGTTTCCTTTCCTTCTTTAGAACTAAGTTTGAATGGTTTATTCTTGAATACCTGAGAACTAGTTATTCCCTTCTTAAACTGAAATGTTTGATTCATGTTTCACTGTCCTGTGGATTGGGTTTTAGCTGATTGATTTCCAGGTTCCCACTATTAGCATTATGACACTGAATTCAGGATATAGTTCATGTATTAACTGTTTCCAGGAATTCATATTTCCTGAGATAAATTCCCAGTTGTCATTCACTGTTTTCTAATTTTTCCCCTCACTGATTTCACATATAAACTTCACTGTTTCATTGCCACACAGTATATGATTCACTGTTCCAGTGTTAATATGCCACATTGTTTTATTACTCACTGATTTCCTTCCTACTGAACCTGAGATTACTTCATGATTTCCTAAGCCACTAATGTGGTTCCCTGTAAACTATAACCTGGGATTGGTTTCCATTCCTAAATCACTGATTTTATAATGCATTCCTATTCCCAGGTTACTGCTATATACAATGTATACATTATTCCCAGTTTTCCCTAAGCTTTCAACTGATTGCCATGCCATTGTTTCTCTTTAAACATTGTTCACTGATTTTCCCTACACATATCACCCACATACCACATCACACACATACACATGCCTCACACACACTCTCTTGCATTCACACACTCTTGTCTCTCTCACACACACACACATGTCACCACCACATTCCCTTCCTATTTCTCTATGTATGTATATATATTTGAGATGTATTATATAATGTGTGTTACCATATCATATTAATTTGGGTATAAATGATGTAATGTGTGATATGTATATAGTAGTCTATATGCCCATGTGTATTTCTATATTAGCTTATATAAATAGGTCAATATGTGTATCTCTATATTAGAATGTATTATATATTAGATGTATTTTGACTTGTGTATGTGATTTATGGTTTGGTTCATAGACATGGTATAGCCTATGGCCTATGGGTGACTTGAATGCCTAGTTGGAGTCTAGATTAGACTTGTATAGCCTTGTTAGACTTAGAATATACTAGTTAGACTAGTATAGACTTGTTTGACTTAGGTTTGACCTAGTTGACCTAGTTTGACTTCTAGGGTTGACCAGAGTTGACCAAGGGTTAACTTTGGTCTAGATTGACCTAGATTCATGTAGAATGCATTGTAGTGCATCTTATTACCATTCTGGACTTGTTGTGACTTGTGCTGTTCTAATAGGAGCCAGATACCACTCCTCGGACAGTACTTTCATCTTGGACATTCAGATAGCAGTCGAGTACATTCTCTTATCATTTCATATCCTATTTAGGAGTATATTTCCTGCTTTAGATTACTTTACATGATGCTGACACGTTGGAAACACGTATTAGTACTATATGGATCTGGTTGAGCGATGTTATCCCCTTAGCGGATACATCGGGTATTCGTGTTCGTGTACTTTATCGTGAGCATCATGTACTCCTTGTATTCGTGACCTTCGTGTACGAAACGTGTGAATCATGTATAATCATGTATTCATATGACCTTCGTGTACAATAACATAATGTAATACCTGTTGTCCGTATTACGTATTTTTGGAATACGTGTACATATTTTATTCTGTATTGCATGATTTCTTGCTTAGTTTTCTTCATAGCTTGGGTTATTCTTGGTTCGGGTTGGCTTGGTTCGGTTTGGGATTTGCTTTTGGTTCATCATGGACCAAGGGGTGAACCCCCTACCTACTACCACCATTAGTATTTATTACCTATTCTTCTTTCTCTCTCTTCATTAACCTCTCCTTCTTCTTCCATTTACTTCTTCACCTACCAGAGAGAGAGAGAGGTCTAGGCAAGTGCAACTTGCTTCATGGAGGAACTCCAATTTTGTTGCTTCATTCTCTTCCTTACAGCATTTTAACTTACTTTAGTGCTTGGCATATCCACTTTCCATGGCTAGATTCTTGTAGATCTAAGTTTATTTTATTTTCGGAAATTTTGGGTTTTGATCTTCTTAATCTTGTTATTTCTAAGTTTTGATAGTTCCATGTTGTAGAGGCTTTCGTTCTACCCCATTTTGACCTATGGAAGTTTTGATTTGGGCTTCGGATGATGGAGTTATGGAGCTTGAGGACTTGGCTCTCATGGTGTTCTTCTTCTCGGAATTTTAGAGAAGATGAACTATGCTGACTTGACCGCATGAATATTTCATGCGGCAAGTGTTCTATTCAGCCGCATGACTGGAAGTACTTGAGCCGCATGAGGGCCGAACTCATCTAGCCGCATGACTCGCTCAATCTCCAGCCGCATATACTCTGCACTTCTTGAGCCGCATGAGACGTTACCCGTTTAGCCGCATGCGCCCTCCCATGCCGCATGAGGACCCCGCTCCTTCCAGCCGTATGAATGCTCTGACTTAGTCTCATGCGCCCTCTCTTCCCGCTGGTCGCATGGGACTTTACTTGACCCAGCCGTATGAGAACTTCTTCCCGAGCCGCATGAAATTGGTCCACTTGTAGCCGCATAGGCGCATGACCCCGCTAACCGCATAAGCGCATGGCTTCGCTCCTGTCCCTGCCGCATGGATTCTCTCCTTGGTCGCATGGACCCTATTCATCTCAGCCGCATGGACCCAATTCATATCAGTCGCATTCGCCATCTCTTTCCGCTGGCCGCATGAGGACTGATATCCTTAACCGCATAGGCTTTCCTTTATCAGCCGTATGCGCCTGACCCTATTCAGCCGCACGGGCTGCTTTCCTCCCAGCCGCATGAGATTATTCCTGAACCGCATGTCTCTCCTATAGCTCTGTACTGTTATTTTTATTATTATTTTGCCCATGCTTTGGAACTCCTGTGGTATATTTTATGCCCATTTTATATCCTTACGTCTTTTGTCCTGAACTTGATAAATCACGATTTGATTGTTATGATTGAAATGACAATTGTACATGACATGGTGTGACAAGGAACTAGCATGACACGACAGTGACCCGTAGTGATGCACTCCTGACAAGTAAACATGACATGACCTGATAGTGGCCCGTCGTGGCGCACCCTTGACCAGTACACTTGACATAAAAACCTGACATAATATATCTGATAAGCTGTTACGACGGCTACCTGACATAACATGACCTGTATGAATAACCTGGACATCGTGGGCGATTGTGCTTGTACAAATAATTCAGTCCTGTCTTACATCATGTCTAGGAGGGGACTCCTGAGTACCACGGTCAGGAGTACCCATTGAAATGGACTAAGGCTAATAACTAGATTAATACATTAGTCATAAAGAGATCTCCCAGCTACAGGTAATCCCGTTACCTGGGCACGCCTTAGGATCTGTAGCCTGCCGTCGAGTAGGGTACATTTCCAGTACACTGTCATGTGTTGCACCCTTCAAGCTACCTAAGGGTACATTCATTTCCTGGACGATGTACCCACCTGAATTCAACTCTAAATCTTTTAACCCGGGTAACCTGGATGGACTGCAGGGCTTGTGGCTGTGGAAGATTCTCACTGCATCTTGCTAGTAACTAGGCCTGTGATAACCCTAGTTAGTTAAAGTATCAAGCCGTAATTCTTGCTTGGCCGTAAAATAATTGGATGGAGTCTAACCAGTCTAGTCTTGTCCTAATTCTGTTCGAAATTACTGCATGACCTGAATGCCTGTATTTATTTTACCGATAAATGGTGAGAATTCCAAGTTCTGTTCAGAAGAAGGGTTACAACCCCGGTCCTTGTTTGGTTTACGGGTTGTAACCTGGTTATCTGAATAGTTCCATGGTTATCTCGTCGTATATCACCTGTTATGCCTTTCCTTAATTCCCGTCTTTATTATTAAATTATTACTATTGTGCTAATTGCTGGTTTTAGTTCCTAAGTGAAGCTTCCTTTGTGGCACTTGCTCTTTCTGGGATTTGACCCAGCTGGTTTTGTATGGCCAGATTTTGGAGCAGCTCCAGAGGATTTACCGCTTTTCCAGCCCGATGGTGAACACCAGGTGTAACCAGGACAACGAGTGGGTTATTTTTGGCTCTCCCACTCTATTGTAAACATATTCTTTTGAGGCGTTTAGCCGACGAGCACCTGTTTATCTCGATTGCACTTACTTACTGTCTGCCTACGGGCTGTAACATGATTGACAGATCCTAGGGTTGATCATGTATGACTAAACTCTTGCTAGTCCTAACATTTTGTAACGACTAGCTTCATGATCAGCTGAATATGTGATATTTGGGACACCTTATTATTGTATATTTAATGATCATACATCTTGTGACTTTACTTACTTGCTTGTGATTGAGATACTAGGCTTGTTCATGACCTTAAGAGACTGTTGGCTTGTAGTAAACCCTCATGTATCTAGACAGCCGTGACCGTATAGCGAGGTGGGTTGCACTTCAATATACGTAGCTGGCTATGTCTGCCCCCGCTCTCCAGTATTCTGGTTCTGGGGCGTGACACATAATTTGGCTAGATCCTTGTGTATTGATTGGGGCGGCGGAGTAGAAGTGGTTATGTATTCAATCAAGTAGATTACTCGTGTACAAACCTCTGTAGATTACTCGTATACAACATCGTGCCGTTTACATAACCATCTTGTGCTCTGAATCGCTAGCACTGTTAGTTCTCTATATACTGTAGCTATTTACTTACAGTCTCTCTTTTTTTATCATGTTATTTCTTCAGTTTTCTGTATCTTACTCTCTAGCATGTTTATATTTCCTAACCTGTTATGATTTTGTTGAGATGTACTGTACTCGCTCCCGTCCTGACTGGACCTATTGAAAATTTTACAGTGAATGATGAGGCTCTGGTGTCTACCCACTATGGTGCAGCTTTAGACACTTGTGACTTGGACCCACTAGCAGTTGATGACACTCCCCTAGATTATGATGTCTTTATTATCTTTCCTGGATTACTGTATTGAGATTCTGAGATGTTATTTGGGATATGTATTTTTATTTAGACACTTAGACTTCTGGATTGTATCTCTGTGTTTCCATTCTGGTTATCTATCTATCAATCTATCTTTTCATGCTCTACCTTAGATGTGATTGAGACTGTATCTGCTATGTCACCTCCATTCGGAGAGTATATACTGTACATATACCTTTATATTGTTAGATGTTTGACCTAGGATAGCGTTCTACCGCCGACACTACGGCGTAGGCTGGGCGTTGTTACGTGCTCGTACCCTTACTGTGGGTGCGGGTCGTGACACGTTTTTAGTGGTGGCCCATGCATGTCGAGTTTATGTAGTGGTATTCGAACTAGAGTATCACTACAGCCTGCAGTAGGATTAGGATATTTTTGAAGGTACTCAATCACAGTTAGGACTCCTTGAGAGATTCCTGGGACGACCCTTGAGAATCTTATTTAAATTTCAATTTGAAATCATTTCCCTTGTTTTGTTCGCTCTCACTCCTTGATTATTGAATTTGATTTTGATGAACCGTTGTTGATTTTGATTTTTCTATCGAGATAAATTTTATGGCCTGAGTTACGATATTTTCTGATAACATATGTTGACGGGAATAACAGGGATGGTAAAACGTCTACTTGATTATAGAACCTGTAGTTTATCGCAACCATATTAGCTGGCGTGGCGGAAACATAGAGACCTGACTTCGGACGTACGTATCTTGGTTATGAGATTTAGAATTTCTCGCAGCTATACTAGTCGGTATAGCGAGAATTCCAGACGACGTAATTATAGAGGTGCATGCCCCAGTTATGGAATCTATCGTTTATCGCAGCCTTGCTTACTGGCATGGCGAGGACTCTGAGTAACATGATTTTGGACAGACGCTTATGATTATCAGACTGTATCTTGAGGAGGTTTTTAAACATATCATCTCTATCGTACCCTTCTATTATTATAAATTGTTTTTTTCAGCATCAATAACTTAGGAGTAGGAGTATGAGTAAGGGTAGCTTAGCTGTTATTATAAATCTAATGTAACTTCTTGCTATAATTTTTTTTTTCTAATACAATGAATCGATGATTTTGCTAGACCTTAACTTGGATTTGATATTATAGCTCTGGTTTCAAAATGGTTCCTTCTTTTAAACAGACAAGCAGAACAGATTTTATCATTATTTCCTTCTTGCCATTATTTCTTGTATTACCTTAAAATATATATATATATATATATATATATATATATATATATATATATATATATATATATATAGTGGACACAGGTACTTGCCTGACACGTATGCATGCTACACTTGATTACTAACCTATCTAAATGCATATTAATATGTTTGATGTTAATTTCTCAAAATCGCAATAATTCTAATATAGGACAGTATCAGTGACTAGTTCTCCGTTTCCCAGATTAATTTCGTAAATTAAATTTAAATTTCATATTATTAGTTGTTGTTTACATTACTGCACATGTATGTTATATACAGGGTTTCAAGTTTTAAAGAAATTGGTTGAATTTTGTGTTTGAATTTGTCAAATCTGAGACTGTGTGCATATTAACCCTTTAAGCCTGAATTCTAAGTGATTAGTCAATTTGCAGTTTTAAATTGTAATATTTTGAGCCGTATACATTGTTGTGTGTAGGTATATAATGTTAGGTTTCATACTCTTACATGTTAGGTTGTGGTTGTGGTGAACATTGAGTTGATTTTGATGTTCGAATTTCTCCAAAATCTTGAAAACTGAATACATGTTAACATTTTTTTTACATTGCTTTCAAATGTGTAGTTCAATTTCAGATCTAATATGTAATGTTGAACTAAACTGAAAGATCGAACCCTTTATTTCAAGTTTTAACCCATGTACACTTGACACTCTACACTAATGTTCACAACTGCCATGAAAACCTAACCCTTCATCTCTATGTTATGTTCATATATATATATATATATATATATATATATATATATATATATATATATAGTTCTGTATACATGTTATAATGTATGTAGATGCATAATTAAATCTCTACCTCTATATATATATATATATATCGTGATTGGATTTCAATGCTATTGACTTTCGTTCCTTAAACTTTTGATTTTGATTTTTTTAATTAGTACCCCTTTATATTTTATTTATTTTTTTGATAATTACCAGTTCTCAGATAGAATGATAGACTGCCTTATATATATATATATATATATATATATATATATATATATATATATATATAGTTATGTATACATGTTATAATGTATGTAGATGCATAATTAAATCTCTACCTCTCTATATATATATCGTGATTGGATTTCAATGCTATTGACTTTCGTTCCTTAAACTTTTGATTTTGATTTTTTTAATTAGTACCCCTTTACATATATATATTTTTTTTGATAATTACCAGTTCTCAGATAGAATGATAGACTGTCTTACAGCCTTGATGATTGTTATTTTTTATCCTTTCCAGTATGGCACCCATGACCCGAGCCCGTCGTCTGAGAGCCGCTGCAGCTCCGGGTATGACTAGGAGCGTGCTCCCACCTCCTGTTGCTCAAGAGGTAGTGACACCTCAGGCTGACCCAAGGGTAGTGGCACCTCCCGCCGTCGAGGAGGTGTTAGCATCCTCACCAGAGAGTTTCTCTCCACCACCTGTCATTCAGGAGAGAGCTGCAGTCTCATCTGAGACCAAGAGTCCTTCCCCGCCTCCTCCTCTGCCTCCAGGAGCGGTACCCCATACCATACCCTCGGCATGTTTGTTTCCTGACAGAGCTCAGATATCCAGACTTCTCCGGGATGTGTTGGAGGCACAGAGAGTTCAGGCTGAGATCCTGGAGGAGCAGGACCGCGAGATCCAACTGCTGTAGGATTTGGTACATTCAGGAGGAGAGCCTAGTTCTAAGAGGCCGAGGAGCAGTGTATACCCAGAGCCCCGTGAGCACCCAGACTATCAGCCTAGACCAGCCTATCCAGTCCAGACTCCTGTTCAGCAGAGGCCAGCTGAGAGAGTGCCTACCTGCACCTTCTATAAGAAGCCTGGACATGTATGGGGCTACTGTAGGAAGAGAAGAGGGGTGTGCCTGTTATGTGGGTCAGCTGCACACATGCTGTGAGACTGTCCTACTGTACTTATCCCAGCCAAGACTCCGCCTTCGGGAGGGAGTTCCAGCCACCAGACCTAGTTGGAGGTGAGTCCTTAACCTATATCTTAGCCAGTCTTTAATAATTGCTGCACCCTACCATATTGTTGTAAGTTTTGATACCTTATGATTGCTTTTGATCTAATATGACTAGAATGGCTAGATGAGACCTCAGACTGATACCACTTACCAAAATCCTATATGTTATCCTTCCAATTGCATGATTTAGATAAGTTCTCTTTTGACCTTGATTGTTTGGGTTTGACCTAGAAGGGGTACGATCATCTTAATTTCGAGGACGAAATTTTTCTAAGGTGGGTAGGATTGTAACATCCAGTTTTCCAAATAAGGGTAATTTTAAAATTTTGTAATTTTAGTCTTTTAATAATGATAATTAAATCATGATATGATTTTTGGTAATTTTTAAATTATTTTAAAACTATTTTAAATCATGACTTATGATTTTGGTGATTTGATAGTGTAACCATGGAGACTGGTTGACCTAGAGCGTAACCATGTTATTTGGATACTTAATTGTCATTTTAGCCTAGAGGGTATTTTTGTCATTTTTAGGCTTATTTGAATTTAATATAATTTATGTGAATTCATAATTTATTTTGGGTTGATTTGAAGGATGGTTGAATAGGTTGACTTTGACTAGTGTTGACCTTGGTGGACTGACCAATTAGTTAATCCTAGTCATGACCACTTGGTTAGAGTGTGTAACCCTAGCTTGACCTAAGTTAGTGATATCAAACCCATTAGAATTTATTTGGAGAGATTAAGAATTGATTAGGCTAGTTAATGGCTTGTGATTTCACAAGTCATGACTTATGGCTTAAGGTCCATAGAGGCCCATAACCCAATTAGTGAAACCAAAACCCTAACCCTAGCATTTATGACCAGCCACCTTGGTATTCTCCCTCTATTTAATGCTCATAGAAATTAGGGCTAGCCTCCATTAGGAATATTGTAAGTTTTAGAAAGAGGTGAGTCTCCATCTTCTTTAATTCATAGAAATTCCTATTTAATTCCTTTTCCACCCAAACCAATTGCAATAGGACCTAAATTTAATTTACTTGCTGTTGGTATTGAGAAATTTCAGGGAAGAAACAATTTGGGAGAGTTTTGGTGGTTTGAGGATCCTCTCATTTGGGGCTTTTTGTTATATTGTAAATTCCTAGGTAATATTCTAATCCCTTCCATAAAATACTATTTTTATTGCATATCTAGGAAGCCCTAGGCCTAAACTAACTGTAGGATGAGCTAACCCTAGGTTTTGAGTCCTGTACGTGTCCGTATCGGACACGTATCAGTTCGTGAATGAAGGTGTTTGACGAAATGCCCCAAATGGCATTTCGATTTGTTTTTAGGAATGTAATTGAATAGGAATTTAGGTTTTGACCTCGCTTCTGTGTTTCCATTGTTCTGAACACGTTTTGGTCTCGTGTCGTGTCGCCACGGACACGGAAACACGCGGGTGCACCTCACGCGTGCGCACAGTTTCCCTCCCCTGCTGCTCGGGGCTGTTTGCGAGCTGCACACGCCACTTCGACACTTGTAACTTGACACACGTGTTGGGACACTGACTGACACGAGATTCCTAGAGTTTTACGAACACTCGTGTCGTATCGGACACGGTGTCACGCGTGCATTGTGCGTGCACTGTACATTTTAGTGTACTGGGTTGTGTTCTTGTTTTCAATTCGTTTTAAATGTTTTAATTAGTGATTTTAATTGTTAATTAGGTCCTAAATATAATGTATGACATATGTTAGAATTAATTTACATGGTTAGTTTAGGTATTGATGTGGTAATATGGTTCGAAATTGGTTAAATTGCATGATAGCTGATACATGTCTGATACTGGGTTTCTTCAGAATTTCCTTAATTGTTAATTCCTATTTTATTGATGTTTTCCACTGATAAATTTCTCCTACATGATTGTTAGTCCTTGTTAATAAAGTATTTCAATTCAAATGGACTTTTGGGTTTGTAAATGGGAATTAAACATATGTGTTGGTTTTCGAAATACTGTAAACTGACCTGAGAATTTGTTCCTTTCCTTTCTGTAAACTGAATTCTGAAATGAATGTTTTAATTATGTTAACTGTCAGCTGAGACCTATTCTCCTAAAACCTGAGTAGCTCTTCCTTTCTATAACTGAACTGGAAATTGGTTTCCTTTCCTTCTTTAGAACTAAGTTTGAATGGTTTATTCTTGAATACCTGAGAACTAGTTATTCCCTTCTTAAACTGAAATGTTTGATTCATGTTTCACTGTCCTGTGGATTGGGTTTTAGCTGATTGATTTCCAGGTTCCTACTGTTAGCATTATGACATTGAATTCAGGATATAGTTCATGTATTAACTGTTTCCAGGAATTCATATTTCCTGAGATAAATTCCCAGTTGTCATTCACTGTTTTCTAATTTTTCCCCTCACTGATTTCACATATAAACTTTACTGTTTCATTGCCACACAGTATATGATTTACTGTTCCAGTGTTAATATGCCACATTGTTTTATTACTCACTGATTTCCTTCCTACTGAACCTGAGATTACTTCATGATTTCCTAAGCCACTAATGTGGTTCCCTGTAAACTATAACCTGGGATTGGTTTCCATTCCTAAATCACTGATTTTATAATGCATTCCTATTCCCAGGTTACTGCTATATACAATGAATACATTATTCCCAGTTTTCCCTAAGCTTCCAACTGATTGCCATGCCACTGTTTTTTTTTAAACATTGTTCACTAATTTTCCCTACACATATCACCCACATACCACATCACACACATAAACATGCCTCACACACACTCTCTTGCATTCACACACTCTTGTCTCTCTCACACACACACACATGTCACCACCACATTCCCTTCCTATTTCTCTATGTATGTATATATATTTGAGATGTATTATATAATGTGTGTTACCATATCATATTAATTTGGGTATAAATGATGTAATGTGTGATATGTATATAGTAGTCTATATGCCCATGTGTATTTCTATATTAGCTTATATAAATAGGTCAATATGTGTATGTCAGGCCCCGATTCCGTAGAATCGATAGTCGTCCCCCGGGCGTGATGCCGTGCAAGCCTAAGTTGCGCTCGCACAAGGCATAGTCATAAGGTTATCTGAAACACAACAATAAGAGAATGCGCAGAGTAAATTGAACACACATTATAGAGAAGGAAACTTAAGCTTTATTGATAATGAACATCATTTTACAGACTCGATACAAGGGCGCCGTGCGGGCTTTTTACAAACTGACTCCATTACAAAATGAACGTCGATGAGATAGCCATTTCATACATTTCATCCCTTGATTACAACCAGCAATACAAAAACCACCTGGGATGACGGGAAGTCGCTCCATCTGTCTTCTGGCCTTCGACAGCGGAGTCTTCAAAAGAGATTGGATCCAAACTTCGATCGCACGGACGAAGCTTCAAAACACACGAGCGTAGCCTCTCTTCACGCGGCACGCTCCTCCTGATTTATCGCACCTGTAGAGAGAGTGAGGATCAGTATAATCAACATGTACTGGCGAGTGGCTAATTAGTTTCCAAGCTATCATTTGGTTCAAGAATTTAGATAAAAATTTACACAACTTGCTTTTCGTTGTCTTTCTAACTATCCTAGGTATTTTCATACGAAGCATGTTGATGAAACATAAACCAAGCAAGTTACAGCAGAATTTCCCTCGGCAGAGCGTGCCGTGCGACATAAAACTTACCATCACCTTCCCTGTTAGTTGATAACAATTTATATCAAGTGTTTGATGTGGAGGTCACTGGCATTAACTTGCCATCTTGGACATAGCCTGGTAATACGGGACCCTTGCAACGCAAGTAGCGAGCTCCGATGCAAGTCCCCGTCTTACCGATTGCCTATTACCCAGCTCGGCTATAACCTGTTTCTTCCTAGGACGAGTCGGTCCCGTGGCCCCTGGTTGCCGCTCGAAGAAACCATCGCCCTTGTCGACAAGTTGTCCATGACCTTGATAGGTTAACAAGGTATATTTTGGGTACCATTGGGGCTTGTTATGTAATCGATTCATTTACTTGGTTGTTTTGCAGGCCTAAAATAATTCTATCTCTTTTCTACACAACTCATCTTTTTCCCTTTTAACACATAGGACTTGTATTCTTCAAGCGATTCATTCAAATTCGATATCATTTCCCGAGTTCTCATTTTGAAATAGAGGGTCGAGACGACGGGAGGTCAGCCACTCACCTTGAGTTTTTACTTGAGGCGAGAGACTGGTTGGCCGTGCTAGACGTCGCCTACGCGATCACCTGAAATCGCACAAGCAACCGATTAGAACACTGTATTAGGCAAGAAATTTGATAGGAAATGCGAGTTCGAAATGTAAGCCATGAAAACCATCGAAAACATTCACGAAAACGTATTCAGAAAACCAAAGCCAAAACCAACGCAAGCGGCGTAAAAAAACAGAGCAACGAGAGGTCTCTCCCGACTCAACCGCAGAGTCAATCCTCGAGGCGCTACCCGCTGAATATGGGACTTGGTTCCGAAGAAGCCATTCCATAACGTGGAATGGATCTTAATTCAACCGTTCCCGTTCGTTCGATTCGATCGATCTCGACCTATCGGTCCCGACCGAGTCGATAGCGACAATGTTCCTTTCTCGCGTACCCCGTGGACGGAGAACGGGGCACGATGTAGGGACGGGGCACTACACCATAACCAACAAAGAAAAAGTTTCGTCCTCGAAACTTAAGAACAGAACCTACCTCTATGAAAATAATGAAGGAAACTTTTCTTTCATCTCTGACTCGAGTTCCCATGTCGACTCTTCCGCCGCATGGTTCCTCCAGAGTACGCGAACAAGAGGGATTACTCGACTTCGAAGCAGCTTATCCTTGCGTTCTAAGATTTGAACTGGCTCTTCAACGTAGGATAAGTCGAACTTTAGCTCCAGCTGGCCAAAGTCCACCACGTGGCTAGGGTCGTGCACATACTTCCGCAGCTGAGAGACGTAAAAGACATTGTACACACCTTCAAGCGCCGGCGGCAGGGCAATTTTATAGGCTACTGGGGCGACCCGCTCGAGTATTTCGAACGGCCCAACGAATCTCGGACTCAGCTTTCCCTTCGCGCCGAACCGAGTAACTCCTCGCATAGGCGACACCTTCAAGAACACGTGATCGCCCACCTGGAACTCAAGCGGTCTTCGATGGGTGTCGGCGTAGCTCTTTTGCCGACTCTGTTCAATCTTCAGTCTTTCCCAAATTAGCTTGACCTTTTCCACAGTCTGTTCCACCAGCTCCGGGCCGAGTATCTGCCGTTCCCCGACTTCATCCCAGCAAATGGGCGATCTGCACTTCCGGCCGTACAAAGCTTCATACGGTGCCATTTGGATGCTGGATTGGTAGCTATTATTGTATGCAAATTCCGCCAGCGGTAGGTGGACGTCCCAGCTTGATTTGAAGTCAATTGCGCAGAGCCGTAGCATGTCTTCGAGAATCTGATTAACGCGCTCCGTTTGGCCGTCGGTCTGAGGATGGTAAGCTGAGCTGAACTACAACTTGGTACCCAGCGCCGACTGAAGGCTACTCCAGAATTGCGACATGAACCGTGAATCCCGATCAGAGACGATGGATACTGGAACTCCGTGCAGCCGTACTATCTCGTCAAGATAAATCTGCGCCAGGCGATCAACGCTCCAAGTAACTTTGATGGTGATAAAGTGCGCTGACTTAGTTAATCGATTGACGATGACCCAGATGGCGTCGTTCCCCCGTGGTGTCTTCGACAGGCCAACAATAAAATCCATAGTGAAGTGATCCCACTTCCACTCGGGAATAGCGAGGTTCTGCATCTCTCCGCCCTGTCGTTGATGCTCAGCTTTCACCTGCTAACAGGCCATGCATTGCGACACGAAAAGCGCCACATCTTTCTACATTCCGTGCCGCCAGAAGGTCGTACGGAGGTCCTTATACATCTTGGTACTGCCTGGATGTAAGGTATATTTCGCATAATGTGCCTCCGACATTATCTCCTTTCGCAGTTCTGAATCATCCGGAACACATAGTCGGCCATTCAATCTCAGCACGCCGGTCTTGTCTTCCGTAAAGTCGGTCGCACTACCTGTCAAATTTGCTCGCATATTTTCTTCAGGTACGGATCATCCTTCTGAGCGGCCATGATCTTTTCCAGCAAACTCGGCTCTAACTGCAGCTGCGCCAACCTTACATCCCTGAATCGAACCCGGAGATCGATGTCCATTTCTTCTAAATCTTGTAGTAGTCTGCGGTTGATGGATAGCGAAGCAAGATATTTTTGACTCAGAGCGTCCGCCACCATATTTCCCTTGCCCGGAGTGTAGTCGATCGTCAAGTCATAGTCTTTGATCAGTTCGAGCCAGTGCCTCTGTCGCAAGTTCAATTCCTTCTGGGTGAAGAGATACTTGAGGCTCTTGTGGTCGGTATAGATTGCGCATGCCACACCATATAGATAGTGACGCCACAATTTCAACGCGAACACAATCGCCGCTAACTCCAAGTCGTGCGTAGGATAGTTCTTCTCGTACGGCTTTAACTGTCTGGAGGCGAAGGATATCACCTTATTTTGCTGCATGAGCACACATCCCAAGCCCTGGCCTGAAGCATCGCTGAATATCTGGAAACCCTCTGGCCCATCCGGAAGTGCGAGTATAGGTGCCAAAATTAGTCGCTGTTTTAGCTCCTGGAATGAAGCTTCACAGTCATCCGACCACTCATACACGACGCCCTTTTGAGTGAGGCGAGTCAATGGCGATGCAATCTTCGCGAAGTCTTTCATGAAGCGTCGATAGTATCCCGCCAAGCCAAGAAAGCTTCGAATCTCACTAGCAGACGCAGGCCGCTTCCAATCAGCAACAGCTTCCACTTTCTTCGGGTCGACTGCAATGCCTTCGGACGAAATGATGTGACCAAGAAAGGATACGCTGCTTAGCCAAAATTCACACTTACTCCGCTTTTGTAATGCCCATATCTCGTATTACGTATTTGGAATACGTGTACGTATGTAGCTCCCCTTCCCGAAAATTTTGGAATATTTTAATATTAAAATATTTTATTGGTGATTTTTAGATTTTATAAATAATTAATTATTGGCTTATCGAATTTTTGTTATTTTATTATCATTATTTTATTAAGGTTATATAGTATTAATATTATTGTTATGGTTATTGAAAATAAACTACTTATTATTAATAGTTATTATTAACTTATTCTTTAACAAAGGAATAAATTATATGTGTATAAAAATATATATGTAAATGTATGTATATGTATATAGCTATAAAATATATACGTATATAGATAATTGTGTGCATGTGTACATATATATATGAATATGTATTGGTGTGTGTAAAGATATATATATGCATGGATACAGTGATAATATTGTGATGTAAATATTCTAGAGGCTTTATAGTATTTTTCTAGTTTTTATTTAGAAGTATATAAAAGTATATATGTATTAAACCTGTGTGTATGTATATATGAATGTATATTAATACAATATCTATACAAAGATATATAGACTACTACATTTAGTTACATATATTAGTAATAAATCATAGCCAAGGAGCTGGCCCAGAGCTCCCCGGCCGAGCAAGTCTCCCACAGTCCACCCAGCTAACAATTAGGCAACAAGTGCATGGTGGTGGCCTATGTTATTATTGTGAATATATATTATAGTAGTGAATTTAATTGAATTGAAATTAAATGAATTTCAAATATGTATTTGTTGCATGTTGCTGCAACAACAACATGCATGCGTGCAACCATGCATCGGCCCACTTAGCTAGCCCACAGCACAGAGTTCTCCAGGCCAAAGTCCAACCCCTATTCCTCAGACCCGAGCGCATACAACCCGAACTCCCCACAGGGTCTCAGCCGAGGAAAGAAACCGCAGCAACTTATACATATCGACACGGAGCCGAGCCCAGTTTCCCCCCCCAAGTTCCCACTGGGCCGAGCCCAGCTGACCCCAACTCACGAGCCCATCAGCTCGAGCACAGGAACCCCCGCGTTCCTCTGTATAACCCGAGCCGCGCGAGAGTATTTAGGGAGAGCGAGATCGAGGGAGGAGTTAAACATCGAAACCCTAACAACTGAAACGCCGCCCCAACCCCCGATCCTGGGCGCCTTCCCGCGCGCACGAGCGCACTACCGCGGGCCACCGCCCGCCGGCCAGACCGCGCGGAGGCAACGCGCACACGCGTGCGCGCGGAAAAGCAGGAACGACAGCAGTAGCGTGGGGTATCGAACCCACTTCGCAGCGACTGTTCGTCGCACACCGTGGATTGTTTCGCCCCCCGTCTTCTCTGGTAAACTCACAACCTATACGCCTTCTAATGTCTTCAAGTGCTTTTCTTTAGATCGCCTTAATCTGTCCGTAAAATCGACGTGAAAGTCGACGAAAATCTGCTCGAGAAACAGAGCAAAAACTGCCCCAATGTCCGATGTTTACGGTCGATTTGTGACCAGCACATCGCGAGTTTTAGAAAACCGTTTGAATAGATTTCTAGCCAACCTAACCAAGATAGAAACCCTACTTTTAGATTTAAATCTTGTGGATTATTTCCTGTTTAAAATTAAGTTGAAGTTGACGAAAATCTGTTTTCAAAAACTAGAAATCGCTCCACACGACGTCCGTCCCGCCATTCCGGGCGACGTGGTCGCGCACCGTAAGCATCGAAAGCTGCGTAACGGTTTCGTGGTCGTGTGGGCTTTGACGGAATTCAAATTGGTCGCGTGTGCGCGACGAATTCGACGCGTATCCGTCGGAATCGCCCCGTATCCGTCCAATGCAAATTCAGTCATAACTTTGTGCACGTTCGTCAGATCGAGACGAAACTTGCGCCATCAGGACCGTATCGTTTTTCTGGTCCCATATGCCAAGTTTGGTCCAATTCTGAGACAGTTGAATCGTACGTCGTTTTGCGGGCCCCACGGTCCCACTCAACGGGCGATTTTGTGCACGGCCCGCCGGAATCCAACTTTGGATATATGGTTGGGTTAGTATCAGAAAACTGGATCCGTAGACATGTAGTTTAACAACTTTAGAGACCGTTGACTCTGGCACGCTTTTCGGTGCAAAACGGGTCCAACGGCGGACATCGTTTTGGTCCGAAATTACCGTTTTGCCCTGTGTCCAGAATTGGACGTAAGGACAGGCAATCCTAACTAATTGGACTATTCTGAGATCATTGGTATTGTTTATTTCAGCTTTCGGGGACTGTTGTACGGATTTTTGACTATAGTGGCACATTGAGTAGTTCAGATTCTCGGTTTTACCAGCAAAGGACCACAGGCGAGTACAGTTTATTGTCTGCATTTCGATATTAATTTTCACTATATTTCATTGGTTGTGTCATTAGTTATGTGATTATTTTTCTATTATAAATTGTTGAGTCAGAAATGCGAAGTACCAAGGATGTGTGATCTGACCTTAGACAGTGTAGACAGTGTAGACAGTGATTTATTATTGCAAGTAGACAGTGTAGCCAGTGATTTATTTATTGTAAAGTAGACAATGTAGACCGTGATTATTATTGCATTTAAACTGTGTAGATCATGATTATTATTTTGTAGACAATGTTTCTTTATTGCAATATTTTCTGTAGACAGTGTAGCTTTATACAATGTAGACAGTGTAACTTAGACAGTGTAGACAGTGTAACTTTAGACAGTGTAGACAGTGTCGCATAATTGTCCCGAGACCGATCACATATCAAAGGTACTGCTAGCAGTTGGGAAAAGTCTGTTGTGTCTATTTATTTACTATTGGTTTTCTGTATTTTCTGTTTATTTTCAAAACTCATAATTGATGTCTAACCTTTGTTTTATAGTCATCTTCTTTATTCGAAATTGCATTCAGTGGATTGTGCTCGTTCCATTCCTGACTGGAAACCAACATTTTCAGGTTAGCCGTGGATTCACTTAGCTTGGAAAGTGACGGGAATACTTGCAGACAAAGGCCTAGAAACTAGCTAGATAGATGAATTGTAGTCTTTCCATATTTGTACAAGTTTATATTTTTCTACAAATGTAAAACTTGTGATCTTTGTAAATTAAATTAATGTTGTGAATGAGCATTGTTTGTGATTTTGATCTTCATGGCCGTGACAGTGTTCTACCGCCGATACTGCGGCGTAGGCTGGCTTGGACACGTCTCGTATCCGTTTTAAAAAAAAATGGGTGCGGGTCGTGACAAGTTTTTGTGGTGGCCCATGCAGGTCAGTTTTCGCAAGTCATGCGAACTCGTGATAGCACTTAAGTTAGCCGTACTATTGCGAGCCTGCGACAAGGAAATGCTCATTCACGAATTAGGATTAATTTAATTTACGAGAATGACTAAGACTAGGAGTCCCTTATACAAATTTACCGATGGGTAGTCTAGGCCATGCCATTTAGATGAGGAGTTATTAAGGTTGATTGTTTGTCAGATCCCCATAGGTACACTATTACCTCTCGATATGACGACACGATCCAAAGTGGATAGATTGTTCACTTGGTAAGACAGGGCTTCATATAATTTATGATCTAACCTTGATGAGTTGGGCAAATCCTTCTCTTGCCTCTTAGATATCATCCCCATGCCTTAGTCGAACTGCCTATTTAGTTTCTATTTGCCCTAGGAATTAATATTTTGTATAAATTTTGATTATTGTTATCCCCATGCGGACCTCAAGTTAGTTTCGGTTCAAATCTTTTCCTCAATGATTGAATACACATGGAATAGACATTAGAATGTTTGTGTATCTTTTGTCTTCAATTATTTCCTCTCCGCTCAATCTTTTATTTTAAGGGTGATAGGGCAAATATTTATGCCTTATTTCATAGTCAACTTGTTTAGAAGCTCAGGGATTATTTACAGATATAGGTACGAGAATGTTAGTTAACTTATACTGGCAGGACAACAGCGCACTGTCGCTAATTATTTAAACTTTGGAGACTAGGGATTCACTGCAGCCAGCAGCGCATTGGCGAGACACGACCCCTAGAATGGAAAGAAGATTAGGAAAATATCGGTTATAGAATTTGCTAAGAGATATGACTAGTGGTCCACTCTTGATCGTAGATACCCTTGAGCCAATATTGGTGGAAGTTTGTAAGTTGGATAGCACGTCTCCCTATCTAGCATTTCGTGGTCCTTGTGACCTATTGAAGAGGATATCGACTGACACTAATAGGTTTACCTAGAATATAGAATCCAGAGTTCCATAACCCATTAGTTGACCAAGTCCTTGTGGATAAGAAGATAGTAGGAAGACCGTATAAGCAAGAACACCGGGTAAGGTTTGATTCTCGCAAAACTCGAACTATTTGTACATTCTTTCAAAAATCTCGCATAGTTGTATTTCGACTATCTTGACCAATGTTGCTACTACAGCCTAGTTTTGCAAGCTTACTCTGTTCTCGAGCTTGATTCAAGACATATGTTTAGTGGGGACGCCTGCTAACATATTGTCTAATCAGAATCAGTGTATTATGGTCTGATCAACCATGAAGCATTTGGTTCGCACTTCATTTAATTATCCTACGTGGATTGAGATGTAGCGGTATCTAGGATCTCATCCGTGACTGTATTGACAATTTCTCTTGAATTATATGTTCGCCTTTGAAACACGACATTGTATTCAATAACATCTCCCTTGAATTCTTTATCATTTTTATCTTTCACCGATTTGGAAAGACGAAAGCTCGTGATGGTAGAAAGATACAGAGTATTCCCATGGCTATAATAATGGTAGGCACAAGTGTAGCTACCATCGGCCGGTCATATGATTAAATTACTCTTCTCCCAGCGACCCTCAAACTACTATTGAGACTTTCGAGCTATCTGAATTTGAGAATGATTAGGGTTTTACCCTTAGTCAGAATGCCTACCTAGGTGACTACCTATTCTTTGAAGCCCAAAAGTTGCGAGTCTCTAATTAATTGCTGGAAGCTTGCCTTAACTAGCAACCCTTAAGCCTTGAACCAACCCTTCCTCGACCGAAGCCACAGTTAGACATGAGATGAGTGGACAATAGAGTAATCATTTACAGTGACAGTCATCCCGAGATTGGTTTCCAACAAATATTACTCTAGCTATGTAAGTTTTGATATTAAGACCTAACTAGTGTTGGAACACCACAGTCACTAGTTTAGCTAATACCATAGATTAAATACCCTGTCATATTGAGATATACCAGTTGTCAACAACAACGCATGATCACCAGCCCATACCACTAGAACCCTTATGACAATAGTCTGACCGGTTTGACACAACTAGAGATTCACGACTCAGTTGTTAGAAATCTCTTCATAGGACATGCCTTGGAGCTGGTTATCCCGTCGATAACTCTTGTACACTATGGATGGGTATGTTTCTCTATGTTATCGACCATGTGTTATTATACACCCTCGTTTCTCATTTATTGAGGAATGATCATTGACTTGACTTACATCTACCATATTTCGTTACGCCGTGCCTTATTCATCATTTACAAGAGTCGAGGTACAATATCCGGACATTGGAATTTTTCTAACCTCTTATTCCTAAAATCATATCTTAGCTTCTAAGGTGGGTAGACTGTAAGGCTCCTAAAATTTTTGGGAGTATATGAAGATTACCGATTGACTTGAATGATTTTCCACTAGAGTGACGATTAGTGCCCCCATGGACTCCCACTTTCCATTTAGATCATTCTGTGCACCCGGCCGTGTCATTAATATTCAGAGCATGAGACCAGCTGTTACCTCCCAACAAACTTCACATGCAAGATCTAGACGAGTCCACCTTCATCTAAGTATATCATGTCCCACTCAAACCCGTCCCCTTGTACTCTATTTTTATGGTACGACTTTTAGGTTAAAAGGACTAGCGGTAACCCTTACCATAGCACCTACCCGTTATACTTTCGACTTCCATTAGAGCCTCAACCCCGACTCAATCCTCTCGACCCAGTATATGGTTGTGACCTACTCGAAGCCACTATGCACCTGCCACTAGTGTACCGTCCAATTGAGGCCTCATGTGCTACTTAAACACAAAAGTCACTGAAGGCACAGTTCGAACTTTAGGACCTAGCTAACCAACTTGACTAGCAACTAACTCAATCCCCTGAGTAGAAACCTAATCTAGGATACCCTAATCTAGTAAAAGTAGTTTATCATTGAGACCTTATCTAGTCCATATAGAATGAAATCCAATGTTCATCCAACCAACGACTGATGCCCAAATAGAGAACCCATTAAGACCACAATCTTGATTTCTCAAATTTTGTTCCGTTATGGAACCTTGTTTGAATTAGAAATTCGAGAGCGAGATTTCTGTATTGCACGGATTGTAGGCCACTCTAAGTAACGAAGGGTTCTTCGACATAGCAAGTGACTGAAATATAGTAGCACAATCTAGCAGACAAGTCAGTGCTTCGTAAACACTTTTTGACGTACCGTCGAAAAATCTCTACCGCTCTTGAAACTTCATAATTGCCTTTGAATCATTCCTCCTTACCCTTCTGTCCGTTATTTCGGAGCGACGAAGATCATGCTTAGTAGAATGTCCCAATATTCTTAGCTACTTGTGTAAATTTACTTGTTAAGTTTTTGGGATTGCTTGATAGATATAAGTGGTTTATAGGCGTCATATGCAGTAGGTATCTATTGGTAGGATTGCTAGCAACTAATTAGAAGATTATGAGATTTTAGTTGAGGAGTAGTGTGAACAAAGGTGGGTAGAAGTCCTCGATGATTCGTAGTTACGAAATGGCAAGGAGGAAGACATAAATACTTCTGAGGAATTAACATTTGAGAAGATTGTGGTAATAGAGGATTTATTTTATTTACTTTTGAATTTTAGGCATGTTTATGAGTTAGAATTTCGAGGACGAAATTTTTTAAGGTGGGTAGATTTGTAGCTCCCCTTCCCAAAAATTTTGGAATATTTTAATATTAAAATATTTTATTGGTGATTTTTAGATTTTATAAATAATTAATTATTGGCTTATCGAATTTTTGTTATTTTATTATCATTATTTTATTGAGGTTATATAGTATTAATATTATTGTTATGGTTATTGAAAATAAACTACTTATTATTAATAGTTATTATTAACTTATTCTTTAACAAAAGAATAAATTATATGTGTATAAAAATATATATGTATATGTATATAGCTATAAAATATATACGTATATAGATAATTGTGTGCATGTGTACATATATATATGAATATGTATTGGTGTGTGTAAAGATATATATATGCATGGATACAGTGATAATATTGTGATGTAAATATTCTAGAGGCTTTATAGTATTTTTCTAGTTTTTATTTAGAAGTATATAAAAGTATATATGTATTAAACCTGTGTGTATGTATATATGAATGTATATTAATACAATATCTATACAAAGATATATAGATTACTACATTTAGTTACATATATTAGTAATAAATCATAGCCAAGGAGCTGGCCCAGAGCTCCCCGGCCGAGCAAGTCTCCCACAGTCCACCCAGCTAACAATTAGGCAACAAGTGCATGGTGGTGGCCTATGTTATTATTGTGAATATATATTATAGTAGTGAATTTAATTGAATTGAAATGAAATGAATTTCAAATATGTATTTGTTGCATGTTGCTGCAACAACAACATGCATGCGTGCAACCATGCATCGGCCCACTTAGCTAGCCCACAGCACAGAGTTCTCCAGGCCAAAGTCCAACCCCCATTCCTCAGACCCGAGCGCATACAACCCGAACTCCCCACAGGGTCTCAGCCGAGGAAAGAAACCGCAGCAACTTATACATATCGACACGGAGCCGAGCCCAGTTTCCCCCCCCCCAAGTTCCCACTGGGCCGAGCCCAGCTGACCCCAACTCACGAGCCCATCAGCTCGAGCACAGGAACCCCCGCGTTCCTCTGTATAACCCGAGCCGCGCGAGAGTATTTAGGGAGAGCGAGATCGAGGGAGGAGTTAAACATCGAAACCCTAACAACTGAAACGCCGCCCCAACCCCCGACCCTGGGCGCCTTCCCGCGCGCACGAGCGCACTACCGCGGGCCGCCGCCCGCCGGCCAGACCGCGCGGAGGCAACGCGCACACGCGCGCGCGCGGAAAAGCAGGAACGACAGCAGTAGCGTGGGGTATCGAACCCACTTCGCAGCGACTGTTCGTCGCACACCGTGGATTGTTTCGCCCCCCGTCTTCTCTGGTAAACTCACAACCTATACGCCTTCTAATGTCTTCAAGTGCTGTTCTTTAGATCGCCTTAATCTGTCCGTAAAATCGACGTGAAAGTCGACGAAAATCTGCTCGAGAAACAGAGCAAAAACTGCCCCAATGTCCGATGTTTGCGGTCGATTTGTGACCAGCACATCGCGAGTTTTAGAAAACCGTTTGAATAGATTTCTAGCCAACCTAACCAAGATGGAAACCCTACTTTTAGATTTAAATCTTGTGGATTATTTCCTGTTTAAAATTAAGTTGAAGTTGACGAAAATCTGTTTTCAAAAATTAGAAATCGCTCCACACGACGTCCGTCCCGCCATTCCGGGCGACGTGGTCGCGCACCGTAAGCATCGAAAGCTGCGTAACGGTTTCGTGGTCGTGTGGGCTTTGACGGAATTCAAATTGGTCGCGTGTGCGCGACGAATTCGACGCGTATCCGTCGGAATCGTCCCGTATCCGTCCAATGCAAATTCAGTCATAACTTTGTGCACATTCGTCAGATTGAGACGAAACTTGCGCCATCAAGACCGTATCGTTTTTCTGGTCCCATATGCCAAGTTTGGTCCAATTCTGAGACAGTTGAATCGTACGTCGTTTTGCGGGCCCCACGGTCCCACTCAACGGGCGATTTTGTGCACGGCCCGCCGGAATCCAACTTTGGACATATGGTTGGGTTCGTATCAGAAAACTGGATCCGTAGACATGTAGTTTAACAACTTTAGAGATCGTTGACTCTGGCACGCTTTTCGGTGCAAAGCGGGTCCAACGGCGGACATCGTTTTGGTCCGAAATTACCGTTTTGCCCTGTGTCCAGAATTGGACGTAAGGACAGGCAATTCTAACTAATTGGACTATTCTGAGATCATTGGTATTGTTTATTTCAGCTTCTGGGGACTGTTGTACGGGTTTTTGACTATAGTGGCACATTGAGTAGTTCAGATTCTCGGTTTCACCAGCAAAGGACCACAGGCGAGTACAGTTTATTGTCTGCATTTCGATATTGATTTTCACTATATTTCATTGGTTGTGTCATTAGTTATGTGATTATTTTTCTATTATAAATTGTTGAGTCGGAAATGAGAAGTACCAAGGATGTGTGATCTGACCTTAGACAGTGTAGACAGTGTAGACAGTGTAGACAGTGATTTATTATTGCAAGTAGACAGTGTAGCCAGTGATTTATTTATTGTAAAGTAGACAATGTAGACCGTGATTATTATTGCATTTAAACTGTGTAGATCATGATTATTATTTTGTAGACAATGTTTCTTTATTGCAATATTTTCTGTAGACAGTGTAGCTTTATACAATGTAGACAGTGTAACTTAGACAGTGTAGACAGTGTAACTTAGACAGTGTAGACAGTGTAACTTTAGACAGTGTAGACAGTGTCGCATAATTGTCCCGAGACCGATCACATATCAAAGGTACTTCTAGCAGTTGGGAAAAGTCTGTTGTGTCTATTTATTTACTATTGGTTTTCTGTATTTTCTGTTTATTTTCAAAACTCATAATTGATGTCTAACCTTTGTTTTATAGTCATCTTCTTTATTCGAAATTGCATTCAGTGGATTGTGCTCGTTCCATTCCTGACTGGAAACCATCATTTTCAGGTTAGCCGTGGATTCACTTAGCTTGAAAAGTGACGGGAATACTTGCAGACAAAGGCCTAGAAACTAGCTAGATAGATGAATTGTAGTCTTTCCATATTTGTACAAGTTTATATTTTTCTACAAATGTAAAACTTGTGATCTTTGTAAATTAAATTAATGTTGTGAATGAGCATTGTTTGTGATTTTGATCTTCATGGCCGTGACAGCGTTCTACCGCCGATACTGCGGCGTAGGCTGGCTTGGACACGTCTCGTATCCGTTTTAAAAAAAAACGGGTGCGGGTCGTGACAACGTATTTTGACTCGTATTGCATGTTTCCCTGCTTGAATTATTCTAGCATTTCATTGATTTGGTTTATTCTTGGGTTGGTTCGGCTTGGCTTGGTTTGCTTTGGTTCATCATGAACCAAGGGTGAACCCTCCTACCTACCACCACCCTCCTTATTTATAACCTCCTTCATTTTCTCTCTCATCATTATTTCCTTCCTTCTTCATTTACTCTCCACCATTACTTCTTCAACCACCAGAAAGAGGGAGAGCCTAGGCAAGTGCAAACTTGCTTCATGATGGATCTCATGTTTTATTGTTCTATTCTCTTCCTTACTAGATTTTAAGCCTCTTTAGAACTGGAAGTTTTCGGTTTTGATGGTTATATTTTTGTAGATCTAAGTTTTAAGTTCCTTCTTGTTTAGTTTTCTTGATTTTGATCTCTAAAAACTTGGTATTTCCAAAAACTAGTGGTTTCATGTTGTAGAGAATTTGATTTCATACAGTTTTGGCTTTTGTTTCGCTTGATTTTGACTCCGGATGAGGAAGTTATGGCCATTACAAGTTTTCGGAACTTTTATGGCTGAACTTGCTGTTTGGGGACGATGAACCCCATGCGCCGGGAACCTCATGCGCCCGGGAGGCCATGCGCCGGGAGGCCATGCGCCGTGAAGTCCCGGCAACGCATCCCTTAACTCCGAGCGTGTCATGCGCGTAGGTTCCCTACGCGCATGTACTGAAGACGCAACGTGAGTTTCTCATGCGCCGATTTGTACAGGAATCTCATGCGCCGATTTGTGCAGGAATCTCATGCGCCGATTCGTGCAGGAATCTCATGCGCCGATTCGTACAGGAATCCTATGCGCCGATTCCTGCAGGAATCTCAAGCGCCGATTTGTACAGGAATCTCATGCACCGATTTGTGCAGGAATCTCATGCGCCGATTCGTGCAGGAATCCCATGCGCCGATTTATGCAGGAATCTCATGTGCCGATTCGTGCAGGAATCCCATGCGCCGATTCGTGCAGGAATCTCATGCGCCGGAATTGCTCTATTTTGCTATTTTTGCTTGTTTAAGTTGTTTTGTAGCTAGAATCTTGAAAAACTCAAAACATGAAAGTTGTAGATCTTTTTCTTGGCTTCAAGAATATGTCACTAGTTATTTTATGCAAGTTTCTCTCATTCATGATAATGTAAGGATAGAACACGATAGTGGCCTGTTAAGGCGCACTCTTGACAAGTACCAAGTGGACATGACATGACCTGATAGTGGCCCGCCGTGGCGTACTCCTGACAAGTATACCTGACATGATATACCTCGGATTGCTGTTACAATGGCTAACATGACATGACATGACTTGATAAGTATAAAGAACCTGGACACCGTGGACGATTGTGCTTGTGCAATGAACCAGTCTTGTCTTGTATCATGCTTAGGATGGGACCCCTGAGTACCACGGTCAGGGGTACCTACTGAAATGGACTAAGGCTAATAACTAGATTAACACAGTAGTCATGAAGAGATTTCCCAGCTACAGGCAATCCCGTTACCTGGACGCGCTTGGGATCTGTAGCCTGCCGTCGAGTAGGACACATTTCCAGCACACTGTCATGTGTTGCACCCTTATTGTACTAATATTCTCCTGGATAACCTGGATGGTCTGCAGGGCTTGTGGCTGTGGAATATTCTCATTGCATCTTGCTAGTAACTAGGCCTGTGACAACCCTAGTTAGTTAAAGTATCAAGCCGTACTTATTGCTTGGCCGTGAATGATTGAATGGAGTCTAACCCTGTCTATTCTTGCCTCGATCCTGTACAAGATTATTACATGGCATGATTACTTGTGCTTGTTTTTTTATAATAAAGATCAGGGACCAGTTCTGTTCAGGCGAAGGGTTACAACCCCGATCCTTGTTTGGTTTACGGGTTGTAACCTGGCTCCCGGAGCAGTTCTGTGTTCTCTCTTCGTTTATTGTCTTGTTGTACCCCATGACTTGCTCGACATGCTTTACCTTACTTCGAGATCGTGATTATTTGTACTGGCCTTATTGATAAATGGTGGGGATACCAAGTTCCGTTGAGACGAAGAGTTACAACCCCGGTCTTTGTTTGGTTTACGGGTTGTAACTTGGTTATCTGAATAGTCCCATGGTTATCTCATCGTATATCACCTGCCATGCTTTTCTTTAATTACTGTCTTTTATTATGTAATTATATTCTTGTGCTAATTGCTGGTTTTAGTTCCTAAGTGAAGCCTCCTTTGTGGCACTTGCTCTTTCTGGGGTCTGACCCAGCTGGTTTTGTATGGCCAGATTCCAGAGCAGCTCCAGAGAATCTACCGATTTTCCAGTCCGATGGTGAACACCAGGCGTAACCAGGACAACGAGTGGGTTATTTTTGGCTCTTCCACTTTATTGTAAAAATATTCTTTTGAGGCGTTTAGCCGACGAGCACCTGTTTGGCTCGTATTGCACCTTTACTTACTGTCTGCCTACGGGCTGTAACATGGTTGGCAACCTAGGGTTGATCATGTATGACTGAAACTCTTGCTAGTCCTCACATTTTGTAACGACTAGCTTCATGATCAGCTGAATATGTAATGTTTGGGACGCCTTACTATTGTATATTTGGTGATCTTATATCTTGTGACATTTACTTACTTGTTTGTGATTGAGACACTAGGCTTGTTATTGACCATAGGAGACTGATGGCTTGTAGATAAACCCTCATATATCTAGACAGCCGTGACTGTATGATGAGATGGATTCCATTTTATTATACGTAGCTGGCTATGTCCGTCCCCGCTCTCCAGTATTCTGGCTTGTGGGGCGTGACATGGTTTTAGTGGTAGCCCATGCAGGTCTTGTAAATTAAGATATGTGAGGGTTTACCGAATAGATGTCTCAATCTGTACTCGCCCTTGATCTCTGTTCGTATCCTCTGAATCCCTGAATTCTTGATCTGATCATATGCTTGTATCGTTGATTTGTCTGGTCCTTCCTTATTGTTCCCATGTCGTCTTCTTCAGCGGCATTGAACCTGGACCTGCCGATCAGCAAGGCGGATCACCTCCCGTGGACCAGCAGCAACCAGAAGATCAAGCCCAGCACTCAGGAGCAGCCTCCCGAGTCGTACCTACTGGAGGAGAGCCGCCAGTTCAGTCAGTCCAGCCTGCAGATCCTGATGATGGCACTTTGGTGGGTCTCATCAGATCATTGTTAGCTTCCCAGGATCGTAGAGGCGATGCCTTGCACCAGGCAGTGGAAGATGCTCTGAACAGAGACGGTCATCAAAGGAACAGCGCGGCCAACAGCTTCAAGCGCTTGAACCCTCCATTCTTCGATGGTAGTGAAGATGCTATCGCAGCAGATGCTTGGCTTCAGGACACAGAGGTGATTCTCGAAGCAGCCAGGACCCCAGAGAACGAGAAGGTGGCAGTTGTGCGCCTGTAGTTGTTAGATCTTGCCCGCAGCTGGTGGGCAGCACAGACCGTGGGACTAGTGGCACCTATCGCTTGGGCAGTATTTCATGAGAGATTCCAGACGAAGTACTTCGATGCGGTGGCTCGGTAAGATCTACAGACCAGGTTCACCAATCTGAAGCAAAGAGGCAGAACGGTCGACGGGTATGCGATCGAGTTCTCCAAGCTTAGTCGGTTTGCTCCCACCTTGGTGGCAATCGAGTTTGACAGAGCCCAGCGGTTCCAGCAAGGGCTCCACCTTGAAATTTTGTTGGCAGTGGAACAGTTTGAGCATCAGACTTTTGATGCAGTATTGAGAGCAGCCCGGAGGCATGAGTATACCTCCCAGAGGATCGTGGATAGGACCGGAGGTCGGAAGCGATCTCACGGCCAGATGAATCAGTCTTCAGCACCAGTCCCGGCAGCTAGGGCTTTGACAATTGGAACTCCGAGGTAGGCGGCCTCAGTGACGTCGGTCACGTACCCTCAGCAACAGAAGCCGAAGCAGTCTTCCGCAATGGGCTGCACTCATTGTGGGAAGCCAGGACACGTTGTTTCAGAATGTCGCAGAGCACAGGGATTGTGCTTGGCTTGTGGAGCACCGGACCACAAGATAGGGTCCTGTCCGAATAGGGCCAGTTCGTCATCGGCCCAGACTAGTCCCTCGGTAAGGGGACCAGCACCAACACCAGTACAGCAGCAGTACCAGCCTCCGAGGCCATTGCCGCCTCAGACCCAAGTATTCCAGCAGCAAGGACCCCAATAGTATGCCCTGGTCCAAGCTCAGATTCAGAACCGGCAGAGAGGTTCCTAGCAGGATATCTTCCCTCTTTCTCGTGCCTTCGATTTCCTTGCTTACATACATGATTGCATGATTGATTGCTTAGTATAGCTTGCCTGAGATTAGTATAGCTTGTTCTTGTCCCTCTAGCCTCTTAATTAAATTCCGAAGACGGAATTCTTTTAAGGTGGGTAGAGTTGTAATGCCCATATCTCGTATTACGTATTTGGAATACGTGTACGTATTTTGACTCGTATTGTATGTTTCCCTGCTTGAATTATTCTAGCATTTCATTGATTTGGTTTATTCTTGGGTTGGTTCGGCTTGGCTTGGTTTGCTTTGGTTCATCATGAACCAAGGGTGAACCCTCCTACCTACCACCACCCTCCTTATTTATAACCTCCTTCATTTTCTCTCTCATCATTATTTCCTTCCTTCTTCATTTACTCTCCACCATTACTTCTTCAACCACCAGAAAGAGGGAGAGCCTAGGCAAGTGCAAACTTGCTTCATGATGGATCTCATGTTTTATTGTTCCATTCTCTTCCTTACTAGATTTTAAGCCTCTTTAGAACTAGAAGTTTTCGGTTTTGATGGTTATATTTTTGTAGATCTAAGTTTTAAGTTCCTTCTTGTTTATTTTTCTTGGTTTTGATCTCTAAAAACTTGGTATTTCCAAAAACTAGTGGTTCCATATTGTAGAGAATTTGATTTCATGCAGTTTTGGCTTTTGTTTCGCTTGATTTTGACTCCGGATGAGGAAGTTATGGCCATTACAAGTTTTCGGAACTTTCATGGCTGAACTTGCTGTTTGGGGACGATGAACCCCATGCGCCGGGAACCTCATGCGCCCGGAAGGCCATGCGCCGGGAGGCCATGCGCCGTGAAGTCTCGGCAACGCATCCCTTAACTCCGAGCGTGTCATGCGCGTAGGTTCCCTACGCGCATGTACTGAAGACGCAACGTGAGTTTCTCATGCGCCGATTTGTGCAGGAATCTCATGCGCCAATTTGTGCAGAAATCTCATGTGCCGATTCGTGCAAGAATCTCATGCGTCGATTCGTGCAGGAATCCTATGCGCCGATTCCTGCAGGAATCTCATGCGCCGATTTGTACAGGAATCTCATACGCCGATTTGTGCAGGAATCTCATGCACCGATTCGTGCAGAAATCCCAAGCGCCGATTTGTGCAGAAATCTCATGCGCCGATTCGTGCAGGAATCCCATGCGCCGATTCGTGCAGGAATCTCATGCGCCGGAATTGCTCTATTTTGCTATTTTTGCCTGTTTAAGTTGTTTTGTAGCTAGAATCTTGAAAAACTCAAAACATGAAAGTTGTAGATCTTTTTCTTGGCTTCAAGAATATGTCACTAGTTATTTTATGCAAGTTTCTCTCATTCATGATAATGTAAGGATAGAACACGATAGTGGCCTGTTAAGGCGCACTCTTGACAAGTACCAAGTGGACATGACATGACCTGATAGTGGCCCACCGTGGCGCACTCCTGACAAGTATACCTGACATGATATACCTCGGATTGCTGTTGCGACGACTAACATGACATGACATGACTTGATAAGTATAAAGAACCTGGACACCGTGGACGATTGTGCTTGTGCAATGAACCAGTCTTGTCTTGCATCATGCTTAGGATGGGACCCCTGAGTACCACGGTCAGGGGTACCTACTGAAATGGACTAAGGCTAATAACTAGATTAACACAGTAGTCATGAAGAGATTTCCTAGCTACAGGCAATCCCGTTACCTGGGCGCGCTTGGGATCTGTAGCCTGCCGTCGAGTAGGGCACATTTCCAGCACATTGTCATGTGTTGCACCCTTATTCTACTAATATTCTCCTAGATAACCTGGATGGTCTGCAGGGCTTGTGGCTGTAGAATATTCTCATTGCATCTTGCTAGTAACTAGGCCTGTGACAACCCTAGTTAGTTAAAGTATCAAGCCGTACTTATTGCTTGGCCGTGAATGATTGAATGGAGTCTAACCCTGTCTATTCTTGCCTCGATCCTGTACAAGATTGTTATATGGCATGATTACTTGTGCTTGCTTTTTTTACAATAAAGATCAGGGGACCAGTTCTGTTCAAGCGAAGGGTTACAACCCCGGTCCTTGTTTGGTTTACGGGTTGTAACCTGGCTCCCGGAGCAGTTCTGTGTTCTCTCTTCGTTTATTGTCTTGTTGTACCCCATGACATGCTCGACATGCTTTACCTTACTTCGAGATCGTGATTATTTGCACTGGCCTTATTGATAAATGGTGGGGATACCAAGTTCCGTTCAGACGAAGAGTTACAACCCCGGTCCTTGTTTGGTTTACGGGTGGTAACTTGGTTATCTGAATAGTCCCATGGTTATCTCATCGTATATCACCTGCCATACTTTTCTTTAATTACTGTCTTTTATTATGTAATTATATTCTTGTGCTAATTGCTGGTTTTAGTTCCTAAGTGAAGCCTCCTTTGTGGCACTTGCTCTTTCTGGGGTCTGACCCAGCTGGTTTTGTATGGCCAGATACCAGAGCAGCTCCAGAGAATCTACCGGTTTTCCAGTCCGATGGTGAACACCAGGCGTAACCAGGACAACGAGTGGGTTATTTTTGGCTCTTCCACTTTATTGTAAAAATATTTTTTTGAGGCGTTTAGCCGACGAGCACCTGTTTGGCTCGTATTGCACCTTTACTTACTGTCTGCCTACGGGCTGTAACATGGTTGGCAACCTAGGGTTGATCATGTATGAATGAAACTCTTGCTAGTCCTCATATTTTGTAACGACTAGCTTCATGATCAGCTGAATATGTAATGTTTGGGACGCCTTACTATTGTATATTTGGTGATCTTACATCTTGTGACATTTACTTACTTGTTTGTGATTGAGACACTAGGCTTGTTATTGACCATAGGAGACTGATGGCTTGTAGATAAACCCTCATATATCTAGACAGCCGTGACCGTATGATGAGATGGATTCCATTTCATTATACGTAGCTGGCTATGTCCGCCCCCGCTCTCCAGTATTCTGGCTTGTGGGGCGTAACAGCTTTACAAACAACTCATTTTTTCGAAGTGTCTGGAGCACGGCCCGTAGATGTTCTGCATGCTGCACCCTGTCCTTTGAGTAGATGAGAATATCGTCAATAAAGACTACCACAAATTTATCAAGAAAGGGTCAAAATACCCGATTCATTAGATCCATGAAGGCGGCAGGGGCGTTCGTCAGGCCGAATGGCATCACCAGGAACTCGTAGTAGCCGTACCGAGTACTAAAGGCAGACTTTTGCACGTCGTCTGACTTGATCTTGAGTTGATGATAGCCCGAGCGGAGATCAATCTTCGAAAATACCGAGGCGCTTTGCAGTTGATCGAATAAGTCATCTATACGGGGCAATGGGTACTTGTTCCGGATGGTGGCCTTGTTCAGCTCTCGGTAATCGACGCCCAGACGCATGGAACCATCCTTCTTCTTCACGAATAACACGGGCGCTCCCCACGGTGAAATACTAGGCCAAATAAATCCTCTGTCGAGTAACTCTTGTAACTGGACCTTGAGTTCCTTCAGCTCGGCGGGAGCCATTCTGTACGGGGCCTTGGAAATCAGTCGAGTATCGGGGAATATATCGATGCTGAACTTGATTTCTCGGTCGGGGGGCATGCCGGGTAGCTCGTCCGGGAACACATCGAGAAATTCTGCCATAATGTCGGTCTGACCCGCGTTTGCACCATCCTGTCGCATGTCTCGAACGGACGCCAAATAGCCTTCGCACCCAGAATGCAGCATCCTTCGAGCAGAAATTGCCGAGATCAACATGCAGGTCGACGACGCCTCACCACACGAAAAGCAGAATTCAGGCACTCCTTGTCACGACCCTCACCCTGAAGAGGGGCACGAGCATGTGGTTACGTCCAGCCTACGTCGCAGTATCGGCGGTAGAACGCTGTATATAGGGTCTGTAAATACTACGACTAAACAGATAAATGTACCTGTACAGTATATACACTCCGAATGGAGGTGACATGGCAATACAGTCTCAATCACATATATCAAAACTAAGGTAGATAGCATGGAAAAGAAATATGATAGATAAAACAGGAAATGAGTCCAAAATCCACAAGTCAGAGCTAAACACAAACATCTAAAGTCTCAGAAAATATATGTAATAGATACTACAAAACTGAAATATACTAGCTGGCTCGCAGGCCAGACAAACCTAACTAAACTATGCTACTCCGGGTGAGCAAAGTCTAGTGGTTCTACCAACAAGCCACAGTCTAAATCTAATCCATCAGACTCAACCCCATAGTAGGTCGGGCAATTAGCCTCTGAATTATTTGTAAAATTTGTCAACGGTATCCTGTCAGGAAAATGAGCAAGTACAAACACCAACAGCAGTTCCATATGAATTGAGAAATACTATAAGAGACAACAATAATGAAATACAAGACAAAGATATAGACGACTTAGGAACCATTTGAAAGCCGAGTTACAACCCTTGAACCAAACAAGGACCGAGATTATAACCCTTCTTTCAAACAGAACTTAGTCTCAAATTATGGTACAGTATAAAAGCAGGTAGAGCATGTGAGAAATGGAATCATAGCATGGTGAGAAGTACAAAAAGTAAAGCTGAACTGGAATATAAGATACGCTAATAAATGTAAAAGGTGATTTGAACTATTAGAGCGATATGTGATCGGCTAGGGAGTCAAGGGAAAGTTATCTACTTGGTCCGACAATCCGCGGTGTCCTCAACGGAGAGTCATGCCGTCCAACATGGATAACTGGCAATGGGGTATCTGCTACACCCTACGTGAGGTGAGGGTGGCGCTAGCAAAATAGTTACAGGGAGGCTTTGATCACATAACCCCTAATAATTCCCCCATCCCCGAATAGTATCACGGATCTGGACATGGCACGTCATGACACAGGGTTCGAGAGCAGGGGGCCAGCCCACTCCCAAATAAATGTCTATATAAGCACAGAAACACAGAAATATCATATACCCATATACCAAGAGAGTCTAGGAATAACATCTCATGACAGGATCCGACGCATACTAGTCCATGAACCGTCGTGTCAGGAATTATGTAAAATACTACAACTGAATCGGATATAGTAGATATCAAGACAATGAAAACTATCAGTGAATGTACTCGCCTGTGGTCCTGAGCTGATAAGGTGAACAGACGCTCAGAGAAATCACAGACCTAAAATAAGATACTATATGTCAAAACATGGTTTAATAATGAAAAAAAAGCTAATCTAGTCATGATATGCAAGCCTAAGTCAAAACTAGGTCAAACTAAGTCACACCAAGCTAAACTAGGTCATACTAGGCCAAATTAGAACAAACAAGGTCACAGGAAGTCAATCCAAGTCAAACTAGGTAAATGTTGACTAACAGTTGACTTTCAGTCAACTGGTCAACTCTGGTTTGGTTTTGGGTTAATTCTAGGTAAAGTGTTGACTCGTAGTTGAGTTTGATCAAAAAGTCAACTCTTGGTCAACGGGGGTCAAAACTAGACTAAACTACCCTTATCTAACCATTACCTACCAAGACAACCTATTTCTAACCCCATCTTAACAATCAAAACCCTTTCTTAGACTTTACCCCAAAATCCTACTTTTACCCTCTAAGATACTGATTTGTATCTTAGGATACTCACTCATCTATATCCTAAGACAACTAACGTAGATATTAGATACTAGTAAGATACCAACCTATATCTTACCCCAAGATACCATATACCTTAGCCCTATTGATATCCTAATATCAATACCTTAGTTGAAAACCTAATACCTTAGTCTAGGTATAAATACCTTAACTACCAAGATACCAATCTTAGATATCTAATATCTATCATAAGCTACTAGCTAACCAATAACTTAGATTTCTAACCTTAGTTATCTAGGTAAACCCAATACCTTACCTTGTAATAAGGTAGACCCATTACCTTAAGGTAAGATAAACCATTACCTTGGTTGGAAACTAAAACCTTAACCTCTAATACTAATACCTTAAATATCTAGCCTCTAACCATTCACCCTAATTATTAGATAGACAATACCTTATTAGCTAATACCTTAGTATAAAGTAAACCCCCTCTACCTTGTAGGTAAGTCCCCTTTATCTTGTAGGTAAATACATTACCTTAAGGTACTAGGCAAATACCTAAAATATCCTAAGATACCACTATGGTATCTCAAGATATCACTCTATATCCTAACTTATACCTCTAATATAAGATACTAACCAACTCTAACATATAACTTCTAACCATCTATTCTAACTTATAAACCTAACACAACTAACATCCACTAACTAATATCTAACCATAACATATATGTATATATATCCGTCTCTAACTCTAACCAACTAACATATGTCATCTCTAACTAACTATAACATAGACTAACACAACTAATTATCTAACTTATACAAGCTATCACTATCTAACTTCTAAGATATCTCTAACCTCTACATAGATTCTAACATAACCACTAACATACTAACATACCTATACATACAACATTTAAATTCCTCTCCACTCCAATACTAACACACACACAAACACATATACTAAATCTACCACCCTTCTCTTCTAACACACCTACACACATCTATATACAAACACGCTACCACTCAACCAAAACACAAATTACTCAACAAACCACACTAGCCTCAAGTCAAATAGGATGGCATGATCCTCCCAACTCTCTCACCTTCACAATACACACACTATACTACCATCTATACAACATCAAACACACACTAGCACATATCCTCTATCAATCTCACTTCTCTCCACTAACCACACACATCCTTATCTCATTCAAACACACACACTATACTAACATATATTATATAACAATAATATATATATATATATATATATACATATATGTACTATATCATACATATTCTTGACAATCTATGATACCTACATTCACATGATATCTATACTAGGCTCATAGGTTACACAAAATGCCTACGTCGCATAGTTACTCTTGTACTTAAAACTAATACTGTACCAATTGGACCTTCACTAAATTCTAGGATTAAAGTATGTTATAGCTCTTCGTGTTAGCTTTCCGAAACTTCAAACGGATCGTATTTTCGTGTCCGGAAGCTCCCGAAATCGCGAAAACACCGAAACGCGTTCGTCTTTCGTACATCTGACACTCAAACAATTCTACAGAAAGTTCTAGAATGAATTTGGCTTATTAAAATATATATTTGGAAAGCTAACTTCGATACGCTTCTTCTAAAAAAATGGAAGGTTAATTGGAGTTATGAGCTAAAAGTTATGACATTTCTAAGTTGCTCTAGCTACTAAAAACGTGGGTAAAAATTATGACGAATTTGGGTTATTTTGAACAAAAGAAACACATGTAGGCCAAGATACTTGGATACCAACATAGCTATCCAAATAAAACTTATTCTAACCATCTTAACTAAGATCAATCCACTCTCTAACCATCTAACCACATACACAAATAAATATATATATATATATATATATATATATATATATATATATATATATATATATATATATATATATATATATATATAAAGAGACACACCAATCTAAATATAAAATGAATATGATACAATATGATACTATAAAGAACACATTAGGAACAACTCTCTAAAAATGTAAATCTGAGATTAAAATACTAATTAATCATTCCTACAATATATATATGCATACAAGTGTCCAAAATAGGGGTTTTTTTCACTAGGACACAATCACAACACAAAGGACACTCCTATGACCTCCAAATGGACACGAAATGGACACAAATGGAGATACAACCATGAGGGTCATTCCTATGGGTTCAAAATATTCCTATATACATATAGGGATGGATTAGAGGAGAGATTATACCTTCCGGGAGAGAGATTTAAAGGAAAATCCTTCCGACACGACATCGACACGTAGAGATTCCAAAAGGACACGAACGAGCTCCGAATCCTCCCAAACTTGGCTAGCACCTTCTAACCATGTAGTAGAGGAGAAATGAAAAAGATTTGGTGGAAGAAGAGGTTAATTTGGAGATGAAATCAATGGAGGTTCCTCTCTAAATTAATTCGGGGAAGAACAAGAGAGAGAAAGTGGATGAAAACAAATGAATGAAGGAGTGACTCACTCCTTATCCCCCTCCATAGGTGGCTGCCCAAAAAGGTGAGGTGTCCCCATTAGAAAAGTCCAAAATGCCCCCACTTGACCTATTTGATTTAAATTAGGAATGGGTTAAAGGTTGAGGTCAATTTAGTCTAGTTTAAGTCTCTAATTAAACTAAACCTATCCATAAATAATTAGTCTAACTACAAACTAAAATTAATATCATGTGGACTAAAATTAATATCATGTGGGCCATTCCTAACTAGTGTGTGGGTCCCACTAGAGTCAAACTACCCCCCGGGTCCCCGTTTCAAGTCGGATTGAGTTGAAATTCGAACCCGACTCAAATAACCCCAAAACAATATCATAAATAATAAAATAAATTTCAACCCCAAAATAATATCATAAATAATAAAATAAATTTCAAAAATATTCAAAAATGCAAAATAACAAAATACCCCTGTTTCTGAAAACTGGGGGTGACAAATCTATCCACCTTAAAAAAATTTCGTCCTCGAAATTAAAACCAAGCAATCACCAATTCAAAATATCAAAATAAATTAAAGAGGTCCAATGACCAAAATACCCTTGGGCCAAAAATGACACTGAAAGTATCCTAATCACATGATTAGGCTCCAGGTCAAACAGTCCCTAGGGTTTCACTAGTAAAACATCAAAATCACAAGTCATGGCTTAAAAATTTAAAATGATTAAAATCTCCAAAATCAAAGCATGAATTAAATGACAATAATTAAATGACTAAAATTATAGCATTTTAAAATTATACTCAAATAGAAACTAGGTGCTACAAGTCTATCCACCTTAAAAGAATCATCCTCAAAAATTAAAACAAAGTAACCACAGAAAAATTCATGTAATTCGATAATCGTATGCGTCTGTCCAAAATCATGATATTCAGAATCTCCATCATGCCAGTGAGCAAGGCTACGATAATCACAGAGTCCTCGACTATGGTACATACATCTAGAATTATGGTATTTAAAATTTTTGCATTGTCGCATGCTTGGCTGCGAAAACCTTAAATTCCCACACCCGAGAAATATGACCCTAATCCGACTATATGTCCTCACTATGCCTGCTAGCATGACCCTAGAAGATTCTAAAATCTCATAATCGAGACGACCTAGGCCATACGACTTATCTCAAAAGAAAAATTACATCACAAGAACAAATTTATCAAACGATCAAGGAACAGATGAAACCGAATTTCAAGACAGTTTATAAGAAGACAAATGCGAAATGAGATCAAAAGATTGGAACCTGCTATTTGCTCTGCTACTGCCTGAGAACGAGTCACTGTCATCATGAAGACGAATTGAACCCCAGAGATCAATATGGCACAATATAAGATATTATCAAAGAAGGACAATTGAATTAAAATGCAAGAAGAGTTGTCTTGATAATCAAAAGATCAGAATTTTCCTAAAATGTGATTGAGTAACTCCTATCATACCCTAGATCCTACGTCCTAGTCGCAGGCTCGTAATTAGTACTCTAAGTCGAGCACCATTACGAGATCGTACTATTTGCGACTCTGACCTGCATGGGCCACCACAAAAACGTGTCACGACCCGCACCCTGAAGAGGGGTACGAGCACATGGTTACGTCCAGCCTACACCGCAGTATCGGCGATAGAATGCTGTATATAGGGTCTGTAAATACTGCGACTAAACAGATAAATGTACCTGTACAGTATATACACTCCGAATGGAGGTGACATAGCAATACAATCTCAATCACATATATCAAAACTAAGGTAGATAGCATGGAAAGAAAATATGATAGATAAAACAGGAAATGAGTCCAAAATCCACAAGTCAGAGCTAAACACAAACATCCAAAGTCTCAGAAAATATATGTAATAGATACTACAAAACTGAAATATAATAGCTGGCTCGCAGGCCAGACAAACCTAACTAAACTATGCTACTTCGGGTGAGCAAAGTCTAGTGGCTCTACCAACAAGCCACAGTCTAAATCTAATCCATCAGACTCAACCCCATAGTAGGTCAGACAATCAGCCTCTGAATCATCTATAAAATTTGTCAACGGTATCCTGTCAGGAAAATGAGCAAGTACAAACACCAACAGCAGTTCCATATGAATTGAGAAATACTATAAGAGACAGCAATAATGAAATATAAGACAAAGATATAGGCGACTTGGGAACGATTTGAAAGCCGAGTTACAACCCTTGAACCAAACAAGGACCGGGATTATAACCCTTTTTTCAAACAGAACTTAGTCTCAAATCATGGTACAGTATAAAAGTAGGTAGAACATGTGAGAAATAGAATCATAGCATGGTGAGAAGTACAGAAAGTAGAGCTGAATTGGAATATAAGATACGCTAATAAATGTAAAAGGTGATTTAAACTATTAGAGCGATATGTGATCGGCTAGGGAGTCAAGGGAGAGTTATCCACTTGGCCCGACAATCCGCGGTGTCCTCAACGGAGAGTCATGCCGTCCAACTTGGATAACTGGCAATGGGGTATCTACTACACCCTACGTGAGGTGAGGGTGGCGCTAGCAAAATAGTTACAGGGAGGCTTTGATCACATAACCCCTAATAATTCCCCCATCCCCGAATAGTATTACGGATCCGGACATGGCACGTCATGACACAGGGTTCGAGAGCAGGGGGCCAGCCCACTCCCAAATAAATGTCTATATAAGTACAGAAACACAGAAATATCATATACCCATATACCAAGAGAATCTAGGAATAACATCTCATGACAGGATCCGACGCATACTAGTCCGTGAACTGTCGTGTTAGGAATCATGTAAAATACTACAACTGAATCGGATATAGTAGATATCAAGACAATGAAAACTATCAGTGAATGTACTCGCCTGTGGTCCTGAGCTGATAAGGTGAACAGACGCTCAGAGAAATCACAGACCTAAAATAAGATACTATATGTCAAAACATAGTTTAATAATGAAAGGAAAGCTAATTTAGTCATGATATGCAAGTCTAAGTTAAAACTAGGTCAAACTAAGTCACACCAAGCTAAACTAGGTCATACTAGGCCAAATTAGAACAAACAAGGTCACAGGAAGTCAACCCAAGTCAAACTAGGTAAATGTTGACTAACAGTTGACTTTCAGCCAACTAGTCAACTCTGATTTGGTTTTGGGTTAATTCTAGGTAAAGTGTTGACTCGTAGTTGACTTTGGTCAAAAAGTCAACTCTTGGTCAACGGGGGTCAAAACTAGACTAAACTACCCTTATCTAACCATTACCTACCAAGACAACCTATTTCTAACCCCATCTTAACAATCAAAACCCTTTCTTAGACTTTACCCCAAAATCCTACTTTTACCCTCTAAGATACTGATTTGTATCTTAGGATACTCACTCATCTATATCCTAAGACAACTAACGTAGATATTAGATACTAGTAAGATACCAACCTATATCTTACCCCAAGATACCATATACCTTAGCCCTATTGATATCCTAATATCAATACCTTAGTTGAAAACCTAATACCTTAGTCTAGGTATAAATACCTTAACTACCAAGATACCAATCTTAGATATCTAATATCTATCATAAGCTACTAGCTAACCAATAACTTAGATTTCTAACCTTAGTTATCTAGGTAAACCCAATACCTTACCTTGTAATAAGGTAAATCCATTACCTTAAGGTAAGATAAACCATTACCTTGGTTGGAAACTAAAACCTTAACCTCTAATACTAATACCTTAAATATCTAGCCTCTAACCATTCACCCTAATTATTAGATAGACAATACCTTAGTAGCTAATACCTTAGTATAAAGTAAACCCCCTCTACCTTGTAGGTAAGTCCCCTTTATCTTGTAGGTAAATACATTACCTTAAGGTACTAGACAAATACCCAAAATATCCTAAGATACCACTATGGTATCTCAAGATATCACTCTATATCCTAACTTATACCTCTAATATAAGATACTAACCAACTCTAACATATAACTTCTAACCATCTATTCTAACTTATAAACCTAACACAACTAACATCCACTAACTAATATCTAACCATAACATATATGTATATATATCCTTCTCTAACTCTAACCAACTAACATATGTCATCTCTAACTAACTATAACATAGACTAACACAACTAATTATCTAACTTATATAAGCTATCACTATCTAACTTCTAAGATATCTCTAACCTCTACATAGATTCTAACATAACCACTAACATACTAACATACCTATACATACAACATTTAAATTCCTCTCCACTCCAATACTAACACACACACAAACACATATACCAAATCCACCACCCTTCTCTTCTAACACACCTACACACATCTATATACAAACACGCTACCACTCAACCAAAATACAAATTACTCAACAAACCACACTAGCCTCAAGTCAAATAGGATGGCATGATCCTCCCAACTCTCTCACCTTCACAACACACACACTATACTACCATCTATACAACATCAAACACACACTAGCACATATCCTCTATCAATCTCACTTCTCTCCACTAACCACACACATCCTTATCTCATTCAAACACACACACTATACTAACATATATTATATAACAATAATATATATATATATACATATATGTACTATATCATACATATTCTTGACAATCTATGATACCTACATTCACATGATATCTATACTAGGCTCATAGGTTACATAAAATGCCTACGTCGCATAGTCACTCTTCTACTTAAAACTAATACTATACCAATTGGGCCTTCACTAAATTCTAGGATTAAAGTATATTATAGCTCTTCGTGTTAGCTTTCCGAAACTTCAAACGGATCGCATTTTCGTGTCCGAAAGCTCCCGGAATCGCGAAAACACCGAAACGCGTTCGTCTTTCGTACATCTGATACTCAAACAATTCTACAGAAAGTTCTAGAATGAATTTGGCTTATTAAAATATATATTTGGAAAGCTAACTTCGATACGCTTCTTTTGAAAAAATGGGAGGTTAATTGGAGTTATGAGCTAAAAGTTATGGCATTTCTAAGTTGCTCTAGCTACTAAAAACGTGGATAAAAATTATGACGAATTTGGGTTGTTTTGAACAAAAGAAACACATGTAGGCCAAGATATTGGATACCAACATAGCTATCCAAATAAAACTTATTCTAACCATCCTAACTAAGATCAATTTACTCTCTAACCATCTAACCACACACACAAATAAATATATATATGCACAAACCACACACACCTTTATATATATATATATATATATATATATATATATATATATATATATATATATATATATATATATATATATATATATATATATAAAGAGACACACCAATCTAAATATAAAATAAATATGATACAATATGATACTATAAAGAACATATTAGGAACAACTCTCTAAAAATATAAATCTGAGATTCAAATACTAATTAATTATTCCTACAATATATATATGCATACAAGTATCCAAAATATGGGTTTTTCCCACTAGGACACAATCACAACATAAAGGACACTCCTATGACCTCCAAATGGACACGAAATGGACACAAATAGAGATACAACCATGAGGGTCATTCCTATGGGTTCAAAATATTCCTATATATATGTAGGAATGGATTAGAGGAGAGATTATACCTTCCGGGAGAGAGATTTAAAGAAAAATCCTTCCGACACGACACCGACACGTAGAGATTCCAAAAGGACACGAACGAGCTCCGAATCCTCCCAAACTTGGCTAGCACCTTCTAACCATGTAGTAGAGGAGAAATAAAGAAGATTTGGTGGAAGAAGGGGTTGATTTGGAGATGAAATCAATGGAGGTTCCTCTCTAAATTAATTTGTGGAAGAACAAGAGAGAGAAAGTGGATGAAAATAAATGAATGAAGGAGTGACTCACTCCTTATCCCCCCCATAGGTGGCTACCCAAAAAGGTGAGGTGTCCCCATTAGAAAAGTCCAAAATGCCCCCACTTGACCTATTTGATTTAAATTAGGAATGGGTTAAAGGTTGAGGTCAATTTAGTCTAGTTTTAAGTCTCTAATTAAACTAAACCTATCCATAAATAATTAGTCTAACTACTAACTAAAATTAATATCATGTGGGCCATGCCTAACTAGTGTGTGAGTCCCACTAGAGTCAAACTACCCTCCGGGTTCCCGTTTCAAGTCGGATTGAGTTAAAATTCGAACCCGACTCAAATAACCCCAAAACAATATCATAAATAATAAAATAAATTTCAAAAATATTCAAAAATGCAAAATGACAAAAATACCCCTGTTTCTGAAAACTGGAGGTGACACTCCTGGTATGCGGAAGGTGACCGTCTTTCCGGCGCAGTCTATGGTTGCGTTGCACGGCCCGAGCCAATCCATTCCCAGAATGATGTCAAAGTCCTTCATATCTAGAACTATCACGTCAAGACCGATCTTTTGACCGCCGATACAGATAATGCCGTCGGTGCAGGCTAAGTTTGTGAGTATTGGTGTGCCCGAAGGTGTGCTTACGCTCAGGTCGAGATCTAATGATATTACAGAAAATTTGTACTCGGCGGCAAAGTCCATCGATATAAAACTATACGAAGCGCCTGAATCAAATAGTACACAAGCAGGCACATTATTAAAATTTAGTATACCTGTCACGACCGTATCTGATGCATGCACTTCATCTCGAGTCATGGCGTAGACGCGGCCTTGGGCATTGGGGCGACGGTCTGGGCCATATTGCGGTACAGGTTGATGGGCTCGAGGCGCTGGGACTTGATTCCCTGGACGGTATTGTTGGGGTGCCATTGGACGGTGCTATTGGGGCGCCGTTGGGTTCGGCCTTCTGGTTGGACACTCAGCACGAGTGTGGCCCCTCTTGCCACAGTTCCAGCATCCACCCTCTGGTATCTGGCAATCGTCGATCGTGTGACCGATATTATGACATCGGTTGCAGTAAGGCCGTGGATTACGCCCTTGATATCTGCCTTGGGGCCCATTGTTCAGACGCTTGGTCACGTTGTTTCCTCCCGTGTGGCTAGGGCGTTTGTGATTATAGGTATGCACAGTGCCGGCAGCACTTAGAGGGTATTGGCATTCAAGACGGAGGGCGTGGTTGAGAGACTCCCCCATCGTTTGGTATTTAGGAATAGACACATGGGCGTAGATAGATGGTCGTAGGCCCACTTCGAACCGCCGTGCACGACTCGCCAGGGAGGGTAGGAATTCTCCAGCAAACTTGGCTAACTTGTTGAACTCTGCTGCATACTACCGTACCGTCATATTCCCTTGCCTTAGCTGCATAAATTCATTCTTCTTCTCTTATCGAACGACTTTGGGAAGGTACTCGATCTCGAACGCCTCTCGAAAGGTGGCCCAGGATATTGCCGCTGTCTCGTTGTTGCGTCTGATTGCTCGCTTTTGCACGGCCCACCAGTCGTACACGTTCAATCGGAGTGGAAGTTGAGCGCATGCGACTTTCTTGGACTCATCGACACCCAGAAGCTCGAACCGATCTTATAACTCCTCCAGCCAATCGATCGCCAACGAAGGGTCTTCAGTACCGCAAAAGGAAGTACGGAAGCTCTTTGTGAATTTTGACACGTCAAAGTTGAAACTTTTCGGTACCGCAGGCACAAGCTCGGGTACCTCCGGTTCGACTTCACTTTGTCTGGCCGCAGGCTCGGTCACGGCAGGAGTTGTCACGGAGTTGTTGTTGTTGGCCACCACTGTCTGGACTATCTGCTGAAGAGTATCAAGCTGCTTCTGCTGTAACTTGAATTGTGCATCGAATCAGGCCTCAAACTGGGTCTGGCGTGCCTCTACCTCCCGTCGATGTGCCTCTGTCTCCCGTCGATGTTGCTCATTCAGACGTTGATTCTCCTGAGCTTGTTGTTGTTGCGCTTCCAGTATGCGCAACATCCGTTCCATGGTATCGTTAGAGGGTCTGGGCCTCGAGCTACTCGAGCCGCTCGAAGCACTTTCTTCGATCGCCGCCACATTCACCGCCGCACCTTCTGGGATTTTGAAGGTAAAAATTCATTAGTCATAAAACTTATTACGGACTCCCTTGTATGGAACGACATATCTCATCGACACGAGACCAACGATTTGAGACTGGAAACTCGATACTAGAGGCCAAGGACGTAAAGCCGTGCTCTGATACCAATATGTCACGCCCCGATTCCATAGAATCGATAGTCGTCCCCCGGGCGTGATGCCGTATAAGCCTAAGTTGCGCTCGTACAAGGCATAGTCATAAGGTTATCTGAAACACAATAATAAGAGAATGCGCAGAGTAAATTGAACACACATTATAGAGAAGAAAACTTAAGCTTTATTGATAATGAACATCATTTTACAGACTCGATACAAGGGTGCCGTGCAGGCTTTTTACAAACTGACTCCATTACAAAATGAACGTCGACGAGATAGCCATTCCATACATTTCATCCCTTGATTACAACCAACAATACAAAAACTACCTGGGATGACGGGAAGTCGCTCCATCTGTCTTCTGGCCTTCGACAACGGAGTCTTCAAAAGAGATTGGATCCAAACGTCGACCGCACGGACAAAGCTTCAAAACACACGAGCGTAGCCTCCCTTCACGCGGCACGCTCCTCCTGATTTATCGCACCTGTAGAGAGAGCGAGGATCAGTACAATCAACATGTACTGGCGAGTGGCTAATTAGTTTCCAAGCTCTTATTTGGTTCAAGAATTTAGATAAAAATTTACACAACTTGCTTTTCGTGGTCTTTCTAACCATCCTAGGTATTTTCATACGAAGCATGTTGACGAAACATAAACCAAGCAAGTTATACCAGAATTTCCCTCGGCAGAGCGCGCCGTGCGACAAAAACTTACCATCACCTTCCCTGTTAGTTGATAACAATTTATATCAAGTGTTTGATGTGGAGGTCACTGGCATTAACTAGCCATCTTGGACATAGCCTGGTAATACGGGACCCTTGTAACACAAGTAGCGAGCTCCGATGCAAGTCCCCGTCTTACCGATTGCCTATTACCCAGCTCGGCTATAACCTGTTTCTTCCTAGGCCGAGTCGGTCCCGTGGCCCCGGGTTGCCGCTCGAAGAAACCATCGCCCTTGTCGACAAGTTATCCATGACCTTGATAGGTTAACAAGGTATATTTGGGGTACCGTTGGGGCTTGTTATGTAATCGATTTATTTACTTGGTTGTTTTGCAGGCCTAAAATAATTCTATCTCTTTTATACACAACTCATCTTTTTTTCTTCTAGCACATAGGACTTGTATTCTTCAAGCGATTCATTCAAATTCGATATCATTACCCGAGTTCTCATTTTGAAATAGAGGGTCGAGACGAAGGAGGTCAGCCACTCACCTTGAGTTTTTACTTGAGGCGAGAGACTGGTTGGCCGCGCTAGACGTCGCCTACGCGATCACCTGAAATCGCACAAGCAACCGATTAGAACACTGTATTAGGCAAGAAATTTGATAGGAAATACGAGTTCGAAATATAAGCCATGAAAAACATCGAAAACATTCACGAAAATGTATTCAGAAAACCAAAGCCAAAACCAACGCAAGCGGCGTGAAAAAATAGAGCAACGGGAGGTCTCTCCCGACTCAGCCGCAGAGTCAATCCTCGAGACGCTACCCGCTGAATATGGGACTTGGTTTCGAAGAAGCCATTCCATAACGTGGAATGGATCTTAATTCAACCATTTCCGTTCGATCGATTCGATCGATCCCGACCTATCGGTCCCGACCGAGTCGATAGCGACAGTGTTCCTTTCTCGTGCACCCCGTGGACGGAGAACGGGGCACGATGTAGGGACGGGGCACTACAGTGTATCTCTATATTAGAATGTATTATATATTAGATGTATTTTGACTTGTGTATGTGATTTATGGTTTGGTTCATAGGCATGGTATAGCCTATGGCCTATGGGTGACTTGAATGCCTAGTTGGAGTCTAGATTAGACTTGTATAGCCTTGTTAGACTTAGAATAGACTAGTTAGACTAGTATAGACTTGTTTGACTTAGGTTTGACCTAGTTGACCTAGTTTGAGTTCTAGGGTTGACCAGAGTTGACCAAGGGTTGACTTTGGTCTAGATTGACCTAGATTCATGTAGAATGCATTGTAGTGCATCTTATTACCATTCTGGACTTGTTGTGACTTGTGCTGTTCTAATAGGAGCCAGACACCACTCCTCGGACAGTACTTTCATCTTGGACATTCAGATAGCAGGCGAGTATATTCTCTTATCATTTCATATCCTGTTTAGGAGTATATTTCCTGCTTTAGATTACTTTACATGATGCTGACACGTTGGAAACACGGATTAGTACTATATGGATCTGGTTGAGCGATGTTATCCCTTTAGCGGATACATCGGGTATTCGTGTTTGTGTACTTCATCGTGAGCATCGTGTACTCTTTGTATTCGTGACCTTCGTGTACGAAATATGTGAATCGTGTATAATCATATATTCACATGACCTTCGTGTACAATAACATAATTTGGCTAGATCCTTGTGTATTGATTAGGACGGGAGAGTAGAAGTGGTTATGTATTCAATCAAGTAGATTACTCGTGTACAAACCTCTGTAGATTACTCGTGTACAACATCGTACCGTTTACATAACCATCTTGTGCTCTGAATCACTAGCACTGTTAGTTCTCTATATACTGTAGCTATTTACTTACAGTCTCTCTCTTTTTATCATGTTATTTCTTCAGTTTCCTGTATCTTACTCTCTAGCATGTTTATATTTCCTAACCTGTTATGATTTTGTTGAGATGTACTGTACTCGCTCCCGTCCTGACTGGACCTGTTGAAAATTTTACAGTGAATGATGAGGCTCTGGTGTCTACCCACTATGGTGCAGCTTTAGACACTTGTGACTTGGACCCACTAGCAGTTGATGACACTCCCCTAGATTAGGATGTCTTTATTATCTTTCCTGGATTACTGTATTGAGATTCTGAGATGTTATTTGGGATATGTATTTTTATTTAGACACTTAGACTTCTGGATTGTATCTCTGTGTTTCCATTCTGGTTATCTATCTATCAATCTATCTTTTCATGCTCTACCTTAGATGTGATTGAGACTGTATCTGCTATGTCACCTCCATTCGGAGAGTATATACTGTACATGTACCTTTATATTGTTAGATATTTGACCTAGGACATCGTTCTATCGCTGACACTGCGGCGTAGGGTGGGCGTTGTTACGTGCTCGTACCCTTACAGTGGGTGCGGGTCGTGACACACTGTACACCACTTTTCAAAAGGGACGCCTATTACTTTTTTGAATGTCATTGACATGTGGAAACCCATGCTTAATAGACGCTTGATCATGGCCAAGTGATGTGCATGTTTTTCGAGAAACTCGAAGTAGTGCACCACGTTCAATATAGATGACAGCTTATCATGCCACATGGATTTATGTGCATCATTCCAGTATGGCGCTTCATCATTGAGGCGCATTTAAGAAAACTGGGCGCATTCTTGGAAGGGCGTCTATCTCAATCAGGGGTGCCTAAATCTGTACTGTCAGACTTCATGATGGCATAATTTGAGAAATTCTTGCCATGTGGCCATTCACTCTGAGGCACCTAAGAGAATAGGCACCTAAATAGAAAGATATAACTGGGCACCTTTAAGACAGAAATATTTGGGCGCCTACAAAACCCCCTTCACAGTTTTCAAACTTTGGGCGCCCAAACGTTTGAAATACTTTGAATGACGGCGCGTATTAAATGCAGAAAAATCTGCACAGAATTTGAACAGATTTTTGTCATTTCAATTTTTATGAGATTGGCTCGAAAACTGAATTGGCGCCTTCCCACTTTGCTTTGAATTTGTCCTTGCTCATATATGTCATAGTCATAGGACGTCTAATAGTAAGGACTAATTCACCCTTTTGGAATGCTCATACTTTGACCATACGATTGAAAGCTTTTGAGATACGGGCCTGATATAGCTCAATATTCTGTTGAGCTAGTAACCGTTTCTCGTCCAGCGCTTCAAGCTCCTGATGTAGTGCCCCATCCCGCTCAGTCAATCGGAGGAATCGAAACACCGACAGTGTTCAAACTTAGCCTTGTAACAGCTGCTCGAAGACATCGCTCGGTCGAGGCGACTCCTCGCTCAGGTAGGATAGTTTCGGTGAACTCGCCTCATCATAGCCTTCACATAATAAATTGCGTGTTTTTAACTTGCACAAGTAGGCTTGATAATAAAAGAGACGAATCTACATAGCTAAGAAAATAATCCCGACGGGTCGAATAGAGTTAGAATCCACATAGCTAAGCGCTTCAAGCTCCTGATGTAGTTCTCCGTCCCGCTCAGTCAATCGGAGGAATCGAAACGCCGACGGCGTTCAAACTTAGCCTTGTAACAGCTGCTCGAAGACATCGTTCGGTCGAGGCGACTCCTCACTCAGGTGGGGTAGTTTCGGTGAACTCGCCTCATCATAGCCTTCACATAATAAATTACGTGTTTTCAACTTGCACAAGTAGGCTTGATAATAAAAGTGACGAATCCACATAGCTAAGGGAATAATCCCGATGGGTCGAATTGAGTTAGAATATAAAAAGGTACAACGGTCGATTTAGAATTGGTGCACGGCGTGCTTTGAAAAATGATACTCGATCCTTCGTTCCGTGGCTTGGAAGAAGGAAAAGTTGGTCTTCGCCACAAGCTAAGAGTTATCCTAAGTCATAGGCGTCTCCCGCATAAACTCTTCATAAAGTAAGCACGATCCTATCGTCCAAGGCTTAACGCAGTCCTTGCTCATCAAGTTGCTGTACGATTAAGTTAGGTTGAGTTATGATATACTATCGAAGTCTTTTCTAAGCACGGTCCCATGTTTCTACGGTTGTTGAAATTACTTGGTTCTACGACCGTAAGGCCCGTTGTATAGGTATGTGTAATGCCTGTGGTTCGTATTGCGTATCTTGGTATACGTATACGTAATTTGACCCGTATTGCATGACTCCCTGCTTGATTTATTCTAGCATTTTATTGATTGATTTATTCTTGGGTTGGTTCGACTTGGCTTGGTTTGCTTTGGTTCATCATGAACCAAAGGTGGACCCTCCTACCTACCTGTAATGCCTGTGTTCGTATTTCGCATTCTTGGAATACGTGTACGTATTTATTCTTGTATTGCATGATTTTTTTGCTTAATTTCCTCCCTGGGCTTGGTTTATTCTTGGTTGGGTTGGCTTGGTTCGGTTTGGGATTGCTCTTGGTTCATCATGAACCAAGGGGTGAACCCCCTACCTACCACCACCTTTGATATTTATTGCCCTTTCTTCTTTCTCTCTCTTCATTACTCATCTTCTTCTTCCCCATTACTTCCTTACCTACCAGAGAGAGGAGAGAGAGGTCTAGGCAAGTGCAACTTGCTTCATGGAGGAACTTTAATTTTTATTGCTTCATTCTCTTCCTTACTGCATTCTAAAGCACTTTAGTACTTGACATTTTTAATTTCCATGGCTAGATTCTTGTAGATCTAAGTTTATTTCATTTTCGGATTTCTTGGGTTTTGATCTACTTAATCTTGTTATTTCTATGTTTTGATGGTTCCATGTTGTAGAGAATCTCGTTCTACCCCATTTTGACCTATAGAAGTTCGAATTTAGGCTCCGGATGATGGAGTTATGGAGCTTGAGGACTTGGCTCTCATGGAGTTCTTCTTCTCTGAAATTTTGGAGAAGATGAACAGTGCTTGACTAGACCGCATGAATATTCATGCGGCAAGTGTTCTATTTAGCCGCATGACTGGAAGTTCTTGAGCCGCATGAGAGTCGGACTCACTTGGCCGCATAACCCACTCAATTCCCAGCCGCATAAGTTCTGAACTCTGCAGCCGCATGCGCCCTTCCCGCTGGCCGCATGAGACTTGCTTGACCCAGCCGCATGAGGACTTCACCCTGAGCCGCATGAACTCAACACTCGCGAGCCGCATATGCACACTTGCTCCTAGCCGCATAGGCATTGCTCCCCCGCAGCCGCATGAGTACTCTTCCCTTCTGAGCCGCATATGGTTCCCTTCCCCCGCAGCCGCATGGGTTGCTTCTTCTCGAGCCGCATGGAACCACACTCCCCCCGGCCGCATGTACCTGATTGACCAGCTAGCCGCATAAGACCTATTCCCCCAGCCGCATGAGTTTCCTATCTTCCTGACCGCATGTGCCCCATTGTCTTAGCCGCATGGGATCCAGTGACCCTGGCCGCATGCGCTCTCCTAATTGGGCCGTATGAGTCTACCCTTTCCTGGCCGCATGTGCCTTAGCCGCATGGCTCTCTTATAGCCCTGTATATTGATATTTTATTAGATATTTAACGTCCATTTTATATCCTTACGCCTTTTGTCCTGAACTTGAAAATCATGAATTCATTTGTATCACTACAAGAAATAGGGCCTACGATAGCAGCTTTTCTATAGCATTCAGGTGTCCCCGCTATAGAATGTTATCAACAATAGCGTTCTTTCAGCATTGCTATAAAATTTTTGAATGTATAGCGTTTCCTGAATGCTATAGCATATGTAACATTCATATTTGTATTTCAATGCAGTACTCATGTTCGAATGCTTGGAGAAGCAGCATAGAAAATTTTCTTTGGTTTGTTTATATAGCAGTTATAGCATTCTTCTCCATTTAAAAAAAAAATTTAACAACAGAACCAAAGGTTGTAGGTTCCTTTTTTATACTTTGGTTAGTTTAAATAGCATTAATAGCATTCTTCCCTAATTTTTAAAAATATTATGTAATCTAACAACACAGCCTTTGTTTTTCAGAAAAGAAAAAATAAAACCAAATTATATAACCTAGCAACACACAGCCAAAGGATTCGAACCTTTAACCTTCCATATAAGCACTCAATGACCCAACCGATTACTCTACAGCCCACTTGATTTAGTTTTTGGTAGATTGGTTATTAATCCTAGTGTTAGCTTCCACCACTATTACACACGAAAAGTTTTCCCACAAAAACTACCCATGCATCCCAGACTTCCCATTTAAGCACCACGAAAAATTTTCCTTTTGCGCGCGAAGGAAGCTCTAGGGACATTAGGGTTTGCTGATCAAACCCTAATCCCTCTCTCGCGAAGGAAGCTCTAGGGACATTAGGGTTTGCTGATCAAACCCTAATCCCTCTCTCGCGAAGGAAGCTCTAGGTATCTCTCTCCCCCACGAAAATTTTTCCTTAATCTTTTTTCGCCGAGTTTTCTTCTGCACGCGAGGGAGAATTTTTGGGTTTGATCAGCAAAGTTTTCCTCCCACAAAAACCCACGAAAAGTTTGATCGGCAAAGTTTCCTTCTGCGCACGAGGGACATTAGGGTTTGCTGTAGGGTTAATAGGTTTTGCTGATCAAACCCTAATCCATCTCTTCCTCCTTAATTGTTTTTCGGTTTGCTGATCAAACCCTGAAATTCTCCCTTTGGGTTTGCTGATCAAACCCAAAAATTCTTCGATCTTCTTCGCTTTCGAGAGGGCGTAATGGCACGATTGTGACATTCTTGCGGACAGAGGCATCTGCCCTAATTTTTCAAAAAGTTTGGAGAAGTTATATTTTTAATTTTTCAGTATTTAACCTCCAGTACTTGTTTTTCTTTTCTTTTTTAGGTTTATTGTGCATCTACCAGTCCTGTCTTTCCAACCAAGGTATGGCAGAACAAACCCTAACATTTATTTTAAGTCTGAATATATGCTGTTTTGCAAAGTCTGAGTTATTTTTCTGGTGTTGTCAAGTTGGATATAAGCACGTGGTGGGTGTCATCATGATGAATAAAGATTGGGTTCATCTTAACAAGTATTGAAATCCATCGCTATACTAATGTGTGCACCTAAATTAAATCCATTTGTATCACTTATTTATTTGATTATTTCTTTGCATTTGTTTTTAGGAATACAACTTTGTATAAGCAATCTGTCCGTCAGTTTGTGGAATTTGCCAAGTCAAATGCAAAGAATATAGATTTTATGTTATGTCCTTGCATTGATTGTAAGAATTTGTGGTTCACAACATGGCTCATGCTGAGGTAAGTACCCTTACATGTATTTGAAACTAATTTAGAGAAATCTCTTTAATTTAAATGTTCTAATTTGTTGCGTATTCATAGAGTTCAAAACGTGCAAAGAAAAGAACAAAGAAGCAGAAACAAGGCGCTGAGGCTGCTATTATGAATGATCCAAACGCTGGATTTCGTATAAATGAGCCTATAGAAGATTCAAATGTGGTAACTTAGTCATTTTTTGTAGAGTGCAAATCAAAAGGAAGATTCAAATGTGGACTTCATATAGTTGAGCAAGAAGATTCAAATGTATTTATATTTCTAATATATGTTTTTCTTGCATATTTGTAGAGTGCAAATCAATCAAGGAAAAAAGAAAAGAAGAAAAAGTGAGGCAAGGAAAAAGCTTGTGAGCAAGAAGAATCAAATGATGGATTAGACAAGAAAAAAGAAAAGAAGCGAAAACGAGGCAAGGAAAAATCTTGCGAGCAAGAAGATTCAAATGATGGATTGGACACTAATCCATCCAATGAATCCGATGTGACACACAGAACAACAAGAACCCGTGGGCCTACTAGGTGTGGTGCTTTGCCAGTGGAAAGTGGGAATAGGCTAGAGGTGGAATTGAATGAACTTGGTCAACCCATTGGGAAGAACTCAAAATATCTATCAACCTTTGTAGGATGTTTAACACGTGAAATGGTGTCGATACTATATGATGATTGGAGACATGTACCTAATGAAAGCAAAGAATTTTATTGGCAAGCAGTTACGGTAATCTTTTAAATTTTACAATTTAAAATGCAGTTTGCTTCTACTTTATTGCTAATAATTACTTATGATCTATTGTACTTGTAGCAAAGGTTTACATTCAAGGAGCGAGAGGATGAGGCAAAAGCGTACGTCCTCCAACAAATGGGAAGACTAGGTAGAACAAACAAAGCAAAAATGGGAAAATTTCTGAAGAAAAAGCCGAATGACGTCGACCCAGCGGATTGGGAAGTATTTGTCAAAAAAAGATGCTCGAAACAATATAAGGTAAGGCTTCGGTTAAGTCACACTGATAGTGGACGAGGCAAAAGCGTACGTCTTCCTATTTGATTTCTCATTTACCCAAGTTCTGATACTCTAGTTCCCTGTATATTTCCAGTATTCTAAAATGAGTTTTGTCATTTAATTAATCCATTACATGCTATTAATTACCTGTATTGAAACCCTAATGTGGTACCCCTATGTATTTCCTAAGTGTGTGTCAAAATTTGTATGAGTTGGTGTGAGTTTGGTTCACTTTCTGTGAATACCTGGGACTGAAACTGTGTGTAGGAATACTATGGACTGATTTCCTTTTTCCTTGTCATAAAGTGTTATTCAATTTATGAAGGAAAAAAAACCTGGGTTGATGTTCACTGAGATTGAACTAAACTTGAAAATCTGGGAAGGGACTAAGGGTGAAAAAAACTGAGTTTGTGATCTATTTTTTTTAACTGTACTTGGGTTATGATGTTCCAGATTTTATGTTAACTAGGACATAGTTACTGCCACAGTTAGATATGTAGACTGTTTTGAATTGAATTCCTTTTTGCCTATTTATGAGATACCTGAACTGTTAATGAGTGCCATTCACTGAATTCATGTTCCAGAAAACTGAGATTGAGGGGGAGGACAATGAATTGATTTCCTTTTCCTTTTTCTTCTTACCTGAGATTAGTGCCTATATTGTATCAACTATGGAGGAGTTAATTTCCTGAAAACTGGACTTGACAGTCCAATTCAACTTATTTTTTTCCTTTCCTGTATGTTCCCTACTCATAGCTTAAACTACTTACTTGAGCATTCACCCTTACATGTATACACACCACACACTTTCCCTCTCCTTCACTGTTTGTGTTTCCTACACATATACATAGTCACTGTTGTATACACACATGCTTCCCTATTTTTATGTAGTTCATTCATTAGTTTTAGTTCACATTATGTAGTTCATTCATTAGTTTTAGTTCACATCTACCTATTGGTTCAGTCAGCATATAAATGCCCTGTCCATGCATTATGGGTTTAATGATCAAATACTCTTCATTATTCTTGTTCAGCCAAAATGAATATTCTTTTAAATCTGGAAAGTTTTGATTATCTAGGGAATAAATCTGGAAAGTTTTGATATACATTTCCTGATACATTGCTCTACATTTCCTGCACATTGCTCTACACCTGCACATTGCTCTACATTTCCTGCACATTGCTCTACATGTCCTGCACATTGCTCTACATTTCCTGATATACATTGCTCTACATTTCCTGCACATTGCTCTATTTTCTTCATTCTGCAGTTACTGCACTGCAATTTCTGCATTTACTGCACATTGCAATGTGCAGGGAACTCTTGCAGTGCACACTGATAGTGCACTTTCTGCCCTATTTTCTTCATTCGAATGTTTTATATAAAGTTCTTGTTTTTATCTAATAATATGCATGTGAGTGTACGTAGGAGAAATCTACAAAGTTCAAGCAAATGAGAGAGAAACAAACTATGCCTTACCTTGGAAGTCGAAAAGGATTTGCTCGCATTGCGGATGAAATATTGGTACGTGTAACACAATTATTTGTTTCAAATTTTTATTTCTCCACTTGTCTATTTTATCTTATACAACGCAGAAAGTAGAGGGTCCATGCCCTAAAGACAAAGCAAGGCTTCGTGCTTGGGTTCGAGGGTATACTAATCAAAAAGGTGTACCTAAACACCCAAAGGACAATGAACTCATCGTATGTATAATCCCAATCATGTTTATATTGGCTAATTTACTGTGTTCTTGCTCTAACAATCATGCTGTGTCAAAAGGAGACTAATTCGAGTATCATTTATTATTATTTCAGCAAAAGGCCAAAAATATCCTACTTGCACCGTCATCTGAGGGATCGACAAAAACAGGTTGTGATGGTGATGCACTATCACAAGTAATTACACAACCCGAAAAGCGTGGTAGTCTTAGAGGAGGCGGAGCTGGAGCAAGTCAATCTAAAATAGTGGCTAAAGCGAAGAATTCAGCTACAGTAGTTAGGCTTGAAAAAGAGATCGAGTCAATGCAGCAAAAAATGGTCTCAATGTCAACGTTAGTTGAAGACCAGGCAAAGTTGATAAATTCTTTAATAAAAAATTAGGTAAGTAATTCTTATTTTTCCTTTGATATTTTTTGGCACATATTACCACTGAAATCGTTGCCTTCGTTAGAAATGTGATCAACAGGAACAAGCTAATGATGTTAAGGTGAGTGTCGATGAGGACAAGAATTCCCAAAGCAAAGTTGATTCAATGCAAGGGCAAATTAACTCAATATCGAAGCTACTTCAACAACAAAACCAATTGGTTGATAGTTTAATGAAAAATCAAGTAAAAAGTCTACTTCTCAGCAGAATTCTTCAATTTGACATGAGGAAAACTTCGATTTTTTCTAACAAAAATGGTTATTCCCTATAGGAAAAGGATGAGGTGAATAACGATAAGGATGGTAATGAGAACAATGACAAGGAGGACACTGACGATGATGTGGAGATTGTAAAATCAAATGAACCAGATATCGTTTCTAAAACTCCATCTACTACTCCACAGGTAAGATATACTAGTAACAAGTAAAAATATTTTTTCTCATATGGTTACTAGTATCAAATATAACATTCTTTCATTCTTTGTTGCAGTCACATAGTGGAAGTAGTCGTCGTTGGTTGAAAGACCAAAAATGTAAGTTGCTAAATTGGATGGAATCGAATGAAATCGTTGCAATTGGACGATGGGTGACAGATGATCCGAAAGCGGTGGTTCATGGTACACCTCTTGGAAAGGATGTCTCTCGGGTTTGGGTAGATATTGCTTTACGACCCAAAGCACTACTATTTCGACCATGTTTCGGTAATGACACAATAGAAGACATCGTTGGAAGTACTACTGCATGGCCGACCGAACACATTACGACGTTGGATGACTAGGTACTTTTTATGAGCCTGTTACTTTTTATGAGCTTGTTGCTTTAGTTGATTTCATTAACCATGCACATTCACATACTCTTCCTCTCACTGCCTTTACAACATTTAATCATTGCATTCAATTTGGGTGCCCTGCATATTGCATACATTGCCACAGCACATAGCCTCCTTGCACTTTACTATCACAAGTAATTACACTGCTGTCTTTCAGTTGTCTGTAACTGAAAAAGTAGTATTCTCAATGTTAGACCACTTCTACTTCATACACCCTTTTAAAGGATTGTAGATTGTAAGGATGCCTCCTTAGATTGTAGATTGTAAGGATTGTAGATTGTTCAATATCATGATTTAGTAATGTCTTGCTATCTTGTGTGCTGTTTGGCAAATTGGATAATGCCCTGGAATTGTGAATAAATGTATTATATAGAAAGCTAAATTTAGGTCTGGTTTTTTGATTGTTGCTTGCTTTTTCAAAATGGTTTTTGATTGCTGCTTGCTTTTTCAAAAGAAACAGCTTTGAAAGCAGTCTTACACCTGCTTTCTACCCAAAAATTGAATTAGTTTCTAAAATCTTTTTGACTAAGGTGTGGTTACCAAACACATTTTGCGAGTGAATTTGATCTTGAAGCATGTCATTTGTGGATTTATTTCATCTGCTGTAACTACTTATAGGAAGTAGAAAGAAAAATATATTAATATGTTAATACAAAGCATGTCAGATAGTTGTTATTGTATGAATTTGAGGAAGCTGGAGAAAGTTTATCTAATTGCTTATTAAAAATGTTGGTGCTACATTTGATCCAGGATCTTATTTTTTTAGCTGATTGTTATAGTATCAGATAGTTGTTATTGTATAGAAAGTTTATCTATAAGCTTTTAGCTGATTTCTCTGGCTGATGGGGGTCTTCATTTGATCCAGGATCTGACATGTACTACTACATTCTATGATCCATTAATATGTTAATACAAGTAGCTTCAGTTCAGCCACCACTTTCTGGTGAAAGGAATCTAACTAGTATTTTGTTTTCCTGTGATTGTAGATTGCAGCATTGTATAGAGATTGCAGAAATATTTTTGATACTTCACATTTACACACTGCATGCCTCCTTAGCCAGCCACTGAACATACTTGAGTATCAGAAATATTTCTATCTTATTTTTTTATATCATAATGTGTTTTCTTCTCAATTTTGTGTAGGTTGGCGTATATGTTTCTGATGATTGTGGATAGCTGATAGAGGGAAGGAGGCGAGCTGTTTTTTGGCCTACAAATATTTGTAAATGGAATGGTTTAATTGGGACTACAAATACTTTGTAAAGGAAATGGTTTATTTTGGCGTACAACTACTTTTTCTACAACTTGAATGTTTTAATGACTACTTTTGGTACATCTTGAATGTTCTAATGAAACATTTCATATTTTGGCAAATCTTTACTATATCTTGATTGATCGAAATGCAAGTTGCGATTGAAATTGTCTGCGATTGAAATGTCTACGATTGAAATGTTTGCGATTGAAATTGTCTGCGATTGAAATATTTGCGATTGAAATTGTCTGCGATTGAAATTGATCGAAATACAAAACAGGTGGATATGAAATTCTGTAGCAGGTGGATATGAAATTCTGTAGCAGGTTTATAGCACTGAAAATGTCTAAATTGCTGCTACCACGATAGCATATGATGAACGCTATAATAAATTAAACCATTAATCAAACGCTATAAATCATCCACAGCATTCAAAAACGCTATAACTAATCTACAGCACTCACGAACGCTATAAACAATCTACAGCGTTCTAGAATGCTATAAAATCTTTACAGCATTCATAAACGCTATAAAACATCAACAGCATACATGAACGCTATAAACCTTCTACAGCATTCAGGAACGCTATAATGTTATAGCGTTCACATGTCTGGACTTTCTATAGCGTGGGCGATCATAGCAGACAGAATATGCTATAGAAGGCTTTCTATAGCGTTCATCGCATGCTATCGTAGGCTATATTTGTTGTAGTGTATGTTTAGAATTGATAATTGAACACGACGTGATAGTGACCCGTAGTGGTGCACTCCTGACATGATAACCTGGCATAACCTGATAGTGGCCCGTCGTGGCGCACTCCTGACAAAGTACACCTGACATGATAACCTGACATGATTTCTCGAATAGCTGTTGCGACGGCTATCTGACATGACATGACCTGTATAATTGATCCTGACACCGTGGGCGATTGTGCTTGTACAAATAATCCAGTCCTGTCTTGCATCATGTCTAGGAGGGGACTCCTGAGTACCACGGTCAGGAGTACCTACTGAAATGGACTAAGGTTAATGACTAGTATAATTCACTAGACATGAAGAGATGTTCCCCAGTTACAGGCGATCCCGTTATCCCGGCCGCAAATGTTTGGACTTGTAGCCTGCCAACGAGTAGGGCACATTTCCAGCCCACTGTCATGTGGGGCACTCTTGATTGTCACTTTAAATGATTGAACTCTATTGTCACTCTAATGCATGGTACTCTCTTAATTGTCACTATCATGATTGCCTGGATAACCTGGATAGCTGCAGGGCCTGTGACTACTTGGAGCATCTTATTGCATCTTGCTAGTAACTAGGATTGTGATAACCCTAGTTAGTTAATGTAGAAAGCCGTAGGCAATAATTGGCCGTGATTGCTTGGATGGAGTCTAGTCCAGTATAGTATTGTCTAGAATTGATTGATTGCAAGATTGTACCAGAATGATTGAATGATTGTCACTCCAGATTGTCACTATAATGATTGTCACTCCAGAATGTTACTTGACCTGATTTCTTATATTTATCTTGCCGATAAATGGTGAGAGAAACCAAGTTCCGTTCAGACGAAGGGTTACAACCCCGGTCCTTGTTTGGTTTACGGGTTGTAACCTGGCTATCTGAATAGTCCCATGGTTATCTCATCGTATATCATCCTGTCATGCTTTCTTTCCATATGTCCTGTCTTTTAGTGATTCTATACAAGATTGTCTTTTATAATTACCCATCATGCTTTTTTTTCTTAAACTACTGCCTTTTTATTAGGTAATTATACTCTTGTGCTAATTGCTGGCTTTAGTTCTTAAATGAAGCCTCCTTTGTGGCACTTGCTCTTTCTGGGGTCTGACCCAGCTGATTTTGTATGGCCAGATACCGGAGCAGCACCAAAGGATCTTCCTGCTTTTCAGCCCGATGGTGGTCACCAGGCGTAACCAGGGCAATGAGTGGGTTTATTTTTGCTCTCCCACTCTATTGTAAAATTATTCTTTTGAGGCGTTTAGCCGCCGAGCAAGTGTTAGCTCGTTTGCAACTTTATTTACTGTCTGCCTACGGGCTGTAAGCATGATTGGCAACTCGAGGTTGATCATGTATGACTTAAACTCTTGCTAGTCCTTATATTTTGTACGACTAGCTTCATGATCATCTGGATATGTAATGTTTGGGACGCCTTACAATTGTATATTTGGTGATCTGATATCTTGTGATTATTATTAGTTGGTTGAGATTGAGACAATAGGCTATTTTATGACCTTAAGAGACTGATGGATTGTAGTGAAACCCTCACATATCTAGACAGCCGTGACCGTATAGCGGTGTGGATTCCATTCCGTTATACGTAGCTGGCTATGTCTGCCCCCGCTCTCTTGTATTCTGGTTCTGGGGCGTGACACTACCACCACCCTTCTTATTTATAACCCCTTCCCTTTCTCTCTCATCATTACTTCCTTTCTTCTTCATTTACTCTCCACCACCAACCAAGAGAACCCTAGCCTACGCAAGTGCAACTTACTTCATGAAGGAACCCACCGTTTTTATTGTTCTAAACTCTTCTATGCAACTTTCTAATCCACTTAGTTCTTGTCATTTTATATTTTCTTGTAGATCTAGGTTTTAGCCATTTTCGGATTTTTATGGTTTTTGATCTATCAAACCTTCTAGTTTTCAAGTTTTGATGGTTTCATGTTGTAAAAAATTTGATTCTACCCAATTTAGACCATTGGAAGTCATGATTTCAACTTATTTTGAGTGATTTATGGTCTTTTGGATTATGGATTTTCATGGCCATTGGAGGCTGGTTGGAGAAGATGAGCAACGCATACTGTTTGCTGGCAAAAAGCTGTTGCCTGCTGTTTGCTGGCGCATGCTGTTTGCTGGCAAAAAGCTGTTGTCTGCTGTTTGCTGGCGCATGCTGTTTGCAGGCAAAAAGTTGTTGCATGTTGTTTGCTGGCGCATGCTGTTTCCTGGCGCATGCTGTTTGCTGGCAAAAAGCTGTTGCCTGCTGTTTGCTGGCGTATGCTGTTTGCTGGCGTATGCTGTCCTGGCGCATGCTGTCCTGGCGCATGCTGTTTGCTACATGCTGTCCCTGGCACCCCTTTTGATCTCATGTACCATTTATTTTGCCATGACAAATCTTGTTACCTTAACCGTGTTGTTTCTCTTGATCCTTAGTGTAATGTGGGATAATTGTGGCATGAACACGATATGATACATGAACCTGATACGATACATGGGCACAACATGATAATGCATGATAGTGACCCGTCGTGGTGCACTCCAGACAAGTAACATGACATATAACTGAATGTTGTTGCGACGACTACCTAACATGACAAGTATGAATAACCTGGACACCATGGGCGATTGTGCTTGTACAAATGAACCAGTCTTGTCTTGCTTCATGCTTAGGATGGGACCCCTGAGTACCACGGTCAGGGGTACCTACTGAAATGGACTAAAGCTAATAACTAGAATAACACAGTAGTCATGAAGAGATTTCCCAGCTACAGGCAATCTCGTTACCTGGGCACGCTTGGGATCTGTAGCCTGCCGTCGAGTAGGGCACATTTCCAGCACACTGTCATGTGTTGCATCCTCTAAGTCACTTAAGGGTACATGCGTTTTCTGGACGATATATCCACTTGAATTCAACCCCTAATATTCGACCTGGATAACCTGGATGGTTTGCAGGGCTTGTGGCTGTGGAATAATCTCACTGCATCTTGTTAGTAACTAGGCCTGTGATAACCCTGGTTAGTTAAAGTATCAAGCCGTACTTATTGCTTGGCCATGATTGTTGAATAGGGAATGATCAGTCTAAGTCTTGTCTTGATCCTGTACCAGATTGTTACATGACCTGATTCTCTTATATTATCTTGCCGATAAATGGTAGAAAACCAAGTTCCATTCAGATGAAGGGTTACAACCCTGGTCCTTGTTTGTTTTACGGGTTGTAACCTGGTTATCCGAATAGTTCCATGGTTATCTTGTCGTATATCATCCTGATATTTTCATAATTTCAGTTCTTACTTATTTATACTCTTGTGCTAATTGCTGGTTTAGTTCCTAAGTGAAGCTTCCTTGTGGCACTTGCTCTTTCTGGGATCTGATCCAGCTGGTTTTGTATGGCCAGATTTCGGAGCAGCTCTAGAGGATCTACCGACTTTCCAGCCCGATGGTGACCACCAGGCATAACCAGGGCAACGAGTGGGTTATTTTGGCTCTCCCACTTTATTATAAAAATATTTTTTTGAGACGTTTATCCGATGAGCACCTGTTTAGCTCGATTACACCTTTACTTACTGTCTGCCTACGGGCTGTAACATGATTGACAGATCCTAGGGTTGATCATGTATGACTAAACTCTTGCTAGTCTTCATATTTTGTAACGACTAGCTTCATGATCAGCTGAATATATAATATTTGGGACGCCTTACTATTATATATTTGGTGATCTTACATCTTGTGACACTTGCTTACTTGCTTTTGATTGAGACACTAGGCTTATTCATGACCATAAGAGACTGTTGGCTTGTAGTTAAACCCTCATGTATCTAGACAGCCGTGACCATATAGCGAGGTGGGTTGCACTTCAATATACGTAGCTGGCTATGTCCGCCCCCGCTCTCCAGTATTCTGGCTCTGGGGCGTGACATGGTTTAAGTGGTGGCCCATTGTTAGCACCCTGAATTTTGGATTGAAATTTTTTTCATTTTATTTTATTTTTCTGATTATTTGGTTTTGATAAATATTTTATTCTATTTATTTATCTGTTAGTGTACTTTTTTTATGCCATTGATATTTGGAGTATCAAGGATGTTCAACTCTGGAAATCTTCTTCATGAGTTTTGGAGTGGACACGATTACCTTCATGACGGTATATAGTGTCCCATCCAAACTTGTTCTCTTGTACTCTTTCTGCTTCGCTGAACTTCGGGTCGGTTTAGACCATTTGATTGATATTTATCTTTCCCACTCTTTTTCTTGATCATTTTCAGCGCGTTACCATGACATTTAAATTGGGAGCGCAAGACCAGTCAGTTTCTTGAAACCAACTCCTCATTGATGATCTACTCGAGACACTCGTCACCCATGACCTTTGTGTCCCACTCAGACACGTCATTTTGAGCTCCATTTGATTCGCACAACTTTCCCGACACATGACCCGATTTTATTTCACTCCACGGCGTCACATTCATTTTCCAACTTGATTTGTGGGTCCCCTGTCGACCAAAACCTGTCAGCCCCAACTATGGACATGGCCCACATTGAGCCTACTATCCGTCCGTCACTTGTGTCCCATTTATTGGAATCCCCATGTGCTACTTATTCACCCATGATCATCGATTCCTAATTTTAATTCGATTTTTGCACAATGTCCAGTTTTGACCCAATCCGGCTCCACCGAGTCCAGTCCAGCTCCATGTTGCCCTCTATCGGGACACCCCCATATTTTCTTGTCCAAAAATACTAGTGCTCATTTTGCCTATTTTTCTATATTTAATAGAAATTTTCTATTGATTTTAATTCCATGGAATGATCTATTTTTCCCCCATTGAATCCTAGCCATTGATTTCCCATTAATTAAATCTCACCCATTCATTCCCATGACAACTCCCCTATCCCCCTAGCAGCCATTGGAGCCGGCCCTAAAACCTAGGCAATCCTTTCTCTCTCTCTCTCTCTTTAATTCAAAACCTTATCTCTTTCTCTCTCTTCCTTCCTATTAACTATTCCTACACAACTTCAAGAACAACTCACAGCAGCTACCATGCCACCACCCCTCCTTCAAAAACCCGACAGCAACTCCTCCTTCTCCTCCTCCTTCTTCTCCAAGCTGACCACCACCTCCATCACCATGTAAGCCACCACCACCACAAACTCCTTCTCTCCATCATCACCATTGCTTTCACCACCAACATCACCATGGTCTTCTTCATCACCACCAACATCTCCTCCCTCAACCCGACCACCCTCTCCCACATGGCCTGACCCCCAACTCCGGCGTAGCCCCGCTGCCGGCCACCCTGGCCGAGCTCGGCCACAGCAGCCATCTTCCTTCCTTCCTCCATTCCAATACAACAACTCCACCACCATTTCCGCCACCTTAACCACCATCTCCACCATTCCTTCCGGCGACAGCCATGGCTGCCACCACCACCTCGCCAGGCCGTGCCCCGCCGGACCAAGCGCAGCCCCGCCGCTCGCTGTGGCAGCGCGCCGCCGCGCGAAGCTTCGCAGCAGCAGCAGTGGCTGCACGCGAGCACCACAGCGTGCATGGGCGCGCGCGCGAGCGGCACTGCCACGCCGCCGTCGGCCGCCCACCGGCGTGGCCGACCCCCGCCGTGGGTAGCCCCCCTCTGGCCGCACCCCAGGCTGCCTTTCCCTGGCGGCCAACGTCCTCCGGGACGCGCCGTCGAGGCGATTCGTGCGTTTTGAACGACGTCCCGTCGTGACGCGCGCGGAATGAAGTTCGTTTTGTCGTCCCATAGCAGCGACTTCGCGTGCGTTTTCCCGGAGATTCGATCGTTGGATCGTCGATTTCTTTGCTCCGTCGCAATCTCGGTATATCCACCTTCGCTCATGTCAATTTTCGTCCGTTAATTTTATCGTTTGATACATAAAAACCGGCCACCAAGTTGACCGTTTAAATTGTATTAAATTTGGACAGTTTCGCGGGGCCAACTTCGTCAGCTTGTATCTCATCCACCGCAGCTCCGTTTGGCGTGCTACCAGTTCTGGTGCGAAGCTGGTATAACCCTCTTGCTACCCCTTCAGTTTCGTTTCATTGTGAGCTTGTTTGATTGGTTGAATTCGACGCCAAAGTTGGTCGTCCGAATTCGTAATTTCCAACTTGTAAAATTCCATTTTTGAACACGGGACTCCAGATTTCATTTCTGACACCACCATTAGACTTGTGACGTCGTTCTGGCATGTTTTTATATAAAATTTGTTAGATTTGGAAAATGTGGGCCCGGGCACGTTTTTCGGTGCAAAGCGGGTCCCACATTCTGGGTCAACGGGACTTTTTGACGTCGGCTCATCGGAATCCAATTCGGTATATACCGATGAGTTCGTATCATCATTCTGGACTCGTTGACATATAATTTGCTAGGTTTTGATGGACATTGGGTCTGGCACGTATTTCGGTGCAAGTCGGATACCAATATCCGGGTCAACGGGTCATTTTGAGATCGGCTCATCGGAATCCAATTCCGGAGATACCGTTGAGTTCGTATCATCATTCTGGACTCGTTGACAGGTAGTTTGCTGAGTTTTGAGAACTTTGGCTCCGGCACGCATTTTCGTGCAAATCGGAATCCCAAGTTCTGGTCAACGGGCCAAATTGAGATCGGGTCAACGGAATCCAATTCTGGAGATACCGTTGGGTTCGTATTGATATTCTAGTTTTGTGGACATATAATTTGTTATATTTTGTAGACTTGATTTTTTGCACATTTTTCGGTGCAAAACGGCTCCGACACGGACACCATTTTGACCCGAAATTACCTTTTTGCCCTTGTGTCCAAATTGGACCGTTGGGTAGGCTATCCTAGCTAATTTGACCATTCTGGACACGTTGGCGATGTTCATTTCATCGCCCGACAATGTTTGTTAATAGTTTCTCTGAGTTTAGCCTTTTTATAATTTCTTTAATAATTAATTCTTATATTGTTCGTATTTCGAGATTAGTACAACGAAACTGAGCTCAGTCAATTCCAGTGATCTCACATCGCTAAAATTGACAAGATGGGCACGTGGATCACTGTAATAAGATTATCAATCTTACCATTGATATTCTTATCTCGATTTACGTGTCGTAAGTTTCGACGTACGAATAACGAAGTACACTTTACATTTTCAATAATTGGACTAGAATTTACTATGTTTGACCAGAGTTGACCAGTTGACCCAAAGTCAACTATAAGTCAACACTTGACCTAGTTTGACTAGATTATTGACCGGAGTCGACCTAGAGTTAATTTGACTTAGAAGAACCTAGAATAATATAGATTGCCTGTAGGGATTTATTTATTTTCAACTTGAACACCTTGTAACCTGTGTTGCTTTAAATAGGACTCTGTGGCTTCAGTGGGACCTCCTATACTTATCAGCTGTTCAGGTTATCGAGGCGAGTACATTCTCTGTTCATTTCATATCCTGCTTAGAATTATTTCCTGCAGTAGATTACTTTACTTGTACTGTCACGTTGGTCACACGGATTGGTACTATATGGATCCCTTCTTGAGATGTTATCCTTAGGGAGCATCGGGTACTCTATGTTTTGTGCGTTTCACTTACATGGCGTATCACTATGCTTCGTTGATTCTTCGATCACTTGTGACATATACTCTTATGATCACAGAGTCATCCTGGAATCCTTATCCCATTTATGGGTCTACTATGTATCACCTTCGGGGTCTATCACCTTCGGAGTCTATCACCTTCGGGGTCTGTACATAGTATCATAACATAACCTGGCTGGATCCTTGTGTATTGATTGGGGGTACGGGGGAGTATAAATGGACATGTGAATAATACACCAGTAGTGTAGCATCAGAATCATTCCATAATGTAGCATCAGAATCATCCCAGGCCATTTACATATTCATATTGTACTCTGACTCACTAGTCACATGCTAGTTCTCTATGTATAGTAGATATTTCTATTACAGTTATCTCTCTGTTTACATACTGTTTTCTTCAGTACTTGTATCTTACTTTACTGCATGTTATATATTTTCTAACCTGCTATGATCTGTTGAGATGTACTGTGCTCGCTCCAGTCCTGACTGGACCTGTTGATAAATTTTACAGATAGCTTGGAGGTTGCCTGCTAGCCTAGAGAAGGCACAGTAGGGTTTATTTAGGTAGTTATTTCATTTTGTCTGGAGTTGTATTTACTTGAGGATTACTGTATCTTTATTTGAGTTTTGAGATGTACTTCTGGGTTCATATATCTTAGACACTTAGACTTCTATCTCCTGTATTTATTTTGGATTTTATGTTTTATCTATCCTTATCATGCTCTACCTTAGATGTGATTGAGTTTGTATCTGCTATGTCACCCCCATTCGGGGAGTATAAACTGCTTAGCTTTATATTGTTTGATGTTGTGACCTAGGATAGCGTTCTACCGCCGACACTGCGGCGTAGGCTGGGCGTCGTTACGTTCTCGTGCCCTAACTCTAGGGTGCGGGTCGTGACACGTTTTTAGTGGTGGCCTATGCAGGTCGAGACTAAAGTGTAGTGGTATTCGAACTAGAGTACCACTACAGCCTGCAGTAGGATTAGGTTATATTTTTGAAGGTACTCAATCACAGATAGGAACCCTTGAGAGATTTCCGGGACGACCCTGGAGAATCTTATTTAACTTCGATTTGAAAACTCTCTTTTTCCCTTGATTTGATTCATTTTTACTTTTGTTGTTAAATTTGATTTTTATGGATTATTGTTGAATTTGAGTTTGTATTTATTTTGATGGAGGATTTTCGAATTTTGAAGTTTGATGATAGTTGTTGCATTCGAGTTTGTATTTTGATGGATTTTGTTCATTTTGAATTTTGATGTTCGTTAATAAATTTGATTTGATTTTGAGTATTCATTATTGATTAATTTAATTTTTTTGGCAAGATGAAATTGTATGGGCTAGGTCATCTATGTTATGGAATCTAGTCTTCTATAGTCGCATTAGCCAGCATGGTGAGGACATATAGTCTGACTCTGGATATATTTCTCGGGTGTGGGAATTTAAGGTTATTGCAGCCAAGCATGCGGCACCGCGAAAATGTTAAATACCATGATTCTAGAGATATGTGCATAAGTCAAGGGCTCTGTGATTATCGTAGCCTTGCTTACTAGTATGACGAGGATTTAGAGTACCATGATTTTGGATAGACGCATATGATTATCGGATTGCACCTTAAATATTTTTGAACATGTTTTCTCTACTTTTCTCAGTCTTTCAAAAAAAGAAAAAGAGAAAAAAAAGAAGAAGAAGAATTATTATTTGTTGTTTTGCCTAGCTTCTTGTCATTTAACTTAAGAGTATGTTTAGTTGTTTTCATAAACCTTTATGTAACTTCTTGCTATGAGTTTTCATAATACAATGAATCGATGATTTTGCTAAAGGCCTCATGTTGGATTTGATATTTTAGCTCTGGATTTCAAAATCATTCCTTCTTTAAACAGATAAGCAGAACCGATTTTATCGTTATTTCTTTCTTGCTATTATTCTTGTATTAAATAATAATGATAATAAAACTGTCTTGATTTTGTCAATCGCCTGCTTGCAATCTTGGTAGGAATCTAAATGTTAGTCTTAACGTAAAATTAATTTGGGACATGAGAATATGTATACGAATATATAGCAGACGCTTTGCCTAACACGTGTGCATGCTACACTTGATTTTTCCATATATTTAGATACATATTGATATGTTGTTGATGTCCAAATTTTCATAACCAATAATTCTGGTTCTCTGCTTTTCCATATTTAAATTAGTAATTTTGAATATAAATTTCATATTATTAGTTATGTTACATCACTGCACATGTATGTTATACATAGAGTTTTAATTCAAAAATTGGTTAAGTTATGTTAAATTTGTAAAATCTGAGACTGTGCGCATGTTAACCCTTGATACGGGATTCCAAATGTTAGTTCAAATTACTGTTTTATTTTCTTAAATGTAATATTGAGCTACCTTGTGAGAAGTAGGATATAAATTTAAGCTTCATATTCTTACATGCTAGTTTGTGATAAACATTGAGTTGGGTTTTAATGTTCAAGTTCTCCAAAAATATGAAAACTAGTTACATGTTAACATTTTTACATTGATTTCCATGTTTAGTTAAATTTCAGATTTAATATGTAATATTGAACTGTATGCGTAGATAAATGTATTGGTAATATGATTAGGGTTTTATTTCTATCATGATAGGATGTATTGGGAGCATTGAGATAGTTGTGATGTTTCAAACTCCTAAACTTTGAAATTGCATTATGTTCATATTTTCCATGGTTTAAATGTTAGCTTGTTTTCAGATTTTATATGTAAATGTTGAACTAAAACTGGATTTAACCTTTCAATACTAAGTTATAACCCTGTACAAGAATACACACACACACACACACACACACTCTAACATAGTATATACTGTCATTTAACCTTACCCTTCCCCTCTATGTTAGGATTATATATCTATAAGGATATATATAGAGTTTATGCATATATGTTATAACGTATATAGATACATGGCTAAGTCTCTATTTATGGTTAGCCATGCATGTTATGATTAAATAGGTTGCGTATTGTAGATTGTTAACCAATATGCCATGATTAGTGTAACTTGATAGCTGTTGATTTGGAACTCAATTTCTCATATACAACTTCATATGTATTCACGTACACACACGCCTACTATCCAACCGTATGAATATGTCCCCATACACATGATGCTAGTTTTCCCTCTCTAACGCTCTCTCTGTATATATATTGTGCTTGGATTTCAATGCAAGTGACTTTCGATTCTTTAACTTGTGATTTTGATTTTCTTGGGATAGTATTTTTTCAGATGATTGGTAGTCACCTTCCTTTATTTTTTTTATGAGTACCAGTTTTCATATGGGGTGGTAGACAACTTTATAGTTTTGATGGTTGTTGTGTCTGTATCTTTCTATTTTAGCACCCTGGATTGCTTGTGTGTTTGATACCCTATGACTGTTGGTTAGCATGACTAGTAAACCTAGATGAGACTTCACTGTCACCGTTACCATGACCCTGGATATTGTCTTTTATTTGATGGTATGATTTGTTTAAGTTCTGGGACTTTGATTTTGGGGGTTTGACCTAGAGGGAGTAGGGACATTTTAATTTCGAGGACGAAATTTTTATAAGGTGGGTAGGATGTTAGCACCCTGAATTTCGGGTTGAAATTTTTTTAATTTTATTTTATTTTTCTGATTATTTGGTTTTGATAAATATTTTATTCTATTTATTTATCTGTTAGTGTACTTTTTTTATGCCATTGATATTTGGAGTATCAGGGATGTTCAACTCTGGAAATCTTCTTCATGAGTTTTGGAGTGGACACGATTACCTTCATGACGGTATATAGTGTCCCATCCAAACTTGTTCTCTTGTACTCTTTCTGCTTCGCTGAACTTCGGATCGGTTTAGACCATTTGATTGATATTTATCTTTCCCACTCTTTTTCTTGATCATTTTCAGCGCGTTACCATGACATTTAAATTGGGAGTGCAAGACCAGTCAGTTTCTTGAAACCAACTCCTCATTGATGATCTACTCGAGACGCTCGTCACCCATGACCTTTGTGTCCCACTCAGACACGTCATTTTGAGCTCCATTTGATTCGCACAACTTTTTCGACACGTGATCCGATTTTATTTCACTCCACGGCGTCACATTCATTTTCCAACTTGATTTGTGGGTCCCCTGTCGACCAAAACCTGTCAGCCCCAACTATAGACATGGCCCACATTGAGCCTACTATCCGTCCATCACTTGTGTCCCATTTATTGGAATCCCTATGTGCTACTTATTCACCCATGACCATCGATTCCTAATTTTAATTCGATTTTCGCACAATGTCCAGTTTTGACCCAATCCGGCTCCACCGAGTCCAGTCCAGCTCCATGTTGCCCTCTATCGGGACACCCCCATATTTTCTTGCCCAAAAATACTAGTGCCCATTTTGCCTATTTTTCTATATTTAATAGAAATTTTCTATTGATTTTAATTCCATGGAATGATCTATGTTTCCCCCATTGAATCCTAGCCATTGATTTCCCATTAATTAAATCTCACCCATTCATTCCCATGACAACTCCCCTATCCCCCTAGCAGCCATTGGAGCCGGCCCTAAAACCTAGGCAATCCTTTCTCTCTCTCTCTCTCTTTAATTCAAAACCTTATCTCTTTCTCTCTCTTCCTTCCTATTAACTATTCCTACACAACTTCAAGAACAACTCACAGCAGCTACCATGCCACCACCCCTCCTTCAAAAACCCGAAAGCAACTCCTCCTCATCCTCCTCCTCCTTCTTCTCCAAGCTGACCACCACCTCCATCACCATGTAAGCCACCACCACCACAAACTCCTTCTCTCCATCATCACCATTGCTTTTACCACCAACATCACCATGGTCTTCTTCATCACCACCAACATCTCCTCCCTCAACCCGACCACCCTCTCCCACATGGCCTGACCCCCAACTCCGGCGTGGCCCCGCCGCCGGCCACCCTGGCCGAGCTCGGCCACAGCAGCCATCTTCCTTCCTTCCTCCATTCCAATACAACAACTCCACCACCATTTCCGCCACCTTAACCACCATCTCCACCATTCCTTTCGGCGACAGCCATGGCTGCCACCACCACCTCGCCAGGCCGTGCCCCGCCGGACCAAGCGCAGCCCCGCCGCTCGCTGTGGCAGCGTACCGCCGCGCGAAGCTTCGCAGCAGCAGCAGCGGCTGCACGCGAGCACCACAGCGTGCATGGGCGCGCGCGCGAGCGGCGCTGCCATGCCGCCGTCGGCCGCCCACCGGCGTGGTCGACCCCCGCCGTGGGTAGCCCCCCTCTGGCCGCACCCCAGGCTGCCTTCCCCTGGCGGCCAACGTCCTCCGGGACGCGCCGTCGAGGCGATTCGTGCGTTTTGAGCGACATCCCGTCGTGACGCGCGCGGAATGAAGTTCGTTTTGGCGTCCCGTCGCAGCGACTTCGCGTGCGTTTTTCCGGAGATTCGACCGTTGGATCGTCGATTTCTTCGCTCCGTCGCAATATCGGTATATCCACCTTCGCTCATGTCAATTTTTGTCCGTTAATTTTATCGTTTGATACATGAAAACCGGACACCAAGTTGACCGTTTAAATTATATTAAATTTGGACAGTTTTGCGGGGCCAACTTCGTCAGCTTGTATCTCATCCACCGCAGCTCCGTTTGGCGTGCTACCAGTTCTGGTGCGAAGCTGGTATAACCCTCTTGCTACCCCTTCAGTTTCGTTTCATTGTGAGCTTGTTTGATTGGTTGAATTCGACGCCAAAGTTGGTCGTCCGAATTCGTAATTTCCAACTTGTAAAATTCCATTTTTGAACACGGGACTCCAGATTTCATTTCTGACACCACCATTAGACTTGTGACGTCGTTCTGGCATGTTTTCATATAAAATTTGTTAGATTTGGAAAATGTGGGCTCGGACACGTTTTTCGGTACAAAGCGGGTCCTACATTCTGGGTCAACGGGACTTTTTGATGCTGGCTCATCGGAATCCAATTCGGGATATACCGATGAGTTCGTATCGTCATTCTGGACTCGTTGACATATAATTTGCTAGGTTTTGGTGGACATTGGGTCTGACACGCATTTCGGTGCAAGTCGGATACCAATATCCGGGTCAACGGGTTATTTTGAGATCGGCTCATCGGAATCCGATTCCGGAGATACCGTTGAGTTCGTATCATCATTCTGGACTCGTTGACAGGTATTTTGCTGAGTTTTGAGAACTTTGGCTCCGGCACGCATTTCCGTGCAAATCGGAATCCCAAGTTCTGGTCAACGGGCCAAATTGAGATCGGGTCAACGGAATCCAATTCTGGAGATACCGTTGGGTTCGTATCGACATTCTGGTTTCGTGGACATATAATTTGTTATATTTTGTAGACTTGATTTTTTGCACGTTTTTTGGTGCAAAACGGCTCCGACACGGACACCGTTTTGACCCAAAATTACCTTTTTGCCCTTGTGTCCAAATTGGACCGTTGGGTAGGCTATCCTAGCTAATTTGACCATTCTGGACACGTTGGCGATGTTCATTTCATCGTCCGACAATGTTTGTTAATAGTTTCTCTGAGTTTAGCCTTTTTATAATTTCTTTAATAATTAATTCTTATATTGTTCGTATTTCGAGATTAGTACAACGAAACTGAGCTCAGTCAATTCCAGTGATCTCACATCGCTGAAATTGACAAGATGGGCACGTGGATCACTGTAATAAGATTATCAATCTTACTATTGATATTCTTATCTCGATTTACGTGTCGTAAGTTTCGACGTACGAATAACGAAGTACACTTTATATTTTCAATAATTGGACTAGAATTTATCATGTTTGACCAGAGTTGACCAGTTGACCCAAAGTCAACTATAAGTCAACACTTGACCTAGTTTGACTAGATTATTGACCGGAGTCGACCTAGAGTTAATTTGACTTAGAAGAACCTAGAATAATATAGATTGCCTGTAGGGATTTATTTATTTTCAACTTGAACACCTTGTAACCTGTGTTGCTTTAAATAGGACTCTGTGGCTTCAGTGGGACCTCCTATACTTATCAGCTGTTCAGGTTATCGAGGCGAGTACATTCTCTGTTCATTTCATATCCTGCTTAGAATTATTTCCTGCAGTAGATTACTTTACTTGTACTGTCACGTTGGTCACACGGATTGGTACTATATGGATCCCTTCTTGAGATGTTATCCTTAGGGAGCATCGGGTACTCTATGTTTTGTGCGTTTCACTTACATGGCGTATCACTATGCTTCGTTGATTCTTCGATCACTTGTGACATATACTCTTATGATCACAGAGTCATCCTAGAATCCTTATCCCATTTATGGGTCTACTATGTATCACCTTCGGGGTCTATCACCTTCGGGGTCTGTACATAGTATCATAACATAACCTGGCTGGATCCTTGTGTATTGATTGGGGGTACGGGGGAGTATAAATGGACATGTAAATAATACACCAGTAGTGTAGCATCAGAATCATTCCATAGTGTAGCATCAGAATCATCCCAGGCCATTTACATGTTCATATTGTACTCTGACTCACTAGTCACAAGCTAGTTCTCTATGTATAGTAGATATTTCTATTACAGTTATCTCTCTATTTACATACTGTTTTCTTCAGTACTTGTATCTTACTTTACTGCATGTTATATGTTTTCTAACCTGCTATGATCTGTTGAGATGTACTGTGCTCGCTCCAGTCCTGACTGGACCTGTTGATAAATTTTACAAATAGTTGGAGGTTGCCTGCTAGCCTAGAGGAGACACAGTAGGGTTTATTTAGGTAGTTATTTCATTTTGTCTGGAGTTGTATTTACTTGAGGATTACTGTATCTTTATTTGAGTTTTGAGATGTACTTCTGGGTTCATGTATCTTAGACACTTAGACTTCTATCTCCTGTATTTATTTTGAATTTTATGTTTTATCTATCCTTATCATGCTCTACCTTAGATGTGATTGAGTTTGTATCTGCTATGTCACCCCCATTCGGGGAGTATAAACTGCTTAGCTTTATATTGTTAGATGTTGTAACCTAGGACAGCGTTCTACCGTCGACACTGCGGCATAGGCTGGGCGTCGTTACGTTCTCGTGCCCTAACTCTAGGGTGCGGGTCGTGACACCCATGCAGGTCCTGTAAATCAAGATATGTGAGGGTTTACCGAATAGATGTCTCAATCAGTACTCGCCCTTGATCTCTGTTCGTATCTTTTGAATCCCTGGATTCTTGACCAGTTCATATGCTTGTATCGTTGATTTGTCTTGGTCCTTCCTTATTGTTCCACATGTCGTCTTCTTCAGCGGCATTTTACCTGGCCCTACTGATCAGCAAGGCGGAGCACCTCCCATGGACCAGCAGCATCCTGGAGATCAAGCCCAGCATTCGGGAGTGGCCTCCAGAGTCATGCCAATTGAAGAAGAACTGCCGGTCCAGCCAGTTCAGCCTACAGAGCCTGATGATGGCACACTGGTGGGTCTCATCAGGTCATTGATAGCTTCCCAAGATCGTCGAGGAGATGCCTTGCACCAGGCAATGACGGATGCTCTGACCAGAGGAGGTCATCAGGGTAGCAGTACGGCCAACAGCTTCAAGCGCTTGAACCTTCCCTTCTTTGATGGTAGCGAAGATGCTATCGCCGCAGATGCTTGGCTTCAGGATACAGAGGTGATTCTAGAAGCAGCCAGGACCCCAGAGAACGAGAAGGTGGCCGTAGTACGCCTGCAGTTGTTAGATCTTGCCCGCAGCTGGTGGGCGGCGCAGGCCATAGGATTAGCAGCACCCATTGCTTGGGCAGTGTTCAGAGAGAGATTCCAGACCAAGTATTTTGATGCTGTAGCTCGGTACGACCTACAGACGAGGTTCACCAACCTGAAGCAGAAGGACAGGACGGTCGACGGATATGCGACCGAGTTTTTCAGACTCAGTCGGTTTGCTCCCACCTTGGTGGCCACCGAGTATGATAGAGCCCAGCGATTCCAGCAGGGGCTCCATCTCGAGATCTTATTGGCAGTGGAGCAGTTTAAACATCAGACCTTCGATACAGTATTGAGAGCAGCTAGGAAGCATGAGTATACCTCCCAGCGGATTGTGGACAGGACCGGAGGTCGGAAGCGATCTCACGGCCAGATGAACCAATCTTCAGCACCAGCTCCGACAGCCAGGGTTTTGACCATTGGAACTCTGAGGCGAGCAGCTTCAGTTACGTCGGTTCAGCATTCAACTCTGGCGTATCCCCACCAGCAGCAGAGGCAGAAGCAGGCTTCTGCAGTGGGTTGCGCTCATTGTGGGAAGCCAGGACATGTAGTGGCAGAGTGTCGCAGGACACAGGGATTGTGCCTGGCTTGTGGAGCACCAGACAATAGGGTTGGGGACTGCCCGAATAGGAGGAGTTCCTCTTCATCAACCTTTTCTAGTCCTTCGGTTAGGGGACCAGCCCCAGTACCAGTCCAGCATCAGCGGTACCCGTTGCCAAGGCCCTTACCGCCTCAGACCCAAGTATTTCAGCAGCAAAATCCCCAGCAGTATGCGCAAGCCCAAGCCCAGATCCAGAACAGGCAGCGAGGATTTCAGCAGAGGGGACCAGCACCCCGAGGGCATGGTCAAGCTATGGTAATGACCGTAGAGGAAGGATTGGCACCAGAAGAGGTAGTGGCAGGTACTATTCTCGTCAACTCCTTTCCCGCTTCAGCTTTATTTGATTCTGGTGTATCGCATTCATTTATGTCTGCACGATTCATGACACAGATAGGATTGGAGCCCGAATCATTATCAGTAAGGCTCAATATACTTACAGGTAACGAACTCGTGGGAGTAGATAGAGTATTTTCCTCGTGTCGGATCGTGGTTAGCAGTAGAGAATTTCTCGCTAGATTGATAGAGTTCCCGATGGCCGATTATGATATGGTCTTAGGGATGGATTGGTTGAGAAACCAGTATGCTTGAATAGACTGCCATATTGGCAGGGTTGTTTTTAGCATTCCAGGCGAGCCAGAGTTTTTTTTTTTCCTGAGGCAAAGTTGAACCTTCTCCTCCGGTATTGCGGATGGCCGTGGCAGCAGTACAGTTCCTCCGGATAGTCGAGGAGTTTCCATATATTTTTTCAGAAGAGCTTCCAGGGATGCCGCCAGAGCGGAAGATCGAGTTCACCATAGACTTGATTCCCGGGACAGCCCCAGTGTCGGAAGAGAGTCTACAGAATGGCACCGTCAGAGTTGGAGATATTGTACAAGATGATTGAAGAACTTAGGACCAAGGGATTCATTCGTACAAGTGGATCGCCTTGGGGAGCCCCGATGCTTCTTGTGAAAAAGAAGGATGGTACGTCCAAGTTATGTGTTGATTATCGTACCTTGAACTCAGTGACAATCAAGAACAGATACCCTCTCCCGAGGATAGATGACTTGTTTGATCAACTCAAGGGGGGCAGCAGTGTTCTCGAAGATCGACTTGCGGTCAGGATATCATCAGATCAGAGTCAGAGAACAGGACATCCCGAAGACAGCTTTCAGATCCAGATATGGGCATTGGGAGTTCTTTATTATGCCATTTGGAGCAACCAATGCGCCGGCTGTATTCATGGACCACATGAATCACATCTTCATGCCTTACTTGGATTAGTTCGTGATTGTGTTCCTAGATGACATCCTGTTCTACAGCAAGAGTGAGGCAGAACATGAGCAGCATCTCCGTGTGGTTCTTCAGATTCTCAAAGAGTACCAGTTATATGCCAAGTTTAGTAAATGCGAGTTCTGGCTCGATCGTATTTCATACTTGGATCATATCATCACCAGAGGAGGAATAGAAGTGGATCCCCAGAAGATCGTGGCTATAGAGTCGTGGCCAGTGCCCAGCATAGTTGTAGAAGTTCGCAGTTTTCTTGGATTGGCCGGCTACTACCGGCGATTTGTTTCAGACTTTGCTCAGATTTCAGCGCCCTTGACCCAGTTCACCCATAAGGATGTGCAGTTTGCTTGGACCGCAGAATATCAGAGTTCGTTTGAGAAGTTGAAGCGAGACTTGATAACGGCTTCCATTCTCATACTTTCAGATGGGACCGGGGGATTCTCAGTATATTGTGATGCTTCAGGCAGAGGTTTAGGATGTGTTTTAATACAGCATGGGAAGGTAATAGCTTATGCGTTACGTCAACTTCGTGAACATGAGAGGAATTACCCAACCCACGACTTAGAGTTGGCGGCAGTAGTGTTTGCACTGAAGCTTTAGAGACATTACTTGTATGGAGATAGGGTGGAGATTTTCACCGACCATAAGAGCCTGAAGTATGTATTTACCCAGAAGGATCTCAACATGCGTCAGAGGAGATGGCTAGAGCTACTTGTGGATTATGATGTCAGCCTATAGTATCATCCGGAGAAGGCCAACGTTGTTGCAGATGCATTGAGCAGGAGAGCCAAAATTTATTTTCTAACAGCTCAACCAGAATTATTAGAAGATCTTCAGAAGATGGGTATAGAAATTGTCCTTCCAACCAAGGTGGCATTGATGGCCAGTATGCAAGTTCAGTCCAGCATAGTTGAGAGGATCAAGATGGCTCAGTCAGCAGATTCCAAGCTTCAGCGACTCAGGACAGAGTGTGAGGTAGGACGAAGACCGGAGCTATGCATTTATGAAGATGGTACACTTCGATATGGTAAACGTCTTTGTGTACCCAGTGGAGATATCAGACAGGAGATCATGGCAGAAGCTCACAGTTCTCAGTATTCCATTCATCCGGACGGTACGAAGATGTACCGTGATATCCGGCAGTACTTTTGGTGGAATGGCATGAAGAGGGAGATAGCTCGGTTTGTCTCTCGGTGTTTGGTTTGCCAACAGGTTAAGGCTGAACATCAGAGGCCAGCTGGACTTCTTCAGCCTTTGCCGATTCCAGAATGGAAGTGGGAGCATGTAACCATGGATTTTGTGACTGTATCACCTAGGTCCCCAGCTGGTAGAGATGCTATATGGGTTATAGTTGATAGGCTCACGAAGGTGGCTCACTTTTTCCCATTCAGAATTGGTCAGTCGACAGCTCAGCTGGCAAAGATGTACCTTAGGCAGATAGTCAGGATGCATGGAGTACCAGTTAGTATCACCTCGGACCAGGATTCAAGATTCATATCATACTTTTGGCAGAGTCTCCAGAAGAGTTTGGGGACTCGTCTCCAGTTCAGCTCAGCTTATCATCCACATACAGATGGTCAGTCAGAACGTACGATCCAGACTCTTGAAGATATGTTGCGGTCATGTACATTCGACTTCGGTGGTTCATGGGAAGATCACCTGCACCTGGTGGAGTTCTCGTACAGCAACAGTTTCTAAGCTAGTATCCAGATGGCACCGTTCGAGGCACTGTACGGTAGGAAGTGCAGATCCCCGTTAGCATGGAATGATATTGGAGAGAGGCAGATGCTCAGTCCAAAAATGATTACTCGGACTATCGAGGTGGTCAGAAGGGTCAAGGATCATCTTCGCGTGGCACAAGATCGCCAGCACCATTGGGCCGATTCTCATCGGCGTCCCCTCGAATTCTCTGTCGGCGACCATGTATTCCTTAGGATCTTGCCTACTCGTGGCGTCATTCGTTTTGGCGTACGGAGAAAGCTTAGTCCTAGGTATATAGGGCTGTTCGATATTCTGGAGCGAGTAGGAGGTGTGTCCTAACGTCTCGTTCTTCCGTCGTTGCTAAGCGAGGTGCATGACGTGTTCCATATATCCCAACTACGACGGTATATTTCAGACCCGAGCCACATCCTGGATCATTAGGAATTGGTTGTTGGTACCAACCTTTCGTATGAGGAGTGGCCCGTGTCTATATTGGACCGAAGAGAGAAGATACTCAAGAACAAGACTATCAAGTTAGTCCGTATTGCTTGGGATCATCACTCTTTGGAAGAGTCAACATGGGAGCGTAAGGATGATATCTGATCGCGATATCCTGACCTATTTGACTCGTGAGGTATAATATCTTTCTTATGCCTCGTGGCTTCGATTCCTTGCTTGCATGATTGATTGCTTGATGGATTGCCTAGTATAACTTGCATGTGGTTAATATAGCTTGTCCATGTCTCTCTAGCCACTTAATTAAATTTCGAGGATGAAATTCTTTTAAGGTGGGTAGAGTTGTAATACATGTGGTTCGTATTGCGTATCTTGGTATACGTATACGTAATTTGACCCGTATTGCATGACTCTCTGCTTGATTTATTCTAGCATTTTATTGATTGGTTTATTCTTGGGTTGGTTCGACTTGGCTTGGTTTGCTTTGGTTCATTATGAACCAAAGGTGGACCCTCCTACCTACCACCATCCTCCTTATTTATAACCCCTTCCCTTTCTCTCTCATCATTACTTCCTTCCTTCTTCATTTACTCTCCACCACCAACCAAGAGAACCCTAGCCTAGGCAAGTGCAACTTGCTTCATGAAGGAACCTACCATTTTTATTGTTCTAAACTCTTCTATACAACTTTCTAATCTACCTTAGTTCTTGTCATTTTATATTTTCTTATATATTTTCTTGTAGATCTAGTTTTAGCCATTTTTGGATTTTTATGGTTTTTTATCTATCAAACCTTCTAGTTTTCAAGTTTTGATGGTTCCATGTTGTAGGAAATTTGATTCTACCCAATTTAGACCTTTAGAAGTCCTGATTTCGACTTATTTTGAGTGATTTATGGTCTTTTGGATTATGGGTTTTCATGGCCATTGGAGGCTGGTTGGGGAAGATGAGCAACGCATGCTGTTTGCTGACAAAAAGCTGTTGCCTGCTGTTTACTGGCGCATGCTGTTTGCTGGCGCATGCTATTTGCTGGCGCATACTGTTTGCTGGCAAAAAGCTGTTGCCTGTTGTTTGCTGGCGCATGCTGTTTGCTGGCGCATGCTATCCTGGCGCATGCTGTTTCCTGGCGTATGCTGTTTGCTGGCAAAAAGCTGTTGCCTACTGTTTGCTGGCGCATGCTGTTTGCTGGCGCATGCTGTCGTGGCACATGCTGTTTGCTGGCGCATGCTGTTGCTAGCTTTTTGCTGGCGCATGCTGTCCGGACGCATGCTATTTTCTGGCACATGCTGTTGCTGGCTGTTTGTTGGCGTATGCTGTCCTGGCGTATGCTGTTTCCTTGCGCATGCTGTTTTCTGGCGCATGCTGTTTCCTGGCGCATGCTGTTGCTGGCTGTTTGCTGGCGGATGCTGTTTTGCTGGCGCATGTTGTTTGCTGGTGAATGCTGTTGCTGGCTGTTTGCTGGCGTATGCTGTTTGCTGGTGCATGCTGTCCCTGGCACCCCTTTTGATCTCGTATACCATTTGTTTTGCCTTGACAAATCTTGTTACCTTATCCGTGTTGTTTCTCTTGATCCTTAGTGTAATATGAAATAATTGTGGCATGAACATGACATGATACATGAACCTGACACGATACATGGGCACGACATGATAATGCATGATAGTAATCCGTCGTGGTGCACTCCAGATAAGTAACATGACATGACATATAACTGAATGTTGTTGCGATGACTACCTGACATGACAAATATGAATAATCTGGACACCATAGACGATTGTGCTTGTACAAATGAACCAGTCTTGTCTTGCATCATTCTTAGAATGGGACCCCTGAGTACCACGGTCATGGTACCTATTGAAATGGACTAAGGCTAATAACTAGAATAACACAGTAGTCATGAAGAGATTTCCCAGCTACAGGCAATCCCGTTACTTGGACGCGCTTGGGATCTGTAGCCTGCCGTCGAGTAGGGCACATTTCTAGCACACTGTCATGTGTTGCACCCTCTAAGTCACTTAAGGGTACATGCATTTCCTGGACGATGTACCTACTTGAATTCAACCCCTAATATTCGACCTGGGTAACCTGGATGGTCTGCAGGGCTTGTGGCTGTGGAATAATCTCACTGCATCTTATTAGTAACTAGGCATGTGATAACCCTAGTTAGTTAAAGTATCAAGCCGTACTTATTTCTTGGCCGTGATTGTTGAATGGGGAATGATCAGTCTAAGTCTTGTCTTGATCTTGTACCAGATTGTTACATGACCTGATTCTCTTATATTATCTTGCCGATAAATGGTGGAAAACCAAGTTCCATTCAGATGAAGGGTTACAACCCTGGTCCTTGTTTGGTTTACGGGTTGTAACCTGGTTATCCGAATAGTTCCATGGTTATCTCGTCGTATATCATCCTTATATTTTCATAATTTCAGTTCTTACTTATTTATACTCTTGTGCTAATTGCTGGTTTAGTTCCTAAGTGAAGCTTCCTTGTGGCACTTGCTCTTTCTGGGATCTGACCCAGCTGGTTTTGTATGGCCAAATTTTGGAGCAGCTCTAGAGGATCTATCGACTTTCCAGCCCGATGGTGACCACCAGGCGTAACCAGGGCAACGAGTGGGTTATTTTGGCTTCCCACTTTATTGTAAAAATATTCTTTTGAGGCGTTTAGCTAACGAGCACCTGTTTAGCTCGAATGTACCTTTACTTACTGTCTGCCTACGGGCTGTAACATGATTGACAAATCCTAGGGTTGATCATGTATGACTAAACTCTTGCTAGTCTTCACATTTTGTAACGACTAGCTTCATGATCAGCTAAATATGTAATGTTTGGGACACCTTACTATTGTATATTTGGTAATCTTACATCTTGTGACATTTGCTTACTTGCTTATGATTGAGACACTAGGCTTATTCACGACCATAAGAGACTGTTGGCTTATAGTTAAACCCTCATATATCTAGACAGCCGTGATCGTATAGCGAGGTGGGTTGCACTTCAATATACGTAGCTGGCTATGTCCTCTCCCGCTCTCCAGTATTCTGGCTCTGGGGCGTGACAGTATGTCTTGGGCGGTAGTGTCATCCAGAACATCAATTGGTGTAAGGTAGGGTGTCACGGACTTAGTGTTTCTATGGCACAGGTCATGGTTGATTCATTTGGAGTTTGGAAAGAAGGGCTTTCGAATAGCAATTCCTGAGTTGAATGAAATGATAGGGCAAGAAAGAAGAAGGCTCACGACCATGGATGGTCGAGACAGTCTCAGATGTGAGAAGTATTGAACTTGGCCCTGAAAGAGAAGGTAACACTAGAAGTAGAATGACTGTGTGAGATGTCAGTTAGAGTCGAGTCTTGCATGGTCATTGGACAACTTGTACAAGGTGAGTTAATGTTTCTCGATCGCCCGGGACAGTTTTGATGGAGACATGATTAGCAGTGCTGGATGACCGCACGGGTTAGACGGGGACTTGCAGCGGAGCTCGCTACTCGCGCTGGTAAGGGCGTCCGTCTAACAAAGCTATGGAGTCCTTGATAGAGCTAGCGCTAGTGGCTAGTTCATATAGATGAGTCGGCATGGCGGCAACCCGCGTGTGTGTCTTTGGATTGAGTCGAGTTGGATGGGTGTACAGTTAGAACAAAATGTTGGGCCTAATATTTGGCTGCAACATAGGTGATATGCTTCGGCACGAGATGTGACATCAAGTCTTAAGTTGTCAGCATATAAGTTGTATAAGTTGGTTTTGAGTCATCTTGAGTTTAAGTCAGGAAATATCGCAAGGCAAAGTCGGTCGAGTGACACTTAGTCCACAAGTCTTGATTTGGGTCAGTTGGTGATTAAAGTAGCAAGGGCCGCGAGGCGACAATATGGTTAAGTCACACTGAGTTTACGAGGCACGGCACAATAGACTTGTAGCACGGTCACGTGGATATTGGGTACTATTGTTGTAATGCCTGTGGTTCGTGTTACGTATCTTGGTATACGTGTACGTATTCTTGACTCGTATTGCGTATTTTTCTACATGGTTATTTTGGCATGTCATTGGTTGTGGCTTAACTTGGTTCGGCTTAGCTTGGTTTGGTTTGCTTTTGGGTTCATCATGAACCAAAAAAAAACCCCTACCTACCACCACCACTACCCTTTATTAACCCATTCCCCTTTCTCTCTCTTTATTATTCTTCTTCTTCCCTATCATAACTTCTTCAACCACCTGGAGAAAGAGAGAGAGAGCTTAGGCAAGTGGAAACTTGCTTTATGATGGATCTCAAGTTTTATTGTTCCATTCTCTTCCTTACTTGATTCCAAGCCTCTTTAGAACTTGGCATTTTCCATTTTGATGGATATTTTCTTGTAGATCTAAGTTTATATTATTTTCGGATTTCTTGGGTTTTGATATACCAAACTTCATTATTTTCATATTTTGATTGTTCCATGTTGTAGATAATTCAATTTCATGCAGTTTTGGCTTTTGTTTCGCTAGATTTCGACTTCGGATGAGAAAGTTATGGCCAAAACAATTTCTGGTCATTTCTATGTTCATCTGCAGCATGAACAGCATGTCGCAGAAGGCGCATGTCGCAGAAGGCGCATGTTGCAATGAAGCGCATGTCGCGATAGCCGCATATCATGTCGCAGTTGGCGCATATGATGTCTCTGTTGACGCATGTCGCAGTTGACGAATATGATGTCGCTGTTGGCGCATGTCGCAGTTGGCGCATATAATGTCTCTGTTGACGCATGTCGCAGTTGACGAATATGATGACGCTGTTGGCGCATATCGCAGTTGGCACATATGATGTCTCTGTTGACGCATGTCGCAGTTGACGAATATGATGTCGCTGTTGGCGCATCTCGCAGTTAGCGCATATGATGTCTCTGTTGACGCATGTCGCAGTTGACGAATATGATGTCGCTGTAGGCGCATGTCGCAGTTGGCACATATGATGTCGCTGTTGGCGCATGTCGCAGTTGGCGCATATGATGTCGCTGTTGAGCCGCATGAGCCACATGAGGCACATGTCGCAGTTGGCACATATGATGTCGCTGTTGGCGCATGTCGCAGTTGGCACATATGATGTCGCTGTTGGCGCATGTCGCAGTTGGCACATATGATGTCGCTGTTGGCGCATGTCGCAGTTGGCACATATGATGTCGCTGTTGGCGCATGTCGCAGTTGGCGCATATGATGTCGCTGTTGAGCCGCATGAGCCACATGAGCCGCATGTCGCAGAATAGGCCGCATAGTGCCTGTTTTGGCTATTCTATGTCTTATTTGCATGATTTGTGGTCAGAAATTCTCCCAACTCCCAACGTCATAGTTGTACATCTTTCCCTTGGCTTCAAGAATATGTCACTAGTTGTTTTATGCAAGTTTCTCCCATTTATGATAATGTGAGAATAGAACACGATAGTGGTCCACTGTGGCGCACTCTTGACAAGTAAACTGGCATGATATGTCTCGACATGCTGTTATGACAGCTAGCCTGACATAACAAGTATGACTGACCTGGACACCGTAGGCGATTGCGTTTGTACAAATAAACTGGTACTGTCTCGTATCATGTCTAGGATGGGGATCCCTGAGTACCACGGTCAGGGTTACCTACTGAAATTGACTAAGGCTAATTAACTAGAATGATTCAGTAGTCATGAAGAGATTCCCAGCTACAGGCAATCCCGTTATCTGGGCGCATTAAGTGGACTTGTAGCCTACCGACGAGTAGGGCACATTTTCAGCACACAGTCATGTGGTGCACCCTTCATAAACAGATATTCGACCCGGATAACCGGATGGTCTGCAGGGCTTATGGCTGTTGGGATAATCTCATTGCATCTTGCTAGTAACTAGGCCTGTGATAACCCTAGTTAGTTAAAAGTATCAAGCCGTACTCTTGATTGGCCGTGATTGATTGGATGAAGTTTATTCCAGCTTAGTCTTATCCTGATCATGTACAAGATTGTATCAGGACATGATTTCTCGTATCGATAAATGATGGGACACCAAGTTCTGTTCAGGTGAAGGGTTACAACCCCGGTCCTTGTTTGGTTTAAGGGTTGTAACTTGGCTATCTGAATAGTTCCATGGTTATCCTATCATCTATCGTCCTGCTTATTGTGCCTGCATTAACAATAACGACCGGGGGTCCAGTTCTGTTCAGGCGAAGGATTACAACCCCGGTCCTTGTTTGGTTTAAGGGTTGTAACCTGGCTCCCGGAGCAGTTCTGTGTCCTCTCCTCGTTTATTGTCTTATTGCTCCCCATGTCATGCTTGTCATGTTTTACCTTACTTCAATATCGTGATTATTTATACCGACATTAACAATAAAGATCAGGGGTCCAGTTCTGTTCAGGCGAAGGGTTACAACCCCGGTCCTTGTTTGGTTTAAGGGTTGTAACCTGGCTCCCGGAGCAGTTCTGTGTCCTCTCTTCGTTTATTGTCCTCATTGTACCAATAGTATTTGAGACGGGTTTCTATTCAGGTGAAGGGCTGCAACCCCGGTCCTTGTTTGGTTTAAGGGTTGTGACCTGGCTACTTGAATGGTTTCCTCGTACTCAGTTTACTGTTGTTATCTCTATTATTATTAGTTTTTTAATTATTATTTATCTTTATTATTCTATTGTGATATGCTGGTTTTAGTTCCTAAGTGAAGCCTCATTTGTGGCACTTGCTCTTTCTGGGGTCTGACCCAGCTGGTTTTGTATGGCCAGATATCGGAGCAGCAACAGAGGATCCACCTGTCTTCCAGCCTGATGGTGACCACCAGGCGTAACCAGGGCAACGAGTGGATTTCTTTTGTCCTCCCACTCTATTTGTAAAATTATTCTTTTGAGACGTTTAGCCGACGAGCACGTGTTAGCTCGGTTGCATCTTTACTTACTGTCTGCCTACGGGCTGTAACGTGATTGACAAGTCCTAGGGTTGATCATGTATGACTGAAACTCTTGCTAGTCCTGACATTTTGTACGACTAGCTTCATGATCATCCGAATATGTAATGTATGGGCGCCTTGCTATTATATATTTGATGCTCTGACATCTTGTAACTGTTATTACATTGCTTGAGATTGAGACAATAGGCTTGTTCTTGACCATAGGAGACTGATGGCTTGTAGTTAAACCCTCATATATCTAGACAGCCGTGACCGTATAGTGACGTGGATTCCATCTCATTATACGTAGCTGGCTATGTCTGCCCCCGCTCTCCAGTATTCTGGTTCTGGGCGTGACATGGTTTTAGTGGTGGCCCATGCAGGTCTTGTAAATCAAGATATGTGAGGGTTTACCGAATAGATGTCTCAATCAGTACTCGTCCTTGATCTCTGCTCGTATCTTCTGAATCCCTGTAATCTTGACCTGATCCTACGCTTGTATCGTTGATCTGTCCTGGTCCTTCATTATTGTTCCCTATGTCGTCTTCTTCAGCGGCATTGTTCCTGGACCTGCCGATCAGCAAGACGGAGCACCTCCCGCGGACCAGCAGCAACCTGGAGATCAAGTCCAGCATTCAGGAGTAGCCTCCAGAGTCATGCCTACCGAAGGAGAACCACCAGTTCAGCCCGTCCAGCCTGCAGAGCCTGATGATGACACTTTGGTGGGTCTCATCAGGTCATTATTAGCCTCTCAGGATCGTCGAGGAGATGCCTTGCACTAGGCGGTGGCAGACGCTTTGACCAGAGGAGGTCATCAGGGTAATAGCACGGCCAACAGCTTCAAGCACTTGAACCCTCCCTTCTTCGACGGCAGTGAAGATGCGATCGCTGCAGATGCATGGCTTCAAGACACAGAGGTGATTCTAGAAGCAGCCAAGACTCCAGAGAACGAGAAGGTGGCCGTAGTGCGCCTGCAGTTACTAGATCTTGCCCGCAGCTGGTGGGCAGCGCAGGCCGATGGATTAGTGGCCCCTATTGCTTGGGCAGTATTCAGGGAGAGATTCCAAACCAAGTATTTTGATGCTGTAGCTCGGTATGATCTACAGACGAGGTTCACTAATCTGAAGCAGATAGGCAGGACGGTCGATGGATATGCGACCGAGTTCTCCAGGCTTAGTCGGTTTGCTCCCACCTTGGTGGCGACCGAGTTCGATAGAGCCCAGCGGTTCCAGCAGGGGCTTCATCTGGAGATTCTATTGGCGGTGGAGCAGTTTGAGCATCAGACCTTTGATGCAGTACTACGGGCAGCCCGGAGGCATGAGTATACCTCCCAGAGGATTGTGGACAGGACCGGAGGTCGAAAGCGATCTCACGGCCAGATGAACCAGTCATCAGCACCAGCCCCGGTAGCCAGGGCCTTGACCATTGGAGCTCCGAGGTGGACGGCCTCAGTGACGTCGGTTCAGCATTCCACCCCGACGCACCCTCAGCAGCAGAAGCAGAAGCAGTCTTCCGCAGTGGGATGTTCACACTGCGGGAAGCCAGGGCATGTGGTGTCAGAGTGTCGTAGAGCACAGGGTTTGTGCTTGGTTTGTGGTGCCCCGGACCACAGGGTTGGGAATTGCCCGAACAGAGGGAGTTCATCCGCCTTCTCTAGTCCTTCAGTTAGAGGACCAGCACCAATCCAGCAGCAGCAGCAGCTGCAGTACCCGTTTCCGAGGCCATTGCCGACGCAGGCCCAGGCATTCCAGCAGCAGAGGCCGCAGCAGTATGCCCAAGCCCAAGCCCTGATCTAGAGCAGGCAGAGGAATTTTCAGCAGAGGGGACCCGCACCCAGAGGACATGGTCAAGTGCTGGCTTTGACCATGGGAGAAGAAGGAATAGCACCAGACGAGGTGGTAGCAGGTACTATTCTCGTCAACACCTTTCCAGCTTCAGTATTATTTGATTCTGGTGCCTCGCATTCATTTATGTCTGCACGATTCGCGACACGGGTAGGATTGGAGCCCGAGTCATTATCAGTAAGGTTCAATATACTTACTGGTAACGGACTTGTGGGGGTAGATAGAGTATTTTCCTCGTGTCGGATCGTAGTTAGCGGTAGAGAATTTCCTGCTAGATTGATAGAGTTCCCGATGGCCGATTATGATGTGGTCTTAGGGATGGATTGGTTGAGGGACCAGTATACTAGGATAGACTGCCACATTGGCAGGGTTATTTTTAGCATTCCAGGCGAGCCGAAGTTTTCCTTCTCCCGAGGCGAAGTTGAACCTTCTCCTTCAGTGTTGCGGATGACAGTGGCAGCAGTACAGTTACCTCGGATAGTCGAAGAGTTTCCGGATGTTTTCCCCGAAGAGCTTCCAGGGATGCCGCCAGAGCGGGAGATCGAGTTCACCATCGACTTGATTCCCGGAACAGCCCCAGTGTCAGAAAGAATCTACAGGATGGCGCCGTCAGAGCTAGAGATATTGTACAAGATGATTGAAGAACTCCGAACCAAGGGATTCATTCGTGCTAGTGGATCGCCTTGGGGAGCCCCGATGCTTCTTGTAAAAAAGAAGGATGGTACGTCTAGATTGTGTGTTGATTATCGTACCTTGAACTCAGTGACAATCAAGAACAGATATCCTCTCCCGAGGATAGATGACTTATTTGATCAACTCAAGGGGGCAGCAGTATTTTCGAAGATCGACTTGCGGTCAGGATACCACCAGATCAGAGTCAGAGAGCAGGACATCCCGAAGACAGCTTTTAGATCTAGGTATGGACATTGGAAGTTCCTTGTGATGCCATTTGGAGCAACCAATGCGCCGGCTGTGTTCATGGACCTCATGAATCGCATCTTCATGCCTTATTTGGATCAGTTCGTGATTGTGTTCCTAGACGACATCCTGGTCTACAGCAAGAGCGAAGCGGAGCATGAGCAGCACCTCAGAGTTGTTCTTCAGATTCTCAGAGAGCACCAGTTGTATGCCAAGTTTAGTAAATGCGAGTTCTGGCTCGATCGCATTTCATACTTGGGTCATATCATCACCAGAGGAGGAGTAGAAGTGGATCCCCAGAAGATCGTGGCCATTGAAACGTGGCCGGTACCTAGCACAGTGGCAGAAGTTCGCAGTTTCCTTGGATTGGCCGGCTACTACCGGCGATTCATTTCAGACTTTGCTCGGATTTCAGCGCCATTGACCCAGTTGACCCGCAAGGATGTGCAGTTTGCTTGGACAGCAGAATGCCAGGATTCTTTTGAGAGATTGAAGCGAGGCTTGATGACGGCTCCTATTCTCACGCTTCCAGATGGAACTGGAGGATTTTCAGTGTACTGTGATGCTTCAGGCAGAGGTTTAGGATGTGTTCTGATGCAGCATGGAAAGGTAATAGCTTATGCGTCACGACAACTTCGTGATCATGAGAGGAATTATCCAACCCATGACTTGGAGCTGGCAGCAGTAGTGTTTGCACTTAAGTTGTGGAGGCACTACTTGTACGGAGATATGGTGGAGATCTTCACCGACCACAAGAGCCTGATGTATATTTTCACCCAGAAGGATCTTAACATGCGTCAGAGGAGATGGCTAGAGCTGCTTGTGGATTATGATGTCAACTTGCAGTATCACACAGGAAAGGCCAACGTTGTTGCAGATGCATTGAGCAGGAGAGCCGGAGTTTATTTCCTAACAGCGCAACCAGAGCTGTTAGCCGATCTTCAGAAGATGGGTATAGAAGTTGTCCTTCCTTCCAGTATGGCATTGATGGCCAGCATGCAAGTTCAGTCCACTATAGTCGAGAGGATCCGAATGGCACAGTCAGCAGATTCTAAGCTTCAGCGACTTAGAGCAGAGTGTGAGGCAGGACGAAGACCAGAGTTATGTATCCATAAAGATGGTACACTTCGACATGGGAAGCGTCTTTGTGTACCCAGTGGAGATATCAGACAGGAGATCATGACGGAGGCTCACAGTTCGCAGTATTCCATTCATCCCGGCGGTACGAAGATGTACCGTGATATTCGTCAGCACTTTTGGTGGAATGGCATGAAGAGGGAGATAGCCCGGTTTGTCTCTCGTTGTTTAGTCTGCCAACAAGTTAAGGCTGAACATCAGAGACCAGCTGGACTACTTCAACCATTGCCGATTCCCGAGTGGAAATGGGAGCATATAACCATGGACTTTGTGACTGGATTGCCTAGATCCCCGGCTGACAGAGACGCTATTTGGGTTATTATAGATAGACTCACGAAGGTGGCTCACTTTCTTCCGTTCAGAGTTGGTCAGTCGACGGCTCAGCTAGCGGAGATGTATCTCCGGCAGATTGTCAGGTTGTACGGTGTACCAGTCAGTATCACTTCGGATAGAGATTCAAGATTTACGTCGCACTTTTGGCGTAGCTTGCAAGAAAGTTTGGGAACTCACCTCCAGTTCAGTTCAGCTTATCACCCGCAGACAGATGGCCAGTCGGAACGTACGATCCAGACTCTTGAGGATATATTGAGATCTTGTACACTCGACTTCGGTGGTTCGTGGGAAGATCACCTGCACCTGGTGGAGTTCTCGTACAATAATAGTTTTCAAGCTAGTATCCAGATGGCACCGTTCGAGGCACTGTATGGTAGGAAGTGCCGATCCCCGCTAGCATGGGACGATGTCGGAGCGAGGCAGATGCTCGGTCCAGAAATGATTGCTCAGACCGTTGAGGTGGTCAGGAAAGTCAGAGATCATCTTCGAGTTGCCCAAGATCGCCAGCGTCATTGGGCCGATTCTCATCGGCGCCCTCTTGAGTTTTCTGTCGGCGACCATGTATTCCTGAGGATTTTGCCTAACCGCGGCGTCATTCATTTCGGCGTACGAGGAAAGCTTAGTCCTAGGTATATAGGGCCATTCGACATTCTGGAGCGAGTAGGAGATGTATCCTATCGTCTCGCTCTTCCACCATCGCTACGTGAGGTGCATGACGTATTTCATGTATCCCAACTGCGACGGTATATCCCGGACCCGAGCCACATCCTGGATCATTCGGAATTGGTTGTTGGTACCAACCTTTCGTATGAGGAGAGGCCCGTGTCTATATTGGACCGAAGAGAGAAGATACTCAAGAACAAGACTATCAAGTTAGTCCGAGTTGCTTGGGGTCATCACTCTTTGGGTGAGTCGACGTGGGAGCGTGAGGATGATATCCGATCGCGATATCTCGACCTGTTTGACTCGTAAGGTATAATGTCTTCCTTATGCCTTATGCTTTCAATTCCTTGCTTGAATAAATGACTGCATGATAGACTGCTTGTTATAGCTTACGATTAGTATAGCTTCTCCTTGCAATTCTAGCCTCTTGATTAAATTCCGAGGACGGAATTCTTTGAAGGTGGGTAGAGTTGTAATGCCTGTGGTTCGTGTTACGTATCTTGGTATACGTGTACGTATTCTTGACTCGTATTGCGTATTTTTCTACATGGTTATTTTGGCATGTCATTGGTTGTGGCTTAACTTGGTTCGGCTTAGCTTGGTTTGGTTTGCTTTTGGGTTCATCATTAACCAAAAGAAAACCCCTACCTACCACCACCACTACCCTTTATTAACCCATTCCCCTTTCTCTCTCATCATTATTCTTCTTCTTCCCTATCATAACTTCTTCAACCACCTGGAGAAAGAGAGAGAGAGAGCTTAGGCAAGTGCAAACTTGCTTCATGATGGATCTCAAGTTTTATTGTTCCATTCTCTTCCTTACTTGATTCCAAGCCTCTTTAGAACTTGGCATTTTCCATTTTGATGGATATTTTCTTGTAGATCTAAGTTTATATTATTTTTGGATTTCTTGGGTTTTGATCTACCAAACTTCATTATTTTTATATTTTGATTGTTCCATGTTGTAGATAATTCAATTTCATGCAGTTTTGGCTTTTGTTTCACTAGATTTCGACTTCGGATGAGAAAGTTATGGCCAAAACAATTTCTGGTCATTTCTATGTTTATCTGCAGCATGAACAGCATGTCGCAGAAGGCGCATGTCGCAGAAGGCGCATGTTGCAATGAAGCGCATGTCGCGGTAGTCGCATATCATGTCGCAGTTGGCGCATATGATGTCTCTGTTGACGCATGTCACAGTTGACGAATATGATGTCGCTGTTGGCGCATGTCGCAGTTGGCGCATATGATGTCTCTGTTGACGCATGTCGCAGTTGACGAATATGATGTCGCTGTTGGCGCATGTCGCAGTTGGCGCATATGATGTCTCTGTTGACGCATGTCGCAGTTGACGAATATGATGTCGCTGTTGGCGCATGTCGCAGTTAGCGCATATGATGTCTCTGTTGACGCATGTCGCAGTTGACGAATATGATGTCGCTGTAGGCGCATGTCGCAGTTGGCACATATGATGTCGCTGTTGGCGCATGTCGCAGTTGGCGCATATGATGTCGCTGTTGAGCCGCATGAGCCACATGAGGCACATGTCGCAGTTGGCACATATGATGTCGCTGTTGGCGCATGTCGCAGTTGGCACATATGATGTCGCTGTTGGCACATGTCGCAGTTGGCACATATGATGTCGCAGTTGGCGCATGTTGCAGTTGGCGCATATGATGTCGCTGTTGAGCCGCATGAGCCACATGAGCCGCATGTCGCAGAATAGGCCGCATAGTACCTGTTTTGGCTATTCTATGTCTTATTTGCATGATTTGTGGTCAGAAATTCTCCCAACTCCCAACGTCATAGTTGTACATCTTTCCCTTGGCTTCAAGAATATGTCACTAGTTGTTTTATGCAAGTTTCTCCCATTTATGATAATGTGAGAATAGAACACGATAGTGGTCCACTGTGGCGCACTCTTGACAAGTAAACTGGCATGATATGTCTCGACATGCTGTTATGACAGCTAGCCTGACATGACAAGTATGACTGACCTGGACACCGTGGGCGATTGCGTTTGTACAAATAAACTGGTACCGTCTTGCATCATGTCTAGGATGGGGATCCCTGAGTACCACGGTCAGGGTTACCTACTGAAATTGACTAAGGCTAATTAACTAGAATGATTAAGTAGTCATGAAGAGATTCCCAGCTACAGGCAATCCCGTTATCTGGGCGCATTAAGTGGACTTGTAGCCTACCGACGAGTAGGGCACATTTTCAGCACACAGTCATGTGGTGCACCCTTCATAAACGGACATTCGACCCGGATAACCGGATGGTCTGCAGGGCTTGTGGCTGTTGGGATAATCTCATTGCATCTTGCTAGTAACTAGGCCTGTGATAACCCTAGTTAGTTAAAAGTATCAAGCCGTACTCTTGATTGGCCGTGATTGATTGGATGAAGTTTATTCCAGCTTAGTCTTATCCTGATCCTGTACAAGATTGTATCAGGACATGATTTCTCGTATCGATAAATGATGGGACACCAAGTTCTGTTCAGGTGAAGGGTTACAACCCCGGTCCTTGTTTGGTTTAAGGGTTGTAACTTGGCTATCTGAATAGTTCCATGGTTATCCTATCATCTATCGTCCTGCTTATTGTGCCTGCATTAACAATAACGACCGGGGGTCCAGTTCTGTTCAGGCGAAGGGTTACAACCCCGGTCCTTGTTTGGTTTAAGGGTTGTAACCTGGCTCCCGGAGCAGTTCTGTGTCCTCTCCTCGTTTATTGTCTTATTGCTCCCCATGTCATGCTTGTCATGTTTTACCTTACTTCAATATCGTGATTATTTATACCGACATTAACAATAAAGATCAGGGGTCCAGTTCTGTTCAGGCGAAGGGTTACAACCCCGGTCCTTGTTTGGTTTAAGGGTTGTAACCTGGCTCCCGGAGCAGTTCTGTGTCCTCTCTTCGTTTATTGTCCTCATTGTACCAATAGTATTTGAGACGGGTTTCTATTCAGGTGAAGGGCTGCAACCCCGGTCCTTGTTTGGTTTAAGGGTTGTGACCTGGCTACTTGAATGGTTTCCTCGTACTCAGTTTACTGTTGTTATCTCTATTATTATCAGTTCTTTAATTATTATTTATCTTTATTATTCTATTGTGATATGCTGGTTTTAGTTCCTAAGTGAAGCCTCATTTGTGGCACTTGCTCTTTCTGGGGTCTGACCCAGCTGGTTTTGTATGGCCAGATATCGGAGCAGCAACAGAGGATCCACCTGTCTTCCAGCCCGATGGCGACCACCAGGCATAACCAGGGCAACGAGTGGGTTTCTTTTGTCCTCCCATTCTATTTGTAAAATTATTCTTTTGAGGCGTTTAGCCGACGAGCACGTGTTAGCTCGGTTGCATCTTTACTTACTGTCTGCCTACGGGTTGTAACATGATTGACAAGTCCTAGGGTTGATCATGTATGACTGAAACTCTTGCTAGTCCTGACATTTTGTACGACTAGCTTCATGATCATCCGAATATGTAATGGATGGGACGCCTTGCTATTATATATTTGATGCTCTGACATCTTGTAACTGTTATTACATTACTTGAGATTGAGACAATAGGCTTGTTCTTGACCATAGGAGACTGATGGCTTGTAGTTAAACCCTCATATATCTAGACAGCCGTGACCGTATAGTGACGTAGATTCCATCTCATTATACGTAGCTGGCTATGTCTGCCCCCGCTCTCCAGTATTCTGGTTCTGGGGCGTGACAATTGTGTAGTTGCGTCTCTGATTATGTGCCGAAAGGCAAGCACGACATGATAGGTTAACTTTGTTGGTACGAGAAGGGTCTAAAGGCAAAGTATGTGTTGGCGTTGTTGTTGCAAGCACGAGATGGTCTAGAGACACAAAATAGGCCAAAGTGTCTGTCATAAAACTGATCCTAAGGCAAGAGTAGAAAGATAATCATAAATGGACTATGTTACACAAAAGTAAATGAACGTGTCGATTTTGTAGGGGAGGGCGAGGAGCTAACGCCACCAGTACAGTTGAGTACTGACACCCATACAGTTTTCATGTGCAGGCACAGGTAGAAGCTCGTGGTACGGAGCTCGCTTGGATGCGTTGAAGAACGGAGTTCCTTGGCGATTCGAAGCTACTGCTGGTGAGACTCCAGAATCCTCTCCACAAAGGAAAATAGGTGAGCAGCATCAACCAATCCTGCAGGTGGCTGCGGGTGCTGCTGCTGAAATACCTCAGGAATGACTGGGGTCGTCCTCTGAACAGGTGGAGGCACACCCCCAAAGGCTATCCGCAACGTGGATTTATGTGCATCATTCCAGTATGGTGCTTCATCATTTAGGCAAATTTAAGAAAACTGGGCGCATTCTTGGAATGACGCCTAAATCTGTACTGTCAAACTTCATGATGGCATAATTTGAGAAATTCAGTTTTGATAGATCAATTTCAAGAAAAATTAATAAAACCCTAATTTTGTAAACTTAGATCTACTCCAAAATACTCATCAAATCTAAAAAAACAAAGCACTAAACATATAAAGAATGTAAAGGTACATAATATAAACCAAAAATATGTGGAACAAATCAAAGAAATAAAGTGAGCAATGTGGTCTCTCTATTAGTGCAAGATGTACTTGCATATGGTTGGTTGAGAAAAATAAAGAGGAATGAATGAGAAGAGAGAGAAGAAGAGAATATATATAGGGGATGGGGGTTGGTGGCTCTACTAAACCCTAACTCTAACCCAATGTCTAACCCAAGTCAAGTCTAAATGCCAAGCTACATGATCATAAGCAAATAAAACAAAACAAATAATCATCTAAATGAATAATGTAGGGGAAAAAAATATGTCTACTGGGAAGGGGGAGTGACAATTTTTTTTATAGAAAACAATAATATTTTTCACTACCTTACTTATAATAATAATAATAATAATAATAATAATAATAATAATAATAATAATAATAATGTTTTCTTGGTTTTCACATGAAGGTTTTTAGTTGTTTTTCTAGTTGTTTGTCAAGAGTAACCCACTAGCCTATTTATCACGATTAACTTATTGTCAATCATCCATCTTAGTATTCTCATTTTGGCTACGCTTTTTTGACATATTGTTTCTTATTTATCCAGCACTCTAATCCTTAAATCATGATTGTAGCAATATAATAGATTTTTTTAACTTTAGAGGTATCTTGATATTAGAAACACGATTAAAATCTAGATAATGCTTCCTTTCCTTAAGAGCATGTTTGGTTCATGGAAGTTGGCTAATAACTCGGATAACTTGGGAAGAATTAGTTCTCCTAGTACTCTTGTTTGGTATGAAGGAGAGGAGTTGGAGGATAAGAACCTGACCCACGTTAATATGTTCTCATGCTATGTAGGTATTAAGTTATCCAAGTCAACTTCCAACCCAAAATTTAATAAAATTAAAGTTAGAGAGGTAAAAATGGATCACAACATCCCCAAAACTCAAATTCTTCAAGTAGCAAGCTAAATTTTTTCCCCCAAAATCAAAGAGGGATCAAGAAATTCGTCAAATGATGAACCACATAATTTCATGGTTTCTTTGGCCTATCCAAGTTTTCTCAATTTTCATTTACCAAATGAATCCTAAATGGCTTCTTCATGAAAGAAAAAAAAAATCTTATAGCCAGGAAAAAAAAAACACTTTGTTACATCTTTTGACATTTGGATACCATTACACGTTTTACGCGGTGATAGGTGAGGGAACGAATTCATCCCTCCATATACTGCTGAAAGAGGAAGCTTCACGGTCTAGAACCCTTCCAAACTCTATAAATTATGTTAGATAACGTTTTCTCGAAATGGTAGAAAAACTGAAAGTCACATAGAGAATAAAAGATTCCTAAATATGTTGTTTTCGAATTCAAATATGTCTTCGCTATTATCCAAAAGGCGATCAATTATGTTTCTTTCCTTTTTTGAAAAAAAAAAAAAATCAAATGTTCTATTTTATAGCAAAATCTCCCCTACATGGTGAAATAAGGATTCATTGAGTGAGTGCATTCGTCCATTGTTAGCAAGTGATTAGAGTGGTCGATGGGGGGGGGGGGGGGGGGGGGGGGGGGGGGGTGCATTGGGCTTCTCAAGATGCGCAAGGAGAGCAAAACTGGCAATCTAGAACCTTCCAAATTAATGCTAATACTGAGTACTTCATTTAAACTTGGTACAAAATTAGGGTTCTAATTTTGTTTCTCCTGTAAAAAAAACGCCTTTTGAAAAAGTTGGTAAAAAGAAAAATACAACGTTACACTAATCCCACAGGCCGAGGGGCACTCCCGTCACCCCGCTTTCAAACAAAGACAACCCCCGCGCAGGTTAGCATCGTAATTCCACGTCATCAACCCCCTCTTCCTTTTTCTCTCTTTCTTTCTCCTTACACTTCCCGCGACCATTAGCTCACTCCCTCACTCTCTCGCCCTCGCTCTCCGAATTTCTCCTTCCGAAATTGCCCATTCGATTTCCTCGAAATTACGATTGTGCCACAATGAGCTTCTGCGGGGGCTCGCTGAGGAGGAGGCAGACGGCGTCGCCGGAGCCGCCGGCGGCGGCGGGGAGGCGGTTCCGATCGATGGTGGATATAATGCGGGCCACCGAGCCGTCCGGAAGCGGCGAGGAGGACCGGTACGCCGACGTGACGTGCGAGGGGTGCGGCTCCGGCGACCGGGAGGAGCAGCTGGTCCTGTGCGACCGCTGCGACCGGGGTTACCACCTGTTCTGTCTCCGCCCGATCGCCGCCAGGGTCCCGTCAGGCCCCTGGTTCTGCTTCGACTGCAACAACCGGGGAAAGAAGAAGGCTCTCATAAGTAATTGAATTGGAAGAAGAAAATGGAAATAGAGATTTGATTTTTTTTTAATTATTTTTTTGGTGACGAATTTTAATTTTGTTCTGTTTTCTTAGGTTTCCAGGTGATGCAGACGAAGAAGATTGTGAATTTCTTTAAGATACAGAAATGCGATTTTGCGGGTACGGGTACGGGTCCGGATGACAAATGTGGGACCCACTCGTCGTCTTCCTCTTCGTTACCTCTTCGCCAAGGTGATCAATTTTTATGTACATAATTAAAGAATGACACCATTTTTGTTACTGTTGTTAAAAGAGCGAAGAAAATGATTCGACCAGCTTAACTCAGAAAAAAAAAAGGAAGAGATTTTAATGGTATTTTATTTTATCATAGAAGGATATTGCTTTCGCAAAGCTTAAAGGGATCTTTGTACTTGATCATGGAAATTTGGGATAAACACGTTGTTCTTGTTTTTTTTTTTTTTTTTTTTTTTTTTCCATTTCTTTTGTGGGGTAGCTGTTTGACTTGTTGTTTTTGTTTGAACCATTGTTAGTTAGCCAAATTGTTTTCGCAAGTTTATGCCAATGAGGTTGATATGGAGTATGAGAAAGCTCAGAAGAATTTACAAAGGTTTTATGACAAAACTGCCAACTTGACATCAATCTTCTAACAAGTACCAAATTTCTACCAAAGATAGTTATGAACAAGAGAAGTAGAGAAGTCTTGCTATAAAAACTAGGGTGCGTTTGGTACACGGATTTTTTTTATTTTCGGACAAATTTAAGATGGAAAACATATTCTCATGTTTGGTGTAATTTATGAAAATTTATTTTTGGATATTGCGAATATCCGAGTAAACAGTTTGCCCATAAAACATGAGAATCTTATTCCTATCCCTTTAGAATGAATAAGATGGGTATCTTTTTTACCATTAAAAAAAATTTGTTTTGTTTTTTCTTCTCTAAAATAAAACCTTTTTTTTTATGTTTTATGTTTTTTTAATTTTTTTGTTCTTTTTTCATTTTTTAAGAGTTTTATTTTTATTTTTTTATGAATGTTTATTTCTTCTTTCATTTTTTTTGTTTTTTCAGAACGATTTTTGTTTTTGTTGTTTGTGTTTTTTCAGCTTTTTCATCTTTCTAAGATTTTTTTTTCAAATTTTTTTTAGTGTATTTTTTATTCTTTTTTACTTTTTTCCAGGGATATTATATATTCACCAATAATTTTTCAGATAATTTAATTAGAGAGAATTTGATTTCCGAAAATATAGAATTTTCGGCTATACAGTATCCCGTGTACCAAACCTTAGAAGACAGAAGCGGAGCGGGGGAACGCGACTACTTATAAGAGTGTATAAAATAGTTGTTGTATTTTATTGATAATCTCTTGGCTATTTATAGCCATACAACCTCCTCATTACATTAACTCTCTATAGGAATATCCTATGACATATTCCAACATACCAAATATACTCATAGGATATTCCAATACATATTCCAACATACCAAAATACCAATAGGATATTCCAACACTCCCCTTCAAGATGGACGAAAAATATTCACTAAGTCCATCTTGTCACATCCTTTCATCATGCTGACAGAACTAAGCCTCTTGGTCAGTCCGTCTGCTACCTGAGCTTTGGTTGGAACATAGCCCAGCTCTAGTAGTCCACTATCCAGCTTTTCTTTGATGAAGAATTTGTCAATCTTGATATGCTTGGTCCTGTCATGCTTTACTAGATTGTTGGCAATACTAATAGTTGACTGGTTGTCACACCATAGCTTCATCTTGGCTCCCTGGTCCAGCTTCAGCTCCATCAGCATATTCTTCAACTACAACAGCTCTGTGACTCCCAAGGCCATAGCTCTATATTCTGCTTCAGCCGTTGATCTGTCCACCACAGACTGCTTCTTACTCTTCCAAGAGACCAAGTTGCCTCCTACAAATATGCAGTATCCCGAGGTGGATCTCCTGTCCTCAGCACAGCTATCCCAGTCAGAATCACAATAACCCTCGATGTTCACATGATTATTCTTTCTGAAAATCAACCCCTTTCCGGGGCCTCCCTTCAAGTACCTCAGAATCTGGTACACTGCGTCTATATGACCCTTCCGGGGGTCATGCATGTAGCGGCTCACTACGCTGACCGTAAAGCTGATATCAGGTCGGGTGTGGCTCAAGTAGATCAACTTGTCCACCAATCTCTGATATCTATCCTGGTCAACTGGTTCTCCGGCTTCAGCATCCAGTTTGAACTTCTGGTTTATCGGTGTCGTAGCTGGTTTGCATCCCATCATCCATGTTTCCGTAAGCAGGTCCAGTGCGTACTTCCTCTGAGAAAGAACAATTCACTCTGTATCTCGAACAATCTCAATCCCAAGGAAGTATCGAAGAGGGCCAAGATCCTTCACCTAGAACTCCTTGCCAAGCTTTTCCTTGAGTTAGGCGATCTCCTGCTCATCATCGCCTGTGATAATCATATCATCCACATACACTGCAAGCATGGTGATGTGGCATCCACTTCGTCTGAAGAACACAGTATGATCAACATTGATCTGCTGATATCCCATCCCTATCATTGCTCTCCTGAACCTGTCAAACCACGCTCGAGGAGACTGCTTCAGTCCATAGAGGGACTTCTTCAGCCTGCAGACCTTGCCTTATGTCTGATTGTGTCGAATCCTAGTGGTATCTCCATGTACACCTCTTCTACTAGATCCCCATGAAGAAATGCATTCTTCACATCTAGTTGGTGTAGCTTCCATCCTCCATTGGCTGCCAGAGAGATCTAGGTCCTGACAGTACTCATCTTCGCCACTGATGCAACTGTCTCGTCATAGTCGATGCCGTACGTCTGACTGTATCCTTTTGCCATCAGTCGAGCTTTGTAGCGTTCAACCTGTCCATCTGGGTTCTGCTTCACAGTGAAAACCCACTTGCATCCGACTGCTCTCTTCCCTTCTGGCAGTCTTACCATCTCCCAAGTTTGGTTCTTCTCCAGAGCTTCCAACTCCTCGTGCATTGCTGCTTTCCACTTTGGATCGTTTTTGGCTACCTGCTAATTGTTAGGTACAGTAACACTATCCAATGATGCAATAAAAGCTCCATGAGAAAAAGAGATGATCATACAAGACAAATTTAGCAAGGTCCCAACCATATCTATCAGGAGGTTTTTTCGTATTGCTACGAGTGGACCTCCATACTGATGATGGTTGGGGAGGAGGAGAAGGAAGGATATCACCTGAAGGGGAAGGTGGTGGTGTAGGTGTCTCAGGAGTCAAGACGGGCACAGGCAAGGGACTTAGCACTGGCACTGTAGGAACTGGTCCTGCAAGTTGCTTCTCTCGTCTGCTGTAGGTAAGTATCTCCCTCTGAGCTGTGGACCTAACACCTCTTATTTCCTCCCCTTGTCCCTTTTCACCTTCATGTACCCTATTTGTTCCTCCAAGTCATACTCTGAGATCAGTCGAAATGCTTCCCAACAACTCCCCCTCTCACCTCATACTTGCAGTATCAGGTGAGATATTTGGATTTTCTTCCTGACTGTAGTATGGCTCATGTTCCCTGAAGTGAACATCCATACTTTCAAATTTTCTTTTTCCACTGGACTCCAGCATACGTAGCCCTTCTGAGTTTCCGAGTAGCCCACAAAGATACACTTGATTGCTCGGGGATTAAGCTTCCCTACCGATGGTCTGTTGTCCTTCACAAAGCGTACGCAGCTAAACACCTTTAATGGGAGCATCCCACTATTATTTTCCTGCAACATCTCGCATGGAGACCTCCATCCCAACACCTTCGAAGGCATCATGTTGATCAGATGAGCTGCTGTCAACACTGTATATCCCTACAGACTCTGTGGGACATTCATGTCTATCATCATACTTCTCGCCACTTCAAGGAGGTGTCTGTTCTTCCTTTCTGCTACTCCGTTCTGTGCTGGTGTATATGCACAGGTGGTCTGATGCCGTATCATTTGGGCGGACAAGTATTCCGCAAGTGTCTTGTTGGTGTACTCCGTTCCATTGTTAGAGCTCATTACCTTCACCACTGTCTTGTACTGAGTCTGGACATGTTTGTGAAAGTCCCGAAAATAGGAGGGGACCTCACTCTTATTTTTTATCAAATACAGCCAAGTAGTATGAGAAAAACAATCTATTAAGGTAACAAAATATTTGTAACCATTCATAGGAGTAGTACAAGGCCCCCAGACATCAGAGTGTACCACATCAAAAACAGACGAGCTCCTATGACTGCTACTCACATATGAACTCCTAATAAGTTTGCCTAACTCACAAGCATCACAAACTAGTTTCTCTTTATTAACTTCATAAATTGCAGGGTATAATTTGCTTAAACTACCAAATGAAGAGTGTCCCAACCTCCTGTGGTGGAGTCACAATGTATCTTCCGCACTCATCTTCTTTAGTCCTTCCATTCCTGTATTTTCTGCCATAGATACTAATGCTGAATCCAGCCCTTCTCGATCCAGGTACCACAGTCCATCATGCCAAGTATCAGTCCCAAGTCTTCGTCCCATCTCCTTCTCCTGGAAGATCACGTTAGGAATATCAAAGCAGACAGTGCATTTTAATTGGAGGATTATAGAACTAATAGACAAAAGACTGACTGGAAAAGAAGGAGCATGAAAAACATTAGATAATTTTACTGAACATGTACAATCAACAGTACCCTTACCGACCACTGGCTGGAAAGTACCATCAGCTGTTTGAATGCTGTCCGCCGATGCTAGGTGAGTGTAGAAAAAAACTCACTAGCATTCCCTATTACGTGTCGAGACACATCCGAATCGATAATCCAGTCCGACGATCTGAAAGAAGACATAGATGCAAGGGCGAGCGAGTCTTCAGTGCCTTCCGCCGACGGATGGGCATACATGAAAGCGTTGCCTCTGACGAAGAATGAGGTGGACGCCTCCCCGGTCCTACTCCTCCTGTCTCCATCGCTCGATGCTCTCTGCCTCCTTCTGAGTATTTCTAACATGTCCTGCAGTGCCTGATCCTCCTCAGTATAGGCACCGTCAGTTGTCTTCTCGTCTTCTGTTACCAGCAGGTTCGCCTGACAACCTCCTCGACCGCCCCGTCGACCTCTACAACCACGGTCACATCCTCCAAACTGTCCATGTCTACCGCCTGAATCTCCTTGGGTGGTTTGGTGCAAGCAAACCTCAGATGATCCACCTCCCAGCAGTTGTAGCACTGCTAGGGCTCTCCCTTAGGTCCTGACGGTGCTCTTCGTCCTGTCGAGCCCTCATTCGGCTCTGTCTTCTCTGCGAGGGTTCTCCTTCCCCGTCGTAGCCAACTCAGGTAGGTAATCGGTCCATCAAGCTTCAGATCGATGGAGGGAAGCTCCAACTTCGGCAATGTTCGTGTCGTGCTCTCACCAGCCGACATCTTCATCAACTTCATCAACGTCGCAATCTCTGCAGGATCCAACTTCGTGATGATCTCCTCCATGAATGCGTCTCCTCTCCGATCACGTCACGTCCGCTCCACGACTCACGATCGTCCTCGTCGTCCGCTCCTAGATCCGAACATATCTATTTTTATCAGATCTAGGCATCGATGTCCTCTTTCAAAATGATCCGAATAACGACAACAATGGCGCCGTTACGTGCGGTAGGAGGGGGCGGCGCGCACGTGGGAGGGGCGGCAGGCGTGCGTACCACAGCGGGCAGCAGCCGCAGCAGCAGCCACAGCAGCAGCAGGCACGGAAAGGGGGGACTGCTGTGCGCGGGTTAGGGTTTGGTGGCGCAGAGAAAGAGAGAAGAAGGGGAAGGTTAGGGTTTGTGGAAAGGTGGCTCTGATACCATGTAGAAAATAGTTGTTGTATTTTATTGATAATCTCTTGGCTATTTATAGCCTTACAACCTCTTTATTACATTAACTCTCTATAGGAATATCCTACGGCATATTCCCACATACCAAATATACTAATAGGATATTCCAACACATATTCCAACATACCAAAAATACCAATAGGATATTCCAACAGAGTCTAAAGTTAGGAACGTGATGGGAGTGTGCGCTATAAAAAAATTATCTTTATTAATTATTGTTATCAGAACTTATAAATATCTTAAATAAAAAATTATGACCGTCTTTCTGAGTCATTTTAGCAAGGGAGAAAAGTTAAATGAAAAGACAAATATGGAAACAATAATGTTTGACAAAATGATTCTATTTTACCGTAGATCAACATGCCACGTCGTGTCTATATCTTAGAAGCCAGAAGCGGAAGCGGGGACGGAAACGGGGGCGGGAGCGGGAGAACGCGACTACGTAGAAGAGTCCAAAGTTAGGAGCGTGATGGGAGCGTGCGCTAATAAATTTTTTTTATCTTTATTAATTATTGTTATCAAAACTTATAAATATATAATATTTAATAGAATTTATAAAGTTCATTTCAAAGCTATAGAGAGATCATTCTCATTTTGATTTTTTATGATGTCAAGGTAAATAATCTTTAGTTTCTTATTATTTTGATAAACGTGTATTAAAAATCTTCTAATTTCTTTTCAAAATTTATGTTCTTTTTTAAAATTATGGTCATATTATGGGAAGCGCTCATATCGTCGGAGAAATGAGCTCCCATCGTCGAGAAAACGAGCTCCTGTCATCGGGGAAGCGAGCTCCCAAGTAAGAACCACCGAATTGAGGTTTTTACTGAAATTCGTTGACCTTCTAGAAGTTTCTGCCTTCTAAGTACCAGACGTCCCCTAAAGGTCATTTTACTTATATTTTATATATAGATTGACCTACCTTTTTCGTCATGTAGTTAAAAATAATACAACCAAGCAATTTTTGAGCAGTCTATAATAAGTAACCTTCGTGCCTATGTCATAAACCAACTTCTTTGATTTTAAGCCTTCTTAATAGTGCCTCTTCGCTTATAAATGATAAAAAATTTCCTATATTAACGTTATTTTTTTTTTGTATTAAGCAACATTGATTATCTTGTTTGATTTTAATCCTAAATAGTGCCTCTTCGAATTTTAACTATTCATTTTTTTCGCCCATATTAACTTATATGCTATGATAACAAATAATGGAATAACAAGTTGTTTAGGGTAAATTTTTTATGGATGACTTAGGACTTGAAGTGTTCAATTACCGAAGCAAATCAAAATGATTAATACTTGAATTTAAATTCGACTCATTCCCCTGGCATTAAAGAATAAATCATGGGACAACTTCACCAAAAATTATCAAAATTTGCTTAAGAAGCGAATCAAAATGATAAATACTTGATTTTCAAAATTCGCTTACCGAAGCGAATCAAAGTGATCAATACTTGAATTTCAATCAACTCCTTCCCCTCGCATGCATGAATAAATCATGGGACAACTTCACCAAAAATGATCAAAATTCACCTTCCCCGAGTAGACAACATATGCATCTCAATGTTAATAACTAAAGTATTGTTTGGCAAATGGTTAACAAATCATTTTAGAATGGATTAATGGAAAGGTGGAGCTCTCTTATTCCTTATAATCTAATATTTACGCTACTTTGGGCATTACAATTGGATTAACATGTCTCCTTAATGCGTTCTAGTTTATGGCAACAAAATATTTTATGAGACAAAGGATAAGATCAAGGAGAGACCAACCAAATTCCACAAATAGTATATTAATTAATTATAACCAGTTCAAAATAACAACTATGAGCCATATAATAACTAGATACAAAAGGTCAATGACTCAATGTTGAGAAGATATAACTTAAACAGGAACACTTGATCAAGATATACAATTGAGCAACATTAGGATCATCCCTAGACATATTTACCTCCACAATATTAGTTCACCATAACTTTTGGTTGGGATTTCTGAATGAAATCCAGCTTCTTCCCAAAAGTATCGGACATTCTCAAAGGATATTAAAAAAGAATTGGGATCGACATATTTTGATTTGAAAGTTATTTGACTTCTTTCATGCCAAGTACACCAAAGAATTGTCTGTATTTGACAATTACCAGCAAGTAACAAATCACTAGGAATAGAGTATCTCCTTGAGGTCCAATAGTTTACCAAGTCAATAGGCCTATTTACATATTCATGGCTTTATTAAGATTATCCAGTAGAGTTCTACAAAGCTACAAAGGAGGAAGAGATGATCAAGTGATTTCCCTTCAAGCATAACATGCAAATGTTAGTCAAAGTAAATCCCTTATTTTCCAAGTCGTCTATATCAAGAAATAGTTGCAAGACACATAAAAAATTTGACTTCGGAGGCTTGGAGTTTTCCGGATCCCTTTTGTTGGAGACCACGTTATGTCAGTTGAGTTAATCACCATATAGAGATACTTAACAATATACTAACCACGACAAGACCATTTCCATATCCTGATATCCAGAAGTACCAAGAAGAGAAGCAACGGAAGTTTCAATTTTACATATAACTCGATGGTGATGACTCGTCTGAATTTGGGACACATGTCCACTCACCATCCCCTAAGTTCCTTAGTTTCTAAACAAAGTCATTTTGATCAAGCACAATGGTATGAAAGTTGAGATATAATGAAGCAAAACTATTCACCCCTTACCTAGTATCTCTCTAGAATTTGATAGTTGTGTCTTTATTAATGTCATCTTTCATAAATGACTCTGCCTTAAGAACTCGTCTCTAAAAGTAAGAGCCAAAGCCTTGAATGCTTGACTATATACTCTAAACATGCATGGTTGGCTCATAATTAAACTTATCAGGACTGCACCAAGGAATTTTTATAAAACCCAGGAGCTTTCATCTCTATTTGCATAGCAAAGATGTTAAATTTTCTCAAACTAAGGATCCCAAGACCTTTTTGCTTATGCACACAGAGCACCAATTTACCAAACAGTTAAAAGGAGCAATTCCCTTATCCCCTTCCAAAGAAAAGCTCTTTTGTCATGTTTGGCTCTCGGAATACTAAGCTAAGATACGTTACATCTTAGAAGCCAGAAACTTCTAGAAGGTCAACGAATCTTAGTAAGAACCTCGATTCGGCGGTTCTTACTTGGGAGCTTATTGGGAGCTCGCTTCCCCGATGACGGAAGCTCGTTTTTCGATGACGGGAGCGCATTTCTCCGACGATATGAGCGCTCCCCATAATATGACCACAATTTTAAAAGAGAACATAAATTTTGGAAAGAAAATTAGAAAATTTTTAATACACGTTTATCAAAATATTAAGAAACTAAAGATTATTTACCTTGACATCATAAAAAATCAACATGAGAATAATTTCTCTATAGCTTTGAACTGAACTTTATAAATTCTATTAAATATTAAAATATTTATAAGTTTTAATAATAATAATTAATAAAGATAAATTTTTTTATTAGCGCACGCTCCTAACTTTAGACTCTTCTAAGTAGTCGTGTTCCCCCGCTCCCGCTCCTGCTTCCGTCTCTGCTTCTGCTTCTGGCTTCTAAGCATTACATGCACCCAGGCTACACAACGTATAAATACTCCCGTTCTCGTACTTGTGGATTTGCAGTTGTTTCCTATAATCGAGGATAAGCATATATGATGGACAAGTCTAACATGAACAACTATCTCATCCATAAAACACAAAACACAGTATACTTCTATCTATATAAGTCTGGATACAAGCTAGCACTACCCTTACATAAGTTCAGACATGACACACACACACATATAGAAAAATGATACAGTACAGATACTACAAAAGGAAGTTTTCCACTTAGAAGTCAGAACGGGAGCGGAGGCGGGAACGGAGGCGAAAAATGACGCGGGAGCAGGGGAGCGCGACTACTAGGAAGAGTTTAAAGTTGAGAGTGGACGCTAATAATTTTTTTTATGTTTATTAATTATTGTTATCAAAATTTATGGATATTTAATATTTATTAAAATTTATAAAGTTTAGTTCAAAGTTACAGAGAGATCATTTGCATGATGATTTTTATGATGTCAAGGTAAGTAATTATTAGTTTCTTGTTATTTTGATGAACGTGTATTAAAAATTCTCCTACTTTTTTTTCCAAAGTTTCTATCCTCTTTTAAAATTTCGGTCATGTTATGGGAAGCGCTCATGTCGTCAGGAAAACGCACTTCCGTTATCGGAAAAACGAGCTCCCAAGTCGATCCTAAGTAAAAACTACCGAATCGAGATTCGTTAGCCTCCTAGAAAATTCTGGCTTCTAAGGTCTACTAGTCTCGGGCCTACTCATGTTCATCACCTTCTTCCATGTTGTAAAGCAGTAGGAGTTCCTCTATGTCACCTTCCACACCTAGGGAATATTCCTAGGTTTGTTAATACATCAATGTAATAATAGAAAGTGCTAAAAGCGGTAAATAAATTGGAAACTTACATCTTCTTATCTTATTGATTCTCTTGATGACCCAATTAGGAGCACAAAAGAATAAACGATAATAAATAGGATAAAAAGAGAAAACATAATAAAAATAATGAATCTACCTCGTCTAGGAAGCATTTCCCCCTTACATTCAGTCAACAGAATTTTATTTATCGATAAGAAATCTCTAATCATCTTTCTTAAGTGCACCCAATCTTAAAGGCAATCCAAAATAGGTCAAATGGAATTAACCTTTCTTATAATTAAAAGCATTCGCTAGCAAAATCATTAAGATTGTCCTCTCATTCAACATCAATAATTTAGTTTGGTCATAGTTGACCTTCAGTCTAGATGCAAACTCAAATAAAAACATAATGAATTTAAGAAGTCCAAATTGATTCAAACAGTTGACAAAAAATGATAGTTTCATCTGCATAGTGTAAGTTAAGAATTTTCCTTAAAAGCCTCTTAAGCCACCAATAACATTTTCATTTTTAGCCCTGATAAGAAGCATTGATAGATCATATGTTATTGGTGGAACAAGAGAAGTGAAAGTGGATCGCCTTGTCTAAGGCTTTTATAAGAAGGAAATAGTTTGTTTTTATGTTGAGGATAATGGAAAAGATAATTTAACTCTTTAAGTATACTAAACCCTCCTTTTCTTTAAGTCATGTTATTTTTTCAAGAAATCCCCTTCATACTTTGTTGCCCTACCTCAGATTTAACTGTTAATAGCAAGAAGTTTTTACCTAGGTTAACTTCCATTTCAATATCCAATGATTTCGGTATCCCAATAATGATGTCATAGGTTTTGTAGTACTCATAAGTTCTTAGGTGCTTGTCCACCATACCATGGTTTAAGGCCTCTTAATACTTGCTTAACTCGATGCTAAAGTGCGACGCTATAGAAAGTATTGTCCATTTATATTGCAATGTTTTTAACCACTAAAAGGTATTTAAATATATAGTACTAGTTAGCCTACATATGGGATCATCATTCGTTTTTGCTCTTGCTTGATGTGCCATGAAGTAAATACAATTTTCTATTGTAAATTGTATCATCTTACCTCTTTGTTTGTAGCTAGGGCAAGTAGGAGGGTGCTCTTTGGTTGCATGAACTTAAATAAAATGATCAAAAAGGTAGATCCACCTACAAAATTATTGTCTAGGTTTTATGCAAGGCCCTCATTTTACTGAAACCTGTTGTGAACCCATAAAAACATGTATGAAGAGAAGGCAAGCCCCTTCTACGAAAAGATTGGATATCTCACTGTAAAGTCAGATAATGACAGGACACATGGAAACAATCAATGAGGTGAAGCGAGCGCTGAGCATTGGATAATTTCGTATCTCAATAGTATCCCATCTTAGAGTGACTAGATAATGGAATAAAGAATTTGATAGGACTTGAGTTCTAGTTGCTTAACATCTGAAATAGATTCATATGAAAAATTTTGTCAAAGCTAGGGAATTACTAACCGCTTGAACCATCACAACCTAGGTAGGCAGTTTGCTTGAACGTTAAGGGTAGTGAAGTGAGGTCTTCGGTTTTTCAAAGCAACCGTCTCAATCCTATAACAGCCATTCAGCTTACAGAGTGACCCTAGAAATGGTAACAAGGGAAGGAGAAATTTGAGGATGCCGTCAGGTTGACAACTGACACGGATACATTGATGTTTATTCGACAACATCTCATAAAAACTTTCTCAGTTCTTGTATGGAACTTTTCCGTAATTCTTAGCCAATCCCTTTATGGTAGGAAAACACTTGGATGATGATGATGGTGATGAATATTTGTTAGTCTGCATATAATGTGTGTGGATGTGTTTAAACTTACAAGCAAAAACATCCATTTAGTGATGATAAGTCATCTTTTACTCTAGATTGACGATAACAATTCAATAATAGTTACCATGCTTGGAAGCAATTAGTTTTAAACTAATAAGGAAAAGCTAATCTTGGTAAGTCATAAATCAATCCTCATTCACCACCCCTTCTCCAATCGGAGTTGGGTCATCTTTAGAGCACAAGAAATCCCCACAAGTGAATAGACAATTTGTAGGACTGGTAACCAAACATATGTCAACCCTCTACACTTGTGCCAAAGTAAATCCTGACATACGCAACTGTGAGCAAGATAGGGCATTGCATAAAACTGAGGTTACTTGGTGGGTAGATAGACTTGCCATTTGGTCTCAAAGCCTAAGCTCATGCAACCAATGTCATCCTCTAAGTTCTCCCCAAACTAGAAAGGAGTCCAGGAAAAAAGGGTTAAACGACAAGATATGTAATACCAATTTGCATTCCAACATCACGACATATCAACTCAATAAGCCCAAGAGTAAAGGAATGAATTTCCAATTGAGGAATATAAATCTCCTACAAAAGAAGCTGAGAGAAACAGAGGAACAATCTACTATAGTTTGTTGATTTTTTTCAAGGTATTCGTCCTTGTATACAGTCAGGAAGTTATCATGCTTCATACAAATGATTTTTCATGTATATAACTATATAAAAGTACACATCCATACATGCCTTTCTTTAACAAATCCAAGCTTATATTATTTTAGAATCTTTCTCATTATATTAAGAATCATCATTTATGTTGATCAATTGAAATCAACCTCTCTATGTACTTACCCTAGACTTACAAGAAGGCTTCATTTTGTTTCCATGGTAGATAAATCTACGATAAACCTTTGCTAAAACTTCATCTGCATTGCCTCTAATGTCTCTTTTAGAAGTAATGTGTAGTCTAAGTTAGTCGCATATTGGGTAGAGTTGTATCAGAAATATTCTCCTCCTCCAATATACATATACTCAAACCTTATCAACTGATACAATCTTCTACTTTGTATCATAGTAAGGGTGATCCTCGAACCTAGCTCTCTATCTTCCATCAAAATAAAATCCTAATTATCCCCTATCCCCATAATCCTAGCCACCATTTTCTCTCCCAAAACCCTAGTCCTCATCTTATTCCCTTAAACCTTAGTACCCCTTCTACAATCTCACCCAATCCTCATCCACAAAATCCTAAAACCCTCAAAACCCTAACCCATCTTCTTCACCAACCAAACCCTAAAACCCTAGTATACCATCTCACTCTAAACGCAACCCAACCACCAATCCCTTCTTCTCTAATCCCATCTAAACCTTAACCACAACCCACATCTTCCCTAACCCACCTCACTACCTTTCACCAGCCAACTAACCTTAACCTACTACAAACCACCTAAAGCTAGCTCTAAACTTCCTCTACCACAGTCCACCATCCACACTATCGTCTTCTCTACGATACCTTCACCTCAAACAATCCCTCGACCTCCTGGTAACTCCTTCCTATTCCACTCTAACTGCATCTTGCAAACTCTTTGTTTACTCTTGATCTAACACCTCTCTTTTCTGTCCTTCTCCAAGCCTACCACCAACCATGCATAAAGTGTCGCGACCCCAATGACTTCCTTGCTTCAGTTCTCATAATCTCCTGAGCTCTCATGTACCACTCCTTCATGCCTCCAATTTATTTGCATCCAGAATCATCCTCCCCATCTCATCTTTATCCTACATCCTATCTCGACCACCCTCTCTCTCCATATATATGCCCCTTATATGTCCCTACCCCAACCGGCACCGATAGCAACTCCCTATACTAGCGTCCACCCACCTACTTCAACAACCGACCCCTACGTTCCTTTGTCACCACCTCATCCCTAGCCATCTCTACTACAAAACCCTAGATTATACTCATCCCCCCCATCCTTACCTGCCCAAACCCTAGACCCTTTACCAAATCCTATATTCATAAAATTCTAAAACCTAGCCTAGAAGGTTCTTCTCAAACCATAGAACTATCCAACTTCCTTCCAACCTTATATCCAAAAGACTCGTCCTCCTTAGTCCTATCATTTCATACTATGAGTTGTCAACTGGAGTCATTTACTACTTCTCTTCACAGATTCAGTGTCTACATCTCGTCTCTTTGCAATAATATGCTATTGTTAGATACTATCTATCCCTTGATTCTCCATACCTTAGAATCCAGAAGCAGGGTTGGAAGTGGGAGTCAGAGAGCGCGACTATTCATAAAAGTCTAAAGTTAGGAACGTACGCTAATAATTTTTTATGTTTATTAATTATTGTTATCAAATTTATAGATATCTTAATATTTATTAAAATTTATAAAGTTGAATTCAAAGTTACAAAGAGATCATCCGCATGGTGATTTTTATGATGTCAAGGTAAGTAATCCTTAATTTCTTGTTACTTTGATGAATGTGTACTAAAAAAATTTAACTTCCTTCCCAAAATTTATTTTCTCTTTTAAAATTTTGGTCCTGTTACGGAAGTGCTCATGTCGTCAGAGAAACGCGCTCCCATCGCCGAAAAAATGAGCTCCCAAGTCGTTCCTAAGTAAGAACTACCGAATCACTGTTCTTACTGAGATTCGTTGGCTTCCTAGGAGATTCTATCTTCTAAGCTCCATACAATGAGGTGATCTAGTACTGTTTGTACTACTTCTGGTATTGCTGGAGTGATGTAATCTCAAGTATAAGAAAGAAAGACATAAAACTATTTCTGCTTCCAAGTTGAGCATGATTAACATGCCCAACTTAAGCATGATTAACATGCCCAATTTAAGTAGGGTGACGACCATATATTCTGGTACTAGTCTCTACCTATTGCTTGTAGCCTTGATCCTTGACAAGATGGTCTATGATATTCTATTTCTAGTTATGTGTCCATGTGTGTCATTTCCTGCTATTCTATTTCAGTTGGTACTCGAGTGCCGATCTTTGTTATTCTATTTTCGATTGTATGTGCTCGTGCATTGATATCTACTATTTCTGGTTAAATATCCACATGCGTCGATATTTGTTAGTCTATTTATGGTCATGCATCCTTGTGCTTTGGTCTATGCTATTTCTTTTGTGCATCCTCGTTCTCGGATATCTACTATTTTTGTGTATACTCGTCCATCAGTCTCTGCTACTTTGCCTAATATTTTGTTTTCCCTTGGGTCATGTAAGAACCTTTGTTACTGTAGTATATTATGTTAATACTATTGTTTCTACTTATGATGGTGACTCTACTAATAGTGTTGTTTCTACTCATGATAGTGATCTGCTGGTACTATTGTTCCTACTCGTAATGGTGACTCAGCTCATATAGTTGTATGTATTATGATGATGACTATTGATGCTGATTCTGACTTTTTTTAGCTTTATCAGTATGTTCCTTTTCCAATTTATGTAACAATCTGGATATATTTCACATGTTCCAACTTGAGTGGGGTGTTAGATTTTGAGAGTATGTCTACTTTAATCCTACATTTAATATAGTTGTATGTGGAAGGTTCTCCTATCATACTATGTATGTGTTTTCAAATCACATCAATAAAGTGTCTGAATGTAGTTATTACAGTATCAAAAGGGCTTGTAATTTGCATTATCCATTCTCCAAATATGTTAATTTGATTCATACTAGAGTTCCTATTTAACTCCTTTTAATACTAAAGTAATCATTGTTGTATGGATTGACTAAACTTAACAACAGCGACCAAATTAATCTTAATTTGGCCTTGCTTGATTGGATCATCTATCCATACTCAGTGCTAATAATTAGAGAAACCTGTGCAAATGTGCTATTATGTTGCAATGTAGTTACATATATTCTCCAAGTAATGTGCTTTGTCATGTTTATGCATCTACAACTTTTATGACTTGTTTCACAAACACATAATAGTATCAGGAGGTCCTATGTGGTTTTTTGGTCTGCACTGATGATGACAATATTATTTTATAGTCGCAATTAAGAAACTCTAAATAGTAGAAACTGAATTGTGCTGAGCCAAAATACGTTAGAGTTAGTAGTCTATGTAGTCTAATTTAGTCCCCAACGCGAAAATCACCCCAAACCTTAACCCTTATCTGCTTCCCAAAACTCATTACGCAAAAGACCCTAATCTCAAACCTCATTGTCTAAAAATCCTCCATACAAGATTTGACAAAATCTTATGATCGCTTGTCGACCAGACATCAACCTTCTACGTGGGTACCAAATTCATAGTCAAGGTAGCTATGAGCATGAGGGACATGCACAAAACCTACGTGGCCAGTTGGCAGGTAGGTAGACCTACATTTTACATTGCAGTTTAAGTTCATGCAACCAAGGAGAACTCTCCTAGCTGCCCTAGACTATAAAGAGTCTAGACGAAGATTTTGTAATATGAAAAGCTATAGAAAATTTATATTATAATGTTCCTGTTACCAATTATTGAAACATTTCAATATGCTTATATTCACATCTAACCAGAGTTTGCTATAGCTGAATTCACATATAGCTAGCATCAAGTAGATTTTTCTCATTTGGTATGAAGATATATGAAAGCAAATTTAAGCTTACAGTTGAAGAAGTAATGGTTTAAAGTATCGGCCGATACCGATCCGATATGGCCGATACCGATACGGTTTGGCATGTCCCGATCCGATACCGACTGATATCGACATTAGGGGTCTCTTTCCGGTCAATTCGACAAAGAAAATTAAATGAAAAAGACAAATAAGCAAGGGTTTAAAGCATAATAAGGTTGTAAAAGCATGTAAAAGAAGAAAATCAATCTATTGTATGTAAACCAATCGGTAAGGGTGACTATTTCATTTAATTTCAAAACTACTAAGAAATAACACTGAAAATACTTAAAATTCTGCTTAAATATATAAAATATATGTTTTTAAATGTAAATAATTTATTAATGATTATTTGTTTTCCGATACCAAAAAATCCGATACTCCGATCCGAAACCGCCGATACTACCGATATCGCCGATACCAATACTCATAGGAATAGTCCGATACCGATTCCGATACTGTGAACCTTAAAATGACTCTCACAATCAGAAACAAATAATAGGGAAGATATGTGTCTGCTTTCGTTTGCCTACCAGTGTGTGATATGTACTCCATGGTAATGTCAGTCTACACGAGTGGTTGTGGATGAGGATTTCGTAGCACGTCACAGGAGCAGAGATAAGATTAATCTCAGTATGGCATTTTCTTAGATAATTTGATCTATCAGTCATTGATTTGGTGGTATAGAGATGCAAGTTCCAGGAGCATGGTTATGATTCCGGAGATGGCTGTCTATGAAGATTGATCATTACAAGACATTTTTGTTTTGTTGCGTTTATTTTCTTCATCATTTGCGGGGTTCTTCATTTAATAGATTACAGAATACTTTTTCACCATCTGTTGCTTTGATAAGCCTTTTTTTCTACACAAGGTGCAGTAACATCTGCTAAGTACATTTATTATAGTCTCAATGACGATGATTTTGAACAACAAGGCCTCTTATCCTAATTTTTTCTACATGAACTTTATTTTCCATTAAATAGTCTATTTTGGATCCAGGCAAGATAGATTGGCATAGAAAATTATTCAGCATGATTGTACAAGTGGTGATGGTCACATATTTAATTTATCATGATTTTTTACCGTGATCTGGTCTATAGATTAAAATTTAATTTTTTTTTAAGCATTCAGTGCTGAAAATGGTATCTCTAGTATCGTGCCAATTCTCCATAGGTGTTGTCTCTTATGTGCCAATTGGTCATGGATTTATGTCACTAATTCCATCTCTCTTGCTGATTTTGTTTGGTTCAGATTGTAAGAAACGCAGAAGGCGCTCAATGGCTTTAGCTTTACCTAAGAAGAGGAGGAGGAGAATACTGCCATACGTCCCAAGTGCAGACCCACAGCGAAGACTTGAACAAATGGGTTCTCTTGCAACTGCATTAACATCGTTGAAGATAAGATTCAGCAATGACTTAATTTACATGCCAGGAATGGCTTCTAGATATGCTAATCAGGCAGATTTAGAGAAGGGTGGCATGCAGGTTTTGAAATTTATCTACTTTCATAGTGACCCCTATATCTTTGTCTTGGAGGTATTTCAATTTTCGTATCGTGTTTCTTTTAGGTCCTTGCCAAGGAGGATAAGGAAATATTCGAGCTGTGCAGAATCATGTATAAAAGGGGAGAGTGCCCTCCTCTTGTAGTTGTTTTTGATTCAATTGAAGGGTATAATGCATTCACTTGGTTCTCTAGTCTAGTTCGTCATTGTGTGCGTGAAAGTTAAAGTAATAATTTTGTTGGTGCAGTTTTACGGTCAATGCTGATGGATACATAAAGGACATGACCTTTATCACCGAGTACACTGGTGATGTAGATTACTTAAAGAATCGCGAACATGATGATTGTGACAGCTTGATGACACTTCTCCTAGCAACAAATGCATCTAAGAATCTTGTTATCTGCCCCGATAAGCGCGGAAATATTGCTCGCTTCATCAGTGGAATTAACAACCATACTCAGTAAGAAACAAGTTTCTATTGTCGAACAATATGTTTGTCTGTTTATATGTTAGCTACTCAGAATAGAATCATTGTATTTCTTATACGCCCCTCCCTACTGGCTACTAGTTTCTTTCTGACTTATACTACCTCAGCTACCTATACTTAATCTATCAAAATTTTAAATTAAAAAAAAAAGTTGATGTAACTCAGAGGATATAATAATACAAAATAATTAAAAAGAGTGTTGAGAGTATTAATGGGCTTTTAATCCCACATCGGGTAGAATAATAGGGAGAGGGGTTAGCCTCTCCTATATAAGTGTAGCTCCACCACAATAATAAACAAGTTAAAATATTCTACTAAATTCTATTTGGTATCAGAGCCACCACCTCGCTCTCCACCAAACCCTAGCCGCCATCCCTCTCCACAAAACCCTAACCCTACTCCACAAAACCCTAGCCGCCACTCCCCAACCCCTTCTCACCTTCTCCGCCCCCACCGCCCCTCCCCCGCCCGCCTCCCATCCCCCCTCAGCACCGCCCGGCCTCCGTCCGCCTCCCCTCCTTCGACGCCAGCACCGTCGGCTACCCCCTACCGTCGTCCCACCCCATCTCCTTTCACGTCGGCCTCCACCCCCCTCCCCCCACCGGCTCTTCTCCTCCTTCTCGTCCGGCCATGCGACCTCCAGTCGCAATCCGGCATGGGACATGAGGAGCGACTCTCAGAGACGTCGCTACCGCTGAAGGAGGAACAGTAGACGTGGAGAGGACGGTGACCAAAGGTGCAAACGGTCTCGATCTATCTTGTTGATGGAAGAGAAGAAGACGAAGATGATGGAGACGATCTACGGCAAACTGACGGCCAAAGAGATGAAGGCTTTGGTGCACGATCTCTTCTCCAGGAGGCTGACCTAAACTAGTTTCCGTCCTGCACACACAGATGTGGATCCTTAACCATACAAAATGGCAAAGTTGGAGAAACTGAAAGTAAAGTTGGAGGGTACATCTAATTATCTGAAGTGGTCGCGTCAGACGATGCGGCCTCTGAAGGCAAGAGGCTTGGTGGGCTATGTGAATGGCCAAACCAAGGCACCTGAAGATCACTCCTCACGGAAGTTTGCTGTGTGGGAGATTGTCAACAATGTTGTAGCAGGATGGTTGACTACCTCCTTGACCGACCAAGTGTCGGGCAACGTGGAGACAATGGAGGGAGCTAGTGATATTTGGATGACGCTGAAGGACATGTACTCGGGGACGGACAATCCTATGAGTGTCTTCCAACTGCAGGATGAACTTGATAAGGTGGTCCAAGAAGATCACACCATCTCCGAGTATGCGGCTGTGCTAAAGAAGTATTGGTCAGATCCCGACCACTATGATCCCATTGGTGTGGAAGATGAGCAAGTGGAACCAGCATTTGAGAAGCATTACCAGAAGTTCATGGAGTATATCTCGCGACAGAGGATGATGAAGTTCTTGAAGGGCTCAACCCAGCATTCGAGCAAAGGAAGAATGTGCTACTCGCACAACCCGGACTGCCATCAATAGAGGAGGCCATTGCTGCTATGGCACAAGAAGAAGCACGGTTTAAGCTGATGCCCAGCACCACTAACACTCCGGAAGAGAAATTAGCTCTAGCAGTTTTTAACCTAAACCCTTCAGGAGGGAGAGGGTGCTACAACTGTGGAGACCCAGGACACTTCATCAGATTCTGTACGAAGCCTATGAGAGGCCAGTCCAGCGGTCGTGGACGCGACCGTGGAGGACATAGAGGTGGCAGAGGAGGCTATGTCAGTGGCAGAAGACATTATTCTGGAGGGCACAAGGCAAACCTGGCAGAAGGGGAGATAAAAATCAGTCATCCGATGTGACCCCTAGTAAGAGGGAGATGCTGAAAATATGGAGGAACATAAAGTTTGGAACCAGTGACATTCGTGCCAACACTGCTGGACATCGACTCCAACCACTTGCAGGGGTAACATCACATACTATGCCAGTACAAGCACATGTATACCTGCTCATGCCTTTGCATCTACCCACAAACCAGAAAGTGTAAATTGGATAATTGACTCTGGAATATCCTGCCATGTTACGGGTGCCCGTAATGAGTTTCAAGATTACACTCACCTGATGACACCTGAAAGCATTCAGACTGCTGATGGTACTGGTAGACCTATTATGGGTAAAGGGACTATTGAATGCACCCCTTAGATATATCTAATTGATGTCTTGCATGCTCCATCCTTTCCTGTTAATTTATTGTCCATAAGTGTCATTGTTCTTCAACTTAATTGTATTATTTTTTTTGACATTCCAAAGGTTATTTTTCAGGAGAAGGGAACGGGGAGACAGTTGGGGCTGGCACTTGGCTTAAAGGGCTATGTTACTTGGACAGGGGTGGGCTAGATACAGCACTGGCAGCACTGGTGGATGAAGCACAACCGGAAGAGCCGCGAAGTATCCTAGAAGAAGAATTATTACTCCAACATCAGCGCATGGGACACTCTTTATTTAGTCTACTTAGTCGAATGTTTCCATCTATGTATCAAAAAGCTAATAAGCAGAAGTTGGTTTGTGATGCTTGTGAACTTGGAAAACACACCAGAAGCTCTTATGTGAGTTCTGGAAATAGAAGTTTAGCTGCTTTTGATATGATACACTCTGATGTGTGGGGACCTTGTTCTACAACTGTTGTTAATGGTTTTAAGTGGTTTGTCATCTTTATTGACTGTCATACTTATGTCACCTGGGTATACCTAATGAAGAGTAAGAGTGATGTCTTTGCATGCTTTCAAGACTTCCATCGTAGGGTTTCAACACAGTACGGTGCCAAAGTGAAGATTTTGAGGTCTGACAATGAGACATAATATACCAACAAAGCCATTGAGGAGTACTTATCATCCAATGGGATACATCATCAGACTTTATATGCCTATATACAAGCACAAAATGGCGTGGCAAAACGGAAGAACAGACACATGTTGGAAGTGGTAAGGTCGATGATGTTTGCTATGAATGTTCCGAAACACTTGTGGGGATATGCCATGTTGACTACTGCATACCTTATCAACATGATGTCCTCTCAGATGTTAGGATGAAAAACACCGTTTGAGATGCTTACAGGTGAGAACAAGTACATTGTTTCCCCAAAAGTATTTGGTTGTGTATCTTTTGTGAAGGATAATAGACCTGTAGTAGGGAAATTGGACCCTCGGACAGTGAAGTGTCTTCGTTGGCTACTCAGGGACTCAGAATGGATATTCTTGCTGGAGTCCAGTGGAGCGAAGACTCTTTGTGAGCATGGATGTTACATTCAGAGAGACGAAACCATACTATCACAATGGTTCATGTGAAGGCTCCGCATTTGGTGACACCCCTAACACAAGAGGTGTTAGGAGTGAGGGAGAGATAGTCTCAAGCGTAATTGTTGGGTCAGTTCCATGCCCAATGATGGAAGTTAGTCCAAGAAAAGCCGGGGGAGATAGCAAGAGTGAGAAAAGTGATGATGATGCATACAATCAGGAGGAAGAAAGTGATGCTCCAATGCAGGAGGAGACTACAGAACAGGAGATGGAACGAACTACAGAGCTCCAAGTCTACAGAAGAAGGAATCAACAGTCCACTACTGTGCCTATTATCCCAACTGTGCCAACTGTGCCATGTCCCTCGTTTAACCCTGCCCCAACTCCTGAAAATGTACCTTCCGCACCGGATCTCTCTGATTCGGATGCAGATCCCTCTGATTCGGATAGTATGATCTCTCCTCCACTATCTCATATTTCTTTAAGAAGATCTTCTCGTAGTAATGCAGGAAAATCTCCTATTCGTTATGGTTATGAACATGATATTGCTCATTTTCTATCATACTCTAATCTATCCCCTACATATGGAGCATTCATTGTATCGTTAGACACCACCTCTTTGCCTAAGTGTTGGCAGGAAGCGAAGGAAGATCCAAGGTGAAAAGCTGCAATGTTGGAGGAACTTGGGACACTGGAAAGAAATGGGACATGGAAACTTATTCTATTACCTGAAGGAAAAAGGACAGTCGGGTGCAAATAGGTCTTCACGGTGAAGGAGACGCCAGAAGGAAAGGTAGAACGATACATTGCAAGATTGGTTGCAAAAGGATTCACTCAGTCCTATGGCATCGACTATGATGAGACGTTTTCTCCTGTAGCGAAGATGAGCACTGTAAGAACCTTGGCCTCTCTTGCAGCCAACCATGGATGGCAAATTCATCAATTGGATGTGAATAATGCCTTTCTTCATAGAGATCTACATGAGGAAGTATACTTGGAGACTCCTCTCGAATTTTGCACGAGACAGTCAGCAGAAAAAGTGTGCAAGCTGAAGAATCACTGTATGGACTCAAGCAATCTCCTCGGACATGGTTTGAAAGATTCAGAAAAGCTGTTACGAGAATAGGGTGCAGCCAGACTAATACAGATCATACAGTCTTCTTCCGACATGCAAGAGGCCACATTACCATACTTGCGGTATACGTGGATGATATAGTGATCACAGGTGATGAGGAAGAGGAGATTATCTAGCTGCAGAAGAAACTTGTCAAAGAATTTGAAGTAAAGGACTTGGGAATGATGAGGTATTGGGATCGAGGTAGCTCGAGGAAAAGATAGGATCGTCCTTCCTCAGAGGAAGTAACTAGACTTGCTCACAGAAACTGGTATGCTGGGATGTCGTCCGGCAGTCACTCCGATTGACCAGAAAGATAAATTGGGGGCAGAGATATCAGAGACTTGTAGGCAGATTAATTTATCTGGGTCACACTCGTCCTGATATCTTATTTGTTATGAGTGTAGTGAGTCGTTACATGCGCGACCCAAGGAAGGGCCACATGGATGCAGTTTTTTATATTTTGAGATATCTAAAGGGGGCTCCTGGAAGAGGGATATGGTTCAAGAACAATGGACACCTTAGTGTTGAGGGATATTGTGATGCAGATTGGGCAAGTTGCATAGATGACATAAGGTCTACCTCAGGGTATTGTGTATTTGTGGGGGATAATCTAGTCTCATGGAGAAGCAAGAAACAGTCTGTGGTTGCTCGATCAACCGCTGAAGCAGAATATAGAGCTATGGCTCTAGGAGTGTCAGAATTGTTGTGGGTAAAAGTATTGCTGACAGAGTTGAAGCTGGACGAAGGAACACCATTGCCTCTTCTGAGTGACAGCCAAGCAGCACTGAGTATAGCTAACAATCCAGTTCAGCATGACAGAACGAAGCACATCGAGATCGATCGGTTCTTCATCAAGGAAAAGCTGGAGAAAGGAATACTAAAGCTCGATCATGTTCGCTCAGAAGAACAAGTTGCAGATTGTCTTACTAAGGGGCTTAATTCATTAAGTCTCGCTAAACTATGTAACAAGATGGGGATGATTGATATCTATCGTCCATCTTGAGGGGGAGTGTTGAGAGTATTAATGGGCTTTTAGTCCCGCATCGGGTAGAATAATAGGGAGATGGGTTAACCTCTCCTATATAAGTGTAGCTCCACCACAATAATAAACAAGTCAAAATATTCTACTAAATTCTATTAAGAGCGACCCAACAAATGAGGCTCCTGCCGATTGGGGGCCTAAGGAGGATCAAGCTGGGCATTAGCAGAATAAATGTAGAGGCAGTTTTTGTGACTCAAACCAGATCCCCAATGATGCAAACTTCAAGCCTTACTGTCACTCCAACAGACTAATTACTGATTGCAAACAACTTGCATATTCTGGGTCGATACCTTATCTTTCATCTTCTGGCCCAAAGCTGTCAAATTGAGAGACAATCATATTAAATTGTGTATCATAAGGAAATGTACTCATTTACAGAAAATTAGAAAAGAAGTTAGAGAAAAATGACATGGTTAAGGTTGAAGGTATCGATATGGTAGACAATTGTGGGTTAGATAAGTTACACATGCTCTAAAGAAAATGTAAATATGAAGACCTCTAGGACCCTACAATATAACTATTGAGGTTAAGAAGTGTTAGGAATATATAATATTGTGGCTATAACATATTCAATAAAACTAAGAAAATCCCAAAAGAGTAGAGTAGAATTATTTTACTACTTATTTAGTAAGATAGAGAGTATTAATAGTATTGGAGTCACAATTGTGGAATTATATTTAGGAAAGGATCATTAACCAAATATGAATGAAATATTGATGTCCAAGAATCTATGTGATTTTATGTCAAGGTATTTAACTATGGAAAAACATTGCTTATTTGCTGAGAGCGAGGAAGAAACTTGAAGTGAAGATAGAGATTGATACTATTTATAGATTTAGACAGGCATATGATAGATAGGGTTGTGGTCAGGAACATAATATTGTGCGTTATAAAAATCATGAGTTTGTATTATATGTGGAGTTGTGTTTAAGTACGTGTGTGAGGGTGCTGAGTAGGACAATAGGAGAGATGCCTTATTTCCTATCACCACAATTGCATTGAGCATCAAGTTTAAGTTCATTTATCTTTTCTCTAGTCATGGATGAGGTCAAGATTACATTTAGAATAGTTTTCTATGGTGCATATTGTTTGCCAACATTTTACTTGAGGGGACTAGGAAAGATACTAATTCTAGGCTGATATGTGGACAGTGGCTTATTAAGTGGTAGAATATAGTTCAAATTTGTGGTCAATAAATACGGAAGAGTGAATGTTTCTGTTGAGACTTGAAGTGATTTTATTGAATGGAGTAACAACATATATATAGGAGAGGCTAGCCTCCTCTCCTATCATTCTAGCCAATGTGGGACTAAAGCCCAATAACACTATATATATATATCAACACTCCCCCTCAAGATGGGCGAAAGATATTCACTAAGCCCATCTTGTCACATCCTCTCATCATGTTGATAGAACTAAGCCCCTTTGTCAGTCCGTCTGCTACCTGATCTTTGGTTGGAACATAGCCCAGCTCTAGTTCTCCTTTATCCAGTTTCTCTTTGATGAAGAATCTGTCAATCTCAATATGTTTGGTCCTGTCATGCTGCACTGGATTGTTGGCAATATTAATAGCTGACTGGTTGTCACACCATAGCTTCATCTTTGTTCCCTGGTCCAGCTTTAGCTCCGTCAGCATATTCTTCAACCACAATAGTTCTGTGACTCCCAAGGCCATCGCTCTATACTCTGCTTCAGCTGTTGATCTGGCCACTACTGACTGCTTCTTACTCCTCCAAGAGACCAAGTTGCCTCCTACAAATATGCAGTATCCCGATGTGGATCTCCTGTCGTCAGCACAGCTAGCCCAGTCAGAATCACAATAGCCCTCAATGCCTACATGATTATTTCTTCTAAAGATCAGTCCCTTCCCGGGGGCTCCCTTCAAGTACCTCAGAATCTGGTACACTGCGTCCATGTGACCCTTCCGGGGGTCATGCATGTAGCGGCTTACTACACTTACCGCAAAGCTGATATCAGGTCGAGTGTGGCTTAAGTAGATTAACTTGCCCACCAATCTCTGATATCTATCCCGGTCAACTGGTTCTCCAGCTTCAGCATCCAGTTTAAACTTCTGGTCTATCGGTGTCGTAGCTGGTTTACATCCCATCATCCCTGTTTCCGTAAGCAGGTCCAGTGCGTACTTCCTTTGAGAAAGAACGATTCCCTCATTATCTCGAGCAATCTTAATCCCAAGGAAGTATCGAAGGGGGCCAAGATCTTTCACCTCAAACTCCTTGCCAAGTTTTACTTTGAGTTGGGCGATCTCCTGCTCATCACTGCCTGTGATAATCATATCATCTACATATACTGCAAGCATGGTGATATGGCCTCCACTCCGTCTGAAGAAGACAGTGTGATCAGCATTGATCTGCTGATATCCCATCCCTATCATTGCTCTCCTGAACCTGTCAAACCATGCCCGAGGAGACTGCTTCAGTCCATAGAGAGACTTCTTCAGTCTGCAGACCTTGCCTTCTGTCTGTTTTGTGCCGAATCCTGGTGGTATCTCCATGTACACCTCCTCTACTAGATCTCCATGAAGAAATGCATTCTTCACATCCAGTTGGTGTAGCTTCCACCCTCCATTGGCTGCCAGGGAGATCAAGGTCCTGACAGTGCTCATCTTCGCCACTGGTGCAAAGGTCTCGTCATAGTCGATGCCGTACGTCTGACTGTATCCTTTTGCCACCAGTCGAGCTTTATAGCGCTCAACCTGTCCATCTGGGTTCTGTTTCACAGTAAAAACCCATTTACATCCAACTGCTCTTTTCCCTTCTGGCAGTCTCACCAGCTCCCAAGTGTGGTTCTTCTCAAGAGCTCCCAACTCCTCGTGCATTGCCGCTTTCCACTTTGGATCGTTCTTGGCAACCTGCCAATTGTTAGGTACAGTAATACTATCCAAAGATGCTATAAATGCTCCATGAGAAGAAGATATATGATCATAAGAAACAAACTTAGCAAGATCCCAACCATATCTGTCCGGAGGATTTCCCGCATTGCTGCGAGTAGTCTTTCGTGTAGGTAGTGGTATGGGAGGAACGATATCACCTGAGGAGGGTGGTGGTGTAGATGAGGAGGATGGTGGTGTAGATGAGGAGGATGGTGGTATAGGTGTCTCAGGAGTTGGGACAGGCGCAGGCAAGGGACTTGGCACTGACACTGTAGGTACTGGTCCTGCAGTCTGCTTGTTGTTTCTCCTGTTGTAGGTCAGTAACTCCCCCTGAGCCGTAGGTGTAACACTTCTCGTCTCCTCCCTCTGTTCCGCTTCACCTTCATGTTCCTCCTCAACCGTGTCTCTATGCCAAACTTCTAAATCGGTTACCACCAGGTTCTCCAAGTTCTCTATCTCCCCCTCTCGCCTTATACTTGTAGTATGAGGCGTGTTATACGAAGTTCCATCCTGGCGGTAATATGGCTCATGCTCCCGGAAGTGGACGTCCATACTAACAATTTTCTTCTTCTCTACTGGACTCCAGCATACATACCCCTTCTGAGTTGCTGAGTAGCCCACGAAGATGCACTTGACTGCTCTAGGGTCAAGTTTTCCAACGAATGGTCTGTTGTCCTTCACAAAACACACACATCCAAACACCTTTAGTGGAAGTATTCCACTATTATTACCTTGTAATACTTCACATGGAGACTTCCATCCCAGGACTTTTGAAGGCATCCTGTTTATAAGTTGAGCTGCTGTCAACACCGCATATCCCCATAGGTGTTGTGGGACATTCATGTCGATCATCATACTTCTTGCGGTCTCCAGAAGATGTCGGTTCTTCCTTTCTGCTACTCCATTTTGTGCTGGTGTATATGCACAAGAGGTCTGATGCTGTATTCCATGTGCTGACAAGTACTCTGCAAGTGTCCTATTGGTATACTCCGTCCCATTGTCAGATCTCAGTATCTTCACCACTGCATTATACTGAGTCTGGACATATTTATGAAAGTCCCGAAAACAAGCAAATACATCACTTTTGTTCTTCATCAAATACAGCCAGGTGACACGAGATGCACAATCGATAAACGAAACAAAATACTTATACCCATTCATAGTGTTAGTAGCACATGGGCCCCAAACATCAGAATGAACTACCTCAAAGACTGAAGAACTCTTATGACCATTTCCAACATATGAACTCCTAGTAAGTTTTCCTAACTCACATGCATCACATACTAATTTCCTTTTATTTGATTTTGCATACATATCTGGATACAACTTATTTAGAGTATCAAAGGAAGAATGCCCCATCCTCCTATGATGAAGTATCAAAGTGTCTTCAGTCTTCTGCTGCAGCTCCTCCATTCCAGCCTTCTCTGCCATAGACACCAATGCTGAGTCCAGTCCGTCTTGATCTAGGTACCACAGTCCATCATGCCAAGTGCCAGTCCCAAGTCTTCGTCCCGTCCCTTTCTCCTGGAAGATCACCTTAGGAATATCAAAAGAAACAATGCATTTTAGTTGGAGAATTATAGAACATAGACAAGAGACTGACTGGGAAGGATGGAGCATGCAAAACATTGGATAACCTTACTGAACCCGTACAATTAACAGTACCCTTACCGACCACTGGTTGGAAAGTACCATCCGCAGTCTGAATGGTGTCTGTCGATGCTAGGTGAGTGTACGAGGAAAACTTACTAGCATTTCCGGTCACATGCCGAGATGCTCCTGAGTCGATAATCCAGTCTGACATTTTAAGGGAAGACATAGATGCAAGAGCGTGAGACTCGTCAGTACCTTCTGATGGATGGGCATACATAGCGGCGTTGAAGAATGGAGTGGATGCCTCCTCTGCTACGCTCCTCCTGTCTCCTTCGATTGACGCTTTTTGCTTTCTCTCCAGCAGATCCAGTAGCGCCTGATCCTCCTCAGTAAAGGCGCCGCCAGCTCCTCCATTCCCATCTGCCACCAGCAGGTTTGCCCGATAGCCTCCTCGACCGCCTCGTCGGCCTCCTCGACCACGTCCACGTCCAGCATATCCTCGTCCACGTCCACCACCTGAGTCTCCCTCCTTAGGTGGTTTGGTACAAGCATATCGATGGTGGCCCATCTCCCCACAGTTGTAGCACTGCCGATTCTGTTGCCAGAGCTCTCCCTTGGATCCTGTATCCCCCGAACCGGTAGCTGCTAGTGCTGACTTCACTTCGGGTAAAGCACCTGTCGATGATGCGCCTGTCCCTGTCTGTAATCTGATCCGCGTCTCCTCCTGAATCATGGCTGAGATAGCCTCCTCGAGACTAGGGATCGCTGGCTGGGCGAGGAGTAAGGCTGTTCTCTGTGTGAATGCTGCAGTCAGTCCCTTAAGGAATTTCATCGTCCTCTCCTGCAGACACACCTGTCTCTCCTTGCACTTTGGGTCCCCGCAGCTTGCCCGTTTGGAATGGTGATCATAATCCAGCCAGAGGCGTTCCAACTCCGTAGCGTACTCCTGCACCGTCTTCTCCCCTTGTACGGTGTCGTCGATCTCCCCTTTTATCTGGAAGATCCGTAGATTGTTACCTATGCCATCATAGGTTCTTCTCAATTTCTCCCATACGTCTTTCACCATCTCAATGCCATCTACTGTGGAAGCAATAGACTGGACTAAGGAGTTGAGAAGCCAGATATAAATCACCATATGAGTGGATTTCCACTCGTCGCGTCCTGTTGAGCCCTCTTCCGGCTCTGTCTTCTCGCCTGTCAAGAATCCCTCCAGGTTCTTACCTGCAAGGGTTCTTCTCACCCGCCGTGACCAACTCAAATAGGTGGCTGGTCCATCCAACTTCAGATCGATGGAGGGTAGTTCTAACTTTGGCGGTGCTCGTGTCGTGCTTTCACCAGCCGACACCTTTATCAACTTCAGCAATGTCGCCACATCGTCAGCATCCAGCTTCTTGAGAATCTCCTCCATCGATGCTTCTTCTCGATCACTTCACACTTGCTCCACGACTCACGCTCGTCCTTGCCGTCCTCTCCTAAATCCGAATATGTCTGATTTCATCGGATCTAGGGATTATAGGCATCTCCTTGAGATTGATCTCAAGAACGAGCGTGAATCTTGTACCCGCAATAGCGGTACAATGAATCCTGCAGCCGTAAAAACGGTACAGAAACGAGCGTGAATCTTGTACCCGCAATAGCGGTACAATGAATCCTGCAGCCGTAAAAACGGCAGCAGCAGCAGCAGTTGCAGCCGCAACAGCGGCACAGCAACGGCAGCAGCGCGGCAGCGGCGGCGGCGGCGCGGCAGTTGCAGCAGCAGCGGGGCGGCGCTGCGGCGGCGGCGGCGCGGCAGCAGCTGCAGCGGCAGCGGGCGGCAGCAGCTGCAGCGGCAGCGGGCGGCAGCGGCGGCGTAGAAGGGGGATTAGGGTTAGGGTTTGTGTGGAGGAGGGGTCTCTAACGGTATGCTAAGCAATTTTAGGCTCTGATACCATGTTGAGACTTGAAGTGATTTTATTGAATGGAGTAACAACATATATATAGGAGAGGCTAGCCTCCTCTCCTATCATTCTAGCCAATGTGGGACTAAAGCCCAATAACACTATATATATATATCAACAGTTTCCTTTATTAAGGATTGATCATTCAGGAAAACAGTTTGATTGAAGAGGATGTTCTTCTTACAAAGAAACATGATGGTTGAATTGGAGAGTGCTTCTAGAGTTTTATGCATGTAAGAAATCCTTGAAAGTGGAAGAAAAAAACTGTAAAGGGAGTCTATATGACAAGCTATTCTTTATAGGCCTTAATACTGGATAGTGAACAAACATGTCCAGATAAAGAATACATGCCTGAAATAGAATGCTAAGATGAATGATTGTAATATGAGAAAAGGTATAGTTGCATATAAGTTCATTTGTAGGAGACTAGAAGTACATTATATTGACGATATGGAAATTTGTTCAAGATGATATTGACACGTGCAAATGAGGTCAGGATTGTTCTCGTCAGGAGTAATAAGATTGTCGTTGAAGGTTCTGCTACTAGGAGGGGATTCCGAAATGCATATTTAGCTCTGGTAAATGACACTTGTTATTCTTACTGATAGAACCAGCTCCAAGCCTAGGCGACCTAGGCATGGGCATAGGGCCCCAAAATTTAAAAAGCCCCCCTAAAGTTTACAAAGGCCCCCAAAATTTACAAAGCCCCCTAAATTTTACAAAGGCCCCAAAAATTTACAAAGCCCCCCTAAATTTTACAAAGGTCCCCTAAATTTTACAAAGGTCCCCTAAATTTAAATTTGTACATAGGGGCTCCCATTTTTAGGAATCGGCTAAGGCCCCATTTTTGCTACAGCTTATTGACAAGATGGCACTCAATTGTGCTAAGTGGTGGAAACTGCTTAATGCAGTCAACCTCAAAAATCAGGAAGGAAGGCGAGTACACACACACACATGCATATACGCGTGTGTGCACATGCATACGGTGAACCTAAACTAACTTTTAGTTACATATCTATAGTCTAGGCCATCTATTTGAAATCTGTAAATAATCTCTATTGGCAAAATTTTGAGATGTCTATTTAAATGCTATGTCACCAGATTCTTGGTACCAGCAAAAACTGCTTTGTATTACTTCATTGAGGTCAAGCAATCTTTCTAATGGCAGTTCAATAGCTCAATACAAAGAACAGTTGTAGGTAAAAATAATAATAATAATGGAATTACACTTATAAGTTGATTATATTTGTTGGAGATCATGTACTACCAATGTGATTAAGATATCTTTTTGTCTGAGATACATATCAATTTGCATAAAAAGTGAATCAAAATACTTATTCTTTATCATAATATATTTAAGTCCTATGAACTGCAGACAACTAACTTTACTTTATTTGTTCACTACGATAATCATTATAGAAATGTTTCTTGAATCTCAAGCCCCACCATTCCTAAAAATCGCACTTTTCTTGCAGGGAGGGTAGGAAGAAGCAGAACCTGAAATGTGTCAGGTATAATGTAGATGGTCAATGTCGGGTGTTACTGGTGGCCTGTCGTGATATATCTCCTGGAGAGAGGCTGTACTATGATTACAACGGGTATGAGCAGGAATACCCTACTGAGCATTTTGTTTGATATTCTGAGAACCAAAGCAATCCTTAAATTTGACCAGCTCTGCAAATCTGCTCGTGAGGGGTCATTTTTCCATAGGTATGAACTTTTTCATCATCAAAGTCCTCAAGTGTTACTTATTTACTGGCTCCATTTTTATCTTATGTAGTTCCAACCCATCAAAGAATGTAAATGATGGATCAACAGCAGAGTTAATTTTAATTAGCAGGACATGGTTAAAGTTATCAGTAGAATGTTCTAATGTAAACAAAACTCATACTATTAAAATTTGAGAACATTTTCAACATTTTGCTCCAAATCTTAATTTATTCTTTCTGGAGTGCTTTTTTTTCATGGTGGATATTATCAGCTTCCATGTTCTCGCTGTTACTGATAGTTAAGTTATTTTTTATAGAAACAAATACTTGCATAATTGTTCGGGGTTTACATTGCTTACCGTTTCAATCTGTATCTCAATTTAGTAGTAAAATAAATGATGCATGTTCTTAAGGCTAACTGATAATCTGCAGCACTGGTGACCATGTTAAGCTTTTTATTTAGTCTGACTGTTAAGATGTACCCTTGAAACTTACCTGAGTGAAATGCATGTGCCTTTCCTTCTATTATGTTAAATTATGTAAATTTACTCTTATTGTCATGTTAAATTGAAGCGAAATACATGCACAAATGTGCATTCTTAGTATTAGAAGACAAGTGGTGAATGCTTCATTGTTTATTCTTCAGCCCCAAGGCTGGTTTAAATAGAAGAAATACAATTAATGTCCATCCTTGAATCAAGGAGAACTTTATTACGATCAATATTCATCCTTGAATAAAGGAGAACTTTATGGAAAGAAAACTAAATAAAGATAGAAACTTCTCTCTAATAATAACAAAATCTTCTCTAATAATAACTAATAATAAGAGGAGAGAGATTCAAGGGATTCTCCAACACCCCCCCTCAAGTTGGTGCATAGATATCTATCATGTCCAACTTGCTTATCAAATGCTCAAAGACGGGTCTTGCCAAGATTTTGGTTAAGATGTCCGCAGTTTGCTGACTAGAGGTCAAAAATGGTAGACATATGATTCCAGCTTCTAATTTCTCTTTTATGAAGTGACGGTCAATCTCAATATGTTTGGTTCTATCATGCTGAACCGGGTTGTGGGCTATGCTTATGGCAGCTTTACTGTCAGAATGTAACTTCAATGGGAGCTCAATTTTCATCTTAAGTTCCTCCATGACTCTTTGACTCCATAGTCCTTCACAAATACCCTGAGCCATAGCTCTAAACTCGGCTTCTGCACTGCTTCTTGCTACAACTCCTTGTTTTTTGCTTCTCCATGTCACAAGATTATCCCATACATAGGTACAATATCCAGAGGTTGATCTTCTGTCTGTGACTGAACCTGCCCAATCTGTATCAGTAAAGATAAACATATTTCTTTCACTAGTCTTCTTAAAAAATAAACCATTTTCGGGATTGGCCTTCAAGTATCTCAGTATTCTATAAACTGCCTTAAGATGTTCCTCGTAAGGAGAATGCATAAACTGACTCACTACACTGACTGAGAAGGCAATGTCAGGTCTAGTGTGGGACAAGTAAATTAGCTTACCCACCAACCTCTGGTATCTTTCGGTGTCAACAGGAACATTTCCTTCTTCCCAAAGTTTTGTATTAGATTCCATGGGGGTGTCGGCTGTTCGACAACTACTCATTCCTGTTTCTCGTAATAGATCGAGAATGTATTTCTGTTGTGAAACCACAATTCCTTTCTTTGATCGAGCAACCTCCATACCAAGAAAGTATTTCAAGGATCCTAAGTCCTTGATTTCAAAGTCTGTAGCAGGTCTCTCTTTTACTCTTCTCATTTCAACTATATCATCCCCAGTGAGGACAATATCATCTAAATAAACAATCAAGGCAACAAATTTATCGTCAGAGAAGAATTTGGTGAATAAAGTGTGATCAGCTTGTCCTTGAGTGTACCCTTGGTTCTTCATAGACTGAGTAAACCTTTCAAATCAGGCTCTAGGAGATTGCTTCAAGCCATAAAGAGACTTCTTCAACTTGCATACCTTTGATCCAAATTTGTCTTCAAAACCATGAGGACTATCCATGCATGGGCGGACCTACCATAGGGCATGTGGGGTCAGGTGACCCCACTGAAATTTTCAATTTTTTTTACTGCTGTAGCCTTGCTATACTCCTACACCTAGCTCTCACAACTATCATTGTCATATCACTGCACACACTGCTCACCCCTACACCTAGGCTAGCTGCACACATTGTGCATATACTTAACTGCACCTGCACACTGCTTAGACCTGTCAAGTGACCTAGCTGCACACACCTAGTTGCACACACTTAACCCACCCCCTTGCTGTCACTCAGAAGACAATGGTGTCTTCAGTCTGCATTATATATGAAGAGTGAAGACGGTGGTGTCTTTAGAAGAACGGTTAACTTTACTTACTGCCATTGCTCTCAACTTCTTCTCTGTGTGAAAAAATCATCTCCAAAGTATATTCTTCCTCAGTTCCTCTCTTTTACTTTGTAACTGACTGAATCACTGATCATGTTCTTTATTTTTTGATAACATGACCATGAACATTATATGCATGACAACATATTCTGCATTCAAACATACACATAAACAATCTAATATTTAGTCTACCTACTCTCTCTATACTTTTATAACTGATTGATCCTGTTCTTTTTTCTTTTTCTTTTTTTTCATTTTCAAGAAAGGAAAGAGTCATACATCATCATTCTATCAGTTTTTCGTATCACCTTTGCTTGCTCCTTAATTAGACTAGCAGTACTTACTTGGTTAGGTCTAGATTCACATTATGTAGACTATGTATGAAGTAATTAAAATTATCTTATTTTAAAGATAAAAAAAATGGAAGATAAATTAGGTTTCATTCACTATTTCAGGATGCAAAAAAAAAATTCTTTCTAAGGCGTCAACACCAAAGTCTGCAAATGTGAATGTTTATCCAAGAAATCAACAAGAAGTTTATCACTCCACTCCTCCTATGCTTACTCAGGTCCCTCGCATAGGGATCAACTTGATTGAGCGGCTTATCGATCCTTTATTAAGATAAAATAGTCATGGATATGCTATTTTTTAGTATGTGATTTTATTTTTGGACTTTTTTTACGTTTAGGGTTAAGGTCGACCCCCCTCTCTTAAATTCCTGCGTCCGTCCCTGTATCCATGTATACTTCTTCTTCTAGATCACCATTGAGAAAGGCATTTTTAACATCCAACTGATGTAGAGGCCAATCCAGGTTAGCCGCAAGAGATAAAATTATTCTGATAGTGTTCAATTTTACAACAGGAGCAAATGTCTCTGAGTAATCTATGCCATAAGTTTGAGTGAAACCCTTAGCCACCAAGCGAGCCTTATACCTTTCAACTGATCCATCTGAATTGTAGTTCACAGTAAACACCCACTTACATCCCACGGTCTTCTTACCAACTGGTAGTGTCATGACGCTCCAAGTTTTGTTCTTTTCAAGAGCTTTCATCTCCTCAAATACAGCTTCCCTCCACTTTGGAACTTCTAGGGCATCTTGTACATTCTTTTGAATCTCTACACTAGACAATTGGGAGGTGAAGGCAGAAAAAGATGAAGACAAGTTTGAATATGATATAAAATCGGACATAGGATATTTAGGGCAAGACCTAACAGATTTTCTAACTGCTATGGGATTATTTATATCAGGATACATGATACGACTCTCAGAAACAGAGATATACTTACTTTTTCTTTTCTGAAGAGGTTGATTATTCTCCGGTTCAGATTCATGGCAGTGTTGAGATGTGGACACATCCTCTTCTTTATGGTTCTTTCTCACAAACATCTTTCCTTTCCAAGTCTTGTTTCCTACTTTGAACCTGTCCTCTTTAGATGACAATTCATTTTGTGGTATTTCAATTAGTTCATCATTATTATTATCTTCAAAATTCTCATTGTTTTTTTCATAAGAAAGTGTAGGCTCGGATTCATCGAGTTCCTTACTCATAGTAGGAGTAGGTTCAGATAATGAATCATGACAATTTTCTGTTGGTGGAGAATTACAAGTCTTAGAATTTTGTGATATAGGCAAGGACAAGTTATTTAAAAAACTTATGTTCTCAGTTTCAAATGAGTCTTCCTTTAAGTTCTCCCCCTGAAGATAAGTATCATCAAAAAAAGGTTTGTTTTCAAAGAATATAACATCCATAGTGACAAATATTTTCTTGTTTTTTGGATCAAAGCATTTATATCCCTTCTGGGTTGGAGAGTACCCTACAAAAACACATTTTATAGCACGTGGTTCGAGTTTGCTAATATTCTTATGTTCATGAACAAATGCTGTGCAACCAATTTTTTTATGTCAAATCAGTTGAAACACGAGTAAAAGGAAAACATTCTTTGAAAACATGAATTGGAGTTTGAAAATTGAGAATTTTAGAGGGCATTCGTTAATTAAATATGCAGCAGTTAAAATTGCTTCACCCCACAAATAATTTGGTACTTTATTTGAGAAGAGTAAAGCTCTAGACACATCCAATAAGTGTCTATTTTTTCTTTCTGCAACTCCATTTTGTTGAGGAGTATTTGGACATGAACTTTGATGCACAATTCCATTTTGAAGAAAAAATCTCCTAAAATTGTGTTAAAGTATTTCCTGCCATTGTCACTTCTAAAGACTTGAATAGTGGTCTGAAATTGAGTTGGACCATTTAAAAAAAATCCTTTACAGCCTGACAAACATCGGATTTCCCCTTTAATAAGTATACCCAACATACTCTTGAATGGTCATCTATAAATGTGATAAACTATTTTTTGTGAGAAAGTGTACTTGTATGATTAGGGCCCCAAACATTACTGTATATAACAGAAAAAGGTTTTGATGGTTTATAAGGCTGTATTGAAAAATGGGAACGATGATGTTTTGCAAATTCACATGCCTCACATTTAAACAAAGACAAATCTTTATTACGAAATAACTTAGGAAACATGTGTTTTAAATAGCGAAAACTAGGATGGCCTAATCGTAAATGCCATAATATAATGTTGTCATCCTTATTTGAAACACGAAAAGACTCAAAGAAGGAACTTATCGATTTGGAAGGTAGTTGTGATTTAGATCCAATATCGAAGTAGTAGAGTCCTCCATTCTCCTTAGCACTGCCAATCTTTTTCGAGTTCAAATCCTGAAAGACAGTGAGAACCGAAAAAGTTAGTTTGACAGTTTTTTTCTTGGGCTAATTTACTGATAGACATTAGACTACAAGATAGATTTGGAACATGAAGGACATCTTTAAGAGTCAACATCAGGGACAACACAACTGAACCTTTACCTGCAATGGCTGAAAAGGAGCCATATGCGACTTTTATTTTGTGATTCCCTGCAGAGGGACTATATGAAGAAAACAGAGTAGATTCACTTGTCATGTGATCGGTTGCACCTGAATCTACTATCCAAGTGTGGTTGGGACTGACACTAAGAAGAGCATAATTACCTTTTTGTGCTATAGAGCAAGAAGGAGTTTGAGATTCGAGAAGTTTGAACAGTTTGTCTTGTTGTTCCGTCGTGAGTGAAAGCTGAGTTGAAGAAGATTGCTGCCCTTGATCTGAATTACTAGCCTGGAATGCACGACCCTCATTACCACCATCGCCATGGCCTGTTGCGCCGTTCCCGCGGCCTACTCCGCCTTCTGTCGTGGAGGAGTTGTCGTTGTTTGTTGAGCCGGTGAGGGCTTGCCGCCATCTATTGGAATAGGCCATTGGGAGCCTAATTGGGTTGGAGAAACGGGTTTAAAAAAACTTTACAAACCCTAGGTTAGGGAACATGGCTCTGATATCATATTAGAAGACAAGTGGTGAATACTTCATTGTTTATTCTTCAGCCCCAAGGCTGGTTTAAATAGAAGAAATACGATTAATGTCCATCCTTGAATCAAGGAGAACTTTATTACAATCATCATCCTTGAATAAAGGAAAACTTTATGGAAAGAAAACTAAATGAAGATTGAAACATCTCTCTAATAATAACAAAATCTTCTCTAATAATAACTAATAATAAGAGGATAGAGATTCAAGGGATTCTCCAACACTTATTTATGGATAGTACATTGTGATGAGATTTGTGGATAGAATAAATTGAGGCAAGGCAGTTCACCGTGTTCTTGATGTTGAAGATGGAAACACAGATGTTGCTGGTAAATTGAGATGACTAGGTACTAACATTAATATATTGCTGGTCCATACACTAGACATGCAGCAGGGAGGAACAATATGGATTTTGGAACTGCATTATTGGAACAGTGGCGTAGAGATCGTGTTAAACGATGTTAATGTTGCAAGGAAATGTGGAGATGATTGTAAGATAAATATACGCTGCGGAGCAACCAGAATCAGCCTCCGGGGCCCCTATAGAAGGGTTGCACCAGCAACATTTCGATGAACGGGACCCTGTTCTGACTCCTCGAACGAGGAACTCTATAGTTGTTGCTTGGCCCTTTAAATAGAAACCAAGACCATATTACATTCATTGGGCTGCTTGGGAAGAAAGGCAATCTTGAATAAAGACTTGCATCAATTGTTAGGCTGCTTACAGAAGTTGTACACCCTAGCAAAATAGAAGAACTTGTAGGCCAAGGTCCATAATTCTTGGTAAGCAAAAAATGAAGAAATTTGAAGACCAAGATCTACAATTGTTGGTGACAGAAAAGGAAACTAGTAGCATGATTAAATCAAATTAAATGATGGGATCTCCTGCATCAATGACAAAGGATCTTAAAAAAATTAGTAGGATGTCTACTAATATCAGATGCCCACTCTCAAAGGAACTCGTCCTCGAGTTCTCTTTTGGAAGTTGAACTCGACCCTTCCACCAGAAAAGATACTTGGAGAATATTATTGCAACTTGCATTCTTCTACCTCCTTAAGTTCGGGAATTACCTTGAGAACCTCAGTTTTATATTGGTGCTCGATCTCGTCAAGATTGTCGATGGGATGTGGATCATTGTCAATAATCAGTTTAATAACAAGTTGTAATGAATCCAAAAATGGACGTTCTTCGAAAGGTTATAGGCATTACTAGTAGACACCACAGGTATATAACAAGCTGATCTTCTCGAATATTGTAGCGAGAACGTAGGTGGTCGACGAAGATGAATGATTGGAGCTTGGTGTCGACGATGTGGAGATCATCGACGGATCGAAGCCTGAGCTCTGATACCTTTGGCGCAGTGGCCTAGGGATCGTGCTCACGATGTCGCCAAAATGGAGATGTGGGGATGATGGAAAGATAATTATAAGCTGTAGTGCAACTTGAAATCAACCACCATGGCTCCTTTGCACCACCGAAAAAAGACAAAAATTCAAATATAGGATACCGTTATAATTGTTGCTTGGCCCTTTAAATAGGATCCAAGACCATATTACATTCATTAGGCTGCTTGGCAAGAAAAGAAAATCTAGAATAAAAATAACTGGAAATTGCTGAGAAACCCAATTTCGGGGTTGGGTTGTATGAAAAACCCACCCGCAGGATGAGTTTTATGAAATGCCCAGAATTATATAATTCTACGTCAAATATTCAAAGATTTCCTTTAGATGCTATGTATTTACAGAATTGATATTTTCATAGTACCAAAAATACCCCTTCGCGCAAATTTAGTCATATATATATGATTTTGAATTAAAGAGTCAGATCTGGATTGCGATTTTCGTCTTCTTCTTCTTCACGAGAGATCTGAATTCTATTGCTCTCATCTTCAGCAGAGATCGCAAAGATCGTTCGTAGTTCACTGTGATTTTCTTCAGTCGAACTTTGATCATCGTCACCATCATCGCTCATCATCATCATCATCGTGGAGAGATTTGAAGTTTTTCGGCGATTAGGTCAATTGTGGAGAGAAGATCTTCTTCTTATCTTTTTATAGATCTTAAAACAAGGTGAGAATTCAGATATGTAGAAATTTATTCATCATCTTCACATATCTCAAATTTTTTGTTGAATTTGAATTTGTTATGAAGATTTATATCTGAGAAACGATTAGAGAGATATTTAATCTCGTTCTTTTGTGAGAATATGAAGGCGAATGATATTCGTCGTGCTAATATGACTGGAATTGTCATCATCCGTTCACTTGTCACAGAGAAAGAGCATTCTCCGTCATATTTAGACGGAGAATGCTCATTCTCCGTTAGTTCGGACGGAGAATGGCCAATTTCCTTGAGAATGATCATTCTCCGTGAGTTTCAGACGGAGAATGATCATTCTCATGCATTTTAACACGGGAAATGTCATTCTCCGTTTAATATAAAACGGAAAAATGGCATTCTCCGTATTAAATTAGATGGAGAATGATCATTCTCATGTGTTTTAACACGGGAATGTCATTCTCCGTTTAATATAAAACGGAGAATGTCATTCTCCGTATTAAATTATACGGAGAATGACAATTCTCATGTGTTTTAACATTGGGAATGCCATTCTCCGTGTAATTTAACACGGAGAATGAACTTCTCCTTGTAATGTAATACGGTGAATGACATTCTTCGTTTTAAAATATACGGAGAATGGTCATTCTCATGCGTTAAAACACTGGAATGACTATTCTCTGTGTAATTTAACACGGAGAATGGCATTCTCAGTTAGTTTTAGACGGATAATAACCATTCTCCGTTAGTTTTAGACGAAGAATGATCAGAAATGTGTTGTCATATTTTGTGATCTCTTCTGTTTTGTGTTATCAGGAGGGGGGAATGGATTCAAGTTGTTTAGTTAATCTTTGTTTCAAGGGAGACATAGTTTTCTGCCGTGTCACATATAAAAGTATCGTAGAATTTTTAAAGTATCAAGTGTGCGATCGATGGACTTCTTTGGATCCACTTTCCTTTCGTTTGAAGTTTTTCCATTCCGATGGGACTGAACTGTACGTTGACAGTGATTTTTGGCTTCGATCATTGGTTGGGGGTTTCCATGGTACCCATGACGTGAGCTTTGATCTATTTGTGGAGCAAGTATACTCTCCATGTTCTTCATCGACATCTTTTCCTTGTCAAAGCACTCCCATGAGACCTTCGTCTTCCTCTGTTAGTTCTTTGAGTAGATGTTCTCCTACTGTAAAGGATAAACGAGTAGTAAAATTTTATGAGGGCTCAATTGAGACAGTAAAGAAGAGGAAATCGGATATGTGGCCTGGATCAATTACCGGCGTTGGTCAGATTTTTCTAAATGGTGTTGAAGAAGTTAGGCACGCTGTTAGGAAGGTATGTTTTGAATCTCGTCATCCATTCCATATTTTAAAATCTGAGCCGGGGAGGTACACTGTTTGCTGCAAGAATTACAAGACCCATGCTTGTTTGTGGAGCTTCCATGCTATATCCATTTCGAAAGATAATCAAATTTTTGAGGTGAAGAGGTATGTGGGAGAACACAATTGTGCAGCTGGCTATATGGATAAAGGTAATCTAGTTGTTCCAGCAAAGTTTGTGAAAAGTTTGGTTAGTGACATTGTTCGGATGGATCCTAAAAAGTCGACAAAATTAGTTGTCGATGAATTCAAGGTTAACTACGGTTTATCTCTTACCTACGGGCAGGCATACCAGGACATTAGGCTGGTGCACCAAGAAATATACGAAGATGATGTTAGAGCTTACACCGACTTGTGTTGGTATGTCGACAAGGTAAAGGAAACCAATATTGGTTCTGTTATCGACTTTCAGAAAGATGATACGTCAATAAGATTTCAGCGACTTTTTCTTTCATATGGGGCTTGCGTCGAAGGTTTTCAATATTGTCGTCCGATGCTATATTTGGATACGACTTTCCTTACAGGGAGGTTTAGAGGATGTTTGATGTCTGCTACAATGAAGAATGGTGACCAACAGTTCTACCCTCTTGCCTATGGTATAGTCTCGGGTGAAGATGGCGACAATTGGAAATGGTTCCTTAAAAATCTCAAGAATGTTGTTGGATGTAGTAGGCATATCATTTTTCTTTCGGATCAAGGCACCGGTTTAGTTTCTGAAGTTCCTAAAGTGTTCCCTACTGCTTACCATAGCTATTGCTATTATCACATGAAGAATAACATACCGCTGAAGGAGAAAGGAAATGAAAGCAAGTATCCACATGTACTTGAAGCTTGGAGGCAAGCAGTATATGCTCTAATGCCAGGTGTGTAAGTCAGACATATATATGGAGCTTTTATGTGCATTCTCTGTTATTTTAACACGGAGAATGACCATTCTCCGTTTAAGTCTCACGAAGAATGGCATTCTCTGTGTTCCTTAACAAGGAGAATATGCATTCTCCGTTAGTTTGGAACGGAGAATGACCATTCTCCGTGTTTATAACACGGAGAATGGTCCCTTTTTCATGTGCTTGTGCCTTGACTTCCTTCTTAATTAATTTCTTTTTTTCCTGTACAAAGGTGGTTATAAAAAAGCAGTTAAGAAGATATATGATCTGAATTGTGGTCATGTTGTGAATTGGATGGATAAACAAAAACCTGAACATTGGTCAAATGCATTCTTTTTCGGATGTAGATACGACGAGGTTGCTTCTAGTTGTGCGGAGTCATTCAATACATGGATAAAGGTTGAGAAGAAAATGCCTATTTCAGCACTTGTAAACGTTATCCGAGTGAAGATGATTTCGGATCGCCACAAGGATACAATTGATTTAAATAGCAAATTGACTCCATACGTCGAAAATATGCTGAAGCAGCTTACAGATGATGGCATATCTTATAAGGTATATCGGTCTGGTGATTTCGAGTTTGAGGTGATGGCAGATACTTCCTCATACCTGGTGAATTTTCTTGATTGGCACTGTAGTTGTCGCAGATGGAAGGTATATAGATTCCCATGCAGCCATGCAATCCAATGCATCATTTGGTTCGGGCAAATCAGTTTACGATTTTGTGGAGCAGTATTGGACATCAGATTTCTACAAGAAGCTATATTCATGTGCAATTCGTCCAGTTCCAGATTGTAAAAAACAGTTTGAAAATAATTCAACTGACTTGGTTCTACCACCTGTTCCGAAACGGGGCCCCGGCCGTCCAAAGACGGACCGTTATAAGAGCAACTATGAGAACAAGGAAAAAGAGAAGAGGAAGATGAGGTGCCAGAATTGCCTTGACTTAGGTAATCACAATCGTACCACTTGTCCTCTCCCCCCACGTCCTTCTACGGGGGTCGAGGGGGGCAGCTGTAGTGCCCCGCTTCGATAGGCGACGGACTTCATAATATGCTAGCGCCGAGTCAGATCATTCGGAAACTTAGATGGCCATCTGACTCGATCGCTGAGCTTGGTAAACGATAACACCTTGCGGCATCGATCAAATCGATTTGGACGGACGTTACGAGAATCGATCCAACTAATGGAACGACTTCTGTTGGAATAAGTCCTAGATGCAGCGGGCTGCGTCTCGGCGAGTGAGCTTTATATAATAGTCCCTTCGATGGGACCGGACCTCTGTATGGTTTTCTTGGAGCTTTTGCCGCTGGGTTTTGATGAAGTGCTTTTGTGTCATTTTTCTGGATGCAAGCTACAAATTTTGAAGCAAATGAAAAAGAAGGAATCCTAACAAAGTGTTGGTGTCATTGCAGGAGCTCGCGTAACTAAAGCTTGAACGTTGCGAAGCACTTCGACGGTCGGCACGATCAAGGAACTCGGTGATTCGTCCCCTTCTTTTCTACTTTGTCCCGCAAACAAATTCCTTTGCCTCGAATTCATTCAAATCGACGATGCCAAGTTAATTGCATGCCAATCCACTAAGGTCAAGAACTCGGAAAAAATGTATCGATTTAGAGTAATCTACTCTAAAAATACAAGTTTATCACATAAACGAGAAAGTTTAAGGTTCTAGTAAAAAGATAGACTATTTCACGTGCTGCAAAATAATATGAAACGTCGATTGTGGCTTACGGTGCTGCGAGAAATTTAGTGCCTACGGGATGCTAAATCGGAAGTACGGCTCGGAGAAAATGATTTGTTGCATGAGTTGGAAGAAATGATAATGTCGTTCAATACTGTCCGCGCTATATAAATCTGTCTGCACATATTAAACTGTTCACGTATTGGCATGGTCATGGACAGCTTATGCACAAGTTGAACTTTCCTCGATGCGGTATCCGGGGCATCGGAACCGAATCGACCTAGGGAGAATAAACAAATTCGTGCTTCGGCGCGAGGCATTGCGAGACCTGCAGCAAGGCTTGCAACCCAAGCTGACAGGCACATCGTAATGCCATATAAAAGTCCCTCGTGATGCATAGCATCAATGACCGCACATGTACAAATAGTAGCATGCTCACCTATTGTCTTATGCATGTAGTAAATATTATATGTGTTTTATGCAGGGACGAGCACGGCCGTGGTAAGAAATGGGATAAATCGCTATATTTTACTGTATGCTTTATTATTCAAAGATGGCTATCGATATGAACTGAATTCATTTAGTTCTAAATAGAATGACAACTCTAAAGCAGGCCTACCTTAACAATCAGAGTCGGTTTAGACGAGTGAGTTCGTCTCGTCTACTTAGCAAGTGTGCTAATCCCCTCCCCCAATTTCCCCAGGTGCGACAGACGCTCTAAACTGAAGCTGAAGTGCAGAGAGGCGTTTTGAAGTTCTTCCTATGCTGAAGTATTTTGAACCTAATTCAATCGACGGCTTATGTATAAAGGGGCGAATGTATGGAACGACAAGTGTTAGTTCAGGCAGCTTGTCGAGTGTATTTCTTTCTATTTTCAATCAATCTAGCCGCAACGGCATCCAATGTAATTACGACTTGCACTTCGTTGCAAGCTATGAATGAAAAGCAAATTTCTATCTTCCTATACTGCGTCTTATATTCTGATGTGATTTGTGAAGTTTTAACTTGGCGTATTAATATAAAAATCAACGTAACGTTCTTGCCTTGTACGAGTGCAATTCCAGGCTCGTACGGCATCACGCCTTAGCGAGGACGATCGAATCGGCAAAGTAACATCGGGGACGAACAATTTGTCGACTCGCGGCTTGACAAATTGGTATCAGAGCTCAGTTACGTTTCCTCAGATTTTTGAAAGATGTTTCATTATTGGAATGTCCGTTGCGATGGCTCGATTGAATGCTTGTCGACATGCTGCATGAAATAAAAGTTCCATACAGGTAAGCCCGTAGATATTTTTGAAAAATACTAATGGGTTTACTCTGTTTTGTAGGAATGACTAAGAAAAAGAACAATCCCGGCACAACAACCCAAACCGTGGATAGTACGTCGAGCTTAAAGAGCACTGGCCCTAGCGAGACGACCATGGAGAAATTGCTACAGTTGATGGAACTGTAGCAGCAACGGCTTCAAATACAAATCAAGGCCCAATTTGATGCGCAGCAGAAGCAAATGAACGACCTAACGCAGATCGTAAGCAAGATGAACGGCAATACCAAGGCAACGGTCGTGGTATCCGAAGAGAGGCAAGATGTTCAAGATGAAGTCGATGAAGAAGTCCAACCGTAAATGATAAACTCTTCTTCCATGTTCAAAGTAAAGGAGTTCCGCAAGATGAACCCGCCGAAGTTCAACGGTCGAGCAGAGCCCGATGTGATAGTGGGATGGCTCACAAAAATGGAGGACTTATTTGATCTTCTCTACATCGAAGGGTCCCAGAGGGTGGCCTGTGCGGCGCTACAGCTACAACTGAGAGCATACGACTGGTGGGCGGCGAAGAAACATGAAATCTGTGAAAGCGATCCCAACACCAAGATTTCCTGGGAAATGTTCAAGGTAGCCTTCCTTGAGCAGTACGTTCCTCGCGCCATCCGTCGACAAAAGGGGGATGAGTTCATGATGTTGAGGCAAGGGAACATGACTGTTGAAGATTATGATACAAGCTTCTCAAAACTTGTAAAATTTGCCGGCGCCTTCCTGTCCAACAAAGAAGAATGGTGCGAGCGTTTTCAATAAGGCCTCAACGACGAATTGTGTAGGGACGTCATGAATCAGCGATGCCAAACCTATCGTGAATCCTATGAAGCTGCACTTGACAGTGAGCGGATCTTCGACCGTATGTCGCAACAAGCCGTGCCAGTCGTTCACAACAATTTCAACAAGCATCCTAATGACGCTGGAGGATCGGGAGTACAAAAGCATCCAAACACATTCGAGATTCGGTGTCCGTATCCAGGATTACACTACAATGTTTGTGGCAAGCATGGGCATCGCCCGAGCGATTGTTTCCACAGAACATGCTACGGATGTGGCGAGAAGGGCCATTCAAAGCCGCAATGTCCGAAAAATGTTCCGAATCAACACCAACCACCAAGGAACATTCTGAATCAATATAAAGCGCCACACTACAAGGCACAATGCGGTGCCCGTCAACCCACAGAATCAACGCCACGGAGCTCAAGGCCGAGTTTATGCCTAAACTCGGGACGAGGCATTCGCGTCCGATACTGTTGTAACAGGTATATTACTCTACAAAAATATACCTGCTCGAGTACTATTCGATTCGGATGCGACGCATAGCTTTATATCTGCTGATTATACGAAAGAAAATAAAATAACCATATAATCACTAGATATGAATATTAGCGTTAGCACTCCGTCGGGAGTCGATATGCCTACGAACTTTATTTGTAGGGATGGCTACATTTGCATCGGAGGAAGAAATTTATCGTTGGATGCCGTCATACTAGACATCAAAGAGTACGACATAATCCTGGGTATGGATTGGTTGGGCGCTTGTCATGCAATGATCGAGTGCGCAGAGAAGAGAGTGGTGTTTCGTCTTCCTGGTGAGACAGAGTTCTCATATTCGTACGGTATGGTCTCGAAGACGGCAATGATGGTATCGACAATCTCGACGAGGCGTATGCTACGTTCCGGCTGTGCGGGATACTTGGCATCAATTCGAGACACGCGGAAGGATAATACAAGCACAATGCAGACTAATGTTGTGGCAGATTTTCCTAACGTTTTTCCTGACGAGATGCCCAGGATGCCACCGGATCGAGAAATAGAATTCAGAATCGACACCTTTCCGGATACACGACCGATATCAAAGGCGCCTTACCTAATGGCTCTAGCAGAACTAAAGGAGCTCAAGGTGCAATTACAAGAGTTGCTAGATCGCAGATTTATTCGCCCTAGCGTCTCTCCGTGGGGAGCTCCCGTACTGTTTGTGAAGAAGAAGGATGGATCGATGCGGCTATGCATCGACTATCGGGAACTCAACATGGCGACCGTACGAAACAAGTATCCTTTGCCACGAATCGACGACTTGTTTGACCAACTGCAAGGTGCGACAATATTTTCAAAAATCGATCTTCGTTCAGGCTATCATCAGTTGAAGATCAAGTCCGACGACGTATCGAAGTCTGCCTTCCACACTCGATATGGTCATTATGAATTCCTAGTCATGCCGTTCGGTTTGACGAATGCCCCAGCCGCTTTCATGGATCTGATGAACCGAGTCTTCTGACCTCAAATCGATAAATTTGTAGTCGTGTTCATCGACGATATCCTTATCTACTCAAAGAATCGAGAAGAGCATGCAGAACACTTGAAGACGGTATTGTAGATTCTGCATGAAAACAAATTATATGCCAAGCAGAGTAAATACGAGTTCTAGATGAGTAGCGTGACATTCCTCGGACATGTAATCTCTGCCGAAGGTGTCGCGGTGGACCCAAAAAAGATTGAACCGGTGGTATATTGGAAACGACCTACCTCGGCTAGCGACATTCAAAGTTTCCTGGGCTTAGCGGGCTACTACCGAAGATTCGTACGAAGCTTTTCAAAACTAGCGTCGCCTCTGACTCGCCTCACCCAGAAGGGAGTAGTATTTGAATGGAGTGACGACTGTGAATCCAGCTTTCAAGAGTTGAAGCAACGACTCGTCTCAGCTCCAATCCTTGCACTTCCAGACGGTCCAGAAGACTTTCAGATAGTCAGCGACGCATCGGGAACTGGTCTCGGGTGTGTACTCATGCAGAGAGATAAAGTCATCTCCTACGCTTCACGGCAGTTGAAGCAGCATGAGAAAAACTATCCGACATACGACCTAGAATTGGCGGCGATCGTGTTTGCGTTGAAACTCTGGCAGCACTATCTCTATAGTGTGGCTTACAGAATCTACACAGATCATAAAAGCCTGAAATACTTGTTTACGCAACGAAAACTCAACCTACGGCAGCGACATTGGCTCGGACTCATAAAAGATTACGAGCTAACGATCGAGTATACACCGGACAAGAGAAACGTGGTAGCCGACACGCTTGACAGAATGTTTATGGAAACACTAGCCATAAATAAGGAGATACGACGAGACCTTGAAGCGATGGGTATCGAACTCGGAATTGAGTATCGACACCTGCACCTAGCTCAGTTGAAGTTAGGATCGAGCCAGCTTAGCAAAATAAAGATCGTACAGAAGGACGATTCATTCCTGAAGAAGATACGCGAGCTGATTCCAACATGAAGGGCGACTGACTTTGCGGAAGACGGAGACGGGACGATACGACTAAAGGGAAGGCTCTGCATTCCTGAAACTGTCGAACTCAGAAAAAAATTCTGACGGAGGCACATTATGCGAAGTACTCGTTACATCATGGAAGCACCAAGATGTACAAGAACTTGCGCACAAACTTTTGGTGGCACGACATGAAGACAGACGTGGCTACATTCGTGTCGCAGTGCATGGCATGTCAGCAAGTAAAGACGAAACACCAAAGGCCAGGCGAAGAGCTGCAGAACCTCGCCATTCCCGAGTAAAAGTAGGACAATATCTCGATGGATTTTATTGTGGAATTTTCGAAGACGCCGCAGGAGAATGATGCGATTTGGGTCATTGTTGATATATTGACCAAGTCGGCTCACTTCATCGCAATTAAAGTAGGATGGAGCGTCGATCGGTTAGCGCAAATCTATATCGACGAGATTGTTCAACTGCACGGGGTACCGGCCTCAGTAATTTCGGACAGAGACGGGCGATTCCTATCGCATTTTTGGACGAGCCTACAAGCGGCGATGGGGACCAAACTAAACTTCAGTTCGGCGTACCACCCCCAAATAGACGGTCAGACGGAGAGGATAAATCAAATCTTAGAGGATATTTTGCGTCTGTGTGCGATCAATTTAAAGACTAGTTGGGATACACATTTGCCGCTTGCGGAGTTTGCGTATAACAACAGTTATCAGTCGACCATTTCGATGGCTCCATATGAAGCGCTCTACGGGAGGAAGTGTCGTTCACCAATATGCTGGGACGAAGTCGAAGAGCGACAAGTGCTTGGACCGGAACTGGTGGAGCAGGCCGTCGAAAAGGTCCGCTTGATTCGAGATAGACTCCATATCGCGCAAAGTCGACAAAAGAGCTACGCAGATCTTCGCCGACGATCGCTAGAATTTCTGGTCGGGGATCACGTGTTTCTGAAAGTAATGCCCATGCGTGGTGTGATGCGGTTCGGCGTTAAAGGCGAGTTGAGCCCGAGATTTATAGGCCCCTTCGAGATCATCGAGCGAGTTGCAACGGTTGCTTATCGAATCGCACTACCTCCTGCCTTGGCTGATGTGCACGATGTTTTCTACGTCTCACAACTTCGAAAATACGTGCACGATCCAAGTCACATGGTTAGCTTCGATCAGTTGGAGCTACGTACTGACTTGTCTTACTCAGAGGAGCCTATTCAAATTTTGGACCGTAAGGAGAAGGTGTTACGAAATCGGTCGATGTCTTTGGTCCGCATGCTTTGGCGGAACCATTCAGTTGAAGAATCGACGTGGGAAATATAGGCGGAGATGAAGGAGAAGTACCCTTCGTTGTTTGCCTAATTTAAGGTCAGACCCTTGTTCTTAAGTTTTGGGACGAAATTTTTTCTTAGTGGTATATTATGTAGTGCCCCGCTTCGATAGGCGACGGACTTCATAATATGCTAGCGCCGAGTCAGATTGGTCGGAAACTTAGATGACTATCTGACTCGATCGCTGAGCTTGGTAAACGATAACACCTTGCGGCATCGATCAAATTGATTTGGACGGACGTTACGAGAATCGATCCAACTAATGGAACGACTTCTGTTGGAATAAGTCCTAGATGCAACGGACTGCGTCTCGGCGAGTGAGCTCTATATAAGAGTCCCTTCGACAGGACCAGACCGCTGTATGGTTTTCTTGGAGATTTTGCCGCTGGATTTTGATGAAGTGCTTTAGCATCATTTTTCTGGATGCAATCTACAAATTTTGAAGCAAGGGAAAAAGAAGGAATCCTAGCAAAGTGTTGGAGCCATTGCAGGAGCTCGCGTAACTAAAGTTTGAACGTTGCAAAGCGCTTCGACGGTCGGCACGATCAAGGAACTCGGTGGGTGATTCGGCCCCTTCTTTTCTACTCTGTCCCGCAAACAAATTCCTTTGTCTCAAATTTATTCAAATCGACGATGCCAAGTTAATTGCATGCCAATCCACTAAGGTCAAGAACTCAGGAAAAACGTATCGATTTAGAGTAATCTACTCTGAAAAATACAAGTTTATCACATAAACGAGAAAGTTTAAGGTTCTAGTAAAAAGATAGACTATTTCACGTGCTGCAAAATAATATGAAATATCGATTGTGGCTTACGGTGCCGCAGGGAATTTGGTGCCTATGGGATGCTAAGTCGGAAGTACGGCTCGGGGAAAATGATTCGTTGCATGAGTTAGGAGAAATGATAATGTCGCTCAATACTGTCCGCGCTATACAAATCTGTCTGCATATATTAAACTGTTCACGCTTTGGCATGGTCATGGACAGCTTGTGTACAAGTTGAACTTTCCTCGATGCGGTATCCGAGGCATCGGAACCGAATCGACCTAGGAAGAATAAACAAATTTGTGCTTCGGTGCGAGGCATTGCGAGACCTGCAGCAGGGCTTGCAACCCAAGCTGACAGATACATCGTAATGCCATATAAAAGTCCCTCGTGATGCATAGCATCAATGACCGCACATGTAAAAATAGTAGCATGCTCACCTATTGTCTTATGCAGGTAGTAAATATTATCTGTATTTTATGCAGGGACGAGCACGGCCGTGGTAAGAAATGGGATAAATCACTATGTTTTACTGTATGCTTTATTATTCAAAGATGGCTATCGATATGAACTAAATTTATTTAGTTCTAAATAGAAAGACAACTCTAAAGCATGCCTACCTTAACAATCAGAGTCAGTTTAGACGAGTGGGTTCATCTCGTCCACTTAGCAAGTGTGCTAATCCCCTCCCCCAATTTCTCCAGGTGCGACGGGCGCTATAAACTGAAGCTGAAGTGCAGAGAGGCGTTTTGAAGCTCTTTCTATGTTGAAGTATTTTGAAGCCAATTCAATCGACGGCTTATGTATAAAGGGACGAATGTATGGAACGACAAGTGTTAGTTCAGGCAGCTTGTCGAGTGTATTTCTTTCTATTTTCAATCAATGTAGTCGCAACGGCAATATAATTACGACTTGTACTTCGTTGCAAGCTATGAATAAAAAGCAAATTTCTATCTTCCTATACTGCGTCTTATATTCTGATGTGATTTGTGAAGTTTTAACTTGGCGTATTAATATAAAAATCAACGTAACGTTCTTGTCTTATACGAGTGCAATTCCAGACTCGTACGGCATCACGCCTTAGCGAGGACGATCGAATCGGCAAAGTAACAATGAGGACGAACGGTTTGTCGACTCGGGGCGTGACAGCAGCGTCCCCTCGTTAATACATATTCAGTCCTTCTTTCTTTTATATAATTGTTTTTTGAACACATTTCTTACATTTTTGATATCAATGGTGCTATTTTGAAGTCTGTTATATCTAATGTTTCACAGTTTTTTGACTGCATAATGGCAATTCTTCATGTAATTTTACACGGAGAATGACATTCTCTGTTTCAAATTACACGGAGAATAGCATTCTCATTCGTTTCTAACAATGGGAATGCCATTCTCCGTGTAATTCAAGACATTCTCCGTTTTAAATTACACGGAGAATGAACATTCTCATGCGTTTTAACACTTAGAATGCCATACTCCGTTTTAGATTAACACGGAGAATGGAATTCTCCGTTTCAAATTACACGGAGAATAGCATTCTCATTCGTTTTAACACAGGAAATGCCATTCTCTGTGTAATTCAAGACGGAGAATGAGATTCTCTATTTCAAATTAAACGGAGAATATCATTCTCATTCGTTTTAACACTGAGAATTCCATTCTCCGTGTTAGTTTAACACGGAGAATGGAATTCTTCGTTTCAAATTACACGAAAAATAGCATTATCATTCATTTTAACACTGGGAATGTTATTCTCCGTTTTAACTTACACGGAGAATGAACATTTCTCATGTGTTTTAACACTGTGAATGCCATTCTCCGTGTAATTCAAAATGGAGAATGACATTCTCCGTGGTTAACTATACGGAGAATGCCATTATCAGTGTAATTAAAACCTAGAATGCCATTCTCCGTGTTAGTTTAACACGGAGAATGAACATTCTCATACGTTTTAACATGGAGGATGACATTCTCCGTGTAATTAAAATGGAGAATGCCAATCTCCGTGTTAAATATCATGGAGAATGTCATTCTTCGTGTAATTTAACACGGAGAATAAATATTCTCATATTTTTTAACACTGAGAATGCCATATTCTCTGTGATTTTATTATAGAAGATACCGCAGATGTTACAAAATATACAGACAGAGAAAAATAAAATTCAAACAGAAGTTATAGAAAGAAGTTTTTTTTATTAATATGTCTACAAAGGATCTATTACAGATTCAGAAAGACTCATACTATTCTTCTACAAATAAATGATCGATTAGAAAGACTCATATTGTTCTTCTAGAAAGGATCTATTACAAATTCAGAAAGGCCTAAAGAAGTCTAGAATGGGGTTAATCATAACAGAAGCGCAACCCTTATTCTTCTTGGTGCACATACTAGAAGATTGATCTACATCGAAACGTATTTCTCCTTTCTTGTATGCGCAACCCCGAATGCCCGAATAAGTCGGGCAGAACACAACTTGTGGCTCTTCCAGCATACCTGTGGCTCTGTCAGCATAACGGAATGCTAGACCGTTACTGAGAAGGGCATAGCATGACCCCCAACTTTTTGACGAAGCACGAGGACTGCCAAGATATTGTTCAGGTTCGAACAAGGTGTTCCAATGCATCTCGAGATTCACTACTACGTGTTCTTCTATAAGGACATAACTACTTTGAAAGAAGAGATCCACAGCCAACAACCAACTGATGCCAGGCCATTCTCCTCTTAAAGCTAAGTCAGGGTCGTGCATAATGGAAATGCTATGAAGATGATGGAGTTTTCTCCTCAAAAAACCCCTTTTTATAGGACATATTGTCCAATAAATGTAGATGAACCTAATAGTCAGCGTAATGAATCTCATTTAATAGGTTTGCTACAGGTGGATGCCATGCCGCAAACTCCTCAACTTCCTTCCAATAAAGAAGGTGGCATTTAAGAGTTGTTACGGGTAGATGCTATGCCGTAAACTCCTCATTTAATAGGTCCGTTGCGTGTAATTTAAAACGGATAATGGTCATTCTCATGCGTTATAAATTATACTTAAATTACATAGGGAATAGTCATTCTTATGCGTTTTAACACGAAGAATATCAATATCCGTATAAATTAACAAGGAGAATAAAAAAGAAAAAGAAAAAGGAGAATGACATTCTCCGTGTTTTTATATACGGAGAATGGTCATTTCATGCGTTTTAACACTGGGAATGGCCATTCTCCGTGTAATTTAACACGGAGAATAGTATTCTCCATTTTAAATTACATGGAGAATAGTATTCTCATTCGTTTTAACATTGAGAATGCCATTCTCCGTGTAATTTAACACGGTGAATGACATTCTCCATGTTAAATTACATGGAGAATGAACATTCTAATGCGTTTAACACGTGGAATATCATTCTTCGTTTAATTCAATACGGAGAATGATATTCTCTATTTCAAATTACACGGAGAATAGCATTCTCATTCGTTTTAACACTAAGAATGTCATTCTCCGTGTAAATTAACACGGAGAATGCCATTATCCGTTTTAAATTACACGGAGAATGAACATTCTCATATGTTTTAACACTGGGAATGCTATTCTCCGTATAATTTAAAACGGAGAATGTCGTTCTCCGTGTTTTTATAAACGGAGAATGACATTCTCCGTTTTAAATTACACGGAGAATAAACATTCTCATTCGTTTTAACACGGAGAATTTTATTCTACGTGTTAGATTAACACGGAGAATAGAATTCTCCGTTTCAAATAACACGAAGAATAGCATTCTCATTCGTTTTAACACTGGGAATGTCATTCTCCGTTTCAAATTACACGGAGAATGAATATTTTCATTCGTTTTAACACTGAGAATGTCATTATCCGTGTAATTCAACACGGAGAATAACATTTTTCGTATTTTTATAAACAAAGAATATCATTCTCATTCGTCATTTAACACTGGGACTGACCATTCAAAAATGATATATATAAAACAGAGAAGATGTAACAAAAGACGCATACACCCATTCAAAAATGATATATATAGAACAATGTAAAAGATAGAAGATGTAACAAAAGATGCATACACAGAAGAATAAAAGTCAAATATAAGAATAAAAAGAAGTTATTAGCTCATTTATGATGTAACTTTCATAATGGTTTCGGCTGATACATTTTCACTTTGAAGCAACCTCTTAGCCCATTTCAACCTAACCGTTGTAATTTTCTGGTGAATTTCATCATCATTTCCTTTTGTTGGTACTGTGAAGGGAGAATTCATCAAGCACTTTATAAAGTATGCCATGTACAAGAGGCAATTGGGTGCTTTCTGTTGTGGGCAGTTTGTATAAAAAATCGTATGTGTGCTATCGTACTCCACCATAGCCTTGCAACTTCTCCTCATCTTCTCAACTTTTCTCCTGACAATAGGCTCCAAGATCGTCCTCACGGATTCTGCATCTTCCTTGCCCTTGTCGTACGTGTTGGGAACCAAGGAGTTGTAGTGTGCCCACACATAGGAGCTCAAGTTGAATGTGAGCAGCGTGTAGTGTTTGCTGGATTTATTAAACAGTGGAATGAATATCCACTCTATGTCTTTCTGTAAATCCAAGATGAATTTTTCTACATCTATTTTGAAATTAGTAAGGGCGCTGGCGGTTGCATCTTTTTCATGAGCTTGTTCAATGGTAGAATGTTTGTCAAAAATAAAATACAATATCATGAGTTACTTTCATCGGTGTACACATGAATAGAGATTTTTCATTTTTTGATTCTTACCAATGTGTGGGGCATCATGAATGCAGTCCACTTATATTGCACCTCCTGTGAACTTGACTGTTCTCCCTTTCTATTCATGTCTTGAATTTGTTTCATCTTGTTTATTAATACATTGAGTATTCCAGCTTCAATGTCTTGATAATCGAAGATGTCTTGTAAGTCTATTGCTGTCAGGATGATAGCAACTCCATATTGATCTTTGCCAGCCGCGTATACAACATTACTGCACATAAATTTATTTTAGATTAAATTAACAAAAATTTGTCAGAAATAATTGTGAAAAAGACTAGAAAAAAAGAGAGTTCAGAATACATACAGTGGAGTGTTCTTGTTTGGGAATACAATTTTCTTGTAAAGCTTTTACAGCTCTTCATCTGCATCATTTCAAAGTCTTAGGTCCTTGCATTCCTTTAGTATATCACCATTCTTTATTAGTTGAGCAATTCTGTCATCTTTTTCGGCTTTCGGATCAGCCTTCTTATTGTTTCTTTTCATTCTGGGCTGAGCTTTTTCTTTCGGATCGGCATTAATCTTCAGCTTTTTATTAGCCTCCATTAATGTTTTCTTACCCAAGGGTAAAATCATCATCGGCTAATAGTGCTAATCGTTTTACCAACCTATTTTGTCGCGTCCTTCCTCTTATGTTGGTTACTTCTGGATCACCAGGTTGTTGTTCAACAGCTTGTTGAGGCTCTTTAAGCTGCAATACTGCAATTATGGCTTGAAGATCAGCAATTTTTGTATCCTTTTCAACGGCTTCTTTATTCAAAATTTCAACTTTCCCTTGAAGCTCGCTTTTCTCCTTAACGAGCCTTTTATTTGTTTCTTTGAGGTGCTCTGTTATTTGTACTGATATAAAAAAAATCAATGAAAGGGAAAATGTCAATAAAAAAAGAGAAAAAAAGATCATTCTCCGTGTAATTTAACACGGAGAATGGTCATCCCCATGCATTTTAACATTGGGAAAGACCATTCTCCGTGTAATTTAACACGGAGAATGACCATTCTCCGTGTAACTTAACACGAAGAATGGCATTCTCCGTGTTAATTCACACGGAGAATGGTCATTCTCATGCGTTTTAACACTAGAATAACCATTTTCCGTAATAGTTACACTAGAATGACCATTCTCCGTGATAGTTACACGGAGAATGGCATTCTCCGTGTAACTTAACACGGAGAATGTCATTATCCGTGTAATAAAACGAAGAATGAACATTCTCCTTTTAGCTGACATGGAGAATAGAATTCTCCGTGTTTTGAACACGGAGAATGGTCATTCTCATGCGTTTTGACACTGGAAATTTCATTCTCCGTGTGATTTAACACGGAGAATGTCATTCTCTGTTTTAATTTAAACGGATAATAACCTTTCCAGAGTGAAAATGATAGAGAATGGCCATTATCCATTTCAAATAACACGGAGAATGTCATTCTCTAGAACTATAACACGGAGGATTACAAATTAGAAATTTGAAATAGAAAAGATTTTACCTTGTGCCTGTAGTTCTTTAACATTGTCGATGAGCCGTGCCTTATCAGCAATAATAACAGAATTCTGCTTTCTCAAATCCTCCAATTCATGCACAGAGCCCTCCATCATAACGTTGGCTGTCCGTTGTTGCGCTTCTTGTGCCTCGAGCTCTTTGAGCTTTTCTTTCAGTTTCTCGTTCTCAAGGTTGGCTGCACGTAACTGCGCTTCTTGTGCCTCCATCTCTTTTAACTTTTCTTTGAGTTCTTCATTCTGCGCAAGAATATCAGAATGATGTCTTCTCAAATCCTCCAATTCCTGCGCTGAATCCTCCATCACAGCGTCCATTTCATCATGGTATCTGTTGTTCAGCAAAATTATCCCTACCTGTTTGTTGGTGTTCCTCTCCCCCTTTTTCAACTTCTTGTATAGGTGGCTCATCTTCTTTGTGTCCTTCTTCCTCAACAGATATAACCAGATCTTTGAATACTATCTTCGATTTCAAGTTGCTGTGATAATCGACCCTGAGGAACTTTGAGATTTGGTACCCATTCCATGTAAAAAATCTTGGTAATCAGGAATTGGGTCGAACTTCCTTTTCACAAATGTACTATGTTCTGCAAACCAATAGAGGAAGTATATTGTGCAACCTTCCATTTTGGAGTAAGCACTGTAGTAATCCCCCCTTTAGTTTTACTTGTAGTCCTTTTGATGCTATCCATTACATATGCCAAGATTAACCTTGGCCAGCATATACTGTTGATGACGTCCACACTGTCTACAAACGCGAAGAATTTGTATGGCAAATCTGTACCGTCAGTCTTTGTGAAGAATGCAGTTTGGCACAAGTTGAAGATTATTATCTTGGCCAAATCATCTGGATTAACAGCTTTATCTCCGCGACGAAGTCGATGCAACAATTCAAGGAACTTCTCTCTCACTTCCTTATTAGTGACTTTTAAGTATGCGTCCTTGGAATTAGTCAGCAATCTTGTAAAATGATCTCTACACAGGCTGAAAGAGTCTAGTGGTGGGGGCTGCTGCGGTTTTTCCATGATCAATTTTTTGTAAATAACATTATTATCGCTTTCTTCCTTCAGCGGTAGACCGAAGATGATTGCCATATCGTCGACGCTTGGCACGATTTTAACAGTGGTGCTCAATTCAAAGTACCTGACGTCATCTTTGTCTTCTTTGTAAGTTGCAATTAAATTCTCAAGCCCTTCCGTTACCTTGGCCAATTCGGAGACGTTGACTCTTTTTTGGTAGAAAATCTCGACAAAATTCCAGAAACTGGTACTTTTTAAGGAATCAATAACTGGCTCAGGTAAACGGCTGCCATCTATATTGACCTTCTCCATAAGATTTAGCATTGTTTTGAAAGTAGAACGGAAAATTCTTGATTCCTTATTCCTGACAGATTTTTTTTCTATAAAACAAAAAAAACAAAAATTTAGGTTTCTGTCAACTGTTCTCCGTCGATATAAAACAGAGAATAGCCATTCTCCGTCAATTTGACACGGAAAATTACCATTCTCCGTGTTAATTAACACAGAGAATGGCCATTCTTATGGGTTTTAACACTGGGAATGACATTCTCCGTTTTAAGTTATACGGAGAATGAACATTCTCCGTGTAAAAGAACACAGAGAATAGCATTCTCATTCGTTTTAGCACTGGGAATGCCATTCTCCGTGTAATTCAAGACGGAGAATGAGATTCTCCGTGTAAATTAAAACGGAGAATATCATTATCCATTTAAATTAACACGGAGAATGAACATTCTCATGTGTTTTAACACGGAGAATGACATTCTCCGTTTATAGCCATTCTCCGTGTAATTTAACACGGAGAATGGAATTCTCCGTGTAAATTTAGACGGAGAATGTCATTCTCATTCGTTTTAACACTGGGAATGACATTCTCCGTGTTAAATTAAACGGAGAATAGCATTCACCGTTTCAAATTACACGGAGAATAACATTCTCATTCGTTTTAAAACTGGAAATGCTATTCTCCGTGTAAAAATAAACGGAGAATAGTCATTCTCCATTTAAATTAACACGAAGAATTGCATTCTCATTCGTTTTAACACTGGAAATGCCATTCTCCGTTTTAGATTAACACGGAGAATAGAATTCTCCGTTTCATATTAAACGGAGAATAGCATTCTCATTCGTTTAAACACTGAGAATGGCATTTTTCGTTTTAGATTAACACGGAGAATTGCATTCTTATTCGTTTTAACACGGAGAATGACATTCTCCGTGTAATTTGAAACTGAGAATAAGCATTCTGCGTTTCAAATTACACGAATAATGTCATCATTCTCCATTTAAATTAACAAGGTAAATGAACATTTTTATGTATTTTAACACTAAAATACTATTTTTTGTGTTAAATTAAATGGAGAATAGCATTCTTCGTTTCAAATTAAACAGAATAGCATTCTCAATCGTTTTAACACTGAGAATGCTATACTCCGTGTAATTCAACACGGAGAATGATCATTCTCCGTTTATAAAAACACGGAGAGTAGCATTCTCATTCATTTTAACACTTGTAATGCCATTCTTCGTGCTAGATTAACAGGGAGAATGAAATTATCCGTTTCAAATTACACGGATAATGGCATTCTCATTCGTTTTAACAATGGGAATGCCATTCTCCATGTAATTTAACACGAAGAATAGAATTCTCCGTTTCAAATTACACGGAGAATGTCATTCTCCATTTAAATTAACACGCAGAATGTACATTCTCATGTGTTTTAACACTGAGAATGCCATTCTCTGTTTCAAATTACACGGAGAATGTCATTCTCCGTTTAAATTAACAAGGAGAATGAACATTGTCATGTATTTTAACAATGAGAATGCCATTCTCCGGTTAAATTAAACGGAGAATAGCATTCTCCGTTTATAAAAACACGAAGAATAGCATTCTCATTCGTTTTAACACTTGTAATGCCATTCTCCGTGCTAGATTAACACGGAGAATGGAATTCTCCGTTTCAAATTACACGGATAATGACATTCTCATTCGTTTTAACACTGGGAATGCCATTCTTCGTGTAATTAATATGGAGAATAGCATTATCCGTTTCAAATTACACGGAGAATGTCATTCTCCGTTTAAATTAACACGGAGAATGAACATTCTCATGTGTTTTAACACCGAGAATGCCATTCTCCGTTTCAAATTACACGGAGAATGTCATTCTCCTTGTTTTAAATTAACAAGAAGAATGAACATTCTCATGTGTTTTAACACTGGGAATGCTGTTCTCCGTGTAATTTATCACGGAGAATGGTCATTCTCCATTTCAAATTACACGGAGAACAACATTCTCATTCATTTTAACACTAGGAATGCTATTCTCCGTGTAATTCAACACGGAGAATGACATTCTCCGTTTATAAAAACATGAAGAATAGCATTCTCATTCATTTTAACATTGAGAATGCCGTTCTCCGTTTAATTTAACACGGAGAATGAGTTTCAAATTACACAGATAATGCTATTCTCCATTTAAATTAACACGGAGAATGAACATTCTCATGTGTTTTAACACTGAGAATGTCATTCTCCGTTAAATTAAACGGAGAATGATATTATTGATTTAAACTACACGGAGAATGGCATTCCCAGTGTAATTTGACAGGGAGAATGAACATTCAAATGCGTTTTAAGACGGAAAATGTCATTCTTCGTGTAATATATACAGAATTAGCGAACATAAACCCAAAGTAATACCTTATGTTTGCACTTCTTCTTGCACTTCTTTTTGCTTAGCATCGTTTTCTTTTTTTCTTATGTGCAACTTTCTTAGAATAGGGTTTCCGTTGTTCTCCGTCTTTCCCTCTTAGATTTTCTACAACTGGTGTATCTTCTTTAATTGGTGATGCTGTCGGTGATGATTCTGCCGCTGATGCCGACATGGTGTGAAGATTGCGAATGGATAGGAAGGTTTGAAGATTTTGGAGGAGAATGGTCTAGGTTTGAGAACATAGCGGCGTGTGGAAGGAGAGGAAGAATCGAAACCGTTTTTTTTTAATATTAGGGTTCGGGAGTGTTTTGAATTAATTAGAAGGACAAAAAGGTCATTAGAACCCGCTTTATATATTTTTCGCTAATTCTGGGCACGCGATGAAACGTTATTTTGCGGTGGGTTTTACATAAAACTTTTGCAATTTTTGGGCATTTCATAAATTTTCCTAAAAATAAAGACTTGCAACAATTATTAGGCAGCTTAGCAGTAAACCCTAGCAAAATAGGAAAATTTGCATACAAATGTCCATAATTCTTGGTGTCACCAAAGACTTGCAACAATTATTAGAATTTGGGTCACCAATAAGTTAGGATATTTGTGTTTGGATCTCAATATTAGACATAATTAACGTTTGAGTCTCCAATAAGTTATGATATTTGTGTTTGAGTCTCCAATAAGTTAGAATATTTGTGTTTGGGTCTCCATAATAGACATAATTAGTGTTTAGGTCTCATATAAGTTAGAATATTCGTGTTTGGGTTTCATAATAGAAATAATTCAAAGTCCAACTAAAAATGAAAAAAAAAAGGAGAAAAAAAGGAAGAAAAACTAAAAAACAGTACAAAAAAAAGAATACAAAATCGGAAAAATAGAAAGAAAAAAATGACATAAATAAATTTATTATGGGAATAAATTTTTCGCATATTCGTAACTTTCGAAAATAATTTTGTCCAAAAATATCGAGACCTAAACTATATATAAATATTCCGGACAATTTTTTATGAAAACATATTCCCATGTTTATTTAATGTTGAAAATATATATTTCCGAAAATACTAGTACTCACATAAATAATTTACCTACGGGAATCCTATCCCTTAAGAATAACTGGATATATTTTTTTTGCTCGGAGAAAAATAAATTATTATTTTTTATCCTTTTCATTTTTTTAGAATTTCTTTGTTGCAGTATTTTTAGTATTTTATCTTTTTTTTTCTTTTTTCTGTTTAATTTCGTCATTTGTCTCGTTTTCCCTTTTTCGATTTTTTTATGTTTATTTTTTATTATTTTTTCTTTTTATTATTTTTTCTCTATTTTTTAGTTGTGTTTTAAGAGTCAACCGTTAGTCCAAGTCTCAAACACTAAATATGTTTATTATGGAGACCCAAACATAAGTATTATAACTTATTGAAGATCCAAACACTAATTATCTCTATTTTGTAGACCTAAACACAAATATTCTAACATATTCGAAATCCAAAGTCTAAATATCAAAAAAAAAAACTAAACTTAAATGCCAATATCCACAATTACTGGTGGAAAAAAAAACTAGTAGCCATAATCAAATCAAATTATGATGGAATCTCCTTGAGAAATCAGATCAAATTAAATGATTGGGTCTCTCGTGGACCTTGGAAAAATTAGTAGGATGTCTCCTACATCAATTATTTTCTTTGTGACAGATTACCAGAATGTGAAAAAAATTGTTCATCGTGTCTTTCTTCTCTACTGGGAAGTGTTCTTAGTGACCAATATTTCGGATACATCGACTTTAAGGCCTATACCAATGTTTATGCCAATATGTCGTGGTATTTCTGCCGTAATATGTGGTATTTCTGCCGTAATATGTGGTATTTGACCGATACTGGTATATCAGCTTTAGGGAATGGGGGACGATAATCAATAACAGATTTGAGAAATCATATATGTATACTAGGAAAAGCAAGTGCGTTGAACTTAAATTAAATTTTCTTATTTCTAATATTATAAAAATATAATTGAAATATTTAAATTTGTCCATCTCCCTGCGGTCGCGCGACCAGGGACGTTGGATTTAAATCCAACGGTTGAGGTGAAACAATGAATAGGAAAGAAAAAACAGGGGTGCGCATCCTGTTGACTCCACGAGAAGAAACGAAAAAAAGGAAGGAAAGAAGAGGCCGACGAGAAGAGGCTGCGGACGATCGCCAGCTCACCTCAACCCCGACTCCACCGCCGGAACACTGATCAACAGGTCCATTTCTCCACTTCATCCTCCTAAATTTGTGGATTTCACTTCTCACCTCTCTCTCTCGCCTCTTCGAAACCCTAGACCTCTCCGAGCCCGAGAATTCGAATCCATGGTAACAATTTCGAATCCATGGTAACAATTTAGGACATTTAACAATTTTAGGGTTTGATGTTGAAAAGGAAATTGATATGCATTTACTAAATTTAATTTTTTAGGGTTTGATGTTTGAGATCCTCAAAAATTTAGTTAATTTCAGATCCTCTTTAATTTTTTAGGGTTTGTTGAAAAGGAAATTGATATGCATTTACGTAATTTCAGATCCTAAAAAATTTAGTGGATGTTTGAGATCCTTAACTATGAGTAACTCTGTGCTGAAGCCATCCATGAAGAACATTTTTTTTGTTTAACATTTTGTACAACATATTTTTTTTGTTTCACATTGATTTTTTTACGTTTCTATTTTAGAAGATGGAAGAGAGCGAACCATTTATGCATGATCACGCGATACCACATGAGAATGAAGAACAAGATAGTGCAACTAACGTAGATGGAGGAATACTACATGTTGGAATGCAATTTCCTACAGCAGAAGAGGCGTGGGACTTTTATAATGTATACGCAGAAAGGGAAGGTTTTTCCATTCGAAGGTCATCCACTGCAAAGGAAAAAGATGGTAATATCACGAGGAGGCTTTATGTTTGCAACAAAGAAGGGTTCAAAAGCTTAACTGATAAGAGAGAGGTAGGGAGAGAAGTAAACCGACGGAAAAAATGAGAGAGAAGGTTGTATGGCTCGAATGAAAGTTCATAGAATCTCCAATGGAGTGTGGGGCATCAAATCCTTTCATGATGTTCATAATCATGAGTTGATTAAAACCCCTTCGAAGATCCATTTGTTGCGGTCACACAAAAGATCGCACATGGATGTATCTTGTAGGAATTTAGTTGATCAGTTTCGTGGATGTGGGGTTGGACCTTCAAAGATTGCAAGGATTTTAAATGCCACGAGTAGTAGTAATGTCAATATTACTGCACAACAGTGCATCGATCATTTGAGAGTAAAAAGAAAGAACAATATCGGGAAGGAGTGCACTAGAGTAATTCAACAATTTCTTACAAGGCAAGCTACAGACTCTCAGTTTTACTATGCTATGGAGCATGATGAGGAAAATGTTTGTAGAAGTATATTTTGGGCAGATGGAAGTGCGAGGACATCATATCTCCAGTTTGGAGATGTTGTTGTGTTTGATGTCACTTATAAGACAAACCATTTCTTGTTACCTTTTGCACCGTTTACTGGTGTAAATCATCATAAACAGTCTATCTTATTTGGATGTGCTCTTCTTGCTGACGAGAAGGAGGATACCTTTGTTTGGTTATTTGAAAATTGGTTGACATGTATGTGGGGTAAAGCACCAGGAGCTATCATCACTGATCAAGACCCAGCAATATGCAATGCAATCAAAAGAGTGTTTCCAAATACAAGGCACAAGTATTGCATATGGCATATTAGTCTTCATGAAAATGAGCATCTCCGTTCTTTACGTTCGGCTTATAATCCTGAATTTGATGAAGACTATGTAAATTGGTCTAAGAAAAGTCAAAGTGTTGAAGAGGCTGAGAGTTGTTGGGTGATCTTAAAGGAGAAGTACCAAAAAGAATTTTCAGAACCAATGACAGAAAAACAAAAAAATGAAGTGAAAGCTTGGAAGTGGTTGCATACGATGCATGAGAAAGCACGTCATTGGATTAAGGCGTACCTAAAGGATACTTTCTTTACAGGTATGAAAATTTTGATATGATGGTCATAGTTTTAAAATTATATTTATTTGAACTCAAACTAATCATATGGTGTTCATTGCTTTTTTTGTGTAGGCATGGCGTCCAGTCAAAGGAGTGAAAGCATGAACTCGTTTTTTGATGGTTACGTAAACTCCATGACTCCACTATACGAGTTCATTGATCAATATGATAAAGCCGTACATTTTCAAAGAAACAAAGAGGAGAAAGAAGACACTTTTTGTATGAGAAACAAACCAGAATTTCGTGGCATGCATGAGTTAGAGGTTCATGCTGCAAAGGTTTATACCAGGAACGTATTCTCTATCTTTCAGACTCGGTTCAAAGAGGAGAAAGAAGACACTTTGCCTTTGCACACTTGTGCAGATATATGGTATACCAAGGTAAACTTATTTGGTATGAAACTAGCAATTGAGGAATCATCTTTGCCCAGGATAAACGATTGATCAAAATTTGTAGTTTGAACAAATAATGAAAAGAAAGAAATAACTATATGAACCACAATATGTTTAGGTCTATGATCAGAGGATAAGGATGCAAGATTTCTCTTAGATGCAAAACAATTGGAGGATGAATTTCTCTCCTAAGGACAAGCAAATGAGTCAATTTTGATTTCTTTCAAGATCCTGTTAGATAAGGCCAGTTACATTAATGACCGCCCTGTCCTGGGCTACTAGCACCAAGACCCCCTCCCATACCCATTTTTATTTTGTCCGGGATGGGATTCGAACCGATGTCCACTCCCCTCCCTTGTGTTACCACTAAACCACCCCCTTGGTGGTAAATATCCTGTTTATTAACTTGTTTGGAAGGCATAAAACATCGTTGACCAATTTCTATTAAAGGTATATAGCATTCTTGTCTGTTATATCTGTGTAGGGAAGGCTTGGAATATTCACAAGGCAACAATCATTTTGATATGTAAAATTGCTTCAACTAGTTTACATTGTACAGTAAACATCTGATCTTCATCTAATTAGTATTTTCTTCAAGTATTGTGCACTGCATTTTATTTCTTGACCAATTTTCTTGTTATTTGGTCTTAACTTTTCTTATTTGTGGGCATGTGTTTTCTCAAGTTATTTCTGTAACTTTGTACTGATATCGAATTATATCTATGGACTTGGTCTACAGATGAGAGCTGAATCTGCAGTCTGCTACTTCAGAAGAACAGTTAAATCCGCAGTTTGCTACTTCAGAAGAATAGATAAAGGAACTTATAATGGGAGCTCTTGCGTGGCTGTGTGGATGTTTGGAACAGTTGGGGATTCAGTAAAATACTTGAGGCGCACTGTTCTGTTTCTTTTTGTTGTTTGCATGTGTTGTTGTCAGTTAAAGACCTTCCCGTATAGTCAAACTTGTTACAAAAACATGTTACTGAATTTATGCTAGTCCTATTAGTATTATACCTGTCTATTTGTGAAGAAGTTGTAATGTACAAACTTGTACTTCTGGAGAATTTGTAAGGAGAATTTGTAAGGTGTGTTAACTTCTTTGTGGAAATGTTATGTCAAAGTTTTACTACTGAAGCTTAAGAAGGATTTAGATGCTGCTGTTTGTTCTGTGGAAATAATTTTCTGAGCTTTTAGTACTGTTTCCTAGGCAATTTTTGTTCGATTGAAATTTAAAGGTGATGGCTAAGAATCTGATGGTGTGCCAGAGTAACATCTCAGCTTTGCCTATGGCCACCTGATATTTTCAACGTTTCTGTTCCTTTACGAGATGTAATGCTCAGTATATATACTCAGTATATTAGCCGTTTCTGATCAAATTTTCACCAGGTTCAGTACATCAAATTAGAGGTTCAGTACATCAAATAAGATGTGTTTACACAATCAAGGAACAAAAATTGATATAACTGTCAGTAACCATAGCCACCTGTAAATTTAGTGGCCATCACCACAAAAACATAGTCATATATATATTGCCATTAGACATGAAATTAAGATCCATCAGATTACATTCCAGGCTGATTCCATGAACAAACATATCACTCAGTGCATTGTTGGTCATCTGAAAATTCATCCTCAATTACATAGGCAGATGTAAATTACTATACTAGTTAATCCCAGCTAAACCTCTCTCTCCTCCTTGATACAATCTCTGCAGCCCAAGCTTTGCCTTGCCAACATCAATTGTAAATTTTCTTGCAGAAGATGCAAAACATGAGAGGGTAGATAAGACTTCACCAACTTCATTATGCATCAATATTTACTTAAATCTCTTAATTCCTTTGTCTATCACAGAGATTTCAAATCAAACAGAGCGAGCACTCGGTAGTATTTTGGTTCATAACAGAAGGAAGCATAGCATGCATGTCGCAGACTTGGAGTTACATTGAGATAAGTTTGAAATTGATATTACATTGAGATAAGATAAGCCAAGACAACTAAAGTAAAAAGTATCCCCTCCACAACAATGGTCACCACAACACCTGTTACACATCCATAAACGAAAGATGTGTTCAACAATTCAGGCCGCCTTTCTACATTTGTATGCCCTACAATATCCCGTTCACTGATATCCTCTCTGACATCATGTCTCGTCGCACCATGATTTGACGACTCTCCTACATGAACCGATGCTCCCAATCTTTGACGTTGACCCACGCCTGCGAACATGTCTCGACCCCCCCGATCTGGACGAATTGGATTGGATTGCCCGTTCCAACACTCCATAGCCTCTTCATACGTGTTGAAGCCGTGATACACCGCATTACGATATCCATAAACCTGTGCTTTGCATTCTTCCCATGTCAAATAAATGCCGCATTGCCTACCACTCTTCACAACGCAATAATTTTTTTCCATTTCAAACTACAAAATATCATCCAAAAATTATGATAAGCATCAAACATTGACTCAGGATCTGAAACATCAAACATTCAAAGGAAATTTGACAATGAACAATGAAAAGAATTCATTGGGAGGATCTGAAACATCAAACATTCAAAGGAAATTGACTCAAACCCTAAAAAATTAAATCAAACCGTAAAAAATTAAATTACGTAAATGCATATCAATTTCCTTTTCAACAAACCCTAAAAAATTAAAGAGGATATGAAATTAACTAAATTTTTGAGGATCTCAAACATCAAACCCTAAAAAATTAAATTTAGTAAATGCATATCAATTTCCTTTTCAACATCAAACCCTAAAATTGTTAAATGTCCTAAATTGTTACCATGGATTCGAAATTGTTACCATGGATTCGAATTCTCGGGCTCGGAGAGGTCTAGGATTTCGAAGAGGCGAGAGAGAGAGGTGAGAAGTGAAATCCACAAATTTAGGAGGATGAAGTGGAGAAATGGACCTGTTGATCAGTGTTTCGGCGGTGGAGTCGGGGTTGAGGTGAGCTGGCGATCGTCCGCAGCCTCTTCTCGTCGGCCTCTTCTTTCCTTCCTTTTTTCGTTTCTTCTCTGGAGTCAACAGGATGCGCACCCCTGTTTTTTCTTTTCTATTCAATGTTTCACCTCAACCGTTGGATTTAAATCCAACATCCCTGGTCGCGCGACCGCAGGGAGATGGACCTGAGGTCGACCTCAGGTCCATTTTGCCGTATATATATATATATATATATATATATATATATATATATATATATATATATATATATATATATATATATACAAATGACCTCTAGCCTAGTGGTTAAGAGATGCATGTGGTTCGAGTGGTCAGGCGATCGATTCCAGGTGGGGGTGTTCGCCACAATTACCTTCTTTCAAATATATATATATATATATATATATATATATATATATATATATATAGAGAGAGAGAGAGGTAATGTGCCACCTTATGGGTTGTCACGACCCGATCCCAAATTATCGGGTCGAACCGGATCATGTCCAGCCTGCACCGTTGTGAGACGGCGGCAGTAAGCTGTTCTATATGCAGGTATTCACAACAACATCTATACATTTGTCACAACTCGAATATACGAAATTTTTTAAAAACTTTTAATTCAACAATTGGAAAGTACAACTGGAAATAAAAGTACTGAAATAAAGTACTGAATTCAAATCAACAAACTCCAATACAATAAAACTAGATAACTGAAAAGCAACTAACTAGATGGTCGGCTCATCAGCCTCTGGTTCTGCGTCTTCCAAGGGAGACTCTGGCAACACCACAGGATACAATACTGGGTCATAGTAGCTATTGTACAATAGCTCATCATCCTTAATGTCACCTAGAAATGTTGGTCTCCAATCAGGAGGGAGCAAGTACGAATATGTATCTCACATTTCAAATAATAACGGAAAGATGCAAGCTAAACAGTTGAAACAATATTTTCTAGCAATTTAACAATTCAATACTTGAAACAATGTGATTTGAATATGTAACGTCTATGATCGGCTTGGGTTGTACAATAGAATCCTAGCGACGCGATACGGCTTATCCCCGTATGTAAGAGGGGTAAGCTCGCACAATAACAATATGCAATATGAGGGGTATTGGTCATAAATGCTACACTATTCCCCCAATATCCCCACAATCAATATCAATCAATATTTGAACCCTAGGAGAGGTTTCCGTGTAGCAATATGGTTTAAACATGCAACTTGACAATTACTAAATAAAATGCAAGAAAATATAACCGTAACTTGCCTTTGTTTTATGACTGGAATAGATGTGTCGGTACCGGAAGGAAGTCAAACTTGTCCTCGAAATCCTACAGTCGAGAATCCTATCTTAGAATCATAATTGAACCATATCTAGGTGTGCTAGTTACAATCTCTAGAAATAACCCTAATCAGGTTTTAAGTTATTTAATTTAATCTACCGAAATTCGTCTAACGTCGCAAGCTACATTGGTTATCATTTAATTGAATAAACCGGTTACTTGATTTAATTGGAGAAGATAGCATTTATAGGTTGATTGGCAAATCTTTGTATTTTTAATATATATATATATATATATATATATATTTTTTTTTTATATATATATATATATATATATAAATATATATATATATATATATATATATATATATATATATATATATATATATATATATTGTTTTTAGTGATAAAACATGAACTTGTTAACTTACCAATATTTTATTCATTAAAAATTAAGTGTGAGTAATCCTTACTAATTTTATACAAAAATAATTAATATCCGATTTATAGTTACTCGTCTAGGTACGCGATACCAACTCAGAACGAAAGTAAAATCTACACTACACAATACAGGGTCACAGAAAATAAATAGAAAACTGGGCTTATGCCCTTACAATTTATTTACATAAATTAATTAAATATTAAAAGTTGCTGGCGAGCTCTGAATGCCGGGAAGTGGTCTATTCAGGAGGCCGAGGTCCTGCACTCGAAATATGAAAAATACCCAGTAACGAGTTCTAAATAAATTTATAGAATATAAAATATAGGTAAGTCTCAGACTTGGTCATTAAGTATCACGTTGTTGGCTAACACCTCAACATACAGAAAGGTCCTGTAGCGTTTGCGTTTCGCCAAAGCTCATTCGATCGATACGGTCATCGCCTAACTGGGGATACGTAAAATCTCGAAAAGCTGCATACCAACCAACAACCAATTTGGAAATCCTTTTACAAAGACCGAGTTCGAAAGTAGATTTTATTTTATGAAATTAATTTAAATACCAGTATTTCGGAAAGGGTTTTACTGAAAATTTGGGCAGCACCTCCTCTGTAACTGGACAATCCAGCAACATAGGCGATACAAATCCCTGCACCAAAAGAAAGTCCCAAAACAGGGAATACACCAAACCAATCCACAATAATATTCCAACCCAGAGTAATAATCCACAACCCACACATATAGATAAAAGCCAACATATAGATAAAGCCAAACCGCAAACCAAAAATAACGAATCGGAAAAACATACGCGTCCCGCGTAAATAATCCGAACCACAGAAAAACAACGTCGCGACGTAAAACATCGTACGTATCCCCTAAACGCAACGGACTCAAATTCTGATTCCCGAAATGGGGTCGGGACCGCGTCATCATCGACACGAAAATCCAAAGGGACACGAGGACAAGAAAATATACCTCGGGTGCTCGGCTAGAGCTCTCAGATGTAAATAGGAGAAAAAATGAATTCTGCAGACTCGGAAATACTCCAAAATATGCGAACAGCAAAGATCGGCCACGGAAACAGCGGATCTGAACCTACGAGATGCTGCGGACAGCGGATCGGGGCACGGGAACAACGGACGGAGCTCGGGGCAAGCGCTGGGGCGGAGCCGACAGGGCTCGGGGTCACGCCGGGAAGGCGCTGGCCGAAACGGCACGGGGACTCGGAGTCGGCGTGGAGATGCTGGCCGGCGGGACAGCGCACAGGAGTCGCCGGGGGCGGATCTGACCGGTGGGAGGCGCTGCGGAACTCGGGGCAGCCGCTGGGGCGGAGATCGGCCGTTAGGGCACGGGTCGAGGGAGAACGACCGCATGGGGGCACGCTGGCAAGGGGGTTTGGCCATGGTTGGCCGCGGTTCAGCGACGACGAGGGCGCGCGGACACTGTCGTGGTCGGCCGACGGCGGTCGCGGTTAGGGCGGCCGTGGGAAGGGCGCCGGAGGGGTTGCGGGGGTCGGCGGACGTCGGGCTGGCCGCACGGGGCTCTGGCCGGGGGTTCGGCACGCTGGAAAGGCGGCCGGCGGGTAGCGCCGAGCGGGGTCGGGGGCGGCCGCAGATGGGGCGGCCGGCGAACGGGGTCCGCGGGGGTCAGATTTGAGGGGAGGAGTAGGTGAAATAACTAGGGTTGTTCAAAATGGAGATGGTGGTGGTGGTTTCTCTTGGCTTGGAGAGAAATAAGGGCTAGTGGAGAATTTTTGGGGAGAGTGGGTTTGTGTGTGGAGAGGAATAGTGGGTAAGGGTCTGTACGTGGGATGGGGTGGAGGTGAGTGAGTTTTTTTTCCTTATTTCTTCATAAATAATTATATTTTTTTCCTTTCTTAAAAAAACAAAGTTAAATGATTAAAAGGATTTGAGTTCGAGACGGGTTCGAAGTCGGGTTGGGTTTGGGGTCGGACCCCGGGCACGGAATCGGGACGGGTCAGCAATCAAAGATCCGATACCAATAAATTTGAAATAGTATTTTTTTCGAATATCGACTAATAATAATAATAATAATAATAATAATAATAATACTACCAATAATCTAACTATGCTAGGACAAAATCTAATAATTCGCCAATAATTCGAAAATCCAAAAATATGGGTTTTACAACCTTCCCTCCTTAGAAAATTTCGTCCTCAAAATTTCAAAGATAAGGGCCGGGGTATAATCAAAATCACTTACCCTTGATCAAACATGGAATTTAAATCATCAGGTCCGATCGAATTCTAGGCATGATCACTAGGTACAATGATAAAATATCGGCACGATCAGAATTATCATAATATGATCTGAGATAAAGTTAGATTGTTGTTGTGATCAAAAATTATTTTAGGCACGAAAAAATCTAGGTACAATTATGATCGTAAAATAGGAAAAAAATCAAATGAGGTCTCGTGAAACAGAAATGGCAAGAAAGAAGCGAATTTCAACAGTTTATTGAGAAGGCAGAAAGTAATAAAATCTTTTGAGATGAGGGACTAAAATGTCAAATCAAATTGGGATAGGGTACAAGGGTTTATGACATAGAAAAGATAAAAGTTGTATGATGGTAGGATAGCAAAGATGATTAGAATAATATAACTATGATAGGAATGTAATCGAGTAAGATATTTCCACTGAGGGCCGAGTGATGATCAAAGGGAATAGAAAGAATACCGTTTCACTATTTTAACGATCAGAAGATAAGATATGCAGGAAAAAGACTTACAAGATAACTATCTTATTAATACCATGCAAAACCAATCTCTAACTAGCTGAACTTTCGATATCTACATAAAACTAAGATATCTGTCAAGGTATTAAAACTAAATACATATATGGAATCATAAATCACCTAAATCAATTTTTCATCCATCGTTGTATGCCAATGGTCTTATCTCAAATCCTCTCTGCTTATTCCTTCTCTAGAACCTATCATTCCATTGCTCGTGTTATTCCTTCCATGGCTATATCCGTCTCTTCTAGGTATAGTAGTCATCTAACCATAAAAGTTGATCCTCGTCAAGTGTTTCTTTACTTGATCATTATATTCACATGTTTATATATTATCCAAATTCACTTCCTCCATGGGAGAATCTTACCAAATCCTAGATTTTCCTTGCTAACTCTACCTACGTCTTCCTTTATCTTCAATAAAATTCAAAATCGTCAAATACCATCATTTGTTTGAATGAGGTTTATACACTAGTGAACACCACCAACGGTTCTAACCCAAATAAGTCACAAGCTAAGATGTACCACTCGCTCAAGACTAGCTTACTCAATGTATTCTTCTATATTTTCTACCCTTTAGCTAACTAATATTGATCCCAAAGATGCCCTTACTAGAAATGGGATAGGTAGCAATATATGCTTCTTCCGCATATAGCTATCAACTATATACGTAAAGTCATCCACAAGATGTATCAACTATTAATATATAAAGCTATCCACAAAATATATGCAACACCCTAAAATTAAACCTTGAAAGAGTTTGGGTCAAAAGAGATTGATATGGTCCTAATAAGTTTCTAGAAAAATCAAGTAGAACTTCATAGGAAATATATTCTTTCTGGCTGTGATAAGAGATTTCTGAAATGAAGACATCCGCTAGAAATACAAATCTTCGAATCGGGCAAAAGTCAGAATAATTTGATGGTGCTAAAAAGACAATCATGGTATGGATATAGTCTTAATAATATTCGGAAACCAAATATATCCGAAGTTACTTTGCCTCAAATTCATGCCTCGCCAGAGTGCACCTGACTGCAGTAAATTTTTTGGCTCTACAACTTGAATAATGATAGGTTACCGAGTAGTCTAACAACTTTATCCATTTTCTGGCTGAACAACGTAGGAGACAAATATGATGCATTTAGGACATAGTCTCAATAATATCCGAAAACCTATGAACACATGAAATTACTTCAACTTAGAGTCTATGTCTCGCCAGTGCACAACTGGCTGCAGTAAACTCGCAGTTTCCATAATTCAAATAAATGGCTGCAACGCATATTGTGAAGCCATATTAGATCACTGAATATTTTTTCAACTTTGTTCATGGAAATTTCAAAGAGATAGCTCAACAATTCAAAAGTTTTCCAATGACTAAAGAAAATTCAATAATAGAATGGAATCAATTCTCTGGCCGTTCCTGCTTCATGATACTCAAGCATTGAGTTAAGAAGCGTTCTAGGCCTTGAATTGATCAATAAGTTGCATAGAGAGAATAAGGTTTCAAGTTGAGTGGAGGAAGTCAACAAATGAAAATATTTTCGGTACTTGGAGTAACGTAGGAAATGTCAATCCATATTGGAATTATTTTTTCAGAAAATAGTTTCCTTGGGAGATATGTAAACCAGCTAAGTTGAACCAATTCTTTGGTAACAATTAACCTTGGGGCTTTATGGTTCCAAAAGAAATCGGTTCAAAATTGGTTCTGAGAAAGTCAATTGGAAATAAGGCCAAGAGAAATTGTTGGATACACTAGCCGTAGAAATACTTTGGGTAGATAAGAGTTTATTAGGTTTGCTATAGAAGAATTTGAAACTCTAAATAGCGAATGGATGTAGATTCCAAATAAAGATAGAGGAGTAAGATTTGATCAATAAATGGAGAAATTGGAATAGGTTTGCTAAAGAAGGAGATAAATAAAAAATCTAATCTTAATCCAAAAACAGCGAGAGAGTATGGATCCTAAAGTATGCTAGAATCTGATAAAGATATGAGATATGGAAGAAAATAATCCCAAAATCCATGGGACACTAAAATATACCAAAAATCTAGAAAATAAAATAGGTAGTAAAACATACCATCATACAATCGGCCTAATCTAGATAAGGTTTAGGTACAAACGTAAGCAAGGTAACCTATAAAACTATAAGCAAGCCAAAATAAATATTTTAAAATAAATAATTTTGGCCCTATATTGTAACATGGTGAATATAGTAGACTCTCTGTTCACCATGTATATTATATCACTTTCAATTGTTATCAATACCAACTAATATCTAGGTATTCCAAAATTCTATTCTTCTAATTCTTAATCACCTAATATATCCTTGAAAAATACCGTCTTACATACATTCTCATTAAGATTACAATTTAGAAATTGTATCATAGGGGAGACATGAAAGATATTGGCCAGAAAAAGTATAATCAAGGGTAATATGTTATGCTTCGGTAGGGTATCATCTAGTGCTATCAATAATTCTAGGTATTATCAACTCTTCTGGTCCTGGTCTGGTTCGAGTAGCCTCCCGCTGCCCCATCTACTACTACGATTCTCTTGTCATGTTTTCTTGCGTCATGCATAGAAAATAAGATCTTGCTAGTACCGACTGATAGGCATAGGTCAGGTTGTCTTCATAGCCTGGCAAGTTTAGGGGCAAGCATAAACAAGGTAACCTACCGTTCTATAAGCAAGCAAAAATAGTTACTTATATATAGATAATTCGGTCCTACGTTGTGACAAATCAATATTCTAGTGTTCTAGTTGTTTCTAGGTATGTTCATTTTAGTTGTTGATTGACCTGCATGGGCTACCACTAAAAATATGTCACGACCCGATCCCAAATTATTGGGTCGAACCGGATCATGCCCAGCCTGCTCAATGTGTCTAAATTAATCATTCCCATTCAGCCTATTATATCCATAGCCCATTCTTCCCAACCCAAACCAACTTTCAATGCTTCCTTTCTAATCTAGTTTCAAGAATTCTAGCTGAATTCTTTCCATTCCCATTTCCAATTCTGTGCAATCCTATGTCGGCCACATAACCTGTGACTAACAATTAGCTACTTCATCCTATGCATCCAGATCAACCCTAAAATTAATTTGTGCCTAGTGTCTGGCCATGTCCAACAACCAAATACTATGACCACTCCGGGTCTGACCCCTGACTGTCGTGTCTCTCCACAAAAGTTCTAGTGTCCGATACAACAATTCCAACAACATTGTAATGTCCCAGTCGTAAAATACATAGGACTAGAAATACGTATACATGCCAGCTATGTATCAAGTGGACTCCAATCCTGTAAGCCCACTTCCCAATTTTTTTTAATTTTTTAATTTTATTTTCGTTATATATTTTCTGGTTAGAAAATAAATTTTATTTTTTAATTTTATAAAAGATATTTTGTATTGACGAAGGGATTTTTTAAACTATTTTTTTAATTTGTTTTTGTTATAAAAAATATACTTTTAAACTTATTAATTTTCTATTATTAATTATCTTTAAGTTTATATTTATAAAAATCTATTTTTAAATATTATTGAATTAAAATATGGCCAATTCTAAATTATGATTGGATTTAGTCTTAATTTATTGCTATATTATTTTAGATGAGATTTGCATTTATGAAAATATACATTTTAGGAATATTTAAATTATTCTTATCAATATTTTTTATATTTGATTTTATGAAATATATTTTAAAGATTATTTAAAATATTATATATTATTTTAAAGTAGTATTATTATGATTAATTATGGATTGGGATTGGGTCAAATCTAATTTAATTCATGGGAGCATTTAATTCATTGAATTTAATCCTTCCTTATTTAGGAAATCTCCCATCTCCTATACAAAGGGAAGCCTCCCTTTACTTTTTTTTTTCCACAAACCCAATTATTGTTATGATCAATTATGGATTGGGATTTGATCCATCTAGTTTTGAGATTGATTAAATTTGAATTTAATGAAAAGATTTATTTATTAGATTATTGACCCGTCCAAATTAAGAAATTGAGTCAACTCCATCTATTTAAGGGTCCTTATTCTTCTCCCAAAACCAAAATCTTTCCAATCTAATCCTAATTAAGTAATGTCTATCCATTATATATATATATATCTATTGAACCTATGTCATCTCCCATATTTTCTTTTCGAAAATTTCTCTTTTTTCGTTCAAAATAGGCCAAAATTCGTTATAAATCTAGTCTCATTTTTTTGAAGCTATACCAACTTCGCGAAGGCATTGCGACCAACTTCGGACTACATTTCATCTCATGTTTTATTTTCGTATCGAGGTTATCTTTCTAAATCTATATTTTATTCTCTGTAATTATTTACATGAATTTCTGGATATTTATTTGAGTGTCGGTTGTCTGAAAATTGACGCGTCATACTGTTTTTAAGATTTCGGAAGATCCCGAACTCCGATTTGCTATCCGTTTGAAGTTTTGGAAAGCTTACACTAATATCTACAACATATAATTTTTACAAAAATTTGTTATTATTTTATTTATTACGTTGAATTTAGATTTGACATAATTTACCTATTTAGTCATGATTAGCCATAACGACGACTTTGGAGTTTCTCTATATTGGGCTTATCTGAGAATCATTGGATGTTATGGATCTTGACATCATTATCTCTCGGACCAATTATGACTATAGCTTTTGACCTATTTTGTGCCAACATGATCAAGTCACACAACAACTGCAACTTAACTTAAGGCACGTACACTATTACTTTATGTGCTTCTTACATTATAATGCTTTTTTACTATGTTTCATTGAGTATCCAGATTGTGATATGACTGTGACACAATAGGCTTGATTGTATCATTGCTCGTTTATTGACTATTTTGTGAGTCGGGAGGAGAAATACTTGATAGGTATGTGAACAAACCAAAATAGTGTTACTGAATGATAGCTAAGTCATGCACCTCACGTACGAGTTAGCCATACCAATACTGAATGATAGCCATCGTATGATGTGCCGTGTCAGCCTAGCCGTTAACATGTCGAAAAGTATTTCAAACACACTGTCTGTTTATTGTACATGTTCATTGCTAGTTGTCTTGTCATCTCTATTCTTGCTAATAGTTTCTTATATATGTCTATTGTTTTCAGTTCATCTATATTTTTTCTATTGCATCTCTACTATGTAGCTTATTTTATATTAAGGCTGTGTTTGATTGGACTTTTTTTCCATGGAAAATATTTCCATCACAAATGTTCCACCAATTGTAGTGTTTGATAGCTTTCCATGGAATTATTTTCCAAAAAACTATCATTTTTCATATTTTCATCTAAAATGGTGGAAAATGAAACTTGTCCAACCCATAAGAAAATATTATTTTCCATGGAAAAAAAAAACTATTTTCCGTGGAAAATAATGGCAATCAAACACCCAAATTAAGTTTTCCATGGAAATTTTTTAAAATTCCATGGAATTTTTTTCCTAGGAAAATAATTCCATGGAATTAATTTCTTTTCCACATATTTTCCACCTTGCAATCAAACGTACCCTAAGTTACATTAAATGCAACAGGGTTGTACTTTGCTCCTTTCCTGACTGGATCGTTGCAGGTGACTTGACATGCTTTCTACTTACGTGCAATGGACTATATAGGGGAGCTAGAGACCTTAGATGCCGACTTTAGAGTCTAGATAGATTAAATACTTCTTGTATTTATTTATTTTAGCAGGTTTTTATATTATTGGTTTTGTAAATAAAATAGTTGTTGTAAATGAGCAATTAGATATAATTTTATTGTATTTAAGATTGACATTGAGACCTAGATAGCATACTACCGTCGATATTGTGGCGTAGGCTGGACTTGGCTACGTACTCGTATCCCGAAAAGTGGAAGAGGGTCGTGACAAGTTTTTTTGGTGGTCCATGCAGGTCAGTTTTCATAAAAAATTGCGAACTCGTAGTAGTACCTATATTAGTCGTACTACTGCGGGCCTGCAATTAGGAAGTGCTCATTCACAATTAGGATTGATTTAATTTTTAGGAGAATGACTAGGACGAGTTTTCCCTTATTCAATTCCATTGTTGGGTAGTTAAGGTTGCTACATAGGCCATTTGATTTAGGTAGAGATTTATTGAATTCTAAAATCTATTAGGTAAATTGAAGAATTTTCCAAGGAGAATATGTTATTTTGTTTTGATATGATGTAGGAACAAAGTTGGGTAGACTATTCGCTTGGTAAATTAGGACTTTCTATGATTTAATTCCTAATCTTGATCATTTATGCAATTTTATTTTATGTCTTCTCTAAATATCGCCCTATCGTACGGTCTGTATTACTTATTTATTTTTTTCATTGGCCATAAGTATTTATTTTTCAAAGAGTCGATATTTTATTTCTATCTATTGAGTTTTGAGCCTAACCTTCTTCAATTATTCATGTATTAATTCCAAGTCGTCTCCGTTCATTTTGCGATTATTTTATTTTTAAAATTGATGCTTTCACTTCAAGGACAGATATTTACACTTTACTATCATGATTGACTTGTTCAAAATTCTAGAAGCTCTTTTGAAATTCTTATGGATATAGTCAAAATAATTTTCGGTGACCTATAATGGCAAGGCATATCGCCATTTATTTGAGTTATGGAGACTACGAGTTCACTACAGCCGGCAGCGCATTGGCAAGGCATGTTCCTATGTTGAAGTAATTTAAAGTAAGCATAGGTTATTGAAATACTAGAAATTGTTGAGATACCCACTTTCGGGGTGGGTATTTATAAAAAATCCACCCGTAGGGTGGATTTTATGAAATACCCAACATTATGTATTTTCACGTTAAATATTTCAATATTTCCTTTACATGCTCTGTATTTACAAAATTGCCATTTTAATAATACCATAGCTACCCCTTCGCGCAAATTTGGTCATATATATGTATTTGAATTCACAAACTCAGATTTTGATTGCAATTTTCATCTTCTTCTTCACGAGAGATCTGAATTCCATTGCTCTCGTCTTCAGCAGATGTAACCCCACTTTTCCGAATTATTAGAATTTTGTAAATTTTCTGGAATCTGAGATTAGTATTATTATTTTAAAATATATATTTCGATTATTGGATGCATTTAAATTTTTCTCTATTTTATATTTATCAGTTTAGCTATCTATGACTCATGGATTATACTATGATGAATTAGATGCATTTTCCATATTTTCTTGATTAATTTCTAGTTAATGGTTTGAATATTAAATTCTATTATTAATTAATTCTTAAAATAGTTTTAATATTTTATTTGTTCCTGATTTTTATTAAGCTTAATGGCACATTGGTGTGGGCCAATAACCCATTAACAAATTGTTATATTTTTCCCATTCAATTAACCATTATTGGCCCAGCTTCTTAAAGCCCAACTCAGTCCGGCTCTTAGCAATTTAGAGCGCGGGTTCAGTTCCAGAACCCGATAGCTCGACCCAACCCGCTAAACCCAAAACCCGATATCAATCAACCGTTAAATTCAAATTTTCAATTCACTCTACATTCTTTTCCCTTTCCCTCCTTTTCTGCGCACATGGGACGACGACGACGATGACCCTGCCCGCCCAACTGCCTTGATGCTGCCCGTGCAACCGTCTGTCCTTTTTTTTTCTCCGCCTATAAAAACCCAGATCCCCTTTTCTTTTCATCAATTTCCATTGCAGCAAGCTCTGTTGTGATCTACAAAAATCCTCTGCTTCTTTTTCTTCCTCCTCGAGTTCTGGCCATGGCGATGAACCGCTGCGGTGTAGGGAGGACGGCAAAGGCGTAGCCAAGATCAATGGCTCGGTAGACTGAAGGTTTATGAAGGTTGGCATCGACTTCTCCCTGAAGCAACGATCGATCGATCTTCGAAGTCAGCTCTGGTAAGTTCTTTCTCTTCTGCTTGGTTGGGCCGATCGGTTCTTGGTCGATCAATTGGATTGATCGACTAATCAATTAAATCAGAAATCGTTTGATTTTTCAATCTTGATCGATTTCTTTATTTCTGGAGATTGATTGGGAGATTGACTAGGAGTTTCTGATCGTTTTCTCCAATTTGGAGTTCTTACAAATTCGAACATAACTCTGAAATAATTTTATTCTTTCTGCCCATCAACTGTTTGTCTTAATGCTTCTTTCAGTTTGCAATTGAATCTGGACGCAAATTTCGTTGTATCGGACTCAGGAAACTGATGTGCTGAGACGAACTCAACTCAGGCCTGTTCGTATCAGAGAGCATAGAAGACGTGTCAGACACGGGTTTCCTTAGTCCAGTCGATCGGTTGGAACCTATCTCTTCCAGGTACTACTCAATTCTTCTCTGGCACGTTTTAGTGTTAATTGTTGGATTTTAACATAGGTTTTCCTAGATAGATCGAGTCCTGTTGGAGTGATGATTCCAGTGCTGTGTCTCGTTCATGTCCTGGGTAGTGTCGAGGACGTGTGTCTGTGGTTGGAGAGGTTGTGACATCTCGAGTAGTGTCCTCTAAACGCAAGGAAGGGATTGGCAAGAAATGCGGGCTTCGTTGCATTCATTTCCTGTGTATACTAATCCTGTAGAGGCCAACTCTCACTCAATCTGAGTTGTAGATGTGCTCTGTGTTGTGGTAGCAGAGGGTGTGCTCATGAATTCAAAATGGGTAACCGTTAGATGCAGGGGTAGTATATTTTCCTGCAGCTATGTTGGAGAGGTTTTGTTGGACTAATGGGTTGAAGCAGGTTGTATTCCGAGTGTTGTAGAGCCCAAGATGGGTATGTATTAACCATTGGGGAATTTAGATTCATAATTGATTTCTGGAATTTGATAAGCTTTAGGCCTGGGTCCATCATAGTTATGTTACTAGCTGATAGCTGAGTATGAATGAAGGTGTAATGACTAGCAGGCTGCTAGTTAGCTAGTACAGGTTGATTAATTGCAGAGTATAAACCTTATATTTAAACCAAGTGTAGGATTAATGCCTAGAGTAACCAGAGATGACTTGTTCAGCCTGTTTTTAGAACTGAAGGTTACCTGGAAATTGAACTGTCAGTTGTTTTTAAGTTGGGGTTTTGTCCATATTAATTTTAGCATCTTGAGATTGATTTCGAGACCTGTGTAGAGTATTTCCTTAAATTCATTTATTCACAAGTAGTGTTCATACATCTGAGTTTGGGAGTTCAACCTTAGGAATAATTATGAGGCATGGTTGAACTGGTATTTAGTCCTAACTAAGGCTGATTCATACTTTTTGGACTAAAGCACTATTTAAGCCTGTTAGTAATAAGAAGTTTGGACTCTAAGGTTCAGTTAGATTTTCAGACCTAATTTGGGCAGGATAATTGAAGGATGTAAATGCAAGAAGGCCGGGCTGTGAACTGGTTTTGTGGTTGTAGACCTATTCAAAAAAAGAAGAAATGATCAACAGATAGTTGGGTTGCATATGTGAAGTGGCTTTATTATGGTTAGTTTGGGTCTTTAAAAGGATATGAACCAGAATACTAAGTTTAATGTTAAATTGGACTTGACTTTGACTAATTATTGAACCAATAGGAGGATTTTTGGTAAGCAATCAGTTAGATTCTATCACCAGTGACACTTAAATAGTTAATAAGGACTAAGAAATCACCTTAGTTAGTTAAGGAATGTTATAATATTTTATCTGAGAAATATTGTGTCTTTTGACACAGATTTTTCCAGACATTGGACTGGACACCTACAACAATCATCAGGCAAGTACACCGGCTCGAACTCTTTACTCTGTATTTTCTGTCTTGCTTCATGTTCTCATATTGACACATTGTACACACGATTGTTCATTGTTCATTGTTCACTGTTCATTGTTCATTGTTCACCGTTCATTGTTCATAGTTCATTGTTCCTTACTTGTACATTGGGGTGGGGAAATACTACAGATATGTGACCAATCCTATTTTAGCTAGGCATTGACTAATAGCTTGGGTCTCACATCGTGCACGTGGGACTCCAAGCCGTACCATTGTTCATTGTTCACTGTTCACTGTTTACTGTTTACCCAGCCGGTCATATACTCTGATAGTTATTTTACTTGCATGTTACACTGATAGCATAGTTCATTGTTTCTGGATCTGGTACCATAGTTTCATTGTTATTCCTGTACCATAGTTCATTGTTATTCATGTACCATAGTTTCACTATTATTTCTGTACCACAGTTTCATATTCCTGTCTGGTACCATAGTTCATATCGTGATTCTTTTTCATGCACTTCAGTTTACATTGTTTAGAGTTTCTTGTCGGGGTTGTACTTTGCTCTTTTCCTGACAGGATCGTTGCAGGTTTACTTGGGGATATTGTATCTTCTTTATGGGCCAGAGCCCGAAGCCAGGATAGAGTTGTACCTCAGGATGGACTTAGAATTTCAGAGTTATAGTTAGGTCTTTTCTTAGATTTATTTTTAGAAGATTTCATCATGTATTGTATTGAGGATTTCAGGATTGTATAATTTTATTCATGTTATCGGATTTGTCTCCGAATGATATTGTATAATTAACTTGTGGATTGTGGTGATTCTGGGAACATGTATAGTAGCTGTGGTGGTTTATATTTCTTGTATCTTGGAGTTTTCCTTAGTAATGTACAGCTTACTTCGTCGTGTCCATCGACGAAGGCTGGGCGTGTCCGACTCGTATCCGATTATTCGGGAGCGGGTCGTGACAGCAGGGATCGCAAAGATCGTTCGTAGTTTACTGTATTTTTCTTCAGTATAACTCCGATCATCGCTCATCATCATCATCTTCTTCGTGGAGAGATTTGAAATTTTTCGACGATTAGGTCCTTTTTAATGGCTTCATTCTGCAACGATTCAACTTCTTTCTGAAGGTCGCTTTTTTCATTCCTGAGCCTTTTATTGGTCTCTTTGAGCTTCTCGGTTGTTTGTACTGATATAAAATAAAAAACAATGAAAAGTATGATCTCAATCAATATATTTTAAAAAAAGGAAAAAAAATTATTTTCCGTAATCTTAACACGGAGAATGGTCATTCTTCGTGATTTTAACATGGGAAATGGCCATTCTCCTGCATTCTAACACGAAAAATGGTCATTCTACGTGATTTTACAACGGAGAACGACCATTCTCCGTAATTTTAACACGAAGAATGATTATTCTTCTGCATGTTAATACGGGAATATCCATTCCTCGTGATCTTATCACGGAGAATGGCCATTCTCCATGATTTTAACACGGAGAATGACCATTCTCCTACATTCTAACATGGAAAATGACCATTCTACGTGATTTTACAACGGAGAATGGTCATTCTCCATGATTTTAACACAGAGAATGACTATTCTCCTGCATGTTAACACGGGAATAGTCATTCTCCGTGATTTTAACTTGAAGAATGGCCATTCTCCGTGATTTTACAACGGAGAATGGCCATTATCCGTGATTTTAACACAGAGAATGGTCATTCTCTGTGATTTTACAACGAGGAATGGCCATTTTTCATGATTTTAACACGAAGAATGGTTATTCTTTTGCATTCTAACACTTTGAAGGGGGTCTTGTAGATGATACAACAGAAACATACATCAGAAAAGATTTTAACCGAACATACAAGAAAAAAGATCACAAAAAGTTCTTTTATTAAAAATCACACCTACAAGGGTCTATTACAGATTCTTTGTGATTATATGGAAAAAACTCCTAAAAATCTACAATGGGATTAGTCTTCACAGTATGATCGTAGGACTCTTTTGTGAGAACTAAGCAATTGTTGCTCTACACTGAATAGCTCTACAACTTCTACCCTTGCGGTAAGAGACTGCGGATAAAAGATGTGAATACAGTCGCCGTCAAGGTTTGCACCCACAGAACCCCCCAAACGCGCAGCGAGCCATTTCCTCGTCAGAGCAGACCACTTTCTGAAGCAGCTGTTGGCTCGCGGCAGCTCCTGAGGCTCTTCCAGCATAACAAAGGTATGTAGCTGCTACGAGCAGGGTAGAGAACAACCTGTGGCTCTTCGGGTTGGCAATCAACCCAAACCCTATCGTCAGGACCTCCAAGACCTCCAAGACATCGCTCAGGTTCCAAATTCTCATGGTGGGCATTCTGGTACATCACGACACTCATCAGCAGCTCTTGTAAAAAGACACAACTTCTTTGAATGATGGGATCCACAACCAACATCTAACTTGTGCAAGAGCAACGACGACCGTTCGAAGCTAAGTCTGGGTCAAGCATGGTGTTGGAAATGCTAAGAGAGGAACTCTTCATAAAAACTCCCTCGTATATTGGGTAAGTGTGATCCAAACCACATGCCACCTGGTCGTCGATTAAAGACTCCTAAATTAATGGAATGAACCTAGGGCTCAGTATAATGAATCTCATTTAATAGGTTCATTTTACTAAGTCCTAAGCCCAAATTAATGGGATGAACCTAGGGCTCAGTATAATGAATCTCATTTAATATGTTCATTTTACTAAGTCCTAAGCCCAAATTAATGGGATGAACCTAGGGCTCAGTATAATGACCATTCTCCTGCAGGCCATTCTCCGTTATTTTAACACGGAGAATGAAAATTCTTCGTGATTTTAACACGGAGAATGACCGTTCTCATTCATTTTAACACGGAGAATGGCCATTCTCCGTGATTTAAGCACGGAGAATGATAATTCTCTGTTATTTTAACACGAAGAATGACCATTCTCCTGCATTTTAATACGGAGAATGGTCATTCTCCGTCATTTTAACACGGAGAATGGCAATTTTCTGTCAATTTAACATGGGGAAAGGCTATTCTCCGTGTTTTTAACACGGAGAATGTCAATTTTTTGTGATTTTAACACGGAGAATGACAAAAAGCTCTTAATTCTCTTCACATCAGCTCTCTCTTCTCTAACTGGGTTCCAGTTGATGCTACTGACGATGATGAAGTGGGGTTCCAGTTGATGATGATGATGATGAAGTAGAAACTGATGACGACGACATGGTGTGAAGATTGCTTTCACTAACGAGTTTTTGAAGTAAGGTTTGAAGATTTTGGAGGAGAACACCTAGATTTGAAAGTGAGGAGCATATGGAATAAGAGGAAGAATTGAACCGTTTTTTTTAAGAGTAGGTTTCGTGGGTATTTTCAATAAATTAGAAGGGCAAAGAGGTCATTCCGCACCCTTTTATATATTTTTTGCTAATTCTGGGCACGCGATAAAATATTATTTTGTGGTGGATTTTTCATAAAACTTTTGCGATTAGGCATTTGATAAATTTTTCTTTTGAATATTATTAAAACTATGTCCTAGTTGTCTTATTTTGGTCCTTGAATTGTTATGTCAATATTGGATAGAGTTGATAGAATATTCTGACTCCATATCATTATTTGAGTCATGAAGTCAAGGGTTTACTGCAGCCAGATGTACACTAGCGAGGCATAAATTCTCGGTGAAACGACTTTAAATATGCATAAGGATTTTGGATACTATAGAGGCTATATCTTTTATTGGCATATGATAGTAATTTTTCAAATTGATTTGATGCCTTATTCCTTTTTTTCTTCCTATTCGAGAATCGGGATTTAGTTTCTTCCTTCTAATCATTTAGAACTACTTACTATATTTTGATTCTATTCTACTAGATTCATAATCATACTTAGATTTTGAATCTATGATTGTGTCTAACTGATTTAGGTTAAGTAGAAAATCGTGCCAAAACGATTTTGAACTAATCATTCTTAAACGATTTTTGATCGCGACTAGACTACTCGATTATATTTCAATCGAGCCAATTCGCATCTTTTTCAAGATTTTGATTCTATAATCGTGTCCGAGTGATTTTGGTTAATAGATAATCGTGCCTAATGAGTTTTCTTGTTGAGAAAATCATATTTTGATTCTATCCTTAACCAAGCCTAGGTTTGACTAACCCTTTTTGACTATATTTTGATCTGTCAAATCATATCTTTTCTTGAGCTCTCGATTCTATCCACGATTATGCCTAACCTATTTTGATCGTTAATCGTATCATTTCTTAATTATATTCTTAATCGTGTCTAATTGTATCATTTGAAATTTCGAGGACGAAATTTTTCTAAGGAGGGTAGATTTGTAAGCCCACTTCCCAATTTTTTTAATTTTTTATTTAATTTTTGTTTTATATTTTTTCTAGTTAGAAAATGAATTTTATTCTTTAATTTTATAAAAGATATTTGTGTTGACGAAGGAATTTGTTAAACTATTTTTTTTAATTTGATTTTTTATAAAAATATATACTTGTAAACTTATTAATTTTCTACTATCAATTATCTTTAACTTTATATTTATAAAAATATTTTTTTAAATATTATTGAATTTAGATGTGGTCAATTATAAATTATGATTAGATTTAGTCTTACTTTATTGCTATATTATTTTAGATGAGACTTGTATTAATGAAAATAAATATTTTAGGAATATTGAATTATTCTTATCAATATTTTTTATATTTGATTTTATGAAATCTATTTTAAATTTTATTTAAAATATTAGATATTATTTTAAAGTAATATTATTATGATTAATTACGGATTGGGATTGGGTCAAATCTAATTTAATTCGTGGAAGGATTTAATTCATTGAATCTAATCCTTCCTTATTTAGGAAATATCCCATCTCCTGTATAAAGGGAAGCCTCTCTTTACTCTTTTTTTTTCCACAAACCCAATTATTGTTATGATCAATTATGGATTGAGATTTGATCTATATAGTTTTGAGATTGATTTGATTTGAATTTAATAGAAAGATTTGTTTATTAGATTCTTGAACCTTCCAATTAGGAAATTGAGTCAACTCCATCCATTTAAGGAGTCATTATTCTTCTCCCAAAAACAAAACCTTCTAATCTAATTCTAATTAAGTAATGGCTATCCATTAAATATACCTATTGATGTTATCTCCCTTTTTTTCCTCCAAAATTTATCTGTTTTTCGTCCAAAATAGGCCAAAATTCATCATAAACTCAGCCTCGCTTTTTGAAGCTATAGTAACTTCGTGAAGGCGTTGCTGTCACGACCCGCTCTCGAATATTCGGATACGAGTCGGACACGCCCAGCCTTCATCAATAGACACGACGAAGTAAACTGTTCAATAATAAGGAAAACTCAAAGTCACAATGTAAATTAATCACCACAACATCTATATACGTCCCAGAAGTCACCACAATCTATCAAGTTATTTGTATAATGTCATCCGGAGACAAATTCGGTAAAATAAAATACAATTATGAATCTCAAAATACAATCTCCAGAAAATAAAACACAAGCAATAAACTAAATCCTGCTATCTCCATGATAACTCCAGCTCAATGGCTCAAGCTCACCTGCAACATATCCTGTCAGAAAAAGAGCAAAGCACAACCCCGAGAAGAAACAATTTACAATGTAATTTGAAATACAGGATACAATATGGACTACAATGTGAAACTAGAGTACAAGAACTGAATATGAAACTACGGTACCAGAATAGGAATATGAAACTGAAGTACAAGTACGAGAACAATGAACAAGACAATCAATCAAGACAATCAATGTACATGTGAAGTTGAAATATTAAACTAATGTGTGACCGGCTGGGGACCACAATCCACAATTCACAATATCACAATTCTACAAGGTTCGGCTTAATCGTACGTGAGGTGTACGATTAGGCTATTCACAATACCTAGGTTGGGTGTGGTCACACAAAAGTCAATATTTCTTCCAATCCTCGCAATAAACAATGACTCACAATATGAAGTACAAGGTACAATGCAATCGTGTGTATATCGTGTCTGATATGAGAACATGAAAGTATGACAGAAATACAAGGTAAAAGTTCAAGTCGGTGTACTTGCCTTGCTTTGGAAGTCCAAGAATAGTAGAGCATGAATCTGAATGATCACCTTGTTTTTTGGTACAATTTTGTTAGGTTTAAAGAATACCAATTATCTAACTATATCCATTTACTAACTAATCCAATTATTTTAGAATATATATATAATATCGTTTGATCAAGATAAATATTTGAAAATATTTTTAAACTACACTTAGCAAAGAAATCTTTATGTTTAGACAAAACTTGCTAATTAAACTATTTTCAAAATATTGATATTAAGGTATTATCAAATACTAGGTAATAATATTTTGTAACAATAATGCTAGTAATTTACTTAAATAATTTAACCAACTATTATATTATCTATTAAATAACTATTTTTTAGAAGGGCAATCTACTCACTAACAACTATAACAATAACATTACACAACCTTTTAGAAAATGCCACAACATTTATTAAGCATGGAATGATAAAATTCAACCATAATATTAACAGAAATATTCTACCCAAAAATTCAGCCCAACTCATGTTGATTTCCTAATGTCAGCCCATACACAACAGACTGGCCCACAACTCCAAAATTTCTTCCTATTTCTCCATCTCTATCTAAAAGCCCACAGTTGCTATATTCAAGAACTCAGACCCATCATACCTAAACCAAACACGGCCTAAGCCCAACTGCCATTGGTTCAAGCCTATAGGCCCAACTCCTGACCCAAACATAAACCTAAAATTTATAATTTTAATTCCCTTTCTTAATTCTTCAAGAATTGGATAGCCCAAACCCAGCCGGCCTGCTGCTACCAAACCTTAACTCTAATACAAAGTCTGTATTTCTCTCTCTCCACACACTTCTTCACAATTCTAGCCGACAGAAAACCTAACCTTCCATTCTTCTTCCCCAAATGCTCTTGAATGCGAACCCTAACCCTAAATATTTTCCCCTGTCACAGAGCACCTCTCCCTCCCAATTCTCCAGAATGAAACCCTAGCTTTTAGGTTTCTTCCTTCCTCTTCCACAGAAACCCGAGATCCTCCATAGTCCACAGAAACCCTAACCAAGAAGAAGGAGAAGAACATGAAGATGAAGAGGGATCGAGTAGATCGAGCGAAGGCTTACCTCTACGGTGACTGCGGTGTCCCAGGCGGTGGTCCTGAGCGACTCGGTTGTCGGATCGACGTGGCGCTCGAGATACGAAGGGACGACTCCTCGGTTCTCGAAGGGGCAGCGGGGTCTTCGATGAGGTTGTCTCGATCGGTTCCAATGTCGGTGGCGCTTCATACGGCGGTGAGGCGATGACGGCGAAGTCTACTACAGCGCTGGTGGTGTCGAGGCGAGATCGTCGATTGACGGTAGCTCCAATTGTGGCGGGATGTACGACGTCGTGGTGGACACAGAGATCTCCGACGATCTCGAAGTGGCATGGTGGCTCACGTTGAAGAGTGAGGAGCAGATCTAGACTGCCGAGTCCAGATCAAGTGGAACTTCGGCGATGGCTCCTTGCTCGGCGACGAGGAATGGCTCAACAAGTTCGACCGGAGAGATGCGACTGATGGCGGAGGCTCAGATCCATTGATCTGAGTTAGATTTCTGTGGATGTGACTTATGGTGACTGGTGGACGAACTTCAGCGATGCTTCGGTCGGCTCACGGCGATGCGCGGCGGCGTTCGCGGTGGTGGTTAGAACGTCGGTAATAACGTGGACTCTGGCGGGGTGATGGCCGGAGTAGTGGAGGATCCCGGCGAGGCCGCGTTGGTGGCGAGCAGTGGTGCTCGGCCACTGAATAACGAGGAGAGAGAGGGAACAGTGGTGATGTAGTGTTAGTGATTGTGGACAGTGCTGTCAGAATTTTGGAAATTGTAAAATATTTATAGTAAAATATTGGAGTGGCATAGCTGTGAATACATGTAGACTTGGGGGCATTTGAAATAGAAGTGTAACAGAATTCAGTTATCCCTAACTAATCACAAAATTTGTAAATAACCAACAAAATAACTATACTAATTAGTTACTAACTGCCAACTAATAATCAAAATAGTTATTCTCCATAAATACTTACGAAAATATTTAATTACTGATTTAGTAAATCAAAACTAATCATCTTCCTCTAGCAACTCAATACTAAAAAGTTAATATAGTTATCAACTAAAAACAAATTTTCCTTCTTAGGAAAAGTAATCCCACAAGTAATCCTTATCAACAATAATTAGTTAATATCTAATCTTTAATAAAGAAAATCAGGATTTTGAAGATAAGTTTAATTTAAGATTGAAATGCATTTGACAAACCAAATTCAATATAACATATTTACTTAAAGTAAAGAAAATTTCCAATAATACATGAAAATAGGTTTAGGGAGTTACAAATCTACCCCCTTACAAAAATTTCGTCCTCAAAATTTCAAAGGTTTGGTAGAGATGAACAAAATCTAGCAAAAATTTATTAAAGACAATATGAAGACTAAATGATTTATTAAGTAATAAGAGAACAATGACCAACAAGTGGTCACTAAGCACTATGAGAAGACAGTAAAGTGACGAGGATTTAGAGACGAGTCTCGTATCGAAAAAAAATCTACTACAAGCAATATAAAGGAAGATAAGATCCATGGACTTCATCGACCATGCGAGAGTGCCTCCAGTCTTCAGTACTCGTCCGGGATCGGGATGATCTCCACTTCTTCGGCCGTCAAGAGGTAGACTCGTCCGTCCTGCTGCGCTCCCTGCAGCTGCTGATCCTGGATATATGGGTCCTCCTGCTGTGCTCCTCGTGCTGGTCCCTGGCGAGTGAAGGCGGTAGGGCAGTCCCTCACTTGGTGAGTGGCAGATCCATAAACCAAGCACTTCCCTAGCCTCTTACGGTATTCTTCAACACGGTGCCCCGGCCTCTTGTAGTAAACACAAAAAAATTATTTCTGGATCTGTCTCTGCTGCCACGGCGATGTCGGAGCTCGAACATGAGGATGATGCTACTACTGGAGTGCTGCCATTGAGGTGACCTCGGCTGAGTGTTGGTCCACTTCGGTGGACCCTGGGAGCTGCTAGCGTCAATGTCTCTGTCCCGCTTGGCCTACGGCTTCACGTCCTCCCCGGTCTTCGTCTCCTTCTCAACTCCTTGGGCAACCTTCAGGATGTCTGCATAAGTCATCACCCTACTGATGATGACCGCCTGGCGAAGCTCTCGAGTAAGTCCCTTCTTGAATCTTCGGGATCTCTCCTCCGGGGTGCTGACTAAACTCTCTGCGAAGCGGCTGAGGTAGCTAAACTCCGAAGTGTACTGGGCTACGCACTATCAAAATATGGCAAAATTGCGACAAATTTAGCGACTCCAGGAAAGGACGTCGCTAATTTTTAGGAATTTAGCGACGTGGCAACTTGACGTCGCTATTCGTCGCTGGTGGCAACTACTAGCGACGAATAGCGACAATAATTTATTAAATGGGAATCTGCGTCGCAATGTTGTCGCTACACGTCGCAAATTATTTAAATATAGCGACATCTCCTCATGACGTCGCTAAAGTTTTTACTTAGGGCATGCTGTTTTCTTTTTTCCCCCTCACTCGAAAAATTCTAAAATTTCTAAAAATTCTTTCCCCCCCGGCGACCCCCTTGAACCCCGACGACCCTCTACCCCCCCCCCCCCCCGGCGACCCCTTCCCCCCGGCGACTCCCTCCCCCCCCCGGCGACCCCTACCCCCCCTCCGTCGAGCTCCTCCTCCCCCAATCCGAGCTCCTCCTCCTCTTTCTCTGATAAACCCTAACCTAAGTCCTCTCCCTCCTCCTCCTCTCCCACGGACACACACACACACACGGACACACACACACACACACACACAGACACACACACAAGGACACACACACGGACACATGGATACACACACACACGGACACACACGGACACACGGTTAGGGGTGCAACTTGGGCGGGCTAAACCCGAACCCAATCGGATAAACCCGTTAATGGGTTGGGTTTGGGTTGAAGATACTCGGGTTCGGGCTCGAATTTGGGTTAAAATATTTGAAGTTTAATATACATGTGTGTGTGTGTATGTGTGCACATGTGTGTGTGTGTGTATGTGTGGCAACATACAGTGGTGTGTGTGTGGCAGTAAAGACAGTGTGTGTTCTCAGCTTTGTGTGAATGTATGTCTGAGTTCATGTGTGAGTGAGTGACTCTATGTGTGTGTATAGATATCCGGAATTTATGTGTGTATGAATGGACAGGGTGTTAGCAGTAATATGTATACGTGTGTGTGAATAGGAAATCATTAAGCTAGTTTCAGTCCAGGTTTACCAGTGTGTGTGTAAACAGTACCTAGGTTCTTAGGTCAGTGTATGCATGAGTGTATAGCAGTACATGAACATGTGTGTGTAAATGTGTTCTCAGTTCATTGGGTACATGTGTATGAGTGTGTGTATAAGAAAATCAGTGCAGCAGTAGGTAGTATAGGTTCTCAGGTTTTAGTGTAATTGTGTGTAGATATCAGGAAATCAATTTTCAGTCGAGTGCACATGTATTCTCAGGTCAGTGATAGGCTTGTGAGTGTAAATATGTATGTGATACATGAGAAATTAATGTACACAATCAGTTTACAGGTTGACAATCCAAATGCAATTCGAAAACCCATAAATCCCTATGCATACATGAACCCTAACATGTATATTAAACTCACTATCAGTTTACAGGTTAGATAATATGTTAAGGAAAGGTTTGGTAATAGGATGTGGTTTATGTTAGAGAGTGAGGAAATTGTGGAAGATATGTTAGTAAGGTTTTATATTAGAAGTTTTGTATTAGAGTTAGATGTGGGCTAGAGTGAGCCTGACAGATTGAGGTATCTTGTGATACCAAGATGGTATCACAAGATAATTAGGATTTACCCTATAAAAGGGTAAAGTTCTAAGATACTTCAAGATATGAAATTAGAGTATCAAGATACCATGGCATGGTATCGAGATACGAGGGCATGGTATTATGATACCATGTTGTGGTAGAAAAGTGCCTAGAAACTAAGGTAGTGGACTGCGATGAAGGCTAGATTCGACGAGAAGTCTCGTGATCGCTCCGGAAAACCGATCCATGGTTGGATCACGCCAGAGAAGTGGACTGCGATGAAGGCTAGATTCGGCGAGGCTAGGTACCAGGAGCGGTCTGACAAGGCCAAGGTGGTGCGGTCGAGCGCCAGTAAGTGGTGTGGGGCTCCATTCCTATGACGGAGCATTTTCGTCGTCTGGTACGTTTCCTATGACGGACATTATTTTATATATAGTTGGATAGAATATTTAATACTAATAATAGATAATATATTTTAACAGGTAAAAAAGGATGAGGACCCCAACATGGTGACCGTCTTCCTGGTCACCCATCGGAGGGCTGGGGAGTTCATTGACGAGAGGGTGACGCAGGCATATGTACGTTCTATTCTTTATATTAATTTACTATAATTTAGAAAATAGGAAAATATATATCAATATAGACTTTAGTAAACACTTAGACGTTAGCAAACATTGTTATAGGCCGAGTTTCTTCGGCTACAAGAGGAGGTGGCTACTGCTGCTAGTGTGCCAGCAGAGGAAGGGGCTGGTACTTCCTTCCAGCCGCCTATAGCTCCATCGTCGGACGACCTCTGGATGACCGCTGTTGGTGGTCTTCAGAAGGGTACGTACTACGGTACGGGATCCTACGGCGCCTATTTGGCTTCAGAGTCATCCTGGGCCCCCTCTGTCAGTACGCAGTCTCCAGCTTCGTAGGCGTCATCACGAGCTCAGGATATTGGTGGTCAGATCGACGAGCTGCGTCACGAGTTGTAGCAGCAGATTTTTGATCACCATACCGCAGAGCGACGATCCGACGATCCGATGATCACCGGACGATTTGATGCGGTCGAGCGCAGTATACAGGAGCTAATGAGTCTGCAGTGTCACTACCACTTTTCTAGCTTGAGGGTATTTTGGTCATTTTTAAAATTTTGGAATTATTTAGTATTAATTATAATTATTAGAATTTTAAGTAATTTTTAGTATAATTTATTTGGTGCTACTATTTGACCTTGACTAGTGTTGACTTAGGAGACTGTCTAAGAAGCTAACCGAGGTCATGACTACTTGGTTAGAGTGTGTAACCCTAGCTTGACCTAAGTTAGTGATATTTAACCAATTAGAACTTATTTTGAGAGATTAGGAATTGATTAGGCTAGCTAATGGCTTGTGGTTTCACAAGTCATGACTTGTGACTTAGGCCCATAGAGGCCCATAGACCACTTGTAGAGCCCTAACCCTAGCCCAATCCACCTATGGCTGGCCAAGCCTATCCCCCCCTCTATTTAATGCCTCCTAGAAATTAAGGCTAGCCTTCCTTAGAAATATTTGCAAGTTTAAGAAAGAGGTAAGTCCCCAACTTCAATAATTTCTAGAAAATTCATTTCAATTCCTTTTCCACCCAAACCAATTGTAATAGGTTCTAAATTTATTTTACTTGCTGTTGGTTTTGAGAAAATTTAGGGGAGAAACAATTTGGGAGAGTTTTAGAAGCTTGAGGATCCACTCATATTGGAGCTTTTTGATACTTTGCAAACCTATAGGTAATTTCGATTCTACATCATAGATTTCTGTTATTATTGCATATTTAGGAAGCCCTAGGCCTATCCTAACTGTAGGTATAGCTAACCTAGGATTCGTGTCCAATACGTGTCCGTATCGGACACGTATCAGTGGATACATGATGTGTTTGATGAAATGCCCCAAAGGGCATTTTGATTTGTTTTCTGAAATGTTTCTGAATAGGAAATTAGGGTTTAGTGTTGTTTATGGATTTCTGGTGTTCTGAGTTATTTTTGGTGTCGTGTCGTGTCACTACGGACACGGGAACACGCGGTTGCACACGCGCGCGCGAGCATGTTGCTTCCCCTGCTGCTCGGGGTCATTTGCGAGCAGCACACGCCACGTGGATGCGTGATTTTAGACACACACCTTGGGGCAACCACTACACCACGTGTGTCAAGTTACACGACCTCTCGTGTCATGTCGGACACGGAATCGCACGTGCATGGGGAATGCACTGTGCGTGTATCAGTGTATTGTTTGTTCTCTGTTTAATTTCGGTTTTAAATGATTTTATTTGTGATTTAATTATCAATTAGATCCTAAATATGATGTATGATATATGTTAGATTAGATTTACATGTTAGTTTAGGTTTTGATGTGGAAATGTGGATTCGATTGGGTTAAATGGCATGCTCACTGATACATGTAGCTGATACTTGGTTTTTCTAATTCTCTGAACATTAATTCCCAGTTTTAAGTAATGTTTTTCACTGGATAATGTCTCCCACATGTTTGGTAGTTCATGTGGCTTAGTATTTCAATTCAAATTGGCCTTTTGAGTTGAGAATAAGAATTGGACAATGTTGGTTTCGAATAGCTAGGCTGTTAAGTGTTTCAATGTTGTCACATGATTCCCTAACTGGGAATTTGGTTTCCTGTTCTTTTTTCTTGAACTGAATTGAACTGATTTCCTTTTGATGAGTTAATTTGATCCCCACACATTGTACTTTGTTCAGTGAATTCGAATTTGGTTACCTTCATTGGACTGATACATGGGGTTGAATGTTTTGTTTCAATACCAACTGTTAAACTGAGAATGATTTCCCAGATTTCCCTAAAGCTTTCAACTGATTTTATTCAAGGTAATCACTCATTCCTGTCATAGGGATTGGTAGTTAGCTAACTGTTATTTCTTTCCTGAGATGGGTTGCATGTAACTGTCAATGCACTATTCCTGGATTTCACCAATTGAATTCCAGGTTACACAAATGTGTTCACTGATTTCTAGGATATGCTGCCACTGTTTTCTTTAACATTTCACTGACTTCCTATGACACATGCACACTTCACTAATATTTTGTACTAGGTTGCCTAATCTACACTGTCAATGTTTTTCCAGTCTTGCATATATCACTACACTGTTCTGAATTCAGGATATTATATCCAATGTATCCACTGTTTTCTTCTAACTGTTTCCTTAATGCTATACTGCATACTCTTGTTTCCTGATTCCAGGATCACTGTACACAGGTTATTCTTATTGCCATGCCATTATTTTCATTGACACACACTCTTGTGCCCTCTCACACACACATGAGAGTGCATTGCCTTTCCTATTTTCTATGTATGTATATATATATTTGAGATGTATAAATAGGTATCCTATATATATTAGTGATGTGTGTGTACATATATATTACATTAGATACATTATTAGGATGTGTGTTACTATATTATATTAATGTGTGTATTATATTTTAGATATAAATATTGTCATGTGTATATGTGATTTGTAGGTTGGTTTAGGCATGGTATTGCCTAATAACCTATAGCCTAGGCTCTTAGCCTATGGGTGTATCTGTTTGTCAATATATAGTCTAGATGGACTTGTATAGCCTTGTTAGACCTAGAACAGACTTGCTAGACTAGTATAGACTTGTTTGACTTAGGTTGGATCTAGTTGACCTAGTTTGACTTCTAGGATTGACCAGAGTTGACCAAGAGTTGACTTTAGCCTAGATTGACCTAGATTCATGTAGAATGTTTTGTAGTGCATCTTATTACCATTCTGGACTTGTTGTGACTTGTACTGTTCTAAATAGGAGCCAGATACCACTCCTCGGACAGTACTTTCATCTTGGACATTTAGATAGCAGGCGAGTACATTCTCTGATCATTTTATATCTTGCTTAGAATTATTTTCCTGCTTTAAATTACTTTACTTGATACTGTCACGTTGGTCACACGGATTAGTACTGTATGGATCCCTTCTTGAGATGTTATCCCTTTCAGGGAGCATCGGGTACTACATGTTCTGTGCGTTTCACTTACATGGTGTATCACTATCCTTCATGGTTCATTGAATCACTTGTGACATGTACTCTCATGATCACAAAGTTTTTCTTGAATCCTCCCATTTATTAGGCTTCCTAGAATCTCCATTTATGGGACTATCATGTACCACCCTTCGGGGGCCGTTACATGAATCATAATATAACCTGGCTGGATCCTTGTGTATTGATTGGGGGTACGGGGGAGTAGAAGTAGACATGTGAATAATATCCAAGTAGTATAGCATCAGAATCATTCCATAGTATAGCATCAGAATCATCCTATGCCATTTACATGTCTATATTGTACTCTGACTCACTAGTCACTGTTAGTTCTCTACTTATAGTAGATATTTCTATTACAGTTCTCTCTCTCTGTTTATATACTATATTTCTTTCAGTTCATGTATCTTACTTTACTGCATGATTATATTTTCTAACCTGCTATGATCTGTTGAGATGTATTGTGCTCGTTCCTGTCCTGACTGCATATATTGAAAATATTACAGAGGACGAGGAGGAGGCCTGTGTGGATACCTTCTACGGGGCAGCCCTAGACGACACTTGTGAGCTGGACTCTCAGGAGGACCCAGCTCTAGCTGATGACATCACCCCTATTGCCTAGACTAGCTTAGTTAGGCTTTATCTTACTTATGTTGTCTTGAGACTAGTTAGTTAGACTTTATTTCTGTCTTAAGATCTGGATTGTATATATTCTTTCATATTCAGTAGTTGAGACTTGTATCTCTGGATATTTGTTGAGATGTTATCTTAGACTCTTCTGATCATCTGTATTTTCTTTGAGTTCTATATCATATCGTGCTTCTTCTCCCTTAGTTGTGATTGAGTTTATTTCTGCTATGTCACCCCCATTCGGGGAGTATAAACTGTTAGCATTATATTGTTAGATATTGTGACCTAGGACAGCGTTCTACCGCCGACACTGCGGCGTAGGCTAGACGTAGCCACTTTTCATGCCCTTACTCTAGGGTGCGGGTCGTGACACGTTTTTAGTGGTGGCCCATGCAGGTCAAGGTTGGAAATGTAGTGGTATTCGAACTAGAATATCACTACAGCCTGCAGTAGGATTAGGATATTTTTGAGGGTACTCAATCACACTAGGAAAACTCTTAATCAGATTCATTTTATCTAAATTTGCTGTTTATTGTCTTCCCTTGAGTATAAACTGTCCTCCTTTGAATTTTTGCTTCATTCTCAGAAATTGCTTCTTGTTTTGATCTGTCTTCATGATGGTTATGGAGACGCGATCTCATCGCTCCAGTTCGGGAGATACTATCGAGAGGCTGGCCACCTCTCGTCCTGTTCATCAGGGCCTCGAGACCGCAGCTCCTGTTGTGTCGACTCAGGTTGGCATTTCTGCTACATTGGAGGTGCACCTCTGTCTGTACAGAGACTTTTTTCCGTCATTCCTAATTTCTTTCAGCAGCAGCGGTTCGTGCAATATCAGCAGCAATATCAGCAGCAGAGAGGGCAGCAGGCACGAGGTGGACAGCAGGGGCGAGCTTCGCCATGGCGGCTGAGGATGCAGAGGCCATCAGAGAGCTGATAGCAGGTTCGGTTCTTCTCGACTCTATTCCAGCCTTTGTACTCTTTGATTTCGAGGCTTCCCACATCTTTGTGTCAGTATCGTATGCTATTAGACACAGTCTGGTTTCTGAACCATTGCCTAGGACCTGCAAGATCACGACCGGGGGTGGGGTCATCCTCGTGAGTGATATTTGCAGAGGGCGGAGCGTCATATTGGGAGGCCGAGAGTTGGGAGTGAGTCTACTCGTCATGCCACTACCGAACTACGATATTGTATTAGGTATGGACTGGCTGAGTAGACACCACGCCCGTATTGATTGCCGAGGGGGTAGAGTTTTGTTTGGGACGCCAAGAGAACTAGAGTTTGAGTATACCTGGTGCCAGGCAGAGCAGGACAACGGAGTCTTCTGTGGAGCATCAATTGAGGAGCAGGTGGCTCCGCATCCCTTGATCGCAGAGTTTATGGACGTATTTCCAGAGGAGTTGCCAGGGCTTCCACCGGACAGGGATGTAGAGTTCTCGATAGACTTGGTTCCCGACACGGAACCAATTTCTCAGCATGTCTATCGAGTGAACAACAGTGAATTGGTGGAGCTGAAGAAGCAAGTGGATGAGCTACAGGACAAGGGCTTCATCCGATCGAGTTCTTCACCTTGGGGTGCACCGGTACTCTTCGTACCCAAGAAGGATGGGTCGGTACGGATGTGTATCGACTACAAGACACTTAACAACCTGACGATCAAGAACAGATACCCACTTCCGCGGATCGATGATCTCTTTGATCAGTTGAACGGAGCTCGGGTGTTCTCCAAGATTGATTTGAGGTCAGGTTATCACCAGGTGAAGGTGAAAAGGGAGGATATTCCTAAGACCGCTTTCAGGACGCGGTACGAACAGTTTGAGTTTTTGGTTATGCCGTTTGGGCTGACCAATGCACCAGCAGTGTTTATGAACCTAAAGAACAAGGTGTTCCACCAGTACTTGGACAAGTTCGTGGTGGTATTCATTGATAATATCTTGGTGTATTCGAAGACAGAGGAAGAGCACGAGGAGCACTTGAGAGTGGTTCTGGAGACACTCAGGAGGGAGAGATTGTATGGCAAGCTCTCGAAGTACGAGCTCTTCCTAGACAGGGTAGACTTCTTGGGTCATGTGGTGACTGGAGATGGTATCTCAGTGGACCCAAAGAAGATCACAGCAGTTGAGGCTTGGGCAACGCCTACTTCAGTGGCAGAGATCAGGAGTTTCCTGGGGCTGGCAGGATATTATAGAAGATTTGTGCAGGATTTCTCTCGGGTTGCAGAGCCATTGACTCGGTTGACCCGGAAGGATACTGAGTATGTTTGGTCAGAGGAGTGTCAGGCAGCTTTTGATGAGTTGAAGAAGCGGCTTACGACAGCTCCGATTCTGACATTGCCTTCAGGATCAGGGGGATTCACTACTTATAGTGATGCTTCAGGAAAGGGGCTGGGTTGTGTCTTACAGCAGCATGGGAAGGTGATTGCCTATGCTTCCAGGCAGTTACGCCTCCATGAGAAGAACTACCCTACCCATGACCTGGAGTTGGCAGCAGTGATTTTTGCTTTGAAGTTGTGGAAGCACTATCTGTATGGCGAGAGGGTGGAGATTTTCACAGATCACAAGAGCTTGAAGTATGTGTTTAAACAGAAAGAGCTCAACATGAGGCAGCGTAGATGGCTAGAGTTAATGAAGGACTTTGATATCTCACTTCAGTATCACCCGAGGAAGGCCAACGTGGTTGCCGATGCCTTGAGTAGGTATCCGACAGCCATGTGTTTGACTATGGATCGGCACTTGCTCGCAGACTTGGAGAGCCTAGGGATTGAGGTGATTGTGCCCGGAGTGCAGATGCAGTTATGGGGCCTTCAGATACAGTCGGACTTGATGGAGAGGATCAAGGCGACGCAGTTCGAGGATGTGGCTCTGCGGTGTATCCGAGAGCAGGTTCGTGCAGGGTTGGTGGATGACGAGTTTTCACTTACAGAGGATGGTGCCTTGAGGCATGGTTCCAGGTTATGTGTGCCTAGCGGGGAGCTCAGGGAGCAGATCATGTAGGAGGCTCACAGATCGCAGTACTCTATACATCCTGGTGCCAACAAGATGTACAGGGATCTGCGAGAGCATGTTTGGTGGTACGGGATGAAGCCAGAGGTAGCCCGCTTCGTAGCTAGATGCTTGGTCTGTCAGCAGGTCAAGACAGAGAGACAGAGGCCCGGAGGATTATTGCAGCCGTTGCCCATTCCAGAGTGGAAGTAGGAACATATCACCATGGATTTTGAATCTGGGTTGCCGCGTACACCAGGAGGGAAAGACGCGATTTGGGTCATCGTTGACAGGTTGACCAAATCGGCCAACTTTTTGCCATTCAAGGTGGGTACGTCTACAGAGAGGCTTGCGGAGTTGTACATACGGCAGATAGTCAGGATTCACGGAGTCCCCGTCAGCATTATCTCAGATCGGGATAGTCGTTTTACTTCCCATTTCTGGAGGAGTCTGCAGACTAGTTTGGGCACTCTGCTCAAGTTTAGTACTACATATCACCCCTAGACGGACGGACAGTCAGAGAGGACTATTCAAACGCTTGAGGACATGCTGCGAACGTGTGTCCTAGATTTTGGAGGTTCCTGGGAGGATCATCTACATTTGATGCAGTTTGCTTACAACAACAGTTATCAGGCCAGTATTGAGATGTCACCTTTTGAGGCTCTGTACGAGCGTAGGTGTCGTACACCCTTATCTTGGGATGATATTGGAGAGCGAGCTTTACTGGGACCAGAGATAGTTGTTGACGCAGCCGAGAAGGTGAAGCTCACCAGGGACAGACTTCGCATGGCACAGGACAGACATCGGCACTGGGCCGATAGCCACCGGACACTACAACAAAAAGGCCTATTAATAACGCTCGATAAGACGTATTGATGACGCCTGATACCTAAGCGTTATAAAAGTTCAAAATTTCTTTTTTCTATGACGGTTTGGGCTAATTTTGGGCTTTTTATAACGTTTTTAAAACAAAGCGTTATTAATATTTTAGAACGGTGGCAAACTTGTAATAAACTTTCTGTAATATATTCCATCCCCCCACGATCTTATTCAGAAAAACTCTCCTTCTCCTTGCTCCCCTTCTGCCCCCTCTTCCCGCCTCTCCCTAAACCCTAAAATTTTCCTCTCTTTCATCTCACCCCTGCCGCCTCTCCCTCCGCCGCACAAAGCCTGCCGCCCCTCTCATCACCGTCCGATTGCCGCACAAAGCCTGCCGCACAAACCCTAAAATTTCGGGGGAGGGTGGAATGGGGACGACGATGGGGGGGTCCGCGGGGAGGAGGAACAGGGAGGAGGCCGCGATGGCGCTGGCGGAGATGGGAAGGGAGACGGAGAGCCTTCCCGCTGACCTCGCGGCGGTGGTGGAGGGGGGAAGGATCCCGGCGGAGATCGTGAGGAGGTTCGAGGAGATGGAGAGGTCGGCGGCATACCGTTGGTTCAGATCAACAAGGCCTGCGACCTCAGCTCCATCTCCATCCTCCCTTCCCACTCCAGGTTCAGATCCCCTCCATTTTACTGCTCGGATCGTTCGTTGTTCTCTTTTTGTTGTTTGTGCTGATTTCTTTGGTTGGTTGGTGAAGGAGGACGAATCCGACGTCCCTCCGGCCATCCGGACCCCACGCCGCCGTCCGCGGAACCCGATATTATCGTTCGATGCGTCGCTTGCCCCGAGCGCCTCCGACGGTGCCGTCGCGTACAGTAGCGTGCTGACGACGCCGTCCGCAGAACCCGATATATATATATATATATATATATATATATATATATATATATATATATATATATATATATATATATATATCCATGTAATTAATTCAAACTAGCTTAGTTAGATCTTCCTCTAATATATACATACTATTCTTATGATGATGATGATGTTCAGAAACAAAAACAAGCCTTAGCAAAGCGATTGAACCTCCGGCCGCGGCAAGTAGAGGTCTGGTTCCAGAACAGGAGAGCAAGGTTTGCACCAATACACAAATCAATTTTTTTCCCTCTATGTTTTATTGCTTGTGTTTCAAGGACTTACTTGCTTATCTGTGATTCGGTGAGTATCCACTAATACCTGTTGTTCTATATGGATGCATATTTTATAGGGTAATATAGGACATTTTAAGTGTCACACATGGTGAACCCTGGATTTAAGCCTTTTAAGAGCCAAGGGGTTAAGAGGCTGAGACTAGATTTACCTCATAATGGGTAATATAGGGCATTTCTATTTTACTCCACAATTTGATACCCAGTGTGCATTTATGAAGCAATCATAGATTTTAGCTTTTACAGGTTTTATTTCCTGCTACTGAATGTTTGCTTCTACATATCTGTCTAAACACAGAGATATCATGCGTCATTTCAAGGATTTATGTTGGAAAATTGCCAACCCTGGGTAAATGGTAGAGTTTTTGTTTACTTTAGTTGTAAAGTAATTTTGAAGCAGACACTACAACAGAAATACCTTTTAATGACGGCTAAAAACCGTCATTAATGACCAACCATGACGCTTTTTTTCCAAAGAAAGCGTGATGAAAACGGGTGTTATAAATGTTTTTAAAAGCGTCATAAAATAAACGTCATGAATATGATGAGTTTCTGCTACACTTATTTTCAGCGTAGTTTGAAAGCGTTATGAATATATAATCTCTATAGACTCAATTCAGCACATTTATAACGCTCAATTCTGCACATTTATATATTACTTTCCAAAAAATTATAGATCAATGCTCAATGTTGCTCAATTCAATTTCAAAACATTCATTTTGAACCATATTCACAAGAAAACATCTGAATGTCATAGAGTACCATTTAATCCACTTACAAATATATACATAATATATATCACCATCTTCATTACATTTTTTCAAAATAGGACATCCAAATACATATATTTACAACTACTACTAGTAAGTAGACCCTCAAAACTATTAGTACATTGGCTTCAACTTTGAGCACATCAAAACTGTCGGCATCACGTAGCAAAACCCTGAAAAAGATAAAAAAAAATATTACCAAAAGACCACCTCATGTCTTAAGAGCTGGTACCAAGTTTCCAACAAGAAACTAGCAATTGAGGATCATGTAATAAAATACTTTCAAACTGAAAGGATATCTCCAGCAATTTTATATTTTTCAAACTAAATTGTATAAGAATAGATTAGTAGGTAGAAGAAAAAGCTTACAGCTTTGAAGTGACACAATCAGGATTTTTGAAAAATGTTATCCGGGACCCCAATCTTATTGTACTTCCCATGTGTGTTCTTGATCCCTGCATTCACAAATTGATGTGGTCAAGAACTACCATCTTTAGTGGTTGAAGCACAAAGTAAAAAGTGTTGATAAACAAAATACCTCAGGCATGAAAATAACAACAGGATGTGGTGTTTGAGAGTCGAATTCTTCACTATTTGCCCTTTCCAATCCCAAAACCTAATCATTACACAATAAACGGAGATAAAATGTCATTCAGGAAAAAGACTGCAATTTTCCACCAGTTGGCGATACAGAGTGAATCAAAGGAAATTCCCATTGTAAATTATGAAGTTAATCTATCGAGAAGCACAACATAACTTGATGCAAACCATATCAATGTGTAGGCATCCATGTATAGTGAGTTTAGGAGTTCTTCATGAGGAAACTAACTCCACTATTCATCCTAATTTTGGTACTTAATCTTATGTATTACTTTAATGAATGCACAAATGTCAGGTTTAATTTCCCGAAAAAATCAAACTCATGAAACTTCTAAAAAGCATGATTAGGAGCATGATTGTAGCTATGTATGCAAATGCATCTCTGTGAGGCTGAAGAAGAATCAAGATAAGAAAATAGAATACAACGTATGGAGAAAGAAATGAAATAAAGACATCTACCAGCACGTACGCAAAAGAAAAAAAAAATTAAAGGTAAAGATCAACAAGTACCTCTTTACATGGAAAGGAAGGTTTCAGTTTAGAGTGTTGAACTTGAGGACAAGTTCATTTGAAGGAGATTCTGGTGTAGGACAATTTGATATAAATATGTTTGGTTCAGATATGTGTAATAGAGAAGTGGTGTTTTGGACAGAACTTCCTCATTACGCATCAAAATCAAGAAAAGCAAGATGTTCTAGAAATTTGACTGTGGTTCAGTATCAGAAACAGCTTAATTGTATCCATACCAACTAGAGCAAATACAATGCCCAACATCCCAGAGCATCAGGATCGGTGTTCTTAATGTAGCAGCATATTCATATTGCAAGGGACTACCAATATATATGTTCAAATATAAGAACATTATAATAGTATAAGAGCAGCAGCTCAGTAACAGAACAAAACCTCATCTCCAGTCTCTGTATCAAACCATTAACAGATAGGTTTAAAATAATAATAACAATAATAACATCAAATTTTATTTTGAGATATACTTTTAATTGTATTATATGTTGATGGATGTTCGTATATTTCTGTAGGAATTGCAGATGACAATGGCATAATGGTACTTTATGTGAGCACATATATAGTTTCTAAGAATATTGATATTTCATAAACAAAAGAACATATTAAAGACACAAGTCACTTGACATACATATAATTGACAGAAAAGGCCTGCTAAAACATGACAATGCAATGAAAATCCAGAAATAAATGACTTAATAGTACCTTATTGGAACTAGGGACAAGTTCCTACAGATTCTTCATTCTTTCGGAAATTTTCTCTCTCCTTAGCTGCATTCAATTTTGAATTTCACTTGGGAATCTCTTTCAGATGAAATATGAAAAACAGCTCATACAACAGTCATCATAAATATGGATATCTACTATCTAGCAAAGGAAGGCAATGAACCATAAATTTGTCTAGGTTGTTAATCTTCATATGACAACATTTATACACTAACCCGTTCGGCGATGCTATGAGGGTCAGTGGCTTGACCACGCCGTGCACGCACACGTGGATTTGTAGCACCATTGCAACCACCCCCATTAGCAAGTAAACCATTTGTTTGAGATGCAACATTGTCGTCCCACGATGACCTTGAAGATGTATGCAACTCTGACCAGGATACTGATGGAAGGAAAGGATCAATAAAATCATCCATGGTAATCTCTCGTGAACCACAGGATCAGCAAATGGGGAGCTTCTTAGAATGGAAGCCGAGAATGTTCTTTAGGTAAAATCTGTACTCAATAGACTCACTTCAAAATAGTACCATCATATCCACAGAACTATGGCAAAAGTCCGTCCTTACAAACTGATATTGAATGGAGTAGAGAACATGAACCTGCTTCTAATTCTTCTCTTGGCTCCTAGCTTACATGAAAAAGTATAAACGTTAGCTTCTTACTACAGAAAATGCAGGAAATAACAAGATTTATACATGATGCATGTCATTGACTTCTGAACAAGACTCCATATACGGATTATACAAAACAGCATTTCTATTCTTTCTTGGAATGGTTCAATAGTGAAGGCAAATGTTTAATAATGTTTAGAAGACAAAATTTAATAATTCTATGACATTGCTATATTTTGTAAACAACAGTAGATATCTGAATTATCAAGTCACACAAGACACTAGATACTCTCATCATAAGAAAAGATTGAGGGGCGTGATCCATGCGTGGGCCAACGACATGTAACAATTGAATTTTAGCAGCAAGCAGTTTTAGATTCCAAGTTGAATCAACTCACAGAACTAATGGAAACAAACAAAATATAAACTAGAATTAGTTTGCATTTTGCACATAGTACACACAACATACTCAATGCTTTTCTATTCCTAGACGAAGGTAAGCAAGAGAATATTGTTTGGGTTAGGAGATCAGTCAGCTTGCATAGTGAGTGTGAGATGATGAGAGTCCAAGAACTTAACTGCGAATCATGGATCCAAGTGATTAGCTTTTTCAATTTCCATGGTGATTGCCATAATGGTGATGACAATGTCTAAGAAAGAGTAACCAACAAAATCAAGATAAATTTTGTACCGGAGATAAGAGACCATTTGTGTGCTAAGTGTACAAAGTATGTCTAGCAAGAGAACACAATGTCGTTCGCAGATGAATGCCAAGATAAAAGTGCCATGATGCGAACCGAGTATGACAATATAACCCAAGGCAGTCAGAGAACAGGTAAAGCACTCACACACAGTGGTCCCAAACCCAACAAATTAGGGTTTTACAATTTGGCAGGAAATGATATCAATCAAACTTCTAAATTATACTAATATTTCACCTGTGATATACTAAAGAACAACTCTTTCTTATTCCATAATCCTACCCTTGTTCTACAAGCATGAACCAAATTTGGAAACTATATCACTAAAAAAGGGCGAGTATTAAGAACTAACTTTTAACTAAACCCTTTTCAAATAATAAAAAGAAAACCCATCTTTAAGAACACAAACTGAAGATCTCAAGCTTACTACACTCGCTCCTAGGCAGCACAGACGAACCAAAAAATGTGTGGTCTCGACATCACTGTGTCTGTATTGTAATTTTATTATTCGTGTCTGTGCAACATAGCTAGACTCTCCCAAAAGGAACTAACAAATTCCAAGAATTTGGAATATCTTAAACAAATAGAGCATAGGCAATGCATAGAATAATAAAAAGTTTGAGCATTCAAAAGCATATTTTCTCAAGAGAGAACAAGTACTCACGGCAACATGTTTATGCAGTGCCTATGGTAGGATCAAAACACCCACCACCTAAAATGTAAACCCTAAACTATTTAAATCAAGGAAAGCAAATTATTAACAAAGACGACCAGGATCAAATTTTTCTATCACTAAACTCAGTGATACGTACAGAAACTCTAAACCATAAATTATCAATTCCGGATATTAATTAGCCAGTATAAACAGAGGTTCCGTCCTTGGTAAGAACAGAGACACTCCAAGGTCAAATTTGCACATCATATCACTAAACCCAATGATATTTGCAGAAGTTATAAACCCTAATTTACCAATGTTAGCAATTAAATTACCCCGTAGAAGAACAAGGTTTCCTTCTGACAAGAACACAGACACATCAAGAGCAGATCGGTATAGCAACATTCCAGAGCATAAAGGAATATCACAAAACAAATGATATGTAAAGAAACTCTAAACCCTAGCCATTAAGTTGACCAAATCCATTCTCCACATCAACAAATTGTTATAATCAAAACAGCCGAACCCCCAAAACGAAGAAGAAATATTTTTGAGAGACGAGCACTCACGACAACAGCTTTCCAGCAGTGGTGCACTGCACATGGAAGTATCACAACACCCACGTAGGAGCGGCACGGGGGTCCACCGAAGACGTCGGCGAAGTCGACGTCGGAGGAGCTCCTCCGTTGTTGTTGCGTTGCGGGTAGCGATCAGAACGGATCTTGCATGAGGATGACCCAATTGTCATCCATCGGGAGAGGGAGGAAGAGGAGGAGGAGATTGGGTTAGGGTTAGGGTTAGGGCTGGGATGAGTGGATGGGAAGTGGAGGAGGAGAGAAGAACCTTGACCGATACCGCCAGCTCCCTCCCCATCTCCTCCTCCCTTTCTAACTAGGTTTAGGGTTTTGGATCTAGGGTTAGAGTTTTGGAGTTGGGGGAAAGGAAGGAGAAGAAGAGAAGGAGAGGAGGAGAGGAGAAGATCGACCAGAAAGAAAATTTTTGTTGAAGCGCGGGGTGCAGCAAGGTTTTTACCAAAAATTGAACTTAAAAAATATTACAAGTTTGCCACCGCTCTAAACTATTAATGACGCTTTGTTTTATAAATGTCATAAAAAGCCCAGAATTAGTCCAAACCGTCATAGAAATAAAGGCATTTCGAACTTTGATAACGCTTAGGTATCTGGCGTCATCAATACGTCTTATTGAGCGTTATTAAAAGGGTTTTTTGTTGTAGTGAGATATCAGTGAATCTTTCTGTCACATACCCTTTATATTTTTAAATAAGAGAATTTTATATCTACTTGGTGAAGGTCAATATAATTTACTGAATATCTTTGTAAGAAAGAAAATTTTATAGTTATCCAGAAGGACTACAACTGTCTGTAAGATCATCTTGCTAAACCCATGTAGATAGTTGTCTGATTTGTGTAGAGGCAGACAAATGTTGAGAAATATGCTATGTTTATTATGAATTATAAACCTTGTCCAGGATTGACGCTCAAGCTTGTGCCACACGTTATCCTAGAAGCACTCGGTGAATTTTCTTTGAAACTGTGACTTTAGATAACCTATGGAGCAAAAATGATTATATTACTGCATAATTTGATTTCTCTCTCATTATATCTTCAAAACAAGGGTGAGCTGAAATGAGAATGTTGGGACTACATAAATGTTGGGACTACATAATTTTTTCCCTCTATGTTTTATTGCTTATGGTTCAAGGACTTACTTGCTTATCTGTGATTCGGTGAGTATCCACTAATACCTGTTGTTCTATATGGATGCATATTTTATAGGGCAATATAGGACATTTTAAGTGTCACACATGGTGAACCCTGGATTTAAGCCTTTTAAGAGCCAAGGGGTTGAGAGGCTGAGACTAGATTTACCTCATAATGGTATTAGGAATTATGCATGGAACACCATGTGAAAACACATTAAAGTACCTTCCTGATAGTATATACTTGTCCTTTGGGGTATTACCTCATAATGTTTAAAACCTTCATTTTTTTTTCTTGAGGATTATTCAAGATACTCATTCATGACGTCTCAGTTTTTTTTTTCGTATATTTCATGTACTTGATAGCTGCTTGCCACATTATTGTTCAACTGTTTCGGACATTTGCACTTGGCATTCTCCTTTTATTCCTTCTGATTGTATACTAGTCGGTTCCGCCTTCGACCAATTCTTTTTTGTTTTCAGCTAGTCCTTCCTGGCCTTTGGTTAGGAATATTTTGGTATACACATGGTACTACAGAATATTTGATAATGTATGCATTGAAATTCTAAATCTCAGGAAGATGAACCTGATGAGGACTACAATTCCCGTCGAAGTTCATCTCGTAACCGTTTTAAGGAAGATATGGAAGCTGAAGCTCAACGAGAGAGGCGTATTATCAATGCGAAGAAGGTGAGTTTCTGATATCGTATCTGAAGTAGCTACTAAATAGGTACAGACAGAAATATGTTTTGATTTCCATGCAAATTATGCTAATTGCTGCATCATGATCATTATTCAAATGTATACAAAATGCCCCTCGCAAGCCATCCTTGCCTGCTGTTCGTCCATCAAAACGCCCCCGTAGAAAAATATTCTGAGAGTGAAAGGGAGGAGTCTGAATATGAAACTGATGGAGAGGATATTGAGCGATCACCATCTCGTGGAAGGGAAGATGAGCCAGACCCTGAAGATGAATATGAAGATGAGGATGCAGAGGAAGAAGTTGCTCGTGCAGATTCCATGTCAGAGGAAGAAGAGGTAATTTATCTCCTACAAGGAAATGATCTATACTTGATTTTCTATGCTGGAGATCTCAAATGACCAATCTAAATACTTTTAAGGGTCATAAAGATTGTTTGTATGCTCTTAATACCTCAAGTGTCCAGAATAATACTTTTAAGGCAGTTGTCTTTTAATGGATAGAAAGGGTTTTATCAATGTCGTTAGTTACTGAAGTTTACTTTCTTTGGTTTACGGATGTTACAATAGATGCATAATTTAGAGAGGCATGCTAGATTGCTAATGACATAATGCATGGTTACCTGTTTACTTATTCAATGAATATCTACTGTCCAGGAGCCAAAGCAAAAGAAAGGATCTGGAGGCAGTGGTCTCAAACGCAAGGAGATTCAGTCAGATGAGGACTCCCCACCCAGAAAGACAACAACTCATCGAGGAAAAGCAGTCGTCTTTGATAGCGATGAGGACTGAATGTGCTTACCCTGGTGAGTTGAATCAAGATTTTATGCCAAGGCACATGGACTTAAAAATATGGAACAAAATCAAATTTTAGATTTGTAGATATGTTCACGGACAAGGAATAATTTGCTAGTATTTACTGCTATAATGTTCAATTAGAATTATGACCGGATCTTTGGTCCACTTCTCGGGCTGAGCTGCTTCTGCTTTAGAATGATGATTTCTTTTCGTAGCTGCTTCCCTAACTCTACCTAACCTAGGCCTATTGTGCTCTGGGCTCAACCAAAATTCAACTGTAAATTCTGTAATCTGGATGAGCCCAGGTCAAATGTCAGGTTGAGCTGGAATACTTGAAGATATAACTTCTTTAAAGTGTTAGTCGTGGTAATATTTTCCCATTGAAATTGCAACAGTAATTATACATCATCCAACCAAGGTACAGGCAGTTTAAAAGAGGTATGCTAACTCTTTATTTAATGTAAACTGGAACTAACTTTGATATTTATGCTTCCATCATAAAATATGGGATTTAGTTATCCCTTGCACATGTGAGACACTTGCTCAAGATGTAGTAAATTGCTTCACCAAATGACTTTAAAGTACGATAAATTGGAAATGTTGTGTAAGATGGACATATCATGAAGTAGATATATCATAAATGGAGAAGTTAGTGGATGCTTGCTTGGAACATCTACACCTGGTATGACTAGTGGGTTTTTTATTGATGCGTGCAGCTTCCAGATAACCTTGATATCATTGAGAATCCCATGGATTTCACAATCGGTGGAGCAAGATGTCAAGTGGAGCTTATGCTTGCTTGGAACAATTAGAGGTTGGTAGTCTCACTGCTCTGAATTATTTGTACTTCGTTTGTGTTCTGTTGTAAAGAGTTCACTTCGCTTTGAGTTGTAACCCTTTCAACAAAGTTTCAAGTAGCTACCTCGTCTTCTGTCATGCCTCACATTTGATTGCATTATTTAAGTGGCCTGTTTCTTTCATTCTTTGAGTGGACTGTTTATTACTACAGGTAGGTATTTTAATGCATTCTTAGATTCAATGTATATGAAAGTATTTTATTACATGATCCTCAATTGCTAGTTTCTTATTGGAAACTTGGTACCAACTCTTAAGACATGAGGTGCTCTTTTGGTAATATTTTTTTTTTTATCTTTTTCAGGATTTTACTACGTGATGCCGACAGTTTTGATGTGCTCAAAGTTGAAGCCAATGTACTAATTGTTTTGAGGGTCTACTTACTAGTAGTAGTTGTAAATACATGTATTTGGATGTCCTATTTTGAAAAATGTAATGAAGATGGTGATATATATTATGTATATATTTGTAAATGGATTAAATGGTACTCTATAACATTTAGATGTTTTCTTGTGAATATGGTTCAAAATGAATGTTTTGAAATTGAATTGAGCAACATTGAGCATTGATCTATAATTTTTTGGAAAGTAATATATAAATGTGCAGAATTGAGCGTTATAAATGTGCCGAATTGAGTCTGCACAGATTATCTATTCATAACGCTTTCAAACTACGCTGAAAATAAGTGTAGCAGAAACTCATCATATTCATGACGTTTTTATTTATGACGCTTTTAAAAATATTTATAACACCCGTTTTCATCACACTTGCTTTGGAAAAAAAAAGCGTCATGGTTTGTCATTAATGACGGTTTTTAGCCGTCACTAAAAGGTATTTCTGTTGTAGTGGGAGGCCGTTGGAGTTTGAGGTACAGATTTAGAGATAGGATTAGAAGTAGGTTGTATTTGTTTTGCTTGATGATCGTGTTTGATTTTTTTTAGTAACTTGAGACCTTGCTTGTGGTTAGGTTGGAGACATGGTTTTTCTGCGGATATCTCCGACTCGTGGTACGATACGTTTTGGTGGAGGTGGGAAGCTTAGCCCGCGCTTCATCGGCCCTTTCGTTATCAGCGGAAGAGTCGGTGACGTGGCATACAGGCTAGACTTGCCACCTGCACTAGTGGGAGTTCACAACGTATTCCACGTATCACAGTTGAGACGGTACGTGGCTGACCCTAGCCATGTGCTCGATCATTCGGCGATTGAGGTTGGACCTACTCTCAGTTATCCAGAGCAGCCTGTGGAGATTCTGGATCGTCGAGAGAAGGTACTGAGGAACCAGGTGATACCCTTGGTACGCGTCGCATAGAGGCATCATTCTCCAGGAGAGTCTACCTGGGAGCGGGATGATGAGATGCGGCGAGCGGTACCCCTATCTTTTTGTACCTTGAGGTATACTTTTCTATCCTTCTCAGCAGTTAGTTTCGCCTTTAATTTCGAGGACGAAATTATTTTAAGGGGGGTAGATTTGTCACTACCACTTTCTAGCTTGAGGGTATTTTGGCCATTTTTAAAATTTGGGAATTATTTAGTATTAATTATAATTATTAGAATTTTAAGTAATTTTAGTATAATTGATTTGGTGCTACTATTTGACCTTGACTAGTGTTGACTTAGGAGACTGTCCTAGAAGCTAACCTAGGTCATGACTACTTGGTTAGAGTTTGTAACCCTAGCTTGACCTAAGTTAGTGATATTTAACTAATTAAAACTTATTTGGAGAGATTAGGAATTGATTAGGCTAGCTAATGGCTTGTGGTTTCACAAGTCATGACTTGTGACTTAGGCCCATAGAGGCCCATAGACCACTTGTAGAGCCCTAACCCTAGCCCAATCCACCTATGGCCGGCCAAGCCTATCCCCCCCCTCTATTTAATGCCTCGTAGAAATTAGGACTAGCCTCCCTTAGAAATATTTGCAAGTTTAAGAAAGAGGTAAGTCCCCAACTTCAATAATTCCTAGAAAATTCATTTCAATTCCTTTTCCAGCCAAACCAATTGCAATAGGTTCTAAATTTATTTTACTTGCTGTTGGTATTGAGAAATTTTAGGGAAGAAATAATTTGGGAGAGTTTTGGAAGCTTGAGGATCCACTCATATTGGGGCTTTTTGATACTTTGTAAACCTATAGGTAATTTTGATTCTACACCATAGATTTCTGTTATTATTGCATATTTAGGAAGCCCTAGGCCTACCCTAACTGTAGGTATAGCTAACCCTAGGATTCGTGTCCAATACATGTCCGTATCGGACACGTATCAGTGGATGCATGATGTGTTGATGAAATACCCCAAAGGGCATTTCGATTTGTTTTCTAAAATGTTTCTAAATAGGAAATTAGGGTTTAGTGTTGTTTACGGATTTCTGGTGTTCTGAGTCGTTTTTGGTGTCGTGTCGTGTCACCACGGACACGGGAACACGCGGTTGCACACGCGCGCGTGAGCAGGTTGCTTCCCCTGCTGCTCGGGGTCATTTGCGAGCAGCACACGCCATGTGGATGCATGATTTTGGACACACACCTTGGGGCAACCACTGACACCACGTGTGTCAAGTTACACAACCTCTCGTGTCGTATCGGACACGAAATTGCACGTACATGGGAATGCACTGTGCGTATATTAGTGTATTGTTTGTTCTCTGTTTAATTTCAGTTTTAAATGATTTTATTTGTGATTTTAATTGTCAATTAGATCCTAAATATGATGTATGATATATGTTAGATTAGATTTACATGTTAGTTTAGGTTTTGATGTGGAAATGTGGATTCGATTGGGTTAAATGGCATGCTCACTGATACATGTAGCCGATACTTGGTTTTTCTAATTCTCTGAACATTAATTCCCAGTTTTAAGTAATGTTTTTCACTGGTTAATGTCTCCCACATGTTTGGTAGTTCATGTTGGCTTAGTATTTTAATTCAAATTGGCCTTTTGAGTTGAGAATGAGAATTGGACAATGTTGGTTTCGAATAGCTAGGCTGTTAAGTGTTTCAATGCTGTCACATGATTCCCTAACTGGGAATTTGGTTTCCTGTTCTTTTTTGAACTGAATTGAACTGATTTCCTTTTGATGAGTTAATTTGATCCCCATACATTGTACTTTGTTCAGTGAATTCGAATTTGGTTACCTTCATTGGACTGATACATGGGGTTGAATGTTTTGTTTCAATACCAACTGTTAAACTGAGAATGATTTCCCAGATTTCCCTAAAGCTTTCAACTGATTTTATTCAAGGTAATCACTCATTCCTGTCACAGGGATTGGTAGTTAGCTAACTGTTATTTCTTTCCTGAGATGGGTTGCATGTAACTGTCAATGCACTATTCCTGGATTTTACTAATTGAATTCCATGTTACACAAATGTGTTCACTGATTTCCAGGATATGCTGCCACTATTTCTTTAACATTTCACTGACTTCCTACGACACATGCACACTTCACTAATATTTTGTACCAGGTTGCCTAATCTACACTGTCAATGTTTTTCCAGTCTTGTACATATCACTACACTGTTCTGAATTCAGGATATTATATCCAATGTATCCACTGTTTTCTTCTAACTGTTTCCTTAATGCTACACTGCATACTCTTGTTTCCTGATTCCAGGATCACTGTACACAGGTTATTCCCATTGCCATGCCATTGTTTTCATTGACACACAATCTTGTGCCCTCTCACACACACATAAGAGTGCATTACCTTTCCTATTTTCTATGTATGTATATATATATTTGAGATGTATAAATAGGTATCCTATATATATTAGTGATGTGTGTGTACATATATATTACATTAGATACATTATTAGGATGTGTGTTACTATATTATATTAATGTGTGTATTATATTTTAGATATAAATATTGTCATGTGTATATGTGATTTGTAGGTTGGTTTAGGCATGGTATTGCCTAATAACCTATAGCCTAGGCTCTTAGCCTATGGGTGTATCTGTTTGTTAGTATAGAGTCTAGATGGACTTGTATAGCCTTGTTAGACCTAGAACAGACTTGCTAGACTAGTATAGACTTGTTTGACTTAGGTTGGATCTAGTTGACCTAGTTTGACTTCTAGGATTGACCAGAGTTGACCAAGAGTTGACTTTGGCCTAGATTGACCTAGATTCATGTAGAATGTTTTGTAGTGCATCTTATTACCATTCTGGACTTGTTGTGACTTGTACTGTTCTAAATAGGAGCCAGACACCACTCCTCGGACAGTACTTTCATCTTGGACATTTAGATAGCAGGCGAGTACATTCTTTGATCATTTCATATCTTGCTTAGAATTATTTTTCTGCTTTAAATTACTTTACTTGATACTGTCACGTTGGTCACACGAATTAGTACTGTATGGATCCCTTCTTGAGATGTTATCCCTTCAGAGAGCATCGAGTACTACATGTTCTGTGCGTTTCACTTACATGGTGTATCACTATGCTTCATGGTTCATTGAATCACTTGTGACATGTACTCTCATGATCACAGAGTTTTCTTTAAATTCTCCCATTTATTGGGCTTCCTAGAATCCCCATTTATGGGACTATCATGTACCACCCTTCGGGGGCCGTTACATGAATCATAATATAACCTGGCTGGATCCTTGTGTATTGATTGGGGGTACGGGGGAGTAGAAGTAGACATGTGAATAATATCCAAGTAGTGTAGCATCAGAATCATTCCATAGTGTAGCATCAGAATCATCCTATGCCATTTACATGTCTATATTATACTCTGACTCACTAGTCACTGTTAGTTCTCTACTTATAGTAGATATTTCTATTACAGTTCTCTCTCTGTTTACATACTGTATTTCTTTAAGTTCATGTATCTTACTTTACTGCATGATTATATTTTCTAACCTGCTATGATCTGTTGAGATGTATTGTGCTCGCTCCTGCCCTGACTGGACCTGTTAAAAATATTACAGAGGACGAGGAGGAGGCCTGTGTGGATACCTTCTACGGCGAAGCCCTAGACGACACTTGTGAGCTGGACTCTCAGGAGGACCCAGCTCTAGCTGATGACATCACCCCTATTGCCTAGACTAGCTTAGTTAGGCTTTATCTTACTCATGTTGTCTTGAGACTAGTTAGTTAGACTTTATTTCTGTCTTGAGATCTGGGTTGTATATATTCTTTCATATTCAGTAGCTGAGACTTGTATCTCTGGATATTTGCTGAGATGTTATCTTAGACTCTTCTGATCATCTGTATTTTCTTTGAGTTTTATATCATATCGTGCTTATTCTTCCTTACTTGTGATTGAGTTTATTTCTGCTATGTTACCCCCATTCGGGGAGTATAAACTGTTAGTATTATATTATTAGATGTTGTGACCTAGGACAGTGTTCTACTGCTGACACTGCGACGTAGGCTGGACGTAACCTCTTCTCGTGCCCTTACTCTAGGGTGCGGGTCGTGACATGCAACAGGCTACAGCTGCCAGCTTGCACACGCTCATCGAGTCTACGGAGCGCACAGAGCGTAGACAGGTCGAGCTGGAGGGGTCGTAGAGGACCATGTCTGCCTCACTTACTCAGATATATACTTCGATTGAGGAGAGTTCTCAGAGGATGGTGAGTACCCTTGCTGCGCATACTGAGCGACTGCAAGAGCTAGAGCAGATACGTCCTCCCGGTCCATCAACGGTGCCGACTCCAGACGTTGTACTGCCTCCTACTTCCCCTATGGTGCAGCTCACACATGAGCAGTATGAGTACATGCTATCTCAGATGTACAGCAGGGGTCCTTAGTGATCCAGTAGATTCTTTTATCATCTTTGTATGTATTGGCCCTATGGGCCCATTGATCATTGGTACACTGATTTTTATTCTTATTTGACTCTGTTGGACATGTATGTTTGTTGGACATGTTTGTTTGTGATATTTACTTTGTTGGTATTTTCATTGAGTACATGTATGATATTTACTTGGACATATATGTTTGTGATATTTACTTTGTAGACTGTTATGATGGGAGATTGTTATTCATCTATTAGTTGTAGACTGTTATGATGGAAGACTATTAATTATGATGATATCTGTGACGGAGATGACAAATATACCTACGCTAGGTTATAAACGATGATATGATATACAAAGGAGGTACTGCCCAAATTTTAAAATATAATGTGTATTTTTGTGATGATGTGTGTCTGTATTTACAGTGTATGTGAAATACAGTATTCCGAACCATCAATAGTTTCGATTACTGTTGTATGTTTTATCTTGGACAGAAAGAGCAACAGTTCAGGGTGTACTTCTGAGAGCTTCATTTTCACATCCTTCACTTTCTTGGGACGTCGTAAATGATCCTGAGAAGGTGAAGGACGTGAAGAGGAAGCTCTGAGAAGTGCACCCTGAACTGTTGCTCTTTCTATCCAAGATAAAACATAGAATAGTAAGCGAAACTGTCGATGGTTCGAACACTGCACTTCACATACACTGTAAACACAAACACACAGCATAACAAAAATACATATTATATTTTTTTAAATTTTTTTATAATATCTGCGACGTATAGCGATGATCTCCGACATATAGCGACGTATCCTGACATCGCTAATTAGCGCCGTTACGTCGCTATCCGTCGCATTCCGTCGCTCAGTAGCTGACGTGGCAGAGAGTTGACGTCGCTAATTTGGTCGCTGTACGTCGCTACACTGCTGATGTGGCAGGCATGCCATGTCATCACATAAAAAGAAATAATGTCACTAAGTAGTCGCACTACGTCACTAATTTGGCGACGTAAAATTTTGTCGCCCTCCGTCGCTAATTTTGCGACGACCCAGCGACAATATGGTGACGCGCAAACAACGACGGAGGGCGACAAATTTGTCATCTGCGACTAGCTTTTTCGTGACCTTCATGTTTCGTCGCTAAAGTCGTCGCTAATTGTGATTAGCGACGTATTTTTCTTAATTAGCGACGTATCCGGACGTCGCTAATTTGCCTTATTTTAGTTGTGTACGGTCATGCTGCCCTACTGCAGTGCCTCGAACTGATTTCAAAGCTCATATCGTTCAACCTCCCGGAAGAACTTCTCTTTAAACAGACTCTTGAAGTCCGTCCAAAGAAGTCCGGAAGCGGCTAGCTGAGGCTCCTCTCTGTACCAAGCTCTGGCGATGTCAAACAGTCGCATGCTGGCGACCTCTACCTTCAGATCTTCAGGAATCCTCGCCATCTTCAGCAGTCTCTCGTCATTTTTCAGTCACTCGTCTGTGTACAAGATCCCCTCGTTGCCCCAGAAGTCCAGCGGACAGAGGTTCTGATAGTCTCTGGCTGTCCCCGGTCTCGGTGCTGGTGGTGCCGACGGAGCTAGTGGAGCTAGTGGAGCATCCCTCGATCGGAGTGCGTCGGCGATGGTATCTATGAACTGTACGGCCTGAGCGCTCTGAGCATCGATCAACTTCTAGAACATTCCCATAAGCTGTATGTTGTCGAGAGTGATCATCTGTGGAAGCGCGATCGTAAGAGGAAGTGGAGGAGGCGGTGAAAGCTCCGGTGCATCTGGTGCAGGCTGCTCGCTAGTCCCAGTGTTCCTCGTGGCGACCATCTTGTAATAGAAAATAAATTATTGATTTCTATGCCTAGAAATAACCTAGAAAATAATAAGCAATTTAGAAAATAATGAGTATAATCAAACATTATATACAATAACTATAACCATTTCCCACGGATCCTATGCTGTGATGAGTTTTCCTTAGTTTCGTAGGTCCCCCAATAGCACTTTATAGCCTAAGTGCCATTAGGACAGACCTGTATAGGCCACCACTAAAAATATGTCACGACCCGCTTCCGAATATTCGGATACGAGTCGGACACGCCCAGCCTTCATCGATGGACACGACGAAGTAAGCTGTTCAATACTAAGGAAAACTTAAAGTCACAATGTAAATTAATCACCACAGCATCTATATACATCCAAGAAGTCACCACAATCTATCAAGTTATTTGTACAATGTCATCCGGAGACAAATTCGATAAAATAAAATACAATAATGAATCTCAAAATACAATCTCCAGAAAATAAAATACAAGCAATAAACTAAATCCTGCAATCTCCATGATAACTCCAGCTCAATGGTCTCAAGCTCACCTGCAACGTATCATGTCAGAAAAAGAGCAAAGCACAACCCCGACAAGAAACAATCTACAATATAATCTAAAATATAGGATACAGTATGGACTACAATATGAAACCAGAGTACAAGAACTGAATGTGAAACTACGGTAACAGAACAAGAATATGAAACTGAAGTACAAGTACGAGAATAATGAACAAGACAATCAATGTACATATAAAGTTGAAATATTACAATTCACAAGACTAATGTGTGACCGGCTGGGGAGCACAATCCACAATCCACAATTCACAATTCACAATATTACAATTCTACAAGGTTCGACTTAATCGTACGTGAGGTGTACGATTAGGCTATTCACAATACCTGGGTTGGGTGTGGTCACACAAAATTCAATATTTTTCCCAATCCCCGAAATAAACAATGACTCACAATATAAAGTATAAGATACAATGCAATCGTGTGTATATCGTGTCCGATACGAGAATATGAAAGTATGACTAAAATATAAGGTAAAAGTTCAAGTCGGTTGTACTTGCCTTGCTTTGGAAGTCCAAGAATAGTTGAGCATGAATCTGAATGATCACATGGTATTTTGGTACAAATTTGTAAGGTTTAAAGAATACCAATTAGCTAACTATATCCATTTACTAACTAATCCAATTATTTTAGAAAATATATATAATATAGCTTGATCAAGATAAATATTTTTAAACTTCACTTAGCAAAGAAATCTTTATGTTTAGACAAAACTTGCTAACTAAACTATTTCCAAAATATTGATATTAAGGTATTATCAAATACTAGGTAATAATATTTTGTAACAATAATACTATCAATTTACTTAAATAATTTAACCAACTATTATATTATCTATTAAATAACTATTTTTAGAAGGGCATTCTAGTCACTAACAACTATAACAATAACATTACACAACCTTTTAGAAAATGCCACAACATTTATTAAGCATGAAATGATAAAATTTAACCATAACATTAACAGAAATATTCTACCCAGAAATTTAGCCCAACTCATGCTGATTTCCTAATGTCAGCCCATACACAACAGACTGGCCCACAACTCCTAAATTTCTTCCTATTTCTCCATCTCTATCTAAAAGCCCACAGTTGCTATATTCAAGAACTCAGACCCATCATACCTAAACCAAACACGGCCTAAGCCCAACTGCCATTGGTTCAAGCCTATAGGCCCAACTCCTGACCCAAACATAAACCTACAATTTATAATTTTAATTCCCTTTCCTAATTCTTCAAGAATTGGACAGCCCAAACCTAGCCGGCCTGCTACTACCAAACCTTAACTCTAATACAAAGTCTGTCTTTCTCTCTCTCCACACACTTCTTCACAATTCCAGCTGACAGAAAACCTAACCTTCTATTCTTCTTCCCCAAATGCTCTTGAATGCAAACCCTAACCCTAAATATTCTCCCCTGTCACAGAGCACCTCTCCCTCCCAATTCTCCAGAATGAAACCCTAGCTTTTAGGTTTTTTCCTTCCTCTCCCACAGAAACCCGAGATCCTCCATAGTCCACAGAAACCCTAACCAAGAAGAAGGAGAAGAACATGAAGATGAAGAGGGATCGAGTCGATCGAGCGAAGGCTTACCTCTACGGTGACTACGGTGTCCCAGGCGGTGGTCCTGAGCGACTTGGTTGTCGGATCGGCACGGCGCTTGAGCTACGAAGGGACGACTCCTCGGTTCTCGAAGGGCAGCGGGGTCTTCGATGAGGTTGTCTCGATCGGTTCTGACGTCAGTGGCGCTTCAGACGGCGGTGAGGCGATGATGGCGAAGTCTACTACAGCGCTGGTGGTGTCGAGGCGAGATCGTCGATTGGCGGTAGCTCCGATTGTGTCGGGATGTACGGCGTCGTGGTGGACACAGAGATCTCCGGCGATCTCGAAGTGGCGTGGCGGCTCACGGTGTCACTACCACATTTTTACCCTAAGGATATTTTGGTCATTTTTGACATTTTGTGAAATTAAATTTATATTAATTAAATATGTGCTAATTAATTAATTAAGCCTTAACCTAGAAGTTAACCTAATCTAGATATGTTTATGAGACTAGATATTATATTAGAGCCTTCTAAGCTAAGTGCCAAGATTAGAAATATCTAGATATTACCTTTATTAAGATATTTGTTAAGATATTTAGCTTGAGCCTAATTCCTATGGGCTTTCCTTAGAAAGCTGATTTAAATTGCTAAAGCCTAACCATTAGCAAATATCTTCCCCTCCCAAACCCTAGCCTAGCTATTATGGCCGGCCACATAAAGGAATACCCCTATATATCAATACTTAATCATTCTTGCCTCTTTTTCATTCCTACATCAAACCCTAATTTGTGTTCTTCCCCAAATCATCCTCATTTCTTCATTTCTCCTCCAAATTGAGCCTAGTCTTTTGCATTGGACTCTCTTGCTGCAGTAGAGACTATTGGAGGCTAACTAGCTAGGATTTGAGGCCATTGGACCATAGCAAATTGGTTATAGAGCTCATTCTAGGCATTTTACATTGAGATCTAACTCTCAATAGGTAAAACTCTTTAAACTCATTTAAATTCCTAATTTTTTTCCATAGATGCATTCATTTAAGTATACCCTAGTTGTAGACCAAGTTTGGTAGGAATTGGTGTCCATTAGATACGTGTATCGGAGGCGTATCGGAGTATTGTTCTTGGTGTTTGATGAAATGCCTCAAAAGATTTGTTTTTGATTATTTTAAATTCTGTTTGTATAGGTTTGTAGCCATATATGTTAGGATCATAAATCTATAACTCTGAGCACATTTTCACCCGTGTTCGTGTCCAAAACTGGACATGCAGATGCTGTACGAGGCAGTGCTTGGGTGCCCTACCACTCGATCAGGAGAACTCCTCTTATCGGACACTTGGACACGTGCCCTTTGGCACAGAGATAGGGGACATGACTGACATCGTGTCCCCCAAGTCTCGTGTCCATTGGATTCGTGTCGAACACGTATTTGGTTGTGCACGTGTTTTGTACTACACAACACACTGTGTGAAACTCGTACTGACACGGCCTTGCCACGTCTGCTAGGCTACACGTGGACCTGTGTTTATGTGTCGGACACCTAGCCCTACTACCCGTACACACGTGGACACGAGCACGTGGACACATGTGCACTGTGTCGTGTACCCTTGGGTCCGACACCTCCCCACGAGACACTGCACACACAGTTTTCTGATACATATTTGATTTCGATTTTGTGACACGATTGTGTCCAATTCATGGACACGTTTAGACTCCTTGGTACATGTGGGACTTGTCCTAACCTTTGTACACATTATCCCCAATTTTAAATGAATATATATATATATATATATATATATATATATATATATATATATATATATATACATGTTAGTTCATGTATCCTAACTGAACAGGTATTTGATGATTTAGAAAACTGGATGAAAACTGAGATTGGATTTGGGTTGTAGGTTTTGTTTTGATATTGAATTGTACACTGTAATGTAGATGTGATTGGGTTTAACATTGAAAACTGAGATTGTATCTTTAAATGCAAAACTGAGTTTTAGGGTTAACTTAAAACTGAGATTCACTTTGTGTACACACACACACACACACACATGAGCCTGAGAACACACCCTACATTGCATAACCTGTTACACATATTTGTCCACTGTCACGCACTCTATACTGCCACACACACACCCTGTCACACTCTCTTTCTATCTCTATATATATAACTATCCTTTTTTAATATATGTAAATATTTATGTATGTGAATGTATATATATATATATATATATATATATAATATGTGTATTGTTAGCTATATGGTATATTCATGATATGCCTTGGTTTAGCTATGTAGTATATAGGGTATGTGCTAAATGTTAGCTATATGTTATACATATAGGTTATACATATATAGATAGGCTTGACTTGACTAGTTTTGACCAACCTAGACTAGATTTGACTAGACTTAGACTATGTTGACTAGTTGACCATAGTTTGACTTGGTGTTGACCAGAGTTGACCAAGAGTTGACTTTGGCCTAGAATGATCTAGGATCATATAGAATGCATTGTAAACTTCAATATTATCCTCTTGGATACATTGTAACCTGTGTTGCTCTAATTAGGACTCAGTTACTCTAATTTGGACATATATTCTCATCGGACACTCAAGATATTAGGCGAGTATATTCTCTGATCGTTTCATACTTGCTAGGACTTATATTCATGCTCTAGATTACTTGATGCTGACACTTGTTATCACGGATTAGTACTATATAGATCTTTTATGCGATATTATCCCCTCATCGGATACATCGGGTATTTCATGTTCGTATACTTTATCATGAGCATCATGCACTCCTTGTATTCGTGTTATTCGTGTATAAAACATGTGCTCTCATGTACTCTCATGTGCTCACATGATCTTCGTGTACAAACTAAACTTCGTGTATAATAACATAACTTGAATGGATCCTTGTGTATTGATTGGGGACGGGAGAGTAGAAGTGGTTATGTGATCATTCTTGTAGTTTACTCGTGTATAACCTCTGTAGATTACTCGTGTATAACATCGTGTCGTTTACATAACCATCTTGTGCTCTGAATCACTAGTCACTTACAGTTCTTACTTATCATACATATATTTTTAGTTTACCATATCTCTCTTATCTTTTATATACATTCTTACAGTTCATGTATCTTATTCTATTGATTGCTTTACATTTTTTGCCATGATATAAACTGCATGAGAAATTTTGCCCTACGTATTATGGAGCAGCCTTAGATGACACTTGTGAGACAGACTCTCAGGAGGACCTAGCTCTAGCTGAGGATATCAGCCCTACTGCTTAGATTAGTTAGCTAGACTATCTACTTTATTTGTTGTCTTGTCTTTATATTAACATTTGAGATGTATAATATTTGGATGATGTTGATGTTGTATCGTATAAATACTTAGACTTATTTCTTTCTGTTTGTATGTTCTCTATTTAAGATTTCATATCTATCATATCATGCTACTTCTACCTTAGAATTGTGATTGCGATGTACCTCCTATATTGTCCTCCGATTGGAGAGTATATCTTGTGCAGTTACACTTATGTTGTGCTAGATGTATGTGACCTAGGACAGCATTCTACCGCCGACACTGCGGCGTAGGCTGGACGTACCCACTTCTCGTGCCCCTAAACTGGGTGCGGGTCGTGACACACGGTGAAGAGTGAGGAGCAGATCTGGACTTCCGAGTCCAGATCAAGTGGTACTCTGGCGATGGCTCCTTGCTCCGTGGCGAGGAACGGCTCAGCGAGTTCGATCGGAGAGATCCGACTGATGGCGGAGCCTCAGATCCGTTGATCTGAGTTCGACCTCTGGTGGATGTGGATTCTAGTGACTGGTGGACGAACTTCAGTGATGCTTCGGTCGGCTCGCGGCGATGTGCGGCGGCATTTGCGGTGGTGGTGAGAACGTCGGTGATGACGTGGACTCTGGAGGGACGATGGCCGGAGTAGTGGCAGATCCCGGCGAGGCCGCGTTGGTGGCGAACGGTGGTGCTCAGCCACTGAACAGCGAGGAGAGAGAGGGAACAGTGGTGATGTAGTATCAGTGATTGGGGACAGTGCTGTCAGAATTTTGGAAACTGTACGTAAAATATTTATAGTAAAATATTAGAGTGGCATAGCTGTGAATACATGTAGATCTGGGGGCATTTGAAATAGAAGTGTAACAGAATTCAGTTATCCCTAATTAATCACAAAATTTGTTAATAACCAACAAAATGACTATACTAATTAGTTACTAACTGTCAACTAATAATGAAAACAGTTATTCTCCATAAATACTTACGAAAATATTTAATTACTGATTTAATAAATCAAAACTAATCATCTTCCTCCAGCAACTCAATACTAAAAAGTTAATATAGTTATCAACTAAAAACAACTTTTCCTTCTCAGGAAAAGTAATCCCACAACTAATCCTTATCCACAGTAATTAGTTAATATCTAATCATTAATAAAGAAATCAGGATTTTGAAGATAAGTTTAATTGAAATGCATTTGACAAACCAAATTCAATATAACATATTTACTTAAAGTAAAGAAAATTTTCAATAATACGCGAAAATAGGTTTAGGGAGTTACAAATCTACCCTCCTTACAAAAATTTCGTCCTCGAAATTTCAAATATTTGGTAGAGATGAACAAAATCTAGCAAAAATTTATTAAAGTCATCATGAAGACTAAATAATTTATTAAGTAATAAGAGAACAAGGACCAACAAGTGGTCACTAAGCACTATGAGAAGACAGTAAAGTGACGAGGCTTTAGAGACAAGTCTCGAATCAAAGAAAAATCTACTACAAGCAATATAAAGGAAGATAAGATCCATGGACTTCATCGACCATGCGAGAGTGCCTCCAGTCTTCAGTATTCGTCCAGGATCGGGATGATCTCTGCTTCTTCGGCCGTCAAGATGTACACTCGTCCATCCGGCTGCGCTCTCTGCAACTGCTGGTCCTGGATAGATAGGTCCTCCTGCTGGTCCCTGGCGAGTGAAGGCGGTAGGGCAGTCCCTCACTTGGTGAGTGGCAGATCCGTAAACCAAGCACTTCCCTAGCCTCTTGCGGCATTCTTCAACACGGTGCCCCGGCCTCTTGCAGTAAACACAAGAAAATTGGGTTTGTATCTAAATTCTTACGATGACTATTTATTTGAACTTAAGATTTGATTCATACTATTATATTTTAGTTTTTTTTGTAGAAAGTAACATTATTTTGAAATATTATGATAATTGATGTTTAAAGAATTAATTTATATGATTTAAATTATTTGATTATCGATTTAAATGAGTATCGTTATCTACTAATGGATTTCGATTAGATTAAATTATTTTAAATAATTATATTTGGTTTAAGATAAATACTTATCTATTAGAACTAAATATTATTTGATAAGTGCTAAATATCGATTTAAAGATAATAATATTATCTACTAACAAGTTTTCGATTTAAATATATTTAAATTAGGGGGGACTTATCTATTGAAAAATTCTAATCCTATAGAATTCTTCCAAAAGCCAATCTTATCTCTCTCTCTCTCTCTCTCTCTCTCTCTCTCTCTATATATATATATATATATATATATATATATATATATATATATATATATATGCCAATTCCCTTTGATTTTCCCTGGTAGATAATATACAACCCTGACTTCCCGCCCACAAAATACATTGCCACCACTATCATCGTCTGACGCCATGTTCGTATCCACCGTACCGCTCCTCCACCGACGATCGAACCTGGCGCCGCACCCGTGCTCCCGGCCAACCATCACCTACTCCTCTTCGATGCTGCCAACCGCGACATTACCGTTCGACTTCTTCTCCAGCCGCCCCTGTCCTGGCCGAACCACCTCCTGCCATAACAAACACTACCACCATCATCACCGCCCCAGTCCCAATTTCCTACAGCCACCACCCTCACCACCTTCATCCTCCGTCGTTCACCGATATCACAACATCACAGCCATCATCGAGTTCGTGTTACTGTGTCTGTGTCCGCCACAAAAATTTTAGTATCAACCGTGTTCAGACTATGTTGTCCGTGTCCACATTCATCTTTACTATCTGAGTTCATACAATCCACAATAATACATCATTTGTGTCCGATGCACCGGACACGATTCTGAATTCCACAGAAAATTGACACCCCTCATGTGTCCGATAAATCTGGACACATCAACAAGGAAGACAAAGCGAAAACCTAAGCTTCTCGGAGCTGCCTGCCCTTCTTCGCGTTCGACGAGCCGACTTCTCTGTGGTCCCGTGCCGGTGGTCCTCCCAGCAACGCACCAGTGCCGTCCCACTTCTCTAGCGGCCGCCTAGGCATTATGCCTGGACCTGCCAGTGCCGTGCCTGCACTCCAGATCCGGACTCCCCGAGCGCCGTCGTGTGCTTTCCATGAATCTCGCTCTCTCCTCCACCGCACCACCTGTGTCAGCTCCGGGCACGAGTCTCCGGGCTGTTCGTGACGCCGCGCACGGACGTGTCCGACCCCGTGGACCGCCTTGTATAGAGACAGCACCGTCCAGCCAGCAACCTTAGCCGTGCTTCAGCTGCGTGGCCGCTCCGCCGTTGTGATTCCCTTGGCCGGTGAGCACTCTCCTCCATACTTCCCTCTCCCTCTCTCATTTTCTCTCAAGCCTCTTTCTCTCGCTGTCTACTCCTCTCATTTTCTCTTTCTTTCCATTTCTGGTAGCAACAGCTTTTGTTTTTGTTTTATTTATTTATTTCGTTTTGATATGATTTTATTTTGTTTTAAGGATTTTTAATGAGCTTATAAGTTGGGCCGATTTTTAGTACTTGTTGTTTTGTTGATTTTAACCTAGTTGGGTGGGTTGGGTCTACTGGGCTTTTGGGGTAATTAATTAAATTTCTATTTTGGTTCATATATATATATATATATATATATATATATATATATATATATATATATATATATATATATAATATATATATATAAAATATATATATATATAGTATGAGTACATTATATGCTTTTATTATTATTAGTACCATTATTATTAGTAATATTATACTGGGTACAATATTATATATCCTGTTATTATTATTATTGTTATTATTATTATTATTATTATTATTATTATTATTATTATTATTATTATTATTATTAGATGTTATTATTATCATTTCTTTTAATCTTATTATAAAAATGTATATATTAAATATTTCTTAAAACATATGGTTTTGGGATAATTATTTGCGCCTATATGTATATATCAGTGATGGGTTATAAAAATAGTAATGGGCTTTTAAATGTTATTTGGGATTTATATTTTGGTTAAGTATTAATTTGGGCTAATATATATGTTCTATGGGCTTATTATTATATTAATTTATAATTGTCTGGATTTTGGCTAATAATGTAATTATATTTTCTTATAATAACTTTCATAATAATTACATTTCTAATAGTTTTAAGGATAGATTACTATAATTTTGCATGGGCTTAATATTTTCATGTATGAGGGATTAAAAATAATTTCTAGATAGCTATAAATATTTCTTAAATCACAATTTTGTGGCCAAATGTTATAACTAGATGTAAGTTCTATAGAGTTATAAATATTTCTTAATATAAACATATGGTTATATTGTAAGTATGCTTTTACCTAAAAAGGTGTGTTTAGCAAATTAGGGTTTAGCCTAAAAATATAGTTGTATATTTTCAAAATATTTGTCTATACTTATTTTAACAAATCAAAAGTAGTTTTGTATATAATAAATATTTTTCTAAATAGTTATGTATTAATTTTGCAAAATTCCTCGATTATAAATCTTTGACCGTGACTAATCATTATTCATATTTTCTTGCAAACCCGAACTCCATCACATCGACCCTAGCCAAATGGACTATTCTGGACGCAATGATATTATCGGTTTTACCAGCAAAGGACCCCATGTGTAACTCCTCTTCCAAAATTTTGAAAATATTTTTTAAATTATTTATTTGAATTAAATGGTGAATTTTTGGAATTTTATACATATCTAATTAATTAATTAATATTATAGAAGGCCTTAGTCATGGTTAAGTTTTGGAGTGCCAGAGGACTGGAAATCATGGCACGGATAGTGCAGTGGCATGCTTTAACTAGTGCAGTAGCCATGGTAGAGAAGGCCGAGCCATATGTGTATCCTAACTAGGAAAACCATGCCATGTTGCGACTTAACCCCTATAGACGATTTAATTATTTATTATTAAGATTATTGACTTTTAAAAGATCCGGTTGTACCAATCTAGTCTGAACCTGACCCTATCCAAACCCAGGCTCATGTAGTCAAGTAGTGCGTCCAAAAAGATCCATGTAGATGTAGATTGTATATATGTTTTGGTTAATTATTTTAATGATCCATTTTTTTAGTTTATAAATAAATGTTATGTTTTGTATAAAACGTTATAGATAGTTAATAAATAGTTTTATGGAGAAACCTTCCCAAATTTTATTAGGGTTATTTTGCACTTAAATAAATTAGTATAAATGATTTTGGGGATATTACTATATTAACGCATATAATTTTGATATCTTGGATTAATGAAATATTATGTATGCTTATAAACAAATATGATACATATATATGGTAAACCATTATTATTGTATATCTTAAATATATATTATTGGAATAGAGTATAGAAATATCCATATATGGATATGTATGTAGAGAGAATATATATATATATATATATATATATATATATATATATATATATATATATATATATATATATATATATATATATATGATACTATTTTATTCTATTTTAAATAGCAAGCAAATATTTAACTTTCCTTCATTTCCTTTCCTTCTATTGTCGGTTGTGGTTTATAGAGGATGTCGGGCTCGATTTGTTGGGCTGGGATTCCCTTCCTTTCCTTTCCTTCTATTTTCTTCTTATTATATATATATATATATATATATATATATATATATTTATATATATATATATATATATATATATATATATATTTATATATATATATATATATTAAAATATTAAAATATATATATATATATATTTTAATATTTTAATATATATATATATATATTAAAATAATAAAATATATATATATATATATTTTAATATTTTAATATATATATATATATATATATATATATTTTTTATATATATATATATATATATATATATATATATATATATATATATATATATATACACTCTCCTATATCTATATATAATATATCTCTATAAAACCTAAATAAAATTCTCAATATTCTATCTAACTTGTATAGAATCTATTTGGAGACACATGAACCCGTATATGCAATTTCATTTGACAATGAACTAAAATGACCAATAATAGTAATAGATAATTTTTATTATTATGAGCCTAATAAGAATATTAATAACAATAGTAATGATAACCAATAAGGATAATTTGTAATAGGTGTCTATACCAAATATATACAGTCTAAAGTTCCTAAAATGTATGAGGGTGACTAGGAAGGTAATTATCCTATTTCAAAATATGAATTATTACTCTTTATAATATTAATACTTTCAGGCTATATATAGGTTTACCAACCTTTAAAATAAATGATAAACTCATATAGGCAAATGTTAGCTAGGCACACACACAAATATGCATACAGAGTCTAAAAACCCCAAAAGTGCACAAGGATATATAATAAAATTACATATTATATTTTTTCAAGGTAAATAGGAGTCAAGATAGCAATTTAATGCATAATATTATATTAAATATTCAACTTATATAATTTACTCATTAGATTGTAAAATGAGCTACCATTACATATACACATCTATATATCCGTATGGGCACTGTTGGTCGTACTACATGACTACCAGGGCTTGGGCTCGGTTCAGGTCCAGTCCTGGCTAGTTGGGCACAACCGAATTTCCTAAAAGTCGTAATATTTAATAAATAAATAATTAATTATTTATCGGGGTCAAATCGCAACTTGGTCTGGTTTTCCTAGTTGGGTCACACTTATGGCTCAGCCTTTCCTGCCATGACTAACACATTAGTCAAGGCACACGACAACGCTATCTGTGCCACGATTTCTAGTCATCTTATACTCCAATCTTAACCATGACTTAAGACCTTCAATAATAATTAATTAATTAAATATTTATAAAGTTCTAAAATTCGTAATTCAAATAGATTAAAATATATTAAAATTTCGGGAAGGGGATTACACTCGCGGATTCATCAAGTACCGCTTTATGTCTTCAAATACTTGCTGTCATTCTTCAGTCCAAAAGAAAGACACACATTTTTTTTATTAGTTGAGTAAACAGCCTGCAACGTCCAGAGAAATTTGAGATGAATCTACTGATGTACGAAAGCTGTCCCTGGAATCCTCGTAGCTCTTTTAGGTTGCATGGAGGACGCATCTCTTGAATGGCTTTGACTTTCTCAGGGTCGACGTGTATACCCTTAGAGGTAACAACGAATCAAAGGAATTTGCCACTAGAGACTCCCAGGAATTATTTGCCATTGATTATAAAAGAACAGAACAGTTTTATGGGAGGACTGGACTTTTACTTCATAATACAAACTCGCTCGTACAAAGAGAGCCTAGGAATAAAACCTAGAAAAACAATCTAAGTATAATTGTTTAGTTTTTCTGGGGGGTGACAGTAGAGGCTCGGGAAAGTGATATCAACTCTGCCTTACTCCTTGGATGATCAGATGTAGCTTCTACTCTGGCGAAGAAATGCTCTTTGTGTGTGCGAGAGTTGCTAGTCTCTCTGTTCGAGCTCTGTGCGTATAACTCTGTGTCTGTCCCACAAAGGAATAATCCCCTGCTATTTATAGGGCTTTGTGATAAGTAGGGTGTGCAGTAATTGCTCCTTGAAAAGCGAGCGGTTGGGAATTGGTTAAGATTAGCCTTGATCTTGTTTGTTGAAAATCAATCTGGGCTGTTTATGTTGATTGCAACAAATCTGTATTGTTTGTTGGAAATCGATCTTGGCAGTTATGATGATTGCAATAAATCTGCATTGTTATGATTTGTTGGTTGCTAAATCCGAGTGGATAAGCCTTAGTCAATCTTCTGCTACGTGTCACAACTGTCATTTATGTTGTGAGCCGCATGAGCTCCTGGTGAACTGGTCCGCATGAAGTCCCATTGAACAGAACCGCATAAGCCCCTTGTAAACTGGACCTCATGAAGTCCCACGGAACAGAACCGCATGAGCTCCTGATGAACTGAGCCGCATGAAGTCCCATTGAACAGAACCGCATAAGCCTCTTTGTAAACTGGGCCACATGAAGTCCCATTGAATAGAACCGCATAAGCCCCTTGTAAACTGGGCCGCATGAAGTCCCATTGAACAGAACCGCATAAGCCACTTTGTAAACTGGGCCGCATGAAGTCCCATTGAACAGAACCGCATAAGCCCCTTGTAAACTGGGCCACATGAAGTCCCATTGGGACAGAGACGCATGATAACCCATCAGAACAGAGCCGCATGAACTCCGTTAAAACTGAGCTGCATAAAGCTCTATCAAATCAGAGCCGTATGAGCTCCTTTAAATGATCCGCATAAAGAGCTTTAGAATTGGTGGATCGTGCCGACTGTAAGATTTTTCTCGTCTCTCTAGGAGTACGTCATTATGTCAGAGTCATCATTTTACCTTTATGTCAGAGCTGTCAATCCTTTGTGTCAGAGCTGCCGTACTGTGACAGAGCATTTAATGAGCCAGCTACACAGAGAAATGATGGCCAGCTGTAGAGTCATATTTTGAATCGCATAGGGCCACGTGGCTTTTTTCGAGCTGCATGGAGCTATCGGGGACTTTTGAGCCACATGAAGCTCTAAGGGGCTTTTTTGAGCCGCATGAAGCTCTAAGGGACTTCTTGAGCCGCATGGAGCTCTAAGTGATTTTTGAGCCGCATGAAGAGTCCCCCAATATTGAGCCATATGGAATCTCCTGTTCTTTTCCATGCTTCTACAGGAATGACTTGGTGGGATTCATCTTGAGTTGATGCTGACGTATTAGATCGAAGATAGTTTTTAAGTCTTGGATGTGATCTTCCTTTAGACGACTTTTGACGGCAATATCATCGACATAGCATTCGACTGTCTTTCGTAAATGTTCATGAAAGATGGTGCTAATGGCCCGCTGATAGGTTGCACCTGCGTTCTTAAGACTAAATAGCATAATGGTGTAGCAATAGACTCCTAGAGGAGTGCAAAAAGATGTGTGTTTTTAATCTTCGGGGCTCATTTTGATTTGATTATATCCGAAGAATCCGTCCATAAAAGACATCCGCTCGAACCCACAAGTGTTGTCGATCATGACATCAGTGATCAGAAAAGGGAACTCATCCTTGGGATAAGCCTCATTGACGTCTCTAAAATTGATACAGACTCAGACCTTCCCTATTTTCTTCATAACTGGGACGACATTAGCCACCCAGTCAGGATGTTGTTCTTCTTTGACAAAACCACATACGATGAGCTTCTTGACTTCAGCTTCTATAACATCCATCATGTCAGGTCGAAATCGACGCTGGTGTTGCTTGATTGGCCTTACATTCGACAAAATATGGCCTCCTGTTGGCTTTGACCCGAGTACCAGCTTTATTGTTGGTACTGGCTTGGCGGAGAAGCCCCAGGGGTCCAAAGCGAGGAAGAGGCAGAAGAACACGGTCGCTGTGTCGGACTCGGAGTCTTCCAACGCGGACGAAGAGGATGACGAGCATGATCCCGATAACTCTCTCCCTCCTGCAGATGAGGTGGTGGCAGATCAGCCGCCCGTTGCGCCGAGTCCTTCCCGCAAGCGAAGCAGGCGTGAGTCCGCTGCTGGCGGCATAACGTACTCCATGAAACGGGCTGCGGTTAAGCCTCGCCGGCTGCTTATTAAGGAGAGAGGCGAGGATATGGACGCAGTTTCGGAGGTGAATACAACCGTTCTCTTCTTTACCCCTTCTTTTGAACTATGACCTAATCATTTTATTTTCTTTGTAGGCGTCAGAAGAATCAGACTCTCGAGAACTGGCCCCTGTCTCTGAAGTCGACCCGGCCCTGACCACTTTGATTAGTGACATGTGTGCCGAGATTATTTCTGTCGGGGTTCTCCCGACGGCAGCTGAGGTTCCTTCAGTTGTTGACGTCCCAACTCAGGGTGATGTAGGATCTGCTGAACCCGTCCCCGATACTGCTGAACCTCAGTCGGGTGACACTAATCCAGTTGTATCTCCTTCCGGGGCGGCTGGGGCAGAGGAACCCGCTGAATTCGGCTCGAATGTCGCTAGTGAAGAGGCTACGGTGGCTATGAGCGAACCTCAGCTTCAACAACTCCCCCGTGGTAAGATAAGCTAAGTCTTGACTAGTGAGGAGGTTCATCTGCTCTATCATCACATCCTTTGGGTTAAGCTGATTGATGGTCGCTCTGGACATACAGGTCCTGCTCCTTCACTGCCAACGACGGACATTGTCAGGGTAGAGTTCGCCAGAGAGAGTGTGCCTTCTCCCCCTCCATCTTACATTGAGGGACCTTCCGCTGAATCGAGTTCGGGAGAGCAGGCGGTAGAACGGCCGAGGCAGGGAGAAATAGTCCCTGCACCCTCCTCTGTTCATGTGGCTCTGGAGGTCGACCTCTCCGCCTTGCCGAGTCTCCAGATCCTTCGGGCTACGAAGGAGGAATTGGCCGCTATTCAAGCATCCTTTCGCTCGAAACTTGTTTCCCTTGCGGCAGGGGCAGCAAGTTTCGGTGCATCTTTTTCGTCCCTGTCAGCTACCCTTCCTTTGACGTCGTCTTCTTCGAAAGTTCTGGATGAATCGTCAAAGGATGTAGTTGACAGTTTTTATTGTCACCTGAGGCGAGGAATTGAGGCTGCGGTAGAGAAGGGGACCTCTTTTGCCTTGGCCCGTCAATGCGCCAGGGGCCATATTGAAATCCTTAGAACCCTCCCCGGTGGGGCAGGGATAGTTGAGCTCCTGGAGCCCAAATTTCTAGAGACGGATCAGCTTGTGGCCCAGTTTTAAGTACTACAGCAAGTTGGTCTGTCTTCAGAGATAGATCAGGAGCGGGCCTTCTTCATCACTGCCATAGAGAAGGTAAGGGCTGCACGAGAAGCGTCCAAGCCGACCATAATGAAGGACCTCCGTGATCTCTCTCTGCAGTATGATCAGCTGAGCCGCCAGGGAGAGAATTGCATTACTCGGGAAGCGACAGCCTCTCGCAGGATAATTGACACGAAAGAGCAGATCCTCGAGCTCCAGAAGAAATTGGCTTTCTTGGAATCTGAGCTCGAGGCCTCCCGCACGGATAAGGAGGTAATTGATCAGGAGGCCGACAAAGTCACCCAAACTTCCACTGCCTTGGAGTGTGCTCTGAAAAAGCTTAAGGATGGCTGGCAGGCTCACGCGCATCTGGAGGATGCGGAGCGGTTGATTCAGGAAGCCGAGCGCCGCCAAGCAGCGGTTTGAGCGGTCGATGGCCGTACTGAGGGACCGTCTCAGAGAATCGTGTATCGCCGAACCATAGTCGGCTTTTTTCTTTTCTTTCTCTCTTTATGTTTCTTCATCTTTTGGCAGGGACGTGGTCCCAAAGAATGTAGTACTTTTGATTTGATTTGAATAAATGACTTTACTTGCATCATCCTTTATCTGTTGTGCTTATACTGCATTTATGTGTTTGCCCCAGTGGGGGCTTTTTCTGTAGACCTATTACCCTTGGCATACCTTAGTTTTAGGTACGAATAATAAGTTTGATAGGGATACATAGAACAACTCCGCGATAAGGTGGATATGGAAGTTCTTGGTATCAGGCGAAAGAATGCCATAGAACAGCTGGGTTCCAGAGGCATGTGATAATGAGAAAAGAGACGCATATACTAGGGGACCAAGACATCATTTGTGGTCAATTGCGGACATTTGTGGTCAACTGTGGACATTTGTGGTCAACTGTGGACATTTGTGGGCCTATTATCCTTGGCGTATCCTAGTTTTGGGTACGAATAATAAGTCGAGAGAAAACCAACTTACTTACTCAGAGGTAATGAGGACGTGATAAATATGAGGGTTTCTTTAATGGAGTCTTCCTACTCAGAGGTAATGAGGACGTGGTAGGAGTGGACACCATGAAGGGTACATAGAACAACTCAGAGGTAATATGGACATGGAAGTTCTACGTGAGGGGTGGTTTGTTTTTGATGGAAGTGAAACAACTCAGAGGTGACATCGACGTAGTTGTTTCGGAAAATTTGTGGATCTGTTACCCTGTTTATGCACTGAAAGTGCGGGCACTAGATCATGAGGAAGATGCTCTTTTGGGAAGGAAGTTTAGAGATATGATCATACATGACTTACTACCCAGAAGATGCGATATAGATTCATTTAGGATGACCAGAGTGTAAGTTCAACGGTACCTAAGGGCACATAACTTAACAGTCCGGTAGATTTGAAGGATGTCGTTTAGACATAATACTTCTTCAGGAACTTGTCGTTGACGGGCAACATGAGCAAGTCTCTATTTTGTTTTGCAAGACGGTAAGCACCATTGGAGAATACAGCCTCGATGACAAATGGGCCTTCCCACTTTGGCTGGAATTTGTCGGCGGTTTTGTGAGTCATAACCATCGGCCTCCGAATTGCCAGAACGAGATCGCCTACTTGGAATGTTCTGAGTTTATCCTTCTTGTTGAAGGCTTCCGAGATGCGTGCTTGATACAGCTCGATTCGTTGTTGAGCTAGCAGGCGCTTCTCATCTAAGGCCTCCAACTCTTGTAGCCGGCGACGGTAATTATCATCCGTCGTCAATCGATAGGTGAGGGCGACGCGAAGCGAGGGGATTTGGGTCTCCAGTGGTAGAACTGCCTCACTTCTATACACCAGAGAGAATGGTGTGTTCCCGGTGGCCATCCGGACTCTAGTACGGTACGCCCATAAGCATTCGCCAAGCTTTTCATTCCTGTCGTGTTTGTTGGAAGACACGAACTTCTTGAGCAGCTTGATTATAGTTTTGTTGAACGCTTCCGCCAAACCATTCGTCGCCGGATTGTACGGTGTTGAGGCAACATTCTGGATCCGATGTTTGTCGCAAAACTGATAGAAGATATGGCTTGCAAACTGCGGACCGTTGTCGTGGATGATCCTTCGAGGTAGTCCAAAGCGATAGATGACGTGATGCTTGAGGAAGCTGATCACGTTCGATGTCTTTACTTCTGTAAGCGGGATAGCTTTTGCCCACTTGGAGAAGTAATCTGTAATTGCCAGTATGAAGCGGTGTCCTCGGAACAAAGGTGGAGTGATCGGACCGATGATGTCCATTCCCTATGCTTTGAACGGCCAGGATGCCACCGTCAGATGTAAAAACTCGGATGGTTGGTGGATGAAATTTGCGTGGACCTGACAGGATTTGCACTTTCTCGCATAGTCTATCGCATCCGCTACCATCGTGGGCAGTAATAGTCCATCCGACGAAGGCGGTCTTGTAATTTCGGGCCAGGCTGATGGGCCCCGCAGATACCGTCATGTGCTTCACGTACAGCTTCTTTGGCTTCTCTATTGGACAGACATCGAAGCAATAATCCATCGTATGACCGCCGATACAACATCCTCGTTTCTGTATCGTAGAAGAATCTGAGAGAACGTCTTCTAATAGAGGTGGCTTCTTTCAGGTTCTCCGGCAAGATGCCATAAACTATGAAGTCGATAAATGGGAGCCTCCAATCTGTGTCTCGTCGACCGTCAGGGAAGAATAGCTCTCGGCAAATTGGACATTATTCTTGGGACAGACCAGCTCATGGCCTATTACATCCACCAAATGATGAGTATATTTTGGGACCACCAGGGAAGCGGCTAGTCCTGCTAAGGCGTCGGCTTCAACGTTCCGGAGTCTCGGAACATGTTCTATGAAGAACCCTTTCAGAGACGTAATGATGGCCATCGCTACCTGATGATAGGGGATCATGTCTTCATGACGGACTCCATATGAACCCCGGATCTGATTGACGATTAATTGTGAATCGCCATATGCCTCTAGGTACTCTACCCCCAGTTCTTTTGCAAGTCGGAGTTCGATAACCAAGGTATTGTACTCGGCTACGTTGTTTGAGCAGGGTTCTGTAAGGGAATACGCCCTGTTGATTACCAAACCGGAGGGAGAAATCAGTACGACTCTGACCCCAACGATAATGTTGCCCTTGGGCCCGGTTCTTGAAGTACCGTCGAAGAACATTCGCCAGACGGAATCATCGGAAGCCATTTGGCAACCTCGTCTGGAATCTCTTCATATATTCTGGTTGACTCCGAACTTGGATGGGATGCTAAAAAGTTCGCCAGAGCTTGACCTTTGACAGCCTTTTGCGGGACGAAGATCATGTGGTAGGGAGACAATAATATCGCCTAGGTAGCGAGGCGAGAGCTGAGTGCACCCGGCTTGGTCATGAGAACCCTGAGGGGGTTAACTCGAGATATGACATGGATGGTTTGTCCTGTAACATAGTGTCGCGTATTCTGGATAGCGAACACCAGAGCAAGACATTCCTTCTCTACGGTGGTGTATCTATGCTCAGGCCCAATCATCATTCGGCTGAGGTAATAGACAGCTTGTTCATGCCACGCATCATTGTTTTGTGCTAGTAGAGCACCGAAGGAATGCTCCATCGCTCGTACATAAAGCAAGAACGGCTTTCCAGCAACCGGGGCCACCAGAACTGGAGGATTCGACAGATATTCTTTGATGTTGTCGAACGTGCGTTGGCACTCTTCATCCCATACGAATGAGACGCCCTTCTTCATGAGATGGGTGAATGGTTGACATCGCCCGAAGAGGTTAGAGATGAACCTCCTGATGTTAGCTAGCCTCCCTTGAAGGCCTCGGAGTTTACGGAGATTTCTCGGGGGATCCATCTCCATGATTTCCTTCATCTTCTCCGAATCTATATGAATTCCCTGGGCAGTAATGATAAAACCCAGGAATTTTCCACTAGATGCGCCCAAGAAAGATTTGGTAGGATTCATCTTCAAGTTGTGCGCTTGTATCAGGTCGAATACCGTCCTCAGATCCTGCAAATGGTCTCCCTTAGAGCGGCTTTTGACAACTATGTCGTCGACGTAACACTCCACGGTCTTACGCAGGTGATCTCTGAAGATGACGCTCATAGCTCGTTAGTATATGGCACCGGCATTCTTTAAACCGAAGGGCATGACGGTGTAACAGTATACGCCAATCGGTGTTCGGAATGATGTATGCTTCTCGTCGTCATAAAATATCTTAATTTGGTTGTATCCTGAGAAGCCATCCATGAATGACATACACTCAAAGCCACATATGTTGTTGATCATGATGTCCGTAATGGGAAGAGGTAACTCATCTTTAGGACATGCTTCGTTTAGATTTCGAAAGTCGATGCAAATTCGAATCTTCTCATTCTTTTTGAGGACTGGCACTATGATGGCGACCCAGTCTGGATGTTGCTCTTCCCGGATGAAGCCGCTGGCTATTAGTTTATTGACCTCAGCTTCAATGGAGTTCATGATGTCTGGACGAAATCGTCGCTGTTGTTGCTTGACCGGCTTTGCGTCCGGATGAATGTTGAGTTTATGAAGTGCAACCTCGGGGTTTAGTCCTGGCATGTCTTCATAGCTCCAGGCGAATACGTCGATGTATTCTTTGACAAGTTGCAAAAGCGCCTCCCGCTCTTCGTCTGTCAGGCTTTTGCTGACGAAGATTGGCTTTGGAGGGGACTCATCGCCGAGGTCAACTTGCATAACCTCATCTTCAGTAGGAGGTTTACGAAGTTCGAAGAATTTCTTCCATTGTGCTTCTAGTTGCTGGACCTAAGGTTCTAACTCGAGAAGTTCGGGTACATTTTCATCTTCTTCGTAGGCATCAGCAAATGCCATATTGACAGACATAGCTTGTCTGAATATGTCCCCGATGCGGACATCCGAATCAGAAGTTGGTGATCCGGTCGAATGTGAATGTCAGTCGCATTCCTCATCTGAGCTTTCAGGAGTTGTTGCAGGTGTAACATAACCTAGCCTACATCTGGTCTTGTTGCAATAATCTCGTAGTTTTCCAGCCGGGACTGGCAACTGCAAAGGTAATCGCCGACCAGTGCCGTAGTTTAAGCCTGGTGTAGTCTCCAGATCATACCCCTATTTTTGCATGAGGTATTTGGATCGAGAGCTATACAGATAAAGGGGCAGTCTTCCAGTGTCGGGTTCGAGATCAACTTCTTCTATCCTAAAGGGCTGTGGATCATTCTTCTGGCCGAAGATGATTGGATGATCCTCTACCTCGATTATGAAGCAAGCGTCTTCCACGGGAGTAAGTTGGTTTGCGGTGTAGACATTTGTCACCTGTGTGTGTAGGTGGGTGCCTATATCGTATTCCATAGCATACATTGTACAAAGCTTATTAAGCTCGAGGTAGTTCAAAGATAACCATTTATTGATGAAATAAGGTATCTTTTTCGGTGGAATTACATCATCTGTGGACAGAACATCAGTGTGAGCAGCCATATACTTGGCCAGCTCTAACTCTTCTTCGGCCACCACCTGCGTTAATAAAGATTGGGATGACGACCTGGGTAGCTTAATCATCAGGGGCTCCACTGGTGGAGCAGAATGCGGAGTCGTTGGCGCACTAACGACCCCCAGTTTGGTGTTTGGTGCTGTGCGAGAGTTGTCGGCTCGCTAGTAGTCCCCGGTTTTTATAGGAACGAAAATGTAAAGCAGAATACTCTAGAGTGGGGTGAATAGAGTTGGCAGCGGAATAATGCTAATTAAAAATTGTTAGCAGCAAGATCACAGAATAATAATCACAACTAAATAATGTAAAGGCAGAGATAAGAAAGCAAACACAAAGACAGCGATGTATACTGGTTTCCCTCTGTTGAGGACTAGTCCAGTCGGTAGAACTCTTGCTACCAGTTGAATCCACTATTGGCAAAACTGCAAGTTTTCTTACGAAGTCCTTGCAACTTCTACAACGCGAGCTTTGATACGAAGAACTCGTCCAACTTCAATTGTGAAGAGTTATTCTTCTATCAAGCCTTCTGATTACAATCACTCAGAAACTTCTAGACCGTACCGTACTGGCAAATCGACTAGAGGATTGTAACTGGCTTGGGATCTGAAAATTAAAGCTCGAGAAAAAATCTTTGGAAGACTGAAAGCTTTAAGTAGAGAGAAGATTGAAAGTGAATAAGTGAGTTAAAATGAACGAAATCCATCTCTATTTATAGGAGTTCCAAAGACAGAATTCTGGCAGAATTCGAGCAAAATTCGGGCAGAACTCGATGAGCAAATCTCGGTCAAATCCGCAACTGCAGGAGGACCAAGTTCCAAGGAATTCAAAAACAAAACGGCCACTAACTGAACTCTGGCCGAACTCTGGCCGAGTTCTGTCAGCGTTAGGTTAGGGTTTTTCAAAATAGATTTTGGAGAATTTTGAAAACCTTTTTGGAGCTTTTGTAAATACGAATGTTTTTCAAAACTAAGGGCATTTTTAAAAACATTTTGAAATCATTTTGGAATAGCCTATTTGCCAGTACGACTCGGTGTATATTGTATTTCTAGACTCAATAAAATAAAAGATTACATTGCTCAAAGAAATACAAACTCGAACAGGCAAACAACGCTTCGGTCTTGAACTGAGTAGATAGCCGTTCTTGATCATGTCCAAGAGTCCGAGATGTCCTGATTAGCTCCATATATCGAGACAGAGTTTGATCAATTATTAAAATCAGTTTGACCATATGACCAATGGGCCAACAATCTCCCCTATTTTGATAATTGACAAACTATGAATGATATAACATCTTTTGAGATAAGATACCAGAAAAATTGTTCAAAAATTGTTCAATTCCTGTATTATTCTCAAAAAAATATTAGATACTTTTTCTCCTCCGTTGTCACTTAGCAAAATAGTTGTGAAGAAATAGGCTCCCCCGCAATTAATGCATAAGCTACAACAGTGAATAAACACAAGAAAATAATATTAACAGAGAAGTAGTTCACAGGCAATTTATAATATAGAAGCAGATAAAGATGCTTATAAAGAATAAATAAGCTGATATGAAAGATAAACTATGCATCCCATAAAAATAAAATGATGTTCAAGAGACATCAAGAAATATTCAGTACAAGTCCTCAAAAGAAATGAACATAAAAACTAGAAAGAAAGAAACTTGGAATGTCGGAGCATTTCCAAGTGTACAGTAGACAATAACTAAATCTCAAAATCAGCTAATATATCATCATCACATCTCCTCCTCCTTCTCATCATCATCATCATCATCAGCACGACCGGCATGTCCAGAAGGACCAGCTCCAGAAGTACCAGCGCCAGAAGGGTGAGGAGGGATGCCAGCGTGAAACTCACCGACAAAGTCTCGAGGAGGGGCACGATCAGAACGATACCAATCATATGTGTTACCGGGCTGAAAGTAGGCATGAACAGCCTCATCCTCACAGCGGTAACCAAAAAAGGCTGGATCTCTAGGAATAGAACCGGCAGAATGTGCAGTCTGAGCAAATCGGAGATCAGCTAGAGAATTTGCTATCGCCTGATAACGAGTGACATCGCGGAACTCACGTTCGCGGGCCATATCCGTCATCGAGACGTACAAATCAGAAAGATGCTGGTGTATGCCTTCAAAGGTCATGGCATACTGCTGAGTAGGTGGAGGAGGTGGAGCAGTAAGAGGAGCAGCAGCAGTCATACTACGACAAGATAGCTTAAGAAACTTGGGCTTAGGGTCTTGAGTACAAGTTGACAGATCAATATCAAAACGCTGGAAGATGCGTGGGAGAATCATCGCATAAGAGAGATTTCTATCTCTTGCACGACAACGTCCCATCATCTGGATAATAGTCTTAGGGACAGAAAAAGGAATCCTTTTAAGAATATGATACATATCAGACAGCTCAAGTGATGTGACATCATCCTTTGAAGTAGACTTCGAAAGGAGAGTGGAGTAGATGATGCGATGCAATTCATAACTAAACAAGTTCAAGTTATTTGCCTTGAACTTTCCAGAGCGAACTCGATCAGGGGTACAGAGTTCAGCTTTGAAACTAGCAAGTGTCGTGCCGTCGGGGAAATCAAATTCAGTGATATCATCAAGCGGTGCACCTTCGTTAGAAATACCAAGGATTTCTGCTAAGAGGACATCATTGAACTCGATATCTAGTCCGCCAACACGAGTACTTACGTCAAATGTGTTTAGTACGATATTGCAATAGAAAAGTCTAATGGCATTAGTAGCTACTGGGAAACAAAGTTTAACAAAGTATTGTAACCCTAATGCCTCAAAATAAGGATGGTGTTCTGGAAACACAGTCCATTTGATAGGAGCGCCTGTGCATATGGATCTCATAGAAAAGTTTCCATACCACAGAAGGGATTGATCTAGTATTTGAAAATAAAACCCATCGAACGCGCCATCGCTCGATTGAACTGGTGAAAAGAGAAAATCCGTGGGTGGATTTGAAGATGATCCTTCCTCACTAGGATTGGTCGTCTTCTTCCTCTTGAAGGGGTTGAATCCCTTAGGCGACATTGTGCAAATAAAGTAATATACACGAATTTGAAAGGCAGAAAAATACGGAGTTATACCTCCTGAGATTCAAGTATGCTGTAGAGGACAACGATCTCTGCACGAATCCAAAATTTGGATGGATTTTACCACGTAGATTGGGAGAAACGAAGTAGTGAAGAACTAGGGTTTGGAGAGCTTCGCGTGGCTGCTGTTGCTGTGAAGGTGGTTTTAGAAGCAATAAAGAAGAAGAGGCTCTCGGGTTCTGGTTATATAACCAGATACCACTAACCGAACTCGGGCCGAATTCGGTCCGAACTCTGGCCGAATTCGCCTGGGGGTTCTGTTAGTTGGTTTGGGCCATTTTCTTTTTCATTGACTCATTTCAAAAATTTAATTCAAAGATTAGTAATTTCAACCTTCAATTAATATAATTAATATTATTTTATAGATTAAATATCGTTACACAGCGACTGTCTCAGATTAGCTGTAGGAGTACTGTCCCAGCTGGCGGAGGTTCACCGAGGAACTCTTAAGTACCGCTTCGCTTCAGCCGTAGTTGTGGTGACAGACAGACGCTTTATTGGCTTGTCTCTAACACAGTTTTTGCGTATTGAAATATAATCATAAAACGAAATTAATTAACATTATTGACGTCCAAAATTCCTAATTTTCGACGTAAATAATTGAAACGATCTTCTGCTAGAGGTTTTGTAAAGATGTCAGCTAATTGATTTTCAGTGTCTATGTATACAAGGTCAATATCTCCATTCTAATGATGATCTCTAAGAAAATGATGTCGAATCTCGATATGCTTAGTACGAGAGTGACATACTGGATTCTTAGTCAAATTAATTGTGCTCGTGTTGTCACAGAAAATGGAAATGTGTGTGAAAAATAAATCATAGTCTTCTAAGGTTTGTTTCATCCATAAAATCTGAGTACAACAACGTCCTGCGGCGATATACTCAGCCTCTGTTGTTGATAGGGCTACAGAATTTTACTTTTTACTAAACCATGAGACTAAAGCCTTGTCTAAGAAATGACATGTGCCGCTGGTACTTTTTCTATCAACTTTGCATCCAGCAAAATCTGCATCCGAGTAACCAATAAGGGCAAAAGACTTAGTTTTGGGATACCATAAGCCAACAGAAGAAGTGCCTTTAAGGTATCGAAAGATACGCTTAACTGCGCACAAATGTGATTCCTTTGGATTAGCTTGAAAACGTGCACACAGGAAAACACTAAACATAATATCTGGACGACTAGCAGTTAAATAGAGTAAACTACCGATCATACCTCGATACTTACGTGTGTCGACCGGCTTGCCTTGTTCATCAATATCAAGCTTTGTTGAAGTTGCCATCGGAGTGCCAATAGGTTTAACATTGTCTAGATCAAACTTCTTTAGCAAATCTTTTATGTACTTGGCTTGATTTATGAATGTCCCATTGTCAGTTTGTTTGATTTGCAGTCCGAGAAAGAATTTCAGCTCTCCCATCATGCTCATCTCAAACTCATTCTGCATACACTTAGAGAATTCTTGACAAAAAGATTCATCAGTAGATCTAAATATACTATCATCAACATAGACTTGTATTAAGAGAAGCTTGCCATTAAAAGACTTAATAAAAAGTGTAGTGTCAACCTTGCCCTTTGAAAAACTGTTGTCAAGTAGGAAAGAGCTTAGACGATCATACCAAGCACGAGGGGCTTGTTTTAAACCGTATAAAGCTTTTTTCAACTTGAAAACATGATCAGGGTTTTTAAAATCTGTGAAACCTGGAGGTTGTGCTACAAAAACTTCTTCTTTTATAAAACTATTTAAAAATACACTCTTGACATCCATTTGAAATAATTTGAAATTATGAAAACATGCAAATGCACATAACATGCGAATGGATTCTAATCTCGCAACTGGGGCATAAGTCTCATCGTAGTCGATACCTTCTTCCTGATTGTATCCTTGAGCTACGAGTCGAGCCTTATTACGAGTCACTAAACCATTCTCGTTTAGTTTATTTCGGAATACCCATCGGGTGCCAATGACCGGATGATCAATAGGCTTGGGAACAAGTTTCCAAACTTGATTTCGTTCAAATTGGTTTAATTCCTCTTGCATAGCAACTATCCAAAAATTATCACTACATGCTTTATCAATAGTTTTGGGTTCTCGCTGTGAAATGAATGCAACACTAGAAATAATATCTCTACTGGATGTACGAGTATTTACACCTTTGGTAATATCACCAATTACCAAATCCTTTAGATAATCAGCCATAAATTTTAATCTTTTAGGCAGACTCCGAAGGTAGCTGCTTCCGGGTTCTTCTCTTGGAGAATCAGCTAGTGTTGGTAGAGAATCAGCTGGTGTTGAGCTTGGTACAGTTAGATCTTCGTCATTGTCATCGATAGTCATTTGATTCAATTCATCAAAGGTGACGTTGATTGATTCTTCGATGATCATAGTTTGTTTGTTGAAGACTCTGTATCCTTTGCTCTTGGCCGTATAACCTAAAAATATACCTTCATCGGCCTTTTCGTCAAACTTTTCCAAATTATCTTTTGTATTAAGAATAAAGCATTTACAACCAAATATTCTAAAATATGAAACTGATGGAATTCTATCAAACCATAACTCAAATGGAGTCTTCTTCGATTTGGGTCGAATTAGAACTCTATTGAGAACAAAACAAGCTGTATTGACAGCTTCAGCCCAGAAATATTTGGGTAGACTAAACTGGTTTAACATTACTCTGGCCATTTCGGATAGAGTTCTGTTTTTACGTTCCACAACTCTATTTTGTTGTGGAGTCCTAGGGTAGAAGAACTCGTATACAAAACCGTATGTGTCACAAAATTGCTCAAACTCTGCATTCTCGAATTTGCCTCCATGATCGCTTCTAATACGAGTGATCATGTAACCTTTTTCATTCTGTACTTTCTTGCAAAAGGCGACAAATTCGGATAATGTATCATTCTTGCGTGTCAAAAAGTATACCGATGTGTATCTAGAGTAATCATCTACAATTACAAAAGCATATAACTTACCTCCGAGGCTAGCAACTCTGCTAGGACCAAATAAGTCTATATGTAGCAATTATAGAGGTCTAGTAGTACATACTGCGTTTACTGACTTGAATGTGGATCTGGTAGCTTTGTTCTTTTCACATTGGCTGCATCCCGAATCCTTCTTGAATGTTATGTCCGGTAAACCGCGTACTAGCTTCTTCGTGGATAATCTTAAGATTGTGTCCATATTTGCGTGACCGAGTCTCATATGCCACAGATGACTCTCATCACTTTTAGCCATTAAGTATCTACCTGAAATGTTAGTTTCTTCCAACAAATAGAAAACATATATGTTGTCTTCCCTGATACCTTCAAAGATAGTACTACCAGTTGAGCTATCAACTATAGTATATTTGTCTTTGCCAAAGTTGATGCCATAACCATGATCAGCTAAATGACTTATGTTGAGTAGATTATGTTTCAACTCGGTAACCAGACAGACATCCTTAATCACAGGATAGGGAGATTTACCAACATCACCGATACCAATGATATACCCTTTCAAGTTGTTACCGAAGGAGACATAGCCTTCCTTCTTCTTTTTCGATAATGTTGCAAATAATGTAGCATCACCGGTCATATGCCGTGAACAACCGCTGTCGAGGATCCATTTGCTTTTAGCATGTGAAAGGTGTTCCACCTACAAAACAATTTGCAGATGAAAGTTTTGGTACCCATTTTTTGTAGGGTCCTAAAATGTTAGCTTTTGGTATCCATGCATAAATATTTAAATCAACAAACTTTCTGATTCTACATGCAGGAGAAATATGACCAGTGTGGCCACAATAATGACATTGTGCATGTTGAGTGTTGAAAGTTGAGTGATGTGCATGGTTGGTAGGTTTAGGTTTTCTAGTATAGAAGAAAGCATACCTATAATCCTGTTTGGGCTTAACCTTTTGGGGTAAAGGTTTGATATGGTTAGGTCTGACAGTGTTTGGTTTGGGAATGTTCCGATTATTCGGTAAGTGACACATGTTAGGGTAGGAAGCAGCAGTCTCAGGCTGTTTTTCTAACCTAATTTCTAATCTTTTGGAAGTGTCATACAACTTAGTATAGTCAGAAGTGAGTGCTTCCATTCTGACTTGTGCACATTGAAGACTTTTCTTCTCTTTAGAAAGTTTTTCTTTCAGTTGGTCAATAACCTTGTCTTTTTCTTCGGATGACTTGGTAGTCTCGTGTAATAAGAGCTTGGCAGATGAAAGCTCACCAGACTCACTAACATTATCTCTAACCTCAGCTAGTTGGTCGGTAAGTCTTCTTATTTCACCTTTGTACTCTTTGAGTACCTTCTTAGAGGTCTGATATTTGCTACGCAGTTTTCTGTAATCACTTATCAGTTCACTGAAGGCTTCTCCTAATTGCTCAAAGGTGAAGTCATCATATGTATCAACTACAGGTTTAGAGAGTACCTGATCGGATGCCATAAAGCATACATTTACAGTATCTTCTGATTGTTCGTCTTCTGAGTCGCTGGCTTCACTTTCATGCCATATGCTGGTGTTGGCATACTTCCGAGATGTTGATCTCTTCAGGTTTCCTTTCTCATACCTGTTGCTCTTCTTGCTTGATGATGAGTTTGTAGGACAATCCTTCTTCATGTGTCCCTTCTTCTTGCAGCCATAGCAAACAGCATCATCTTGATACCAGTTGTTGCTGCTATTGTTTTCTTTGGCTTTCTTCTCATATCTCATGAATCTTTTGAATTTCCTTGCTAGGAGTGCTTGATCTTCAGCATCAGATTCACTACTGTCTGAATCACCTTCAGCAGCTTTTCTGTGCTGAGCCTTGAAAGCGATCGTCTTCTCCTTTGGTACAGGCTCTTCAAAATCTTGTAGCTCCAGTTCATGAGTGAGTAGCATACCCACGAGTACTTTGAGGGACATAGTTGTGAGGTCGTTCCCTTCAATGATTGCAGTAGCCTTTGGAATCCAGTTCTTGGTAAGTGCTCGCAGGAGTTTGCGAATATTTTCATGGTTACTGTAATCTTTGCCTAGGGAGGACAAAAGATTTACAATATCCAAGAATCTTTTGAACATTTGAGTAACTGTTTCGTTGGGCTTCATCTTGAACACCTCATACTCTTGAGTAAGTCTGCTGACCTTTGATTCTTTGACTTGAGTCGTGCCTTCATGTGTGACTTCAAGAAGCTTCCACACTTCATTAGCAGTTGTGCAGATAGACACCCTGTTAAATTTAGTTCTGTCTAAAGCACAAAATAAAGCGTTAATAGCACGTGCGTCAAGACTGGCCTTTTTTTTTCTTCCTCTGTATATCTGTTATGGGGTTTTTTCAATTAAAACTCCATCAATATTTATACGAGGTGGCTTTTGATAGCCATCAATAACAATAGACCATAAATCAAAGTCAAGTGATTTTAAGAAGAAACTCATCCGTGTTTTCCAATAGGTATAATTCGTACCATCAAACAGTGGAGGTCTGTTTGTGGCCTGGCCTTCACTTGTGAATTTCACAGTTGCCATATGTTGTGCTATGATCTATATAACAATTAACTAAATGAATAAATAATTGTAATGTTACATTGCTTTACCTGTAACACCCGCTCTAATACCAATTGTAGGAACGAAAACGTAAAGCAGAATACTCTAGAGGGGGGTGAATAGAGTTGGCAGCGGAATAATGCTAATTAAAAATTGTTAGCAGCAAGATCACAGAATAATAATCACAACTAAATAATGTAAAGGCAGAGATAAGAAAGCAAACGCAAAGACAGCGATATATACTGGTTTCCCTCTGTTGAGGACTAGTCCAGTCGGTAGAACTCTTGCTACCAGTTGAATCCACTATTGGCAAAACCGCAAGTTTTCTTACGAAGTCCTTGCAACTTCTACAACGCGAGCTTTGATACGAAAAACTCGTCCAACTTCAATTGTGAAGAGGTATTCTTCTATCAAGCCTTCTGATTACAATCACTCAGAAACTTCTAGACCGTACCGCATTGGCAAATCGACTAGAGGATTGTAACTGGCTTGGGATCTGAAAATTAAAGCTCAAGAAAAACTCTTTGGAAGACTGAAAGCTTTAAGTAGAGAGAAGATTGAAAGTGAATGAGTGAGTTAAAATGATCAAAATCCATCTCTATTTATAGGAGTTCCAAAGACAGAATTCTGGCAGGATTCGGGCAGAACTCGATGAGCAAATCTCGGTCAAATCCGCAACTGCAGGAGGACCAAGTTCCAAGGAATTCAAAAATAAAACGGCCACTAACCGAACTCTGGCCGAACTCTGGCCGAGTTCTGTCAGGGTTAGGTTAGGGTTTTCCAAAATAGATTTTGGAGAATTTTGAAAACCTTTTTGGAGCTTTTGTAAATACGAATATTTTTCAAAACTAAGGACATTTTTTAAAACATTTTGAAATCATTTTGGAATAGCCTATTTGCCAGTACGACTCGGTGTACATTATATTTCTAGACTCAATAAAATAAAAGATTACATTGCTCAAAGAAATACAGACTCGAACAGGCAAACAACGCTTCGGTCTTGAACTGAGTAGATAGCCGTTCTTGATCATGTCCAAGAGTCCGAGATGTCTTGATTAGCTCTATATATCGAGACAGAGTTTGATCAATTATTAAAATCAGTTTGACCATATAACCAATGGGCTAACAGTTTAGTGCTCGACTGTCGACTCATTCTGGGAAGACGAATCATCATCGGCTTGACAGAGGGATTGAGCTCCTCTATTTTTTGCTGGCCAGCTCTCGGCAGCCTGATTTTCAGTAGCTCTGTAGTGGGTTTCTGCGCTTGACCCAACCTTGGCAGTTGGATTATCATCTGCTCCTTTTGTACGGTGAGCACCGGGAGACTCGTTGTTTCTCTACGCAGAGTGGCTGTAAGAGGTGTCGTCTTTCCTAGTTTACGCGGTTGGAGATAGATTCTCAAGGGTTCCTCCGGCCCCGCAATGGCCTCTGTCTGCTCTTGAGCATCCTCCTTGATCAGGTGCCTCTTCGAATTCTCGTACAAGCATGAATCTGAATAGTACGATTTGACCCCTTTGAAGGGATCGATGTTAACGAATTCTGTTCTGACGAAGCCGTACTTGTCGACTTAATTGAAGCACTAGTACAAGGTGGAGGGCACGATCATGTAATCATGTATCCACGGACACCCTAGGAGAACATTGTAGGAGGTGTCTGCGTCGATGACATAGCAGGTTACTTCCGACTGAAGGTCGCCGATTTGGCACTTCAGGCGAATCTTTTCGATGGGATAGCTTCTCCCGAAATTGAAACCGCTGATGGCGGTGCTTGTAGAAGTCAGCCGATGCATAGGGATGCGCAGATCGTGAAGCAAGCTCTTCAGAATAATGCTTATCGAAGAGCTAGGATCAATGTGCATCCGATCCACCTTGACGTCGCCAACGTATCCAGTATAATACAGAGGGCAATCGTGCAAGTTGGTCTTGATAAGCATGTCTGACGGAGTGAAGACAATGTTGGGTATTGCACCGGTACAAGCATTGTCCTGGGCATCTGCTGGCGAGCCCTCCCCTGGGAGCTTGACTTACGCCAGATAAGCATCAGCATTTTGAAGTGCGTCACTCAAGGCGACGCAAACATCCTTGGAGAGCCTCAAGAGCTCGTATAATGACAACTTGGCCGGTGTGTTGGCCAATTGTGCCAAGATGTCAAAGTTGTAGGGCCTCTCCAGTCCATGAGGTGCCTCTTTTTGGAGTGGCTTGTCAAAGTGAGTCTCCTTCGGCCTAGGCTTGTCGGTCGTCGGAGGCTGAGAAGGTCCTGGAGCATCAGAAGCCGCCGGCTGATGATCTTCAGCTGAGTTACCCGGTGTAGATTGGGATTGTGCACCAGACCGGGTGACGACGGCCGTAGCTTCTTTAACATCTGTCGAGGTTGTGCGGCAGGACTTGACTTTTCCACCCCTCTTCTTGCCAGTAAAGGGTGATGCCGGCTGGGTTACTTCTGATACTAAGTCCTGGTGGACCCACATGACCTCCCCTCATGATGTGGTGAGGGGTACTAGCCCAGCAGCCTGGTCTCGGGGAGGTGGAAGATTAGCGACCTCCATCTTTGCCCGGGGAACAGGTACTACTCCATCTTGAGTCTTCGTCGGAGGAAAGCTGCCGAATTGGACAGACACTATGTTGGCCGCCACAGTTACCTCCTCGAAGTCAATGGCCAGAGCCTTAGAGTCGATCAGGTTCTGGATGTACCGCTTCAATTGGAAGCAGTCTTGAGTAGCATGACGGACGTAGCGGTGGTAGTGGCAGTACTTTAGGATTTCCATCTCTGCGGGCCGAGGCTCACGTCTCGGTGGAGGAAGCTAAATCTTGTCTTCTTGTATGAGCATGTCAAGGATGGGCATGACATGGCTGTCTTCGAAGGAGTAAGTCATCTGCTGCCACTGCTTCTCTGCTGACTTCGGTTCGGGCTTCGGGGCTGTGTCGACCAGTACCATAGCCTATTTGCCCTTGTTGTCTTGGTTTTTAGAGGAATTACCACCATTGTTGTTGTTGGCATTAGGGCGTTTTCTCTTGCCCTCTCCTTCCGAGATGTGCAACCCCAGTTGGCGAGCTTTCTTCAACTTGTCTTCTGTGCTAGTGGTACTGATGATGAAAGTCTTCCAGTCCTTGAACTGACTTTCGCCCATCCAGAGCCTGATTGTAGGAAGCAGCCTCTTTTGGCAGATTTCAATTAAGGAAGAATCTGGATTGCCAGAGGGCAATTTCATCGCGATTTGGCAAAACCGCTCAATGTAGTTCCTTGTCAGCTCCTTCTCACCTTGAACAACGTCCATGAGGGTGGACATTGTCACATCTTGTCCTACCTCGTAGAATCTTTCAAGGAACATATTTTTGAAGCCGACGAAGGAATGGATGCAGTTGTCCGACAGATTGTGGTACCAATCAAATGCTACCCCCTCCAATACCCCGATGAACAATCGCGTGAGGATAGCGTCGTCATGAGGCAGATGGTCGGTCGTGACTTCAAAGTAGGTGATGTACCGGCTCGCATATGTCTTCCCATCATATGGATTTATGTTAAATGGCTTATATCTTGGTGGGAAGGAGACATCTCTCCATGCAGCATGATACGGTTGTCATATCCTGAGGTCTTGAAAGGTTTCTCGGGCGTGAAACATGGCCCGGAGCTCCTGGACCTCTCGTCTCGCCTCCCTGGCCTCGTCTGTAGTGGTGGGAGAAGTCATTATAGGAGGATTATTGCCCGGGTTTGGTGCAGTTGAGTTTGAGTCCGTATTGACTGTGGGACCCAAGCTTGTTTGGCCAGGCGTCCTTCCTTGCAGAGCCGGTAGGGCTGCTTTGATCTCGTCCACGGACTTGACCAAGGTATAAAGTATGGCCTCCAGAGTGTCGATGCGTTGGCGATCATTGGGACCGTCTTGGTCGTTGTTCATCATGAACACCGTCCTCACATGAGAAGAGATGGAAGGAACGGTGGAGGACGTGCCCTCTGAATCATACCCTTGTACCGAGAAATCATCGGGGTATGTAGGGATGTTCTTCTCTGGTTCGGACTCAGAGGAAGTGCTACCCCCTGCATAGGAGGCTGCCTCATCTTGGGACCCGTGGACGTCCGGATTCACTGTATCTGTTTCCCCTGGTGCATCTTCTTGGAACACCAGATTGTTGTGGACCTTCGGAGGGGTGCTACCCCCAGCTTCGGCCACCCCTAGAGATGTAGATGACAAATCTCTGAGTGTTGAAGATTTCGTCTTAGAGCGGGTGCCTTGAAAAACTCCTCCTATGGTGATTGTGGACAACCGCTTGGATGAGAGCTTCTTGGCCGTGCCGGTTGAAATCTTTGGGCTGGCCACATTCATCTTCTTCCCTACTTTGCTAGTAGGGACCTTTTGAGCAGAGTTCCAGGAGGCGACATGAAGCTCCTCGTCTTCCGAGCTTTGTTGCAGGACCGGTCCTGGCTGCTGCAGTCTTTGGAAGACGGACTGCCGGTCATCTTGTACTGCCGTCTTACTGCAGCAGCAGTTGACAATGACTTGAGTGCAGTGATGTCCATGAAAGGACTCTCTGCACACCAAGCTTTCTTCTCTTCCCTTATGCTTGTGAAGAATTACATCACGCAAGTCACTCATTTTGTGGGCCCGGGAGTCCCGAACATACGAGTGTGTTGGCACCATGTTTGCTCCCTGATCGGGAGACTTTTGGGAATCACTCTGTCCGTTTGCCGCCAGGGGCTGGATACGGTCGGTTCTGTACAATTTTCTATCAGAGGCCCGCTTAACAGTTAGCGGAGCTCTCTGATGGTCAGATGTTAGGATAGCTGACTGAGCTCGACGAGCCCGTGCTGCCCTAGAATTCTTCCCTCTAGCACCTAAGGGTGCATAGTAGGAAGAGTCCAAATTGTGACGCACAGAGTCTGGCACATTCTCATTGGAGCATCCGAGATCAGGACCGCATGAAAGGCGGTCAAAGACAGAACCCGAGCCGCATGGAGCAGATGGTCTGCGGCTGGGATTGGTGGCCATATCAGCATTCATGCGGCTGGCGTTTGCATCAGCATTCATGCGGCTAGCATTTGTGGCCGCATAAGAATTCATGCGGTTGGCTTTTGTGGCCGTATAAAAATTCATGCGGCTGGATTTTGTGGCCGCATCAACATTCATGTGGCTGGATTTGGCTGCTGCAGGAACATTCATGCGGGTGGATTTAGTGGCCGCATGAGCCTTCATGCGGCTGGAATTGTTGGCCGCATGAGCCTTCTTCATGCGGCTGGCACCCTTATGCGGCTTCTTCATGGACCGCGTAGAGTCTCTATTTGCTTCCTCAAGTCCAGCATCGTAGTGCTTTCCTCTGCCGGACTTGAGAACAGCAGGGGTCTCTGTGGCCTGAAGTGGGGCCCGCATGGGAATCTTCTCCACCGTCTTGGGCTGCAGAGAACGCCTCTTCCAGAGCTTGGGGAGGAGCAAAAGTCTTGGGCCTCCACTCCTTACGGGCCTTCTTCGTGCGGGCTCGATTCTGGACCGGGCCAGTGCTCTCGTCAGAGAGCATTTCTTCAAACGCCTGCTGGTCGAAGCGGACGACCAGCATATGTTGCGTGGAGACAAGCTTGGCTGCGTCTGATTGCGTCACCAACTTCTCAGCAGTGGAAAAGTTTGTCACCAGCAGAGTCGCCATCGTGTTTGCCATTGATTATAAAAGAACATAACAGTTTTATGGGAGGACTGGACTTTTACTTCACAATACAAACTCGCTCGTACAAAGAGAGCCTAGGAATAAAACCTAAAAAAACAATCTAAGTACAATTGTTTAGTTTTTCTGGGGGGTGACGGTAGAGGCTCAGAAAAGTGATATCAACTCTGTCTTACTCCTTGGACGATCGGACGTAGCTTCTGCTCTGGCGAAGAAATGCTTTTTGTGTATGCGGGAGTTGCTAGTCTCTCTGCTTGAGCTCTGTGCGTATAACTCTATGTCTGTCCCGCAAAGGAATAATCCCCTGCTATTTATAGGACTTTGTGATAAGTAGGGTGTGCAGTAATTACTCCTTGAAAAGCGGGCGGTTGGGGATTGGTTAAGATTAGCCTTGATCTTGTTTGTTGGAAATCAATCTAGGCTGTTTATGTTGATTGCAACAAATTTACATTGTTTGTTGGAAATCGATCTGGGCAGTTATGATGATTGCAATAAATCTGTATTGTTATGATTTGTTGGTTGCTAAATCCGAGTGGATAAGTCTTAGTCAATCTTCTGCCACGTGTCCCAACTGTCATTTATGTTGCGAGCCGCATGACTGAGCCGCATGAGCTCCTGGTGAACTGGTCCGCATGAAGTCCCATAGAACAGAACCGTATAAGCCCTTTGTAAACTGGACCACATGAAGTCCCACTGAACAGAACCGCATGAGCTCCTGATGAACTGAGCCACATGAAGTCCCATTGAACAGAACCGCATAAGCCTCTTTGTAAACTGGGCCGCATGAAGTCCCATTGAACAGAACCGGATAAGCCCCTTGTAAACTGGGCCGCATGAAGTCCCATTGAACAGAACCGCATAAGCCACTTTGTAAACTGGGCCGCATGAAGTCCTATTGAACAGAATCGCATAAGCCCCTTGTAAACTGGGCCGCATGAAGTCCCATTGGGACAGAGCCGCATGAGGACCCATCAGAACAGAGCCGTATGAACTCCGTTAAAACTGAGCCGCATAAAGCTCCATCAAATCAGAGCCGCATGAGCTCCTTTAAATGATCTGCATAAAGAGCTTTAGAATTGGTGGATCGTGCCAACTGTAAAGATTTCTTTCATCTCTCTAGGAGTACGTCATTATGTCAGAGTCATCATTTTACCTTTATGTCAGAGCTGTCAATCCTTTGTGTCAGAGCTGCCGTACTGTGTCAGAGCATTTAATGAGTCAGCTGCACAGAGAAATGATGGCCAGCTATAGAGTCATATTTTTGAACCGCATAGGGCCACGTGGCTTTTTCCGAGTCGCATGGAGCTATCGCGGACTTTCGAGCCGCATGAAGCTCTAAGGGGCTTTTTTGAGCCGCATGAAGCTCTAAGGGACTTCTTGAGCCGCATGGAGCTCTAAGTGATTTTTGAGCTGCATGAAGAGTCCTCCAATATTGAGCCGCATGGAATCTCCTGTTCTTTTCCATGCTTCTACAGGAATGACTTGGGGGGATTCATCTTGAGTTTATGCTGACGTATTAGATCGAAGATAGTTCTTAAGTCTTGGATGTGATCTTCCTTTAGACGACTTTTGACGGCAATATCATTGACATAGCATTCGACTGTCTTTCGTAAATGTTCATGAAAGATGGTGCTAATGGCCCACTGATAGATTGCACCTGCGTTCTTAAGACCAAATAGCATAATGGTGTAGCAATAGACTCCTAGAGGAGTGCAAAAGATGTGTATTTTTAATCTTCGGGGTTCATCTTGATTTGATTATATCTGAAGAATCCGTCCATAAAAGACATTCGCTCAAACCCACAAGTGTTGTCGATCATGAAATCAGTGATAAAAAAAGGGAACTCATCCTTGGGATAAGCCTTATTGAGGTCTCTAAAATCGATATAGACTCAGACCTTCCATATTTTCTTCTAACTGGGACGACATTAGCCACCCAGTCAGGATGTTTTTCTTCTCTGACAAAACCACATGCGATGAGATTCTTGACTTCAGCTTCTATAGCATCCATCATGTCAGGTCAAAATCGACGCTGTTGTTGCTTGATTGGCCTTACATTCGGCAAAATATGGTGCTTGTGTGTAGCAATATGAGGATCTAATCCCGGCATGTCTTCATAGCTCCAAGCGAATACGTCAATATATTCCCTAATAAGCTGAATCAGTTATTGTTTATCTGCTTCAGGAATACTACCAAAATACAGCCATTTGGCGACAAACCATTAGCGACGGATAACATCCGTTGCTACTAGCGACGGACTACCGACTAAGTATATACTGATTGCCGTCGAAAAGCTGACAATTTTTTTTATTTTAAGGGCTAGCAAAGGTCGTCATTCCGATGTTAAGTCGTCGGAGATATAGCGACGGATCATGAAGCCATCACTATGTCGTCACTTAGTTGTCAAAAGTTGGCAGGAAATGTTAAAAAAATTGGCAAAAAATTTATCGACCATATAGCGACGGATATTCCGTCAGCCAGCTAAGGTGGTATAGCGTCGGACTAGCGTCGGCCTTCTATCCGTCGCTAGTCCGTCCCTATATGTCCAGCCGTAACTTAAATTTAACCGACGGGGCGGGAAAGTTTTCATTCCCCCCTAAATTTTCTCATGTCTCTCTCTCTCTTTCTCTCTCTCCGGCACGTGCAGGGCTCTCTCTCTCTCTCTTTCTCTCTCCTTCTCCAGGTAATCCTCTCTCTTTCTTTCAGTGGTCGGGACGGCGGGGGCCGGTGGTGGTGGGGGTGGGGGTCAGTGGGGGTAGGGGTGGGGGTCATGGTGGTGGGGGTGGGGGTCGCTGGGGGGTAGGGAAGCGGAGGGGGGTTTCGGGTGGGGGTGGTGGAGGTCAACGGTGGTGGGGGTGGGGGTCGCGGGGGGGGGAGCAAAGGGGGTTTCGGGGTAGGGGTGTTGGGGGTCGGTTGTGGGGGAGTACGGCAGCGGAGGGGGGCCGGGATGGGGGTGGTGGTGGTCGGCAGTGGTGGGGGTGGGGGTCGGAGGGGATGTATAAGGGCAGCGAAGAGGGGCCAGGGGGCGGAGGGGGACCGGGGTGGGGGGACGGTGGTGGGGGGATGGCGGTCAGCGGTGGTGGGGGTGGTGGTTGGGGGCCAGGGTCGGGAGTTGGGGTCGGCGGATGGGGTACGGGGGTAGGACTTGGGGTCGGCGGATGGAGGCCAGGGTGGGAGTTGGGGTCGGCGGTGGTGGGGGTGGGGATCGGTGGTGATAGGAGTAGGGAGTTGGGGTCGACGGTAGTATCACACACACACACACACACACACACACCGAAACAATTTTTTTTAAAAACCGAACCTTATTGAATTGACAAGACCTCCCAAAAACAAATTTAACTGCAAAGCAATAACACACGCACACACACACACACACACATACACAAATTGATAATATTAGAAAGAATAAAGTTTATTTTACTGCAAAGCACGTGCATCTACTAGTGTTTGTATATGGAGGTGAATATGTATGAAGCGTATTGAATTGACAAGAACTCCCAAAAAAACTAATTCAAAATAAAATATGTTTTCAAAAACAAGAAGGCCTACTTTTATTCTCCTAAGTTTCTAGCCCACGAACACCCCCACTCCACTCCACCCCACACCACCCCACACCATCAAGCTGAGCTAGCTTTTAATTGTTAATTAGCTTTTTTACCTGTACCGAGTTCACCAGAGATGAGTCCTAAACATGAAAATAGAGTTCCAATTTTCAAACTCGATGGATTGATTGGATGATACGTTCAAAATTGTACGAACGTCTATATTCGTCCAAACTAGACGTAAGGAGAACTAAACATGCACTAACAGTCTACTTGAATTAAGGGTTAACAAAGTTAAGTAAGAAAAATTTAAATGAGAAAAAGTGCTTAGAGAATAAGTTTCAACATCGTTCATAGAGAGCTGCTTGGGTGTGAACGAGTGGTGGTACTGGTAAGTAGCATAGTTAGGAGAGACGCAGTACCAGAACTCAAGCTGAGGCTGAGGAAGGACTGGAGTGCATGCATAGTATATGTTGGTCTGTGCTAGGCTTTGGTTGGCTGAGAGTGAGGAGCGAGAGAAGGGAAGTAGGGAGGAGCAGATGGGTCCAAAAAATATTATTGTTGTTTTCGAGAGTGATTGGCCAGTTACAGGAGATTTAACTGGTCAATCACTCTCGTAAACATCAATATTTAGGAGATTATTTACTCTCTCGTGACTCTCTTACAATGGTATTCTACATTTACGAGTGATTGGCCAGTTACGAGAGTGATTGGAAGTAGGTTTGTATGATAGGTACAAATTTTGTATTTATGGTCTGGATTAAGATTCTTCTTGTGTTCCCAAATCTGAACTGTTTCTAAAGTGTGTTTTTATGGATAATTCAATACTCGAGACTGTGCAAAATTAAATCGTCAAACGAAGCTGAGCTGAATTTTGTATATACGTACTCTCATTGATATTTAATGGTCTTACCAGATAGCACCCAAGACCCGAGGATCTCGCTTGAGAGAGGCACAGATGGCTGCTGAGGAGGCAGTGGTACCTCCTACTGCTGAGGAGATAGTGGGACCTCCTACTGCTGAGAAGATCAAGGAAGAATTTCCTCTTACTATTAAGGAGGAAGTGATTCCTAAAGCCGAGATAGCTGTAAAGGAGGAGGTGGCACCAGAGGGCAGTTGCACCGGGAGTTCCAGTTATCCATCTCCTCTGGATATTGATCTTGTTGGCGTGGATCCTATTTATGCACGCTGGCTGATGGAGTTCTATCTTCCCCAACATAGACGACAATATATATATATATATATATATATATATATATATATATATATATATATATATATATATATATACACTGGATTTGTTTCCAGTAGACTTATTAATTTTGACAACCGACTTGTATGGTTTTACAACTCTTCATGTTTATTATTTTCTAAACATGGTTTTATCTAGACTTTAATGTTTTTAGATGCTATTATCTAGACTTGGTAGATATAAATATATGATATGATATGATTTTTATATTGGTGTGTGTGTTGTATATTGGTTTGTGTGATGTATTTGTGATGGATATTTATTTTATGGTGTATGATGTATATTGGTTCGTGTGATGTGTGATGCATATTGTGATGTTCCGATGTTTCGGATGTTGTGGAAACATGGAATGCTCTGTTTCATGGAAAAAATTCAAAAAATTTCTAGTTAGCGACTAAAAAGCGACGGCTCGTGACAACCAAGCGACGGATTATCCGTCGCTAACCTGGAGAATTTCAATTTAGTGACGGACGACGACTACGAAACGATGGATAATCCGTCGATTAGGTTCTAAAAATATAAAAGATTTCCAGAGCCTTAGCGACGGATAAGTCGTCGCCAATACGTCGCTGGTTTGTGACTACGCGCGACGGAATAACGATGGAGGTTGCGTATCAGAAACTCTCTGATACGCGTTCACCGACAAGTTGCCGACGGATGACCGACGGATTGACCCCGTCGGTAAGATGATGTATTACTAACTTTCTGATACTTGATTTGACGGAAACCCGTCGGCCAGTCGTCGCTAATTTTATGAATATTGCTGCCAGAAATTTGTCGTTCGGTCGTCGCTTGGCGACAACTTGGCGACATATTGTTTTTAGCGACGAGAAATATCCCGACGGATGTATTTGACCCAAATTCGTCGGCAAACCGTCGGTTAACTGATTTATCGACGGTTTGGCGACGGATAAGGCCGTCACAAAAATGTTGAATTTTGGTAGTGGAAGGCTTTTGCTGATGAAGATTGGTCTTAGAGAAGCTTCGTCTCTGACATCGACTTGAACTAATTGATCTTCAGTAGATGGCTCACGTTGCTCGAAGCGAAGTTCCCATTGAGTGTCCATCCTTTGTGCCCAAGGATCAAATTCAAGGGTTTTATCAAAATCGTCTTCGTCTTCGGAGAACTCGACAGTCATCATATTAGATGATAGAGTCACTCGATGGATGTACCCTATACTGGTGTCTGAATCCCATGAGACAGAGGCAGAAGAGTTAGATCGCTTCTCTTTGTCAGACTCAGAAGCATCTGGGGTTGTGATCGACGAAGTGTAGCCCAACCCATGTTTTGTTTTGCTTTGGTATTGTAGTGACTTTCCTTTTGGAGTAGGGATACAAATAGGAGTTCCCCTTCCTCTACCACTATTGAGGCCAGTTTTGAAATTGTAGCCCACCTTTTGGATGATATTCTTCGATTGTTGACTATAACGACATAATTAAAGTCGTCTGTTTGCCATTGATTATCGAAAGAACAGAACAGTTTTATGGGAGGACTGGACTTTGATTCACAATACAAACTCGCTCATACAAAGAGAGTCTAGGAATAAAATCTAGGAAAAGCAATCTAAGTACAATTGTTTAGTTTTTCTGGAGGGTGACGGTAGAGGCTCGGGAAAGTGATATCAACTCTGCCTTACTCCTTGGACGATCGGACGTAGCTTCTGCTCTAGCAAAGAAATGCTCTTTGTGTGTGCGGGGGTTGCTAGTCTCTCTGCTCGGGCTATGTGCGTATAACTCTTTGTCTTTTGTAAAGGAATAATCCCCTGCTATTTATAGGGCTTTATGATAAGTAGGGTGTGCAGTAATTGCTTCGTAAAAAGCGGGCGGTTGGGGATTGGTTAAGATTAGCCTTGATCTTGTTTGTTGAAAATCAATCTGGGCTATTTATGTTGATTGCAACAAATTTGTATTGTTTGTTGGAAATCAATCTGGGCAGTTATGATGATTGCAATAAATCTATATTGTTATAATTTGTTGGTTGCTAAATCTGAGTGAATAAGTCTTAGTTAATCTTCTGCCACGTGTCCCAACTGTCATTTATGCTACGAGCCGCATGAACGGGGCGTCCTGGCAGAATCGCATGAGTGTGGTCTGCTAATTGAGCCGCATGAGGGTGGCCTCACAACCCAGCCGCATGAGGATGGCCTCACAACTGAGCCGCATGAGGGTGGCCTCTAACTGAACCGCATAAGGATGGCCTCCAATTGAGCCGCATAAGGGTGGCCTCTAACTGAACCGCATAAGGATGGCCTCCAACTAAGCCGCATGAGGGTGGCCCCCAACTGAACCGCATAAGGATGGCCTCCAACTGAGCCGCATGATGGTGGCCCCCAACTGAACCGCATGAGGGTGGCCCCCACAACCGAGCCTCAAAAGAGTGGCCCCCATATGAGCCGCATAAGGGTGGCCCCCATAACTGAGCCGCATGGAAGTCTTTGAAGCGATCCGCATAAGGAGCTTTGGAATCGGTAGATTGTGCCAGCCATAAAGATTTTTCTCGTCTCTCTAGGGGCACGTCATTATGTCAGAGTCATCATTTTACCTTTATGTCAGAGCTATCGATTCTTTGTATCAGAGCTGCCGTATTGCGTCAGAGCATTTAATGAGCCAGCTGCACTGAGTAGTTATGGCTAGCTGTAGAGGACTATTTTTGAACCGCATATGGCCACATGGCTTTTTTCGAGCCGCATGGAGCTATTGGGGCCTTTCGAGCCGCATGAAGCCCTAAGGGTCTTTTGAGCCGCATGAGGCTCTGAGGGACTTTTGAGCCGCATGAAGCTCTAAAGGATGTTTGAGCCGCATGAAGCTCTAAGGGACTTTTGAGCCGCATGAGACTCCCTCTATTTTTGAGCCGCATGGACTTTCTCGTTCTTTTCCATGCTTCTACAAGACCCCTTTCAAAGTTTTCAATTTGTAAAATTGAAATACTTTGAATAAGAAGCATGGCTATGTCCGCATAAGATTTTTTTACCGTATAGACTCCTCTGGCCGCATAGGATGTTCTGGCCGCATGGACTGTTCTGGCCGTATGGACTTCTCTGGCCGCATGGAATTGCTCTGGCCGCATGGATTATTCTGGCCGCATGGACTGCTCTGGCCGTATGGATTTGCTCTGGCCGCATAGACTGCTTTGGCTGCATGGATTTGCTCTGGCCGCATGCTGTCCTTCATGCCACGTAGGCGTCTCATTAATTGCTCTTGATTTGTTTTGATTTAAAGTCGTCTTTTGGGTAGGATCCCAAGAGTCGGTATTAAATATTTTAGATTGCCTTGATGATTCTTAGCACTCTTTTTTGCATGAGAGAGGATAAAATCCCAAGAGTCAGTTTTATCTTCTAGGCAGCACGTGGTTCGAAGCGTCCATCGGTCTACGAGCCCCCTGTCCGCCTATAAATATGAGTAATTTTTAGAGATAGACTCTTTACTTTCTTCTCTTGTTCAAGCCTTTCTTGCCCTAGTTGCCGTCGTCTTCTCCTTCGATCACCGATGGCTCCCAAAGCTTCCTCTAGCGCCGCAGCGAAGGGTAAAAGAGCGGCTTCCTCGTCGACTGAGGCGCCCATAGTTCATCCCGACGTCCACCCCGCCATTGTTGGTAAGGATATTGGGAGAAATTGTATGAACTTAAAGCCCTAACCATCATGGCTATGCCGCATATTTTATGCGTGGGCCTTCTTCGTCTTCATTGAACTGTTCAAGTTTATTGTGATGAATCCGTATACTGTGATGCATGTGCCGCATGTACATCTCATGTCCAAGCTGCATGTGGGTATGCCCCATGCTCGAGCCGCATGAGAGTCGTCTTGTGGCCGCATAAGCACTTTGTAAACTGGGCCGCATAAGCTCCCTTTGAACAGCGCCGCATAAGCTCCCTTGAACAGTACCGCATAAGCTTCCTTTGAACAGGGCCACATAAGCTCCCTCAAACTGTGCCGTAGAAGACCACATCAAATCAGAGCCACATAATCACTTTTAAACTGGACCGCATAAGCTCCCTCGAAGTAGAGCCGCATAAGCTCACTTGAACTGGGCTGCATGAGACCCCGCTAAACAGAGCCGCATAAACTCATCTGAACTCGGCCGCATGAGACCCCGCTAAACAGAGTCGTATAAGCTCATCTGGACTCGGCCTCATGAGACCCCGCTAAACAGAGCCGCATAAACTCATCTGAACTCGGCCGCATGAGACCCCGCTAAACAGAGTCGTATAAACTCATCTGAACTCGGCCGCATGAGACCCCATTAAACAGAGCCGCATAAGCTCATCTGAACTCGGCCGCATGAGACCCCGCTAAACAGAGCCGCATAAACTCATCTGAACTCGGCCGCATAAGACCCCGCTAAACAGAGCCGCATAAACTCATCTGAACTCGGCCGTATGAGACCCCACTAAACAGAGCCGCATAAGCTCATCTGAACTCGACCGCATGAGACCCCGCTAAACAGAGCCGTATAAGCTCATCTGAACTCGGCCGCATGAGGCCCCGTTTAAACAGAGCCGCATAAGCCCCATTAAATTGAGCCGCATAAGGACCCGCCTGATCAGAGCCGCATAAGATCGGAAACACTAAGCAGTTCTCCCTGGCCATCTTCTAACTTGTTTTTTTTGTCCTTTTTTCCAGTGAATTTGGCAGTAAATCCTGCGGGAGAACCTTTGGTGGGTCGTATCCAATCTGTCGTGGGCTATAGGTTCGACCACATGGTCGAGTATGTGGTGAACCAGCTTTCAAGAGACGAACCTGTGGAGAGGCTGGAAGATATTAAAAAGCAGTCCTTCTTCTTTATCTCGGGGACGATAAACTCAGGGCTGCTGGGGGGCAAACACTTGAAGCCTGCGTTCCTCTTCGGGGATGCCTTAACTGTAAAGAACTCCCAAGTTCTGGACATATCTGAGAGTTGGAGTTTTACTTCTGACGGGATGGCAATCCATATTCCTCTGATGGAGCGTCACTTCCCACTATCGTAGTTCAACATGTTGCCCATGGACAGAAAGATGGAGGATTTCTTGACTCCGACCCGGAACGGGATATTTGTGGGCAAAATTCACTATAACAATAACCTGCGGTCAGTGTACGCGGGCAGGGTACCGGTCAGCCGCTACGTGATGGGGTTGGCCCCGGGCATTTCTTGAATGTGCAGGGCCCCAACTTCAAGTTCTCTCAAGCTGACACTTTCCTGAACCAGCTTGCCCGGAAGGGGTCCTATCCCATTGGCCGGTTGTCGCTACCGAGTTGGATACACCCCCTCCCTTCGTGGACCAACCTGTCCACGTGGATCGTGCAGAAATATGAGACTCCCCTGCGCGAGATTGGTCTCTACCATGCTATTCGGGGCACCAGCTATGGCTTGCCCATAAATAAGAAATTGTTCATGGCTCTGCTGGAAATGTACAACTGCCATACGGGGACCTTTTTTACACCCGTAGGGAAGATCGGGCTTGCTCTGCACGAGATGCATGACGTCTCCAAGCTGTCTTGGGGAGATGAAGTCTTTGAGGTGTATACCTCGACGAAAGAAGAGTTCGAGGATTTGGAGGAGAAGTTCTCGGGCTTTGTTGCCGTCTACCGGGAATTGTTGTGTCATCACAGAACGTGCCAGCAGTTGTCGAAGAAAAAAAATGACAGCTTGGAAGGGAACCTTCCGCATACAAAGGCCTGGCTCACTTATCTTTTTAAGCTTGGCGCCTCAGGATGGGTTTCTCCCTGAAGTCCTCGAACTCGGGAGGAGGTGCAGGACCAAGTGTCAACCGCCAAGAGGGTAAGAACCACCGGTGACAGGTTCGGGAGTAAATCTGATTCTTTTGTTTATTTTTATCAAGACACTCAGCCGGTGTCCGAGAAGGCTCTTCTGGACGAATTTCTGATGGTGTGGCTATGGAATTGCGTAGTTTCAGGAGGGGTTGGTTCTATTGAGAGGATCAGCCGCAACTTTATCCTCCCTGCTGTGAAGCTGGTCTTCGGGGTCAGACTAGCTCTTCTTTCGGCCATGGTGTGCAGCATACATCGTGGCCTTCGCACTTTCACGTCCAAGGTTATCGCTCGTAATACAATGAAGGACTTTAAACGCATTGAGCTACCCTATCATTATCTGATAGGGTGGCTGTTGATGCATTGCCGATCTTTGATGAGGCCTGGCCCCGAAGATGGCGTAACTGCGGATGATGCTTTCATCTTCTAATATCGCCGCATGCCTTGGGATTACGAGACTATACGTGCCTGTCGAATGGCACTGGCGAGGGTGGATAGATACACGTTTTTCATGTCTGTTCGTCAATTTACTGCTGAGAAAGTGAGGGCCGTACATCTTGATGGTATTGGGCCTCCCCACTTCTTATCCGGCAAGATGCTCCTTTGGCTGCATAACATTCGTCCTTCCTACCTGGTATACTGCAACCGCAATACTGTCTATTTGGAGCCTTACTTGTCCAGTAGGTTCTCCTGCCAGTTTGGGTATAGCCAGCTATTCTTGGACAGTCCCAGCTCTTGCCTGGGTTTTGAAGGTAGCGTCCTTGACGGTATCAGAGCCTGGCACTATTATAACACAGTTTACACCCGTACCAGCTTCTCAGTTCCTGATGCTAGGGAGTCAAGGGAGATCTTGTATTTGCGGCTCTATACCATGTCATGGCGAACAAGCCTCCTGTCGATTTTGACCCAGGTACCAGCTTCATTGTTGGTACTGGCTTGGAAGAGAAGCCCAAGGGGTCCAAGGCGAGGAAGAAGAAGGAGAACACAGTTGCTGTGTTGGACTCGGAGTCTGTCGACGCGGATGAAGAGGATGACGAGCATGTTCCTGATAACTCTTTTTCTTCCACGGAAGATGTGGTGGCAGATCAGTCGCCTGTCGTGCCTGGTCCTTCGTGCAAGCGAAGCAGGCGTGAGCCCGCCGTTAGCGATATAACTTACTCCATGAAACGGGCTACGTTTAAGCCTCGCGGGCTGCTTATTAAGGAGAGAGACGAGGATGACGCCATTTCGGAGGTGAATTGAATTACAACCATCTTCTTCTTTAGCTCTTGTTTTTCCTGAACTATGACCTAATCATTTTTATTTTCTCTGTAGACGTCAGGAGAAGGGGACTTTTCAGAGCCGGCTGCTGCCTCTGAAGTCGACCCGGCTCTAACCACTCTAGTTAGCGATATGAGTGCCGGGATTATTGCCGCCGGGATTTTCCCAGCGATGGCCGAGGTTCCTCCAGTTGTTGACGTCCCAATCCAGGGCGACGTGGTCTCTGCTGAACCCATCCCCGAGACTGCTGAATTTTGGGCGGGTGATGCTGATCCAGTTGTATCTCCTTCCGGGGCGGCTGGGGCAGATGAACCAGCTGCTTTTGGTTCGGATGTTGCTGGTGAAGAGACTACGGTGGCTAAGAGCGAACCTCATCCCCAGCAACTCTTTTCTGGTAAGCTAAGTCAAATTTTGACTAATGAGGAGGTTCATTTGCTCTATCATCACATCCTTCGGGTTAAGCTGATTGATGGTTGCTCCGGACATACAGGTCCTGCTCCATCACTGCCAACGACGGACATTATCGAGGGAGAGCTCGCCAGAGGGGATCTGGTAGAAGAGAATATGCCTCCTCCTCCTCCAGCTTACATTGAGGGGCCTCCTGATGGATCGAGTTCAGGAGAGCAAGCGGCGAAACGGCCGGGGCAGGGAGAAGTGGTCCCTGCACCTTCCTCTGTTCATGTGGCTCCGGAGATCGACCTTTCCGCCCTACCGAGTCTCCAGATCCTTGGGCTACGGAGGAGGAATTGGCCGCTATTCAAACGTCTTTTCGGTCGAAACTTGTTTTCCTTGTGCCAGGGCCATCAAGTTTTGGTGCCTATTCTTTGACACTTCCAGATACTCTTCCTTTGACGCCGTCTTCTTCAGAAATCCTGGATGAATCGTCAAAGGATGTGGTTGACAGTTTCTACCGCAACCTAAGACGAAGGGTTGAGGCTGCCGTGGAGAGGGGGACTTCTTTTGCCTTGGCCCGTCAATGCGCCCGTGGCCAAATTGAACTCCTTAGAACCCTCCCCGGTGGGGCAGTGATAGTTGAGCTCCTGGAGCCCAAATTGCTAGAGACGGATCATCTTGTGGCCCAGTTTCAAGTACTACGGCAAGTTGATCTGTCTTCAGCAATAGATCAGGTGCGGGCCTTCCTTATCACTGCCATAGAGAAGGTAAGGGCTGCACGAGAAGCTTCCAAGCCGATTATAATGAAGGACCTCCGCGATCTCTCTCTGCAGTATGATCAGCTGAGCCGCCGGGGAGAGGATTGCATTGCTCGGGAAGCGGCGGCCTCTTGCGGGATAATCGACACGAAGGAGCAGATCCTCGAGCTCCAGAAGAAATTGGCTTTCTTAGAATCTGAGCTCGAGGCCTCCCGCACAGATAAGGAGGTAATTGTTCATGTAACACCCAGTTTCTAAAATGAGGGTAATTTTAAAATTTTGTATTTTAATTTATTCAATTATGGTATTTAAATAATAATATGATTTTTAATCATTTTAAAACTATTAAATATTATGACTTGTAATTTTGGTGTTTTGCTAATGAAACTGTAGAGACTGTCTACCCTAGAGCCTAGCCATGTGATTGGGGTATTTCATTTATCATTTTTTTTGCTTGAGGGTATTTTGGTCATTTTGAATTATTAAATTAACATGTATTTATTGGAATTTAATATGGTCATTGTAATGGTGTGATTTAAATATGATTTAATTTATTGCCTTATAGTGTGTTTAGCCCTAACCTAGATTTGACCTAACTTAGATTAGTCATAGCTAGCTATGGTAAGTATTGGTTAGTGTTAGTTAGGAATTATTAGCCTTGGTTAAGTCGTGACTAGATAGAATAACTAGGTCACAAATTGGCTAGAATGAAACCTAGGTTTGAGGACCATTGATTTAGGTAGATTGATTAGTGGCCATTAATCACCCCAAAACCCTAGCCCTACATACATGGCCAGCCACTAGGGCTACTCCTATAAAATCCTTCCCAAGAATATTGTCTTCTTTTCCCCATCTCTTCATTTCTCAAGAACAAGGTTAGCCTCCATTGAAACTTCTTCATATTTTATTCAATATTAATCCTTTTTCATCCAAACTTCTTCTATGGTGTTCTAATTTGAGGTTCCTTTCTGTTCATGGAGGTTAACTACGGTTTGGAGACAATTTGGAGCTTTTGGCCATCAAGGAGAACACCCCCCATTTGGGACTTTTCTTGCAATTGCACATATAGGTAAATCCCTATTCCCTCCACCAAATTTCTTTTTCTTTGCATGGATAGGAAGCCCTAGGTGTCCCCTAGCTGTAGGTATTAGTTTTGTGTCGATTCGTGTCCGTTTGGTGTCCGTATCGGACACGTATCATGATATGTGTGCATGTGTTTGATAAAATGTCTGTGAGGATTTTATTTTTTATTTTTGATTTTTGTGGAACAAATTGCATGGAATTACAGATCTACATACGTATTTTATATTTCATGAAGACTGAGCACGGATTCGAGTCGTATCCGTGTCCAAATCGGACACGAACTCGCTGCACGACGCACGTACACAGTCCCCTGCTCACGCACCCCTCGTGCTCGCTGCACACGCCACGTGGACAGCTGCAATTTGGCGTGAGGAAGGGGAAAGTGACTTCCAGTGCACCCCTCGAGTTTGACACGAGATCGTATCGTATCGAGGGAGCACGGACACGCGCATTGGGATTGCACTACGCAGTATCAGTCGAGAAATTGCGTCTGATATGCCCTTATCACTTGGATATGACACGTCCCCGACCCGATTCAGGATGATGACACCCTAGACCTATCCCTGGCGAACACGTAGACACAAGTACGTGGCCAATAGCGCACCGTGTCGTGTCCATGACCTCATGTTCTGCCTGCACGACACTGCTTCACTGTGTTCAGTTTCAATTATTTTTCCAGTGTTAATTTCCAGTTTTAATTGTTTGATTCATGATTAAATTGCTATTTAAATTCCTAGACATGTTGTTAATCTCTGTTAAGTTGGATTTACATAGTAGATTAGGTTGTTTGTAATGAGAAATGGGATTTCGAATATTGCTTTGGACTGGACTGATACTCAGTTTAGTCTCCTGAATGCTGAAGACTTTAAATTCCTGTTTAACCCGATTTTAAATGATTAATTTCATGTGGATCCAAGTACATGTATATTAGACTATTGTTAAGTTGATTTATTAGTTGGTGTTGGCTTTTTAGATTTCAATTTGGATTTGGATTGATGAATGACATATGTAGGACTGTTTATAACTGTCTTTGGTTTCCTTTCTTTTTTTAAACTGATTTTGTAAGTTCATTCCATGTTTAAAATTCCTGAACATTTTACTATTTTTCCCTTGTGTTAAGTTCATGCTAATTTGGTTCATTGAGGTTACACTGTTGATGTAGGAGCATGGTTTTCGAAATGGGTTTGGGAAGTGGTACTGTCATTTCGATTTCACATACATAAACTGTCAAAATTGGTTTCCCTATTAAACTACCATTTTGAGTTCCTAAAACTGAGAATGGGATTTGGAACTTAGTTGAATGTTAGATTGAAATATGAGATTGGGATTTGATCTGGGATTTGGTTTCATGACTGATTTGAACCACACATAACTTATTTTCCTGTCATAAGTACACTCTGCTACCACATGACACCCTCTAAACACTGAAAACTGAGAACCATTGCCAATCATTGATTTCTAATTCCTGAGTTTTAAATAGGCAAACTGTCAAATTGTTTTGGTTTACAAAATTGCTTTTAACTGTCCACTGATATGGTTTCCTGAGTTTTAATTCACATTTTACTGAGTTAATGATGATTAAAAGTTGCATCTAGATTACCTGCATATGTGAGGGACTATGGGGTTTCTTAGTATTCACTGAATGTTCCTGCCACATTGGTTCAGCTTACACACATGTCTAAACATTTGTACACTGTCTTCATTCTTGATACCCTAACACCCTGTTTTGATTTCTGTACACTGTCTTAAACACTGGTTTCCTGAGACACAAACCTGGGAATTGATTCCTGGAACACTTGACACTCATGTACACACACAAAGCAATAATTGAGCCTTAGCTTGTTAAATCTGAATGTTTGTACAAATACACACGTGAACACTGAGACACTTAGGACATTGTTCTCCTGTCACTTTGGTTTCCTGGGAATTAGCATCTAAGGGTTCATGATGACACTGTCATTTGAGGTTGCACCTGGGGAATAAAACCACACACACCTACACATGTAAACCTGAAACTGAGTTCACCTTGACACAACTGAACACACATTCCTCACATAAATCTGAGATTCCCTTTTCCTTCTGAAAACTGAGAACTAAAAACACACACACTGATTTCCCCTCTACCTGAGACACATAAATCTGAGAACAAGTCTTCACACATGTGTTGCACACACCCACATTCCTATATAAACCTGATACATGCATTCAATGTTTTGAAATTCTGAGAACAGGTAGATGCCACATTACGTTATGTTGTTCCTGAAAATTTCTATCACATACACACACATTCATCCTTACATACACCACACACACAATTCTCATTGACACATCACACCCTATATACATGTTCCTCTGAATCCCAAATGCATGCTTGTGCACACTTCACACACACACATATGCAATGTTTCCCCCATCCCTCTCTATGTCTATATATATGCATATATATAATATATAACCTAGTATGAAATGCAATGTAATATAGTGTACCTATATATATATATATATATATATATATATATATATATATATATGTATGCCATGTTATATATAGGCCTAAGTATTGTATGATAATATATGCATGTGTGTTACACTAGCTCATTAAAATGTTCCTATGAATGCCTAATGTATATATAGTTGATTGCCTAAATGTATATCTAGTGTATGCAATATATGAGTTATATATATAATATAAATTATGTGATTGATGACTTGTACAGTCTAGAAGTGGTGTGTGCTTGCTAGAATAGGCTTGGTTAGGCCTAGTGAGACTTATTAGACTTGATAGGGTTAAGTTTGACCTAGCCTTGACTAGTATAGCTGACTGGAGTTGACCAAGTGTTGACTTTAGCCTAGTTTGACCAAGACAGCATATAGACGCATCGTAGATTACATTTATCTTCCCCTGTATACATCTTAACTTGTGTTGCTCTAACTAGGAGTCAGGTACCTCATCTCAGACAGTACATTTATTTTAGACATTCAGATACCAGGCGAGTACATTCTCTGATCATTTTATATCCTGCTTAGAATTATTTTACTGCTTTAAATTACTTTACTTGATACTGTCACATTGGTCACACGGATTAGTACTATATGGATCCCTTCTTGAGATGTTATCCCCTCAGGGAGCATCGGATACTTCATGTTCTGTACGTTTCACTTACATGGCGTATCACTATGCTTCATTAGTTCATTGAATCACTTGTGACATGTATTCTCATGATCACAGAGTCTTCCTTGAATCCTTCCATTTATTGGGCTTCCTAGAATCCCTATTTATGGGACTATCATGTACCACCCTTCGGGGGTCGTTGCATGAATCATAACATAACCTGGCTGGATCCTTGTGTATTAATTGGGGGTACGGGGGAGTAGAAGTGGACATGTGAATAATATCCAAGTAGTATCTCATCAGAATCATTCCGTAGTGTCTCATCAGAATCATCATATGTCATTTACATGTCTATATTGTACTCTGACTCACTAGCCACTGTTAGTTCTCTATTATAGTAGATATTTCTATTACAGTTCTCTCTCTGTTTACATACTGTATTTCTTTCAGTACCTGTATCTTACTTTACTGCATAATTTTATTTTCTAACCTGCTATGATTTATTGAGATGTATTGTGCTCGCTCCTGTCCTGACTAGACCTGTTGAAAATATTCCAGAGGACGAGAATGAGCCTGTGTGGATACCTTCTATAGAGCAGCCTAGATGACACTTGTGAGCTGGACTCTCAGGAGGACCCAGCTCTAGCTGGTGACATCACCCCTATTGCCTAGACTAGCTCAGTTAGGCTTTATCTTACTCATGATTGTCTTGGGACTAGTTTAGTTAGACTTTATTCCTGTCTTTGAGATCTGGGTTGTATATATTCTTTCATATTCAGTAGATAGACTTGTATTTCTGGATATTTGCTGAGATGTTATCTTAGACTCTTCTGATCATCTGTATTTTCTTGAGTTCTATATCATATCGTGCTTCTTCTTCCTTAGTTGTGATTGAGTTTATTTCTTCTATGTCACCCCCATTCGGGGAGTATAAACTGTTAGCATTATATTGTTAGATGTTGTAACCTAGGACAACGTTCTACCGCCGACACTGTGGTGTAGGCTGGACGTACCCACTTTTCGTGCCCTTACTCTAGGGTGCGGGTCGTGACACATTTTTAGTGGTGGCCCATGTAGGTCTCGTTTATGTAGTGGTATTCGAACTAGAGTATCACTACAGCCTACAGTAGGATTAGGATATTTTGAACGTACTCAATCACATTAGGAAAAACTCTTAATCAGATTCATTTTATCTAAATTTGCTGTTTATTGTCTTCCCTTGAATATAAACTGTCCTCCTTTGACTTTTCGCTTCATTCTCAGTAATTGCTTCTTGTTTTGATCTGTCTTCATAATGGTTATGGAGACATGATCTCATCTCTCCGGCTCGGAGGATACTATCGAGAGGCTGGCCATCTCTCGTCCTTTTCATCAGGACCTCAAGACTGCAGCTCCTGTTGTGCCGACTCAGGTTGGTGTTTCTGTTATATTGGAGGTGCACCTCTGTCTGTACAGAGGCTTTTTTGCCATTTTCGATTTCTTTCAGCAGCAACGGTTCATGCAACATCAGCAGCAGACCAGGGAAAACCAGCAGGGCGAGCTATCGTCAGGACAGTCTAGGATGCACAGACCATGGAGATCTTGCTGTAAGTTCCGTTCTTCTCGATTCCATTTTCGCAATTATCTTTTATAACTACCTTGAAATCCGATTCCATCTGTCCTTGCTGATTGATTAATTTTGTCATGTTGTTTTTTTGTTATGTTGTTTTTCTTCTGAGAAAATCATATGGGCTAGGTCACCTCAGTTATGGGATCTAGAATCTTCGATAGTCGTGTTAGTTGGCATACCGAGGACATGTAGTCAGATTTTGGATGTATTTTTCGGGTATAGGAATTTAAGGTTTTCGCCGTCGCATGCGGCTATACGAAAATTTTAAATACCATGAACCTAGAAGTACGTACCTTAGTCAAGGACTCTGTGATTATCGTAGCCTTGCTCACTAGCATGATGAAGACTCTGGACAACATGATTTTGGACAGACGCATATGATTAACAGATTGTATCTTGAGAAGGTTTTAAACATCATACCTTTCTGTTGTTATAAATAACTTAGGAGTAGGGATATTTTAGTTTTGTAAAGCTTATTCATAGGTAGTTCCTTCATAGTATAATGATATGGTGACTTGTAGAGTGTCTGTACCCTAGAGGTGATAGTTAGCATTGGTGTTAGAATAGTAATCTATTGCAGATAATTCTCCTATTATCTATAATACCAACCAGTTTACACATATAGGATGTTAGTATGCCATACAACCTTGATGATTTATTATTGTTTTCTTTTACCCTTCCAGAGAGGCACCCAGTGACCAGAGCCTGCCCTTGAGTATAGTTGTAAGATTCACCTAAGACTGAGAGTTCTATATATATAGATAGATTGCAAATGATATACTTAGGATATATGTAATGGGTTGTTGTTCCTGAGCTTATGGATATGTGGTATTTGGGATTTGTGTGCTTAGATTTTGGGTATTTAGTTATGGGTGACTTGATAGGATTGGAAAGCTGATAGTTAGCCTATTATAGAGTTTCTCTTTTTTGCTAAATTCTGGCTGCCAACACTTAGGTAGCTAGCATGGGTAAAATCCTAAGAAGTTGACCAGCTGATAACCAAGTACTAGGATGTTGAGAAAATTGACTAGTGATTGACCCTTGACAATGTTTGACCTAGAAGGGGGTACGATCATCTTAATTTCGAGGACAAAATTTTTATAAGGTGGGTAGGATTGTAACACCCAGTTTCCAAAATGAGGGTAATTTTGAAATTTTGTGTTTTAATTTATTCAATTATGGTATTTAAATAATAATATGATTTTTATTGCTTTTTAATCATTTTAAAACTATTAAATATTATGACTTGTGATTTTGGTGTTTTGCTTGTGAAACCGTAGAGACTGTCTACCCTAGAGCCTAGCCATGTGATTGGGGTATTTCATTTATCATTTTTTTGCTTGAGGGTATTTTGGTCATTTTGAATTATTAAATTAACATGTATTTATTGGAATTTAATATGGTCATTGTAATGGTGTGATTTAAATATAATTTAATTCATTGCCTTGTAGTGTGTTTAGCCCTAACATAGATTTGACCTAACCTAGATTAGTCATAGCTAGCTATGGTAAGTGTTGGTTAGTCTTAGTTAGGAATTATTAGCCTTGGTTAAGTCGTGACTAGATTGAATAACTAGGTCACAAATTGGCTAGAATGAAACCTAGGTTTGAGGACCATTGATTTAGCTAGACTGATTAGTGGCCATTGATCACCCCACAACCCTAGCCCTACATACATGGCCGGCCACTAGGGCTACTCCTATAAAATCCCTCCTAAAAATATTGTCTCCTTTTGCCCATCTATTCATTTCTCAAGAACAAGGTTAGCCTCCATTGAAACTTCTTCATATTTTATTCAATATTAATCATTTTTCATCCAAACTTCTTCCATGGTGTTCTAATTTGAGGTTCCTTACTGTTCATGGAGGTTAACTACGGTTTGGAGACAATTTGGAGCTTTTGGCCATCAAAGAGAACACCCCCCAATTGAGACTTTTCTTGCAATTGCACACATAGGTAAATCCCTATTCCCTCCACCAAATTTCGTTTTCTTTGTATGGATAGGAAGCCCTAGGTGTTCCCTAGCTGTAGGTATTGGTTTTGTGTCGATTCGTGTCTGTTTGGTGTCCGTATCGGACACGTATCATGATATGTGTGCATGTGTTTGATGAAATGTCTGTGAGGATTTTATTTCTAATTTTTGTGGAACAAATTGCATGGAATTATATATCTACATTTTATTTTATATTTCATGAAGACTGAGCATAGATTCGAGTCGTGTCCGTGTCTAAATAGGACACGAACTCGCTGTACGACGCACGTACACAGTCCCCTGCTCACGCACCCCTCGTGCTCGCTGCACACGCCACGTGGACAGCTACAATTTGGCGTGAAGAAGGGGGCAGTGACTGCCAGTACACCCCTCGAGTTTGACACGAGATCGTGTCGTATCGAGGGAGCACGGACACGCGTATTGGGATTGCACTGCGCAGTATCAGTCGGGAAATCGCGTCTGATACGCCCTTATCACTTGGACACGACACATCCCCGACCTGATTCAGGATGATGACACCCTAGACCTATCCCTGGCGAACACGTGGACACAAGCACGTGGCCAATGGCGTACCGTGTCGTATCTACGACCTCATGTTCTGCCTGCACGACACTGCTTCACTGTGTTCAGTTTCAATTATTTTTCCAGTATTAATTTCTAGTTTTAATTGTTTGATTCATGATTAAATTGCTATTTAAATTCCTAGACATGTTATTAATCTCTGTTAAGTTGGATTTACATAGTAGATTAGGTTGTTTGTAATAAGAAATAGGATTTCGAACATTGCTTTGGACTGGACTGATACCCAGTTCAGTCTCCTGAATGCTGAGGACTTTAAATTCCTGTTTAACCCGATTTTAAATGATTAATTTCATGTGGATCCATGTACATGTATATTAGAATATTGTTAAGTTAATTTATTGGTTAGTGTTGGGTTTTTAGATTTCAATTTGGATTTGGATTGATGAATGATATAGGTAGGACTGTTTATAACTGTCTTTGGTTTCCTTTCTTTTTTTAAACTGATTTTGTAAGTTTATTCCACGTTTAAAATTCCTGAACATTTTACTATTTTTCCCTTATGTTAAGTTCATGCTAATTTGGTTCATTGAGGTTACACTGTTGATGTAGGAGCATGGTTTTCGAAATGGGTTTGGGAAGTGGTATTGTCATTTCGATTTCACATATGTAAACTGTCAAAATTGGTTTTCCTATTAAACTACCATTTTGAGTTCCTAAAACTGAGAATGGGATTTGGAACTTAGTTGAATGTTAGATTGAAATATGAGATTGGGATTTGATCTGGGATTTGGTTTCATGACTGATTTGAACCACACATAACTTATTTTCCTGTCATAAGTACACTCTGCTACCACATGACACCCTCTAAACACTGAAAACTGAGAACCATTGCCAATCATTGATTTCTAATTCCTGAGTTTTAAATAGGCTAACTGTCAAATTGTTTTGGTTTACAAAATTGCTTTTAACTGTCCACTGATATGGTTTCCTGAGTTTTAATTCACATTTTACTGAGTTAATAATGATTAAAAGTTGCATCTAGATCACCTGCATATGTGAGGGACTATGGGGTTTCTTAGTATTCACTGAACGTTCCTGCCACATTGGTTCAGCTTACACACATGTCTAAACATCTGTACGCTGCCTTCATTCTTGACACACTAACACCCTGTTTTGATTTATGTACACTGTCTTAAACACTGGTTTCCTGAGACACAAACCTGGGAATTGATTCCTGGAACACTTGACACTCATGTACACACACAAAGCAATAATTGAGCCTTAGCTTGTTATATCTGAATGTTTGCACAAATGCACACATGAACACTGAGTCACTTAGGACATTGTTCTCCTGTAACTTTGGTTTCCTGGGAATTAGCATCTAAGGGTTCCTGATGACACTGTCATTTGGGGTTGCACCTGGGGAAGAAAACCACACACACCTACACATGTAAACCTGAAACTGAGTTCACCTTGACACAACTGAACATACATTCCTCACATAAATCTGAGATTCCCTTTTCCTTCTGAAAACTGAGAACTAAAAACACACACACTGATTTCCCCTCTACCTGAGACACATAAATCTGAGAACAAGTCTTCACACATGTGTTGTACACACCCACATTCCTATATAAACCTGATACATGCATTCAATGTTTTGAAATTCTGAGAACAGGTAGATGCCACATTACGTTATGTTGTTCCTGAAAATTTCTATCACATACACACACATTCATCCTTACACACACCACACACACAATTCTCATTGACACATCACACCCTATATACATGTTCCTCTGAATCCCAAATGCATGCTTGTGCACACTTTACACACACACACATATGCAATGTTTTCCCCATCCCTCTCTATGTCTATATATATGCATATATATAATATATAACCTAGTGTGAAATGCAATGTAATATATATATATATAAATATATATTTTACACTAGCTTATTGAAATGTTCCTATGAATGCCTAATGTATATATAGTTGATTGCCTAAATGTATATCTAGTGTATGCAATATATGAGTTATATATATAATATAAATTATGTGATTGATGACTTGTACAGTCTAGAAGTGGTGTGTGTGCTTGCTAGAATAGGCTTGGTTAGGCCTAGTAAGACTTTTTAGACTTGTTAGGGTTAAGTTTGACCTAGCCTTGACTAGTATAGCTGACTGGAGTTGACCAAGTGTTGTCTTTAGCCTAGTTTGACCAAGACAGCATATAGACGCATCGTAGATAAAATTTATCATCCCCTGTATACATCTTGACTTGTGTTGCTCTAACAAGGAGTCAGGTACCTCATCTCGGACAGTACATTTATTTCAGACATTCAGATACCAGGCGAGTACATTCTCTGATCATTTTATATCCTGCTTAGAATTATTTTTCTGCATTAAATTACTTTACTTGATACTGTCACGTTGGTCATACGGATTATTACTATATGGATCCCTTCTTGAGATGTTATCCCCTCATGGAGCATCGGATACTTCATGTTCTCTGCGTTTCACTTACATGGCATATCACTATGCTTCATTGGTTCATTGAATCACTTGTGACATGTACTCTCATGATCACAGAGTCTTTCTTGAATCCTCCCATTTATTGGGCTTCCTAGAATCCCCATTTATGGGACTATCATGTACCACCCTTCGGGGGCCGTTGCATGAATCATAACATAACCTGGCTGGATCCTTGTGTATTGATTGGGGGTACGGGGGAGTAGAAGTGGACATGTGAATAATATCCAAGTAGTATCTCATCAGAATCATTCCGTAGTGTCTCATCAGAATCATCCTATGCCATTTATATGTCTATATTGTACTCTGACTCACTAGCCACAGTTAGTTCTCTATTATAGTAGATATTTCTATTACAGTTCTCTCTCTGTTTACATACTGTATTTCTTTCAGTACCTGTATCTTACTTTACTGCATGATTTTATTTTCTAACCTGCTATGATTTGTTGAGATGTATTGTGCTCGCTCCTGTCCTAACTGGACCTGTTGAAAATATTACAGAGGACGAGGAGGAGGCCTGTGCGGATACCTTCTATGGGGCAGCCCTAGATGACACTTGTGAGCTAGACTCTCAGGAGGACCCAGCTCTAGCTGATGACATCACTCCTATTGCCCAGACTAGCTTAGTTAGGCTTTATCTTACTCATGATTGTCTTGGGACTAGTTTAGTTAGACTTTATTCCTGTCTTTGAGATCTAGGTTGTATATATTCTTTCATATTAAGTAGATAGACTTGTATTTCTGGATATTTGCTGAGATGTTATCTTAGACTCTTCTGATAATCTGTATTTCCTTGAGTTCTATTTCATATCGTGCTTCTTCTTCCTTAGTTGTGATTGAGTTTATTTCTGCTATGTCACCCCTATTCGGGGAGTATAAACTGTTAGCATTATATTGTTAGATGTTGTGACCTAGGACAGCGTTCTACCGCCGATAATGCGGCGTAGGCTGGACGTACCCACTTCTCGTGCCCTTACTCTAGGGTGCGGGTCGTGACAGTTTAGGAGGCCGACAAAGTCACCCGAACTTCTGCTGTCTTGGAGCATGCTCTGAAGAAGCTTGAGGATGGCTGACAGGCTCACGCGCATCTGGAGGATGCGGAGCGGTTGACTCAGGAGGCCGAGCGCCGAGCCAAGCAGCGATTTGAGCGGTCGACGGCCGTACTGAGGGACCGTCTCAGAGAATTATGTATCGCTGAACCATAGTCAGCTTTTTTTTCTTTCTCTCTCTTTATGTTTCTTCATCTTTTTGGCATGGACGTGGTCCCAAAGAATATAGTACTTTTGATTTGATTTGAATAAATGACTTTGCTTGCATCATCCTTTATCTATCGTGCTTATACTGCATTTATGTGTTTGCCCCACTGGGGGCTTTTCTGTGGACCTATTACCCTTGGCATACCTTGGTTTTAGGTACGGATAATAAGTTTGATAGGGATACCTAGAACAACTCCACGGTAAGGTGGATATGGAAGTTCTTGGTATCGGGCGAAAGAATGCCATGGAACAGCTGGGTTCCAGAGGCATGTGATAATGAAAAAAGAGGCACATGTACTAGGGGACCTAGTACAACATTTGTGGTCAACTGCGGATATTTGTGGTCAACTGTGGACATTTGTGGTCAACTGTGGACATTTGTGGCCCTATTATCCTTGGCGTACCCTGGTTTTGGGTACGGATAATAAGTCGAGAGAAAACCAACATACTTACTCAGAGGCAATGAGGACGTGGTAAATATGAGGATTTCTTCAATGGAGTCTTCCTACTCAGAGGTAATAAGGACGTGGTAGGAGTGGACACCATGAAGGGTACATAGAACAACTCAGAGGTAATATGGACGTGGAAGTTCTACGCGAGGGGTGGTTTGTTTTTTATGGAAATGAAACAACTCAGAGATGACATCGACGTGGTTGTTTCGGGAAATTTATGGATCTGTTACCCTGTTTATGTACTGAAAATGCTGGCACTAGATCATGAAGAAGATGCTCCTTTGGGAAGGAAGTTCAGAGGTATGATCATACATGATTTACTATCCAGAAGATGCGATATAGATTCATTTGGGATGACCAGAGTGTAAGTTTAGTGGTACCTAAGGGCACATAACTTAACAGTCCGGTAGATTTGGAGGATGTCGTTTAGACATAATACTTCTTCAGGAACTTGCCGTTGACGGGCAACATGAGCAAGTCTCCGTTTTGTTTTGCGAGGCGGTAAGCACCATTGGAGAATACAGCCTCGATGAAAAATGGGCCTTCCCACTTTGGCTGGAATTTGTCGACGGTTTTGTGAGTCATAACCATCGGCCTCCGAACTGCCAGAACGAGATCGCCCACTTGGAATGTTCTGAGTTTAACCTTCTTATTGAAGGCTCCCGAGATGCGTGCTTGATACAGCTCAATTCGTTGTTGAGCTAGAAGGCGCTACTCATCTAAGGCCTCCAACTCTTGTAGCCGGCGACGGTAATTATCATCCGTCGTCAATCGATAGGTGAGGGCGACGTGGAGCGAGGGGATATGGGTCTCCAGTGGAAGAACTGCCTCACTCCCATACACCAGAGAGAATGATGTGTTCCCGGTGGCCGTCCGGACTATAGTACGGTATGCCCATAAGCATTCGCCAAGCTTTTCATTCCAGTCATGTTTGTTGGAAGACACGAATTTATTGAGCAGCTTGATTATAGTTTTGTTGAACGCTTCTGCCAAACCATTCGTCGCCGGATTGTACGGTATTGAGGCAACATTCTGGATCCGATGTTTGTCGCAAAATCGATAGAAGGCGTGGCTTGCAAACTGCGGACCGTTGTCGTGGATGATCCTTCGAGGCAGTCCGAAGCGATAGATGACGTGATGCTTGAGGAAGCTGATCACGTTCGATGTCTTTACTTCTATAAGCGGGATAGCTTTCGCCCACTTGGAGAAGTAATCTGTAACTGCCAGTATGAAGCGGTGTCCTCGGGACGAAGGCGGAGTGATCGGACCGATGATGTCCATTCCCCAGGCTTCGAATGGCCAGGATACCACCGTTGGATGTCAAAACTCGAATGGTTAGTGGATGAAATCTGTGTGGACCTGACAGGCTTTGTACTTTCTTGCATAGTCTATCGCATCCGCTACCATCGTGGACCAGTAATAGCCCATCCGACGAAGGCTGTCTTGCAGCTTCGGGCCAGGTTGATGGACCCCACAAATGCCGTCATGAGCTTCGCGTATCGCTTCATTGGCCTCCGTATTTGACAAATATCGAAGCAGTAGTCCATCGTAAGATCGCCGATACAGCATCTTTGTCTCAGTATCGTAGAAGAATCTGAGCGAACGTCTTCTAATAGAGGTGGCTTCTTTCGGGTTCTCTGGGAAGTTGCCATAGACTGCGAAGTCGATAAATGGGAGCCTCCAATCCTGTGTCTCGTCGACCGTCAGGGCATAATAGCTCTCGATAAATTGGACATTGTTCTTGGGACAGACCAGCTCATGGCCTATTACGTCCACCAAATGATGTGTATATTTTAGGACCGCCAGGGAAGCGGCCAGTCCTGCTAAGGCGTCGGCTTCAATGTTCCGGAGTCTCGGAACATGTTCTATGAAGAACCCTTTCAGAGACGTAATGATGGCGATCGCTACCTGATGATAGGGGATCATGTCTTCATGACGAACTTCATATGAACCCCGGATCTGATTGAGATTAACTGTGAATCGCCATATACCTCTAGGTATTCTACCCCCAGTTCTTTTGCGAGTCGGAGGCCGATAACCAATGCGTTGTATTCGGCCACGTTGTTTGAGCAGGGTTCCATAAGGGAATATGCCCGGTTGATCACCAAGCCAGAGGGAGAAATCAGTACCACTCCGACCCCAACGACAATGTTGCCCTTGGGCCCGATTCTTGAAGCACCGTCGAAGAACATTCGCCAGACGGAATCATCGGAAGCTATGTTTGAATTAGCGACCTCGTCTAGAATCTCTTCATATATTCTGGTTGACTCCGTACTTGGATGGACTTCTAAAAAGTCTGCCAGAGCTTGACTTTTAATAGCCTTTTGCGGAACGAAGATCATGTCGTAGGGAGACAATAATATCGCCCAGTTTTCAAGGCGAGAGTTGAGTGCACCCGGCTTGGTCATGAGAACCCTAAGGGGGTTAACTCGAGATATGACATGGATGGTTTGTCCTGTAACATAGTGTTGCGTCTTTTGGATAGCGAACACCAGAGCAAGACATTCATTCTCCACGGCGGTGTATCTATGTTCAGGCCCTATCATCATTCGGCTGAGATAATAGATGGCTTGTTCATGCCCTGTATCATTGTTCTATGCTAGTAGAGCACCGAGGGAATGCTCCATCGCTCGCACGTAAAGCAAGAACGGCTTTCCAGCAATCGGGGCTACCAGAACTGGAGGATTTGACAGATATTCATTGATGTTGTCGAACGCGCGTTAGCACTCTTCATTCCATACAAATGAGATGCCCTTCTTCATGAGGTGGGTAAATGGTTGACATCGCCCGGAGAGGTTGGAGATGAACCTCCTGATGTAAGCTAGCCTCCCTTGAAGGCCTCGGAGTTCACGAAGATTTTTTGGGGGACCCATCTCCATGATTGCCTTCGTCTTCTCCGGATCTATATGAATTCCCTGGGCAGTAACGATAAAAACAAGGAATTTTCTACTAGATATGCCCAAGAAAGATTTGGTAGGATTCATCTTCAAGTTGTGCGTTCGTATCAGGTCGAATACCGTCCTCAGATCCTGCAGATGGTCTCCCTTAGAGCGGCTTTTGACAGCGATGTCATCAACATAACACTCCCCGGTCTTACGCAGGTGATCTCTGAAGATGACACTCACAGCTCTTTGATATATGGAGCTGGCATTCTTTAAACCGAAGGGCATGACGGTATAACAGTACACGCCAATCGGTGTTCGGAATGATGTATGCTTTTCGTCGTCAGAAAACATCTTGATTTGGTTGTATCCTGAAAAGCCATCCATGAATGACATGTGCTCAAAGCCACATGTGTTGTCGATCATGATGTCCGTGATGGGAAGAGAGAACTCATCTTTAGGACATGCTTCATTTAGATTTCGGAAGTCAATGCAAATTCGAATCTTTCCATTCTTCTTGAGGACTAGTACTATGTTGGAGACCCAATCTGGATGTTGTTCCTCCCGGATGAAGCCGATGGCTATCAGTTTATTGACCTCAGCTTCGATGGAGTTCATAATATCTGGACAGAACCATCGTTGTTGTTGCTTGACCGGCTTTGCGTCCGGATGAATGTTGAGTTTATGAAGTACAACCTCGGGGTTTAGCCCTGGCAGGTCTTCATAGCTCCAGGCGTACGTCAATGTACTCTCTGACGAGTTGCAAAAGCGCCTCCCGCTCTTCGTTTGTCAGGCTTTTGCTGACGAAGATTGGCTTTGGAGAGGACTCATCGCCGAGGTCAACTTACATCACCTCATCTTCAGTGGGAGATTCACGAAGTTCAAAGCGTTTCTTCCACTGTGTATCTAGTTACTGGACCCAAGGTTCTAACTCGAGAAGTTTGGGTACGTCTTCGTCTTCGTCTTCTTCGTAGGCATCAGCAAATGCCATATTGACAGACAGAGCTTGCCTGAATACGTCTCCAATGCTGACATCCGAATCAGAAGTTGGTGATCCGGTTGAATGTAAATGCCAGTCATATTTCTCATTTGAGCTTTCAAGAGTTGTTGCAGGTGTAACATAACCTAGCCCACATCTGGTCTTGTTGTAATAATCTTATGGTTTTCCAGCCGGGACTGGCAAGTGCAAAGGTAACCGCCGACCAGTGCCGTAGTTTAAGCCTGGCGTAGTCTCCAGATCATACCCCTATTTTTGTATGAGATACTTGGATTGGGAGCTATACAGATAAAGGGGCAGTCTCCCGGTGTCGGGTTCGAGATCAACTTCTTCTATCCTGAAGGGCTGTGGATCATTCTTTCGGCCGTAGATGATTGGATGATCCTCTCCCTCGACTATGAAGCAAGCGTCTTCCATAGGAGTGAGTTGGTTTGCAGTATAGATATTTGTCACTTATGTGTGTAGGTGGGTGCTAATATCGTGTTCCATAGCATACATTGTACAAAGCTTATTAAGCTCAAGGTAGTTCAAAAATAGCACTTTATTGATGAAGTAAGGTATCTTTTTTGGTAGAATTACATCATCTGTGGATGGAACATCATTGTGAGCAGCCACATACTTGGCCAGTTCTAACTCTACTTTGGCCACCCCCTATGTCAATGAAGACTGGGAGGACGACCTGGGCAGCTTAATCATCAGGGGATCTACTGGTGGAGGAGAACGTGGAGTCGTTGGCGCACTAGCGACCCCCAGTTTGGTGTTCGATACTGGACAGGGAGTTGTTGGCTCGCTAGCAGTCCCCGGCTTAGTGCTCGGATGTCGACTCATTCTGGGAAGACGAATCGTCATCGGCTTGACAGAGGGATTGAGCTCCTCTGTTTGTTACTGGCCAGCTCTCGGTAGCCTGATTTTTAGTGGCTCCATAGTGGGTCTCGGCGCTTGGCCAGAGCTTGGCAGTCGGATTATCATCTGCTCCTTTTGTGCAGTGAGCACCGGGAGACTCGTTGTTTCTCTAAGCAGAGTGGCTGTGAGAGGTGCCGTCTTTCCTGGTTTACGGGGTTGGAGATAGATTCTCAAGGGTTCCTCCGGTCCCGCAATTGCCTCTGTCTGCTCTTGAGCATCCTCCTTGATCAGGTGCCTCTTCGAGTTCTCGTATAAGCAGGAATCCGAATAGTAGGATTCGACCCCTTTGAAGGGGTCGATGTCAGCAAATTCTGTTCTGACGAAGCCGTACTTGTCGACGTACTTGAAGCACTGGTGTAATTTGAAGGGCACAATCATATAATCGTGTATCCATGGACGTCCCAGAAGAATGTTGTAGGAGGTGTCTGCGTCGATGACATAGCAGGTTACTTCCGACTGAAGGTCGCCGATTTGGCACTTCAGGCAAATCTTCCCGATGGGATATCTTCTTCCGAAATTGAAGCCGCTGATGGCGGTGCTTGTAGGAGTCAGCCGATGCATAGGGATGCGCAGATGGTGATGCAAGCTCTTCGGAATAATGCTTATCGAAGAGCCGGGATCAATGTGCATCCGATCCACCTTGACGTTGCCGACGTATCCAGTGTAATACAGAGGGCAATCGTACAAGTTGGTCTTGATAAGCATGTCCTACAGAGTAAACACGATATTGGGTATTGCACCAGTACAAGTACTGTCCTGGGCATCTGCTGGCGAGCTCTCTCCTGTGAGCTTGACTTGAGCCAGATAAGCATCAGCATTTTGAAGTGCGTCACTCAGGGCGACATGAACATCCTTGGAGAGCCTCAAGATGTCGTATAATGACAACTTGGCCGGTGTGTTGGCCAATTGTGCCAAGATGTCAAAGTTGTAGGGCCTCTCCAGCCCATGAGGCGCCTCTTTTCGGAGCGGCTTGTCAAAGCGAGTCTCCTTCGGCCTAGGCTTGTCGGTCGTCGGAGGCTGAGAAGGTCCTGGAGCATCAGCAGTCGTCGGCTGATGATCTTCAGCCGAGTTACCCGATGTAGATTGGGATTGTGCACCAGACCGGGTTACGACGGCCGTAGCTCCTTCAACATCTTCCGAGATTGTACGGCAGGACTTGACTTTCCTATCCTTTTTCTTGCCTGCAGAGGGTGATGCGGGCTGAGTCACTTCAGGTACCAGGTTCGGATGGACCCACACGACCTCCCCTCGTGATGTGGTGAAGGGTACTAGACCAGCAGCCCGGTCTCGGGGAGGTGGAAGATTAGCGACCTCCATTTTTGCCCGGGGGACGGGTATTACTCTATCTTGAGTCTTCATCGGAGGGAAGCTGCCGAATTGGACAGACGCCATGTTGGCCGCCACAGTTACCTCCTTGAAGTCAATGGCCAGAGCCTTAGAGTCGATCAGGTTCTGGATATACCGTTTAAATTGGAAGCAGTCTTGAGTAGCATGATGGACGTAGCGATGGTAGTGGCAGTACTTTGGGCTTTCCATCTCTGCGGGCCGAGGCTCACGTTTCGGTGGAGGGAGCTGAATCATGTCTCCTTGTTTGAGCATGTTAAGGATGGGATTGACATAGCTGTCTTCGAAGGAGTAAGTCATCTGCGGCCACTGCTTCTCTGCCGGCTTCGGTTCGAACTTCGGGGCTGTGTCGGCCACCATAGCCTGTTTGTCCTTATTGTCTCGGTTGTTGGAGGGATTACCACCGTTGTTGTTGTTGTTGGCATTAGGGTGTTTGCCCTTGTCCTCTCCTTCCGAGATGTGCAACCCCAGTTGGCGAGCTTTCCTCAACTTGTCTTCTGCGCTAGTGGCGCTGATGATGAAAGTCTTCCAGTCCTTGAATTGACTTTCGCCCATCCAGAGACTGATTGTGGGAAGCAGCCTCTTTTGGCATATTTTAATCAAGGAAGAATCTGGATTGCCAGAGGGAAATTTCATCGCGGTTTGACGAAACCGCTCAATGTAGTTCCTTGTCAGCTCCTTCTCATCTTGAACAACGTCCATGAGGGTGGACATTGTCACATCTTGTCCTACCTCGTAGAACTTTTCAAAGAACATATTTTTGAAGCCGACGAAGGAATAGATGCAGTTGTCCGGCAGATTACGGTACCAATCAAATGCTACCCCCTCTAATGCCTCGATGAACAACCGCGTGAGGATGGCGTCGTCATGAGGCAGTTGGTCTGTTGTGACTTCAAAGTAGGTGATGTACCGGCTCGCAGATGTCTTCCCATTATATGGATTGATGTTGAATGACTTATATCTTGGTGGGAAGGGGACATCTCTCTATGCAGCAGGATACGGTTGTCGTATCCTGAGGTCTTGGGAGGTTTCTCGGGCGTAAAACATAGCCCGGAGCTCCTGGACCTCTCGTCTTGCCTCCCTGGCCTCGTCTGCAGTAGTGGAAGCCGACATTCCAGGAGGATTGTCGCCCGGGTTTGGCACAATTAAGTTTGAGTCCGCATTGACCGCGGAACCCAAGTTTGTTTGGCCAGGCGTCCTTTCTTGCAGAGCCGGTAAGGCCACTTTGATCTCGTCCACGGACTTGGCCAAGGTATGAAGTGTGGCCTCCAGAGTGTCGATGCGTTGGCGATCACTGGGACCATCTTGGTGTTCGTCATGAACACCGTCCTTACATGAGAAGAGATGGAAGGAACGATGGAGGAGGTGCCCTCTGAATCATACCCTTACACCGAGAAAACGTCGGGGTATATAGGAATGTTCTTCTCTGGTTCGGACTCAGAGGAAGTGCTACCCCCTGCATAGGAGGCTGCCTCATCTTGGGACCCGTGGACATCCTCAGGGACGTCCGGATCAACTGCATCTGTGGGAGGGATTGTTTCTCTTGGTGCATCTTCTTGGAATACCGGATTGTTGTGGACGTTCGGAGGGGTGCTACCCCCAGCTTCGGTTACCTCCAGAGGTGCAGATGACGAATCTTCGAGTGTTGAAGATTTCGTCTTAGAGCGGGTGCCCTGATAAACTCCTCCAGTGGTGGTTGTGGACAGCCGCCTAGATGAGAGTTTCCTAGCGGCGCTAGTAGAGATCGCCGGGCTGGAAACATTTATCTTCTTCCCTGCCTTGCCGGTAGGGATCTTCCGAGCAGAATTGCAGGAGGTGACATGAAGCACCTCGTCTCCTGATCTTTATTGTAGGACCGGTCCTGGCTGCTGCAGTCGATAGAAGACGGAATGCCGGTCCTCTTGTACTGTCGCTTTGCTGTAGCAGCAGTTGACAATGACTTGAGTGCAGTGATGTCCATGAAAGGATTCTCTGTACACCAAGTTTTCTTCTCTTTCCTTGCACTTGTGACAAATCACATCACACAATTCACTCGTTTTATGGGCCCGGGATTTTCGAGCACACGAGTGTGTTGGCACCATGTTTGCTCCCTGATTGGGAGACTCTTGGGAACCACTCTGTCCGTTTGCCGCCGGGGGCTGGACACGGTCGATTTTGTACAACTTTCCATCAGAGACCCGTCTAAAAGTAAGCGGAGCTCTCTGATGGTCAAAGGTTGGGACAGCTGACTGACCTCGACGAGCCCGCGCTGTCCTAGACTTCTTTCCTCTAGCACCCAATGGTGCATAGTAGAAAGAGTCCAAATTGTGCCGCACAGAGTCTGGCACATTCTCATTGGAGCATCCGAGATCTGGACCGCATGAGAGGCGGTCAAAGAAAGAACCCGAGACGCATGGAGAAGATGGTCTACCGCTGGGATTGGTGGCGTATGAGCATACATGCGTCTGGCATTTATGGTCGTATCAGCATTCATACGGCTAGCATTTATGACCGCATAAGAATTCATGCGGTTGGCATTTGTGGCCGTATAAAAATTCATGCAGTTGGATTTGGCTGTCGCGTGGGTATTTATGCGGCTGGCATTTGTGGCCACATCAGCATTCATGCGGCTAGATTTTGTGGCCGCATCAGCATTCATGCGGCTGGATTTGGCTGTCGCCGGAACATTCATGCGGCTGGATTTAGTGGCCGCATGAGCCTTCATATGGCTGGAATTGTTGGCCGCATGAGCCTTCTTCATGCGGCTGGCACCCTTATGCGGTTTCTTCCTGGGCCGCATAGAGTCCACATTTGCTTCCTCAAGTCCAGCATCGTAGTGCTTTCCTCTGCCGGACTTGAGAACAGCAAGGTCCTCTGTGGCCTGAAGTAGGGCAGCATGGGAGTCTTCTCTGCCATCTTGGACAGCAGAGAACGCCTCTTCCAGAGCTTCGGGAGGAGCAAAAGTCTTGGGCCTCCACTCCCTGTGGGCCTTCTTCCTGCGGGTTCGCTTCTGGACCGGGCCAGCGCTCCCGTCGGAGGGCATTTCTTCAAATACCTACTGGTCGAAGCGGACGACCAGCATCTGTTGCGTGGAGCCAAGCTTGGCTGCGTTCGATTACGTCACCAATTTCTCAGCAGTGGAGAAGTTAGTCCCCAGCAGAGTCGCCATCGTGTTTTCTATTGATTATCGAAAGAACAGAACAGTTTTATAGGAGGACTGGACTTTGATTCACAATACAAACTCGCTCGTACAAAGAGAGTCTTAGAATAAAACCTAGGAAAAGCAATCTAAGTACAATTGTTTAGTTTTTCTGGGGGTGACGGTAGAGGCTCGGAAAAGTGATATCAACTCTGCCTTACTCCTTGGATGATCGGACGTAGCTTCTGCTATGGCAAAGAAATGCTCTTTGTGTGTGCGGGGGTTGCTAGTCTCTCTACTCGGGCTCTGTGCGTATAACTCTCTGTCTTTTGCAAAGGAATAATCCCCTGCTATTTATAGGGCTTTGTGATAGGTAGGGTGTACAGTAATTGTTTCTTAAAAAGTAGGCGGTTGGGGATTAGTTAAGATTAGCCTTGTTCTTGTTTGTTGGAAATCAATCTGGGCTATTTATGTTGATTGCAACAAATCTGCATTGTTTGTTGGAAATCGATCTAGGCAGTTATGATGATTGCAATAAATCTGCATTGTTATGATTTGTTGGTTACTAAATCCGAGTGAATAAGTCTTAGTCAATCTTCTGCCACGTGTTCCAACTGTCATTTATGCTATGTGCTGCATAAACGGGGCGTCCTGGCAGAGCCGTATGCGTGTGCTCTGCTAATTGAGCCGTATAAGGGTGGCCTCACAACCCAACTGCATGAGGATGGCCTCACAACTGAGCCACATGAGGGTGGCCTCCAACTGAACCGCATAAGGATGGCCTCCAACTGAGCCGCATAAGGGTGGCCTCCAACTGAACCTCATAAGGATGGCCTCCAACTGAGCCGTATGAGGGTGGCCCCCAACTGAACCGTATAAGGATGGCCTCCAACTGAGCTGCATGAGGGTGCCCCCCAACTGAACCGCATGAGGATGGCCCCACAACCGAGCCGCATAAGGGTGGCCCTCCATCTGAGCAGCATAAGGGTGGCCGCCATAACTGAGCCGCATGGAAGTCTTTGAAGCGATCCGCATAAGGAGCTTTGGAATCGGTAGATTTTTCCAGCCATAAATATTTTTCTCGTCTCTCTAGGGGCACGTCATTATGTCAGATTCATCATTTTACCTTTATGTCAGAGCTGTCAATTCTTTGTGTCAGAGCTGCCGTATTGCGTCAGAGCATTTAATGAGCCAGCTGCACTGAGTAGTTATGGCCTGCTGTAGAGGCCTATTTTCGAACCGCATTTGGCCACGTGGCTTTTCCCGAGCCGTATGGAGCTATCGGGGTCTTTTGAGCCGCATGAGGCTCTAAGGGTCTTTTGAGCCGCATGAGGCTCTAAGGGACTTTTGAGCCGCATGAAGCTCTAGAGGATGTTTGAGCCGCATGAAGCTCTAAGGGACTTTTGAGCCGCAAGAGACTCCCTCTGTTTTTGAGCCGCATGGACTTTTCCGTTCTTTTCCATGCTTCTACATCGTCCACTATTGTCATTTTCAGTCTCGTTATCGGACGTAGCCTTTTGATACAACCCTTTACTGAAGAGGATAGGATGTTTATCCTTCTTCCGGGAGGGAATTAGAAAGAATGAATCTTATGCTAATTCAAGTGATACTTTGTCTTGAAGAGGTTGAACTGCTCCTAATGTAAGGGGTTCGAAGTTATCCAGGATTTATAGATAACATCGAGCATAGTAGTTGACATCAGTATACTACAAAGGAGATGCTACTTTATTGATAATTACATCACCATTTACACCAGGGCTCTTAATCTTAGCCGATGGCTTGCTAAGATTGATAACTAGAGGAGCAGAAGGAGAAGGCTTGTTATGACGAAGGTCAATAACAAGTGGCTCAGAAGAGGTGAGCTCCCTATGCTCCGTCTTCTCAATAAGAGGATGTTTGATGGAAGAAGATAGATGGATAGCCAAAGTTTGAGAAGATGAAGGACGAAAAGTACGTCCTTTGACCAGAATTACAAGAAAATTATCAGTATTGTCCTTCTGATCTTCCTCAGTGTCCATGGCCAGTAAGAATTTTATGAACTCTTCTTTGTACATCTTGGAATCAGTGAAATATACTTCTATGCCCCGAAAGGGATTAAGATCAGCCACTTCCTTTCGGACTTCTCCGTTGTCATCTACATATTTGAAGCATTGGTGAAGAGTGGAGGGCACGATATTGTGTTCATGCAACCATGGTCTTCCTAACAAAGCCTTGTAGGAGCCATGATTATCAATCACATAAAAGGTGACCTTCGTACGGAGATTGCCGATTTGAAATTTCAGGTGAATCTTTTCTAGTGGTTCACTTCTTCCAAAATTGAATCCCAGAACAGTTGTGATTGTTGTAGAGAGATTATGGAGTGGGATCTTTAGTGCATCCAATAGAGCGTTTGACATATTGCTGAGTGAAGATCCAGGGTCAATCAGGATGTGATCGACTTTTATTGTATCGACATATCCCGTGAAATAGCGAGGTCGATCATGTCGATTGTCTTCCAGAAGCATGTCATCCTGTATGAAGGTGGTACTAGGAATCAGCTCTATCACACTATGACAGTAAAAACATGCCACAGGTTCCTCATCTGGCTTCTTGAGGCATGCCAGATAAGCGTCAGCTTGCATTATAGCTTCGCTTAGTATTTTTCGAGTTTCTTTGAGAGACGAAGCAGCTCGAAAATTGATAACCTCGTCAGAGTATTAGCTAGCTAAGCCAATATATCAAAGTTATATGGCTTCTCCAGCCCAAAAGGTGGAGTTTTCTTTAATATTTTATCAAAGGGAACTGGCTGTTGCCTTTATCGACAGCTATTGGTTTGGAAGGAGTCGGTTCCACTAGAGGCGATAAAGCCGATGGAACATTGACATCATGCGGAAAAGATATTAAAGGAACATCAGGGAGTGGAGGTGGAATAACTGCATTCTCTTGTCCCTCTGGATAATCTCTAAGGTAGTGTCTTGTAATCCCTCTTCCCGAAATTTTTGTAAATAATTTTTTATTATTTTATTTGAATTACAATGGTGATCTTTTGGAGTTTTTAAAAACTTTAATTAAATAGTTATTACGGTGGAATGATTTAAGTCATGGTTGAGTTTTGGAGTACAAGATGACAAGAAACCGTGGCACGGATGGTGCAGTGGTGTGCCTTGACTAGTATTTTAGCTATGGTAGGGATGACTGAGCTATAATGATGTCCTAACTAAGAAAACCAGGCCAATTTGTGACTTAACCACTATAGATAATTGAATTGTTATTTATTAATATTATTAAATATTAGGAAATCCGATTGTACCAAAATAGTTCGGACTGGACCCAAATCAAGCCCAAGCCTATGTAGTCGGGTAGTGCATCCAGAGTCGTCCGTGTTGATATATATATATGTTGAGTGTATAATTCGTACCTCATTTCAATGGTCAAAATAAATAGTTCCTAAAATAATTATATATATGAAAAATATCAATATTATTAAATATTGATATATCATCTTGGATTATTTGCAAGACTTTGCTGTGGACCAATTTATGTGAGGATATGACGTATCCACCCCAATCTATATCTTTTGTCAATTATGATAGTTTGTGTTTATAATTAATATTACTTTGTTGTTATTGAATAATAACGATTTGTATTTGTTAAATCGTTTGTTATATAAATTATATGTATATATATGTGTATATATATTTCTATAAATAAGACACTATACTATGAACATATATTATTTGGTTGCTGTGAATATTTATATATATATATATATATATATATATATATATATATATATATATATATATATTTTTATGCATAGAAGATATATATAAATATATAAAGAGTTATATAAGTATATACATATATATGTATATATATATATATATTTTTTTATGTGTAAATTATATGTGTAAATTACATTTTTATGTGAGGCTTTACATTTTTTTGTGAGGCTTTACATTTTTATGTGAGGCTTTACATTTTTTTATGTGTAAATTATATGCATAGAAGATATATATAAATATATAAAGAGTTATATAAGTATATACATATATATGTATATATATATATATATATATATATATATATATATATATATATATATATATATATATATATATATATATATATATATATATATATATATATATATATATATATTTTTTTTTATATGTATATATATATATATATATATATATATATATATATATATATATATATATATATATATATATATATATATATATATATATATATTTTATATATATATATATACATATATATTTATATTTATTTTTTTTACATATGTATATATATATATATATATATATATATATATATATATATATATATATATATATATATATATATATATTTACATACATACATACCTACATACACACACACACACACACACACACACACACACACACACACACACACACATATATATATATATATATATATATATATATATATATATATATATAAATATATATATATATATATATATATATATATATATATATATATATATATATATATATATATATATGCTTGGAGGTATATATGCTTGGAAAAAAAATATATATATATATATGCTTGGAGGTATATACATATGTATATAGGATTATGTATAATATTAATACAAATAGAAAAAGAAATAGAAGAGGGAATCTCAGCCCAGCCCGATCCCAGCCCAGCCCAGCCCAAAGCCCCTCCCCAGACCTGAGCCGACCGCCCCTTTATAGAGAGATCGAGAGAGAGAGAGAGAGAGAGAGAGAGAAACGAGAGGAAAAGAAACCTAAACCTACCCCGATACCACAACCTCGAGCACGGTGGCGCCGGCGCATGCCCCTAGACCGCCGCGCGTGGCCGCACGGGCCGCTGGAGGCCGACCACGCGCGGACTGAACGACCACACAGCAACAACAGCATCGGCCGAAGGGGTCAACTTCAAGGGATTGGTTCCTGATGACCACGCGATCGTTTTATGATCTTCTTTCTATGGTATGAAGTTCATATATACATCTTTATTTCCTTTTAAACACTTCGTATCCAGACGTACCATGTTGGTCGATAAATCGACTCGAAGTCGAAGAAAAACCTGTTTTGAGGAAAGGGTATATGATCGCCCTTACACCAATTTGGAAGGCCAAATCTGGTCAATCCTTCGACAGATTAGAAAATATATTTGAATAAGATTATAGATTAAATATAAAGGATTAGAACCCTACTTTTAGTTTTGATTTTAGTTAATTAAACAGTAAGATAAATTAGTTTGAAAATCAAAAAAACCATGAATTTTTGTTTTGAAAAACATCAAAATGTGCGTATCGACTTCGCGGATGTGTGGACTTTGATAGAATTTAAATTGGTCGTGTGTGCGCGACGAATTTGATATGTATCCGTTGAAATTTACCGTATCGACCTATTTGTAAATTTTCCAATTACTTTGTGTACGTTCGTCAGATCGAGACAAAACTTGTGCCAACATGACTGTATCATTTTTTTGGTCCTGTATGCCAAGTTTGGTCCGATTCTGAAATAGTTGATCAGATCACCGTTTCGTGGGCCCCACGATCTGATTCAACGGGCGATTTTGTGCACGGCCCGCCGGAATCCAGCTTTGGACATACGATTGGGTTCGTATCATCAAACCGATTCCGTAGACATGTAGTTTAACGACTTTAGAGACCAATGACTCTGGCACGCTTTTCGATACAAAGCAGGTCTAATGGCAGACATTATTTTGGTCCAAAATTATCGCTTTGCCCCTGTGTCTAGAATTGGACTTAAGGACAGGCAATCCTAGCTAATTTGACTAATTTGAACACGTTGGTAACATCTATTCTAGATTTTTGAGACAGATGTGAGATTGGACTTTATGGCTTACCAATTGACGGTATATTGTTTGTCCTTCGTGCTACCACCAGGCAAGTATACCTTGTCTTCCTCTACAGTTTATTTACATGCTTATAGCCCTTCTATTTGTATGTTATCATCGGGCTTTGTTTTCCATAAATAAATTTACTTTATTTATTTTGTATCTGAGAAAATTACAACTGTAGGAATCTAATCTAGAAGACGATTACTTTATCCCTTGGACGATGCGATGAAGAAAACTCGAACTTCGAAGAACTTGGACAGCAACTGGGCAATCTCTCTGTTCTCTCTGAAATTGACTGTAGTGTCTGATGAAGATGAAGAAACTCTTTTTTATAGAGTTCTGGATAACTGTTCTGAAGCATACGCTCAGTCAGTTACTTGACGTGTGCATAACTGCAGGGACGCGTGGCAAATTCTGGTAAAGACATCTTGGAGTGCGGTTGAGAGTAGTGGAATATATCTAGGAGAGATTGGTGGCATGGATGCCACGTTGCATAACTTCTAAATAACTGAGTAACTGAGTACAGGACACGTGAGAACGTGTGTTGACTGTACATTAAAAGTCATCCTGGATGCCTTTGCTGTGATACGCTGTCTTTGAAGAAGAGTCATACGCTAGCTTTTGAAGGCACATGTCTTGCATACGCTGACTTGGATCATATAAAGCTGATACGCTCACTTGATTAGGAAGGAGTCGTATGGAGTCCATACGCTTACTTGGCTGGGAAGGAGTCGTATGGGGTCCATACGCTCACTTTATTGGGAAGGAGTCGTATGAGATCCATACGCTCACTTAATTGGGAAGGAGTCGTATGAGATCCATACGCTCACTTAATTGGGAAGGAGTCGTATGGGGTCCATACGCTCACTTAATTGGGAAGGAGTCGTATGAGATCCATACGCTCACTTAATTGGGAAGGAGTCATATGGGGTCCATACGCTCACTTAGCAAGGAGTTGTATGGGGTCCATACGCTCACTTAGCAAGGAGTTGTATGGGGTCCATACGCTCACTTGGTAGGGAAGAAGCCGTGTGGATTAAGGGAGTAGACACGTGGCTGTTCTCAATCTTCTCAAATACGCCATATCTTCAAATACTGACAAATATTTCTTGAGCGTCGTGCTGCAGATATGATGGCTGACAGACTGTCAGAAATGACAGTAATGATGGCTTTTTATTATGATGGCTGCTGAGCTGTCCTCGTAAGAGACAAAATCCTTTCTCGAAAACCTATACGACGGCTAATCTTCATAGGGCAGCTGTCTTTGCACGAAAGACGAAGTGTCAGATTCATCCTTCATTAAATACATGCTGTGCTGTCATCTCAAGAAATATTAAAATATTCACTGAGCGTACGGCCTTTAGATGAGCGTATGGCCTTGGCTGAGCGTATGGCTTTGACTGAGTGTATGGCCTTGAGTGTATGACTTGGACTGAGCGTATGGCTTTGAGCGTATGACTTGGACTGAGTCTTATGTCAGCGTGTCATAATTTTCACACCCTACAAGACCCCCTTCAAAGTTTTCGAACTTTATGAATTTCAAAAGTTCGAAATTACTTTGAACTTAAAGTGGGAATAAGTCCTGACACGCTGGCATAAGTTTGTTATCTTCCTCAATATCAGTGCAAATCTTTAGGGATTTTGTTTAAAGCATATCCGCCGTTTGAACTTCTTCTTTTCTTTTATAAATAAGTCTTCCAAGACCTAATTTATTTCTTTACTTTTGCATTCATCTTCGAGAGAGAAAAAGAAACTCAAGACTCAACTTCTTCTTCTTCTTCGACTCAAGCTTTATCAATGGCGCCCAAGGTTGATGCTGCTGCGAAGGGAAAGGGGAAGGCTCCTGCGGAGTCATCTCAGCCCGCCGCCGCCGCTGCTAAGAAGACTACCAATGAGCGCGTTCGACGAAGTGAACGCCCATTGAAGCCTCTCTATGGTGAGGATGATGATGATGAACTGTAACTATCCCCTATTTAGGGCTCTGGTTAGAACAAAATCATAAAACGTATCCCCTTTTTAGGGTCAAATACGTCAGAAAATACGCTTTCCTCTTTAGGGTTTAGCCGTATCCCATATTTTTTGTTTATACGAAAAATATGTTTAGAGCGTATTCTGTATGATACGCATATTTTGATAGAAATGTCAAAATACGCTGTCTTGAAAGAATATGCTATGGCGAGTTGTCTCACTGAGATACGCTAACTCCTGTGTTAGCGTATGTTTTTGATGATCATCTTGTCAACCATACACTGATACGCTCAAACTGAACATAAACTGAACTTTTAAAATCATTCACTTAAGATAAACTGAGCGTAAAAAGTGATCTCTGAATCTGTCATACGCTTAGAATAAACTGAGCGTATATGGATCTTCGAGTCTGCCATACGCTAAGGATATACTGAGCGTATGCTGAACCTTGAGTATGCCATACGCTAAGGATATACTGAGCGTATGCTGAACCTTGAGTCTGCCATACGCTTAGTAAAAACTGAGCGTATGCTGCACTTTGTCATCTCTTGATGTTGAAGATTACTAAGGTTTTATTCTTCTTTTGCAGTGGATATTCTGGCTCAGGAGGCAGAATTTGAAGGATGTGTGGGAAATAACTATAGAAGTGACTTATCACATGTTCGTTTTCCCCAATTCGATGTACCTTCTACAAGAATAGCTCTTTTGACCAATCAAGAAAATGACACTTTGCTGAACCTAATGAGTGGACTGCCTTTACAAAGTATGGATGGTGTTACCCATTCGAAGCTAGCATTTCTTTTCGGAGATGCTATTGACATGAATTCTCAGCCTGCTCTGGACAAAGTATCATACTGTTACTATAGGGATGGTGATGTAAATCAGCCAATGTATTTGACTGGTTTATCAAAAAGCATCAACATAGCTCGTTTATTTCATGCGAGTTGTCAAAGACAGATGAAGTGGGATATCACTCCATCCCGACAAGCAAAGGCTGGGTGGATAGGATATCGTCAAGGATGATTCCGCAGTGGTACTGAACCACATGTCACATCTCTGCGAGGACTGCTACCTGCTACCATCCCTCCTGAGGACTCAGCACTGCTGAAGCCAGTCAGAGTCCCAATTTTTGCAAACGAATTTGCTCAACTAGAAAATGCCATCTATCCAAAACAGTCTATGAGGCTGACTGGTCTGGTAAATCCGGAGAATACCAGATGGACTGCTCTTGTGAAATAGATTCTGAAGAATTTTGGTGAACAGTTACAGGTGATAGGCCTATATGATGCCATTAAGTGTACTGCCTATGGTTTCAGGCCAAACCCGGATTTGTTCTTGGCGTTAGCGGAGAGGTATAACTACCGTACCGGCACCTTCATGACCCCAAGAGGCGAAATGGGATTCGCCCTTCATGAAATGGCATATATTTCTCAACTGCCAACAGCAGATCTGCCATATGAAGAGTATATCCCTTTCGTTGATGAAATGAATAAGATCTCCGAAGCCAACCCACTGGTTCTTCATCTCTTTGAAGAATTGATGTGCCATTACAGTATTTGTAAGGTAGTTTATAAAGGACAAGGTGGAGAAGGAGATTCCAACTGTTATTCTTCCAAATGGATGGCCTACTTATTTCAAGGCCGTACTGATGAAGTTCAAAAGAAGAAGAAGTCTGAGCAGTATGTCGGTGAATTTAAACCTCTGAATCCAGTTGAGATTGATAGGCTCATCCGGGATACCACTCATGACGACATTGTCATTGAGGAAGACGAAGGCACTTATAAAGCCGGTGATAGGTTTGAGACCTATATTAAGCAGGGCAGTCGAGAATTATCTGCTGAAGGTCATCTGGCCGGATTTATCTCTCTCTGGCTGAGAAAATTTGTAGTTCCTGGCACCTGTTCAGCAGACAGGATGCACAGAGGAGTTGTCTTCGCAGCAGTCCGTCTAGTTTTTGGGTATAAGATAGATTTACTGACAGCAATGACATGCCGTCTGAATGCTGGATTAAGGGCATACACAGAGAGAATGTTCGAATTGGCAAGGAAGAGCCTTACATCCTTTCCTCGGATAGAAATGCCCTTTACATATTTATTTGGAAGGCTGCTTCTGTACTTCGAATCTCTTATAAATGCTGGGATGGCTAGACCAGATGACACCTTTCTGGAAAGATACAGTCACACACCAAAGTGGAAATATGACACTTTGACAGATTACAGGACTATATTAAACAGGGGAGAACTATGGAGCTTCACTTGTGTTCCTCCACCTGTTGGATATGAGACCATGCCTGGAAGGTTGATTGATGGCATTGGTGGCAATGAGTTAGATGATGTTCAACATGAATGGCTGAAGAGGATCAGGCCATCTCATTTAATCTGCCGCCGTGACAACATCACTTATCTAGAACCATATCTTCCGAGCAGGTTTGCTCGGCAATTTGGTTACGATCAGTTGCATGTAGGCAATGCAATGACGTGTTTTGGTTATCAAAGCGGGTTGATTGATGGTGCCAGAGCATAGATATATTACATTGCTAAAGGTACAGGGGCTACCTTTTCCATGCCAAATCCGGTCACCTATCAGAGAGGAGCTAGAATATTGGCGTCTTATGCCAAATTCTATGTATCAGCTAATATTGATGAAAAATTCAGCATCTTAGGTAGAAGCTTTATGCATATTGAAAAGAAATCAACTAAATCAGCCTTGCCTAGAGATTGCCATGATCATGAAGATCCTTTGGCTACCGATGAAGTTGATGATGAAGTTCTAGAAACTTTCTTCTCTGATGACCTTCATCAACCATTACATGTACCCATCGGGAGTACTGAAGAAAGTATATCTGCTGATAATACCCCGAAGAGGAAGCGGGGCAAAGGTGCTGCTGGGCCTGCCCCAAAAAGAGTCACTCGAGCAGAGACTTGAAATCGTGGAGGAATTACCATTCCAGGGACTTCTCCTGTTTCCAATCGAGTCAGAGATACTGATGAAGCAGGTAGTGATCCAAAAGACAATTATCCTACTGTTCCATTCACAAAAAGAATATGAAGGAAAGTGATAGTTTCAAAAACTAAATCCGTAATTTGTCTCGATGCAGAGAGTCCCACCGATCGTGCTGTGCGATTGGCTTCAGAAAAACAAGCTGCTTTTGATTTTTCTGTAAAGGCAGAACCTGTTGAAGAAGATATTCCTGAACCTGCTGGGTCATCTATGCCTTCTGATATAGGATCGATTCCGCCAATGGCCGATGATACGCAGGAGATTAGTCAACCTGCGGTAGAGGCCGAGCATCAGACTAAAACAGCTAATGACTTACTGATTTCGAGAGAATCAGTGAAGGAAGCCACTTCTCTCAAACCAATTGCTGAAGCTTCAGAGAGCGAACAAGTTGACTGTGAACCGTCGTCTCATTCTTCTGGAGAAGAAGACATGGATATAGACGATGAATCACCGTCTAAAACACCAATTGATGTACTGAAGACCATTGGTCAACACTCAGGGTTGACACCAGAGCCGGAGAGGCATATAGAAGTTCAAGTTCCGAGTACTTCTGGGGCAGGAAGCAGTGAAATAAATCCCGTGTCAGAAAGTACTCTGAACAGACTACGAGCCGGGCTGAATGATCCGAAGGAAACTGAATATGAACCAGCTCCAGGTAATATTTTATTCATCAGAGTTTTGTCTTGTCTCTGCTTTATTGTCTTTTGGTTTTGATCATGCTTTTTTGATTCCAACAGCTGTAGGAACTGCACCGGCTATGAGTTCTACTCAAGCCCCACTTGTTCAAACTGATGTGGGTGAGGGGAGTTCACATCTGCCGAGTTCTCCAAAAGTACTAACTTCAGCTCCAAGAATAGAGGCTCCTCCTGCTCCTTCCCCTACTATTGCAGCGACTCCCGGTTTTGATACAGGGATAGCAAAGATCATGGGGATGTATTCAGATATTATTTATTCGTATCTGGATACATTCTCTAGACGACTTATGAAGGATGAGACTATGCCCTTTTCGAGTCTTCGAGAGGCGACTAGTTTTCCACTTTCAGCTTTGAGACAGGCTGGTTATGGGACCCAATGTGTCTTTTTTGAACATCTCCTGAATGATTTAGAAGCAAACATCCATAAATATTGGAAGATGAAAAGGGAGGATATTAATTCCCTGACTGCAGCTGAGATTGCTCAATTAGAGAATGAAGCTCAAGCTCAGCACATTGCTCTGACAGAATTCCTCGCTCAGTCTTCCAAAGAGTTAATAGCGAAAGACGAAGAAATAATAAGTATTCGTTAGAATATGGAGCGCCTAGAGAAAGATGAAGCGTCAAAAGCTGAAGAGCTTAGGAAGTTGAGGGAAGAACTAGCTCGTCTTCAGGAGCAAATTGCCTCCGTGGAAACAGAACAATCAGAGATTGCTACTGATCGTAAATCTACAGCTGAACGCTGTCAAGTTTTACAGCAAGAGCGAGAATTGATGCAAACCAATTAGATTGAAGAGACCAATCGCCGTAGCTCTATTATTGTAGAATATGACCAACGGATGATTGGAGCTGAAACAGCAGAGCGAATCAAGAAAGCTCATGAAGAAAAGATAAATAATGTAATCGTTCGTATTCAGGAGATAATTACTCCTCCTAAATAGATCTTTTACATTTATCATGTATTGAAGTTTTGATACCCATTTGTAATCAATGTTCTGATTTTGATTGAAATGAATATCTTGACTTGATTTCAATTCTGTGGATGATATTTTTGTAGAAAACATGTTCAGAGGTAAATAATACATGACATATTTCAATAAAATAGAATATACAAATAAACTTTGTAACTCTATCATGATATTAAACCAAAGATAATTTTAGTTTAATACTGATTAGAGAAAACAGAATTCAGACATAAAGATATCTTTGGATTCTATTTTCCATGATCTTTGGACTCGGAAATCAAAAGACGAGATATCATTTTCAGAGAATAGAAAATATGATACATACTGAGATAGAAAATTCAGAGGTAATATGGACATGATTTTCTATACAAGATCTTTATTAAATCTACTGGGGATCTAATAAGACAAAATATCAAATTCTCTGGGAAAATGATACATGGTAGAATATCAGTTTCCTCTGGGGATAACGATATCGAGATAACTTTTGTAGAGAAGAATTTTATATTTGCTGGGGAATGATGAAAATATTATACATAATATTTCTTTAAGAATTTGCCATTGATAGGCATCATCATGACTTTTCTATCCATAGAGGCAAGCTGGTATGCTCCGTTAGAGAAGACTTTGTTTACTACGAATGGGCCTTCCCATTTCGCGTCAAATTTGCCTTTGCTCATATGTGTCATGGTCATAGGACGTCTGACAGTAAGGACCAGTTCTCCCTTCTGATATGCTCTGACTTTGACTTTCCGGTTAAAAGCTTTTGAGATTCGGGCCTGATACAGCTCGATATTTTGTTGAGCATACAATCGTTTTTCATCTAGAGCTTCCAATTCTTGAAGTCGAAGACGATCATTGTTTTCTGTTGTAAGTTCATTGGAGATTGTAATTCTCAGAGAAGGAATCTGGATCTCAAGGGGAAGAACAGCTTCACACCCATATACTAAAGAGAAAGGCGTACATCCGATCGCATTGCGAACTGTGGTACGGTAGGCCCATAAACATTCACCAAGCTTCTCGCTCCAGTTGCGTTTATTGGAAGAAACGAACTTTTTCAAGAGTTTGATGATCGTTTTATTGAAAGCTTCTGCCAATCCATTAGCTGCTGGATTATATGCTGTAGAAGCTAAATTATTGATCCGATGTTCATTGCAGAATCGAGTAAATTTCTGACTGACGAACTGCGGTCCGTTATCATGGATAATACACCGAGGAACACCAAATCGATAGATGACATGATGCTTGACAAAGTTGATAACACTAGAAGTTTTGACTTCAGATAACGGGATTGCTTCAGCCCATTTGGAAAAGTAATCGGTTATTGCTAGAATAAACCGATGTCCTCTTGATGATGGTGGGTTGATGGGACCAATGACGTCCATGCCCCAAGCTTCAAAGGGCCATGATGCCGCTGTTGGGTGTAAGAACTCTGACGGTTGATGGATAAAGTCTGCATGAATTTGACAGGCTTTACATTTTCGAGCATATTGAATGGCGTCAGCCACCATCGTGGGCCAATAATAACCCATACATCGGATACGATCTTGAAGTTTAGGACCTGGCTGATGAGCTCCACAAACACCATCATGTGCTTCACGGATTATCTGTTGTGCTTCTTCACCAGCGATGCATCGAAGGAGAAGACCGTCGTAGGCCAGACGATATAGTGTCTTCATTGTATGATTATAATAGAATCTGAGAGATCTACGCCGAATAGACGCTGCTTCACTCGGATTATCGAAAAGTATGTCATATAATACAAAGTCTAAAAATGGGCGTCTCCAGTCTTCAGTTATGGCTTCTGTTTCATTAGAAAAGACATATTCCATAGTAGAATCGGAAAAAGACGAGGACACTTTATCAAACTTTAATCCAGCATCAAGGTTAAGAGAATCTTCATAAGGATTATGGGAAAAAGCCAAAGCTAGATTATTCTCAACACAGAATAGTTCTCGGTTATAAACCACTATCACTTGCTGACGTCTGATTGGTATGGCTAATACAGCAGCAAGATTAGCCAAAGCATCAGCTTCTGCATTATAGGCTCGTCGAACATGTTCAATAAAGAAACCTTCAAAAGATGAGGCCATAGAAAGTGCTGCTCGATGATAAGGTATCAAATCCTGATGACGAACTTCATACGATCCTCTGATCTGATTGACAATAAGCTTGGAGTCTCCATAAACTTCCAAATATTGAATATCTAGATGTTTAGCAAGTTGAAGACCGATGAGCAATGTATTGTATTCGGCTACATTGTTTGAACATGATTGATCCAGAGAATAAGCCTCTGAATAGTTAGTCCTTCTGGGGATACGAGAACAATCCTAACTCCGGCGACAATATCGCCATTAGGACCTATTCTAGATGCTCCATCAAAGAATAGACGCTAGGTAGGAATTTCTTCAGAAACCAGATTTGAATCCAGAACTTCATCAGGAATCTCATCATATAATTTAGAATCTTCTGGAACCGCATGAGCTGCCAGAAAATCAGCATGAGCCTGTCCTTTAACTGACTTCTGGGGAATATAATGTATATCGTATTGAGCTAACAAGATTCCCCAATTAGCTAGTCTGGAGTTGAGAATACCGGGTTTTTTTATCATACTCCTGATGGGATTCACTCTGGAAATGATGTGAATCGTTTGACCAATAATATAATGTCGCGTCTTCTGAACAGCAAATATTAATGCTAGACATTCTTTTTCGATTGGAGAATAACGCAGTTCAGCGCCTGTCATTGTGCGACTGAGATAATAAATAGCCTATTCATGGCCATCTTTATTTTTCTGGGCGAGTAATGCACCAAGAGAATGATCCATGGCTCGAACATATAGAAGGAATGGTATTCCCAAAACGGGAGGTACCAAAACCGGAGGGTTCATGAGATACTGTTTGATATCGTCAAATGCTTTTTGACATTCCTCGTTCCAGATGAAAGATACACCTTTCTTCAGAAGTTTGTTGAATGGTCTGCAGCATCCTGATAAGTTGGAAATGAATCTCCTGATATAAGCGATTCTTTCTTGAAATCCTCGTAGCTCTTTTAAGGTGCGTGGAGGACGCATCTCTTGGATGGCTTTGATCTTCTCGGGATCCACGTGTATACCTTTAGCGGTAATGACGAAGCCGAGAAATTTACCACTAGAGACGCCCAGGAAGGACTTAGTAGGGTTCATTTTAAGTTGATGCTGACGCATTAAATCAAAGATAGTCTTCAAATCTTGGATATGATCCTCCTTTTGTCGACTTTTGACTGCAATATCATCAACATAGCATTCGACTATTTTCCGGAGATGTTCGCGGAATATAGTGCTCATTGCTCGCTGATATGTTGCTCCTGCATTCTTGAGACCAAACGGCATCACTGTATAACAGTATGTACCGATCGGCATTCTGAAGGAAGTGTGTTTTTCATCATCCGGAAACATTTTGATTTGATTGTATCCCGAATACCCATCCATGAATGACATCCGTTCGAAACCACATGTGTTATCGATTATGACATCGGTAATTGGAAGAGGAAACTCGTCTTTTGGACAAGCTGTATTGAGATCACGAAAGTCTATACAGACTCGAATCTTGCCAGTCTTTTTAAGGACAGGAACGATGTTAGCCACCCATTCAGGATGTTGTTCCTCTCGAATAAATCCGAAATCCATAAGCTTGTTGACTTCAGCTTCAATTGCATCCATAATGTCTGAACAAAATCGTCGCTGTTGTTGTTTGACTGGTTTAGCGTTTGGCATGATATTAAGTTTGTGCATTGCAATCTTTGGATCTAATCCTGGCATATCCTCATAACTCCAGGCGAAGACATCGATATAATCATGAATAAGCTTGATCATGTCTTACTTATCTGTTTCTGAAAGACTTTCACTGATGACTATTGGTTTAGGGGACCCTTCTTCACCAACATCAATTTGGATCAGTTTATCTTCAGTAGGAGGTTCTCTCTGCTCGAACCTGAATTCCTATTGATTATCTAATCTTTGAGCCCATTGTTCTGATTCGGGAGATATTTCAAAATCATCCTCATCTTCATCATTTTCTTGCGGGCCATCAACAGAGACCATATTGATGGATATAATAGAGCGATGGAGATCGCCAATACTCGTGTCAGAATCCTAAGAGAGGGAATCGGAAGACTCAGATCGTTCATCTTCATCGAATTTTGAATCTTTATGAACTATGTTGATAAAGAAAGTAGGAGCAATGTAACCTAAACCACATTTTGTCCTTCCGTATTTTAGTGGAGGAATTCGAACAGGCATTCTTCTTCCTTTTCCATTATTGAGACTGGTCCTGAAGTCATAACCCATATTCTTGATGATATTTTTGGACTGTTGACTGTAGCGACGCAGTTGTAACCTTCCAATATCGTCGTTTGTGTCATCTTCTTCCAGGTTAGGAGGATTCTGGGGTCCTTTATAAAAGAATATTGGATTTTCTCCCTTCTTTCTAGTAGGGACTGTAATGCCTATGTTCGTATTACGTATTTTGGGATACGTATACGTATTTTATTCTGTATTGCCTGATTCCTTGTTTAGCTCTCGGCTTGGTTTAACTCTCGGTTTGGGTTGGCTTGGTTCGGCCGGCCCAATGCTTGGTTCATCATGGACCAAGGTGAACCCCCTACCTACCACCAACCCATGATATTTATTTTCCCACCAACCTTCTCTCTCCTCCATAACTCTTATTTATTTCTTCTCCTTCTTCTTCTTACTTTCTCCCCACAACTCCCCAACCCATAGGCAAGTGCAACTTGCTTCCACAAGAGAACTCATTTTATGGTTCCATTAGCTTCTTCTCATGATTCTAAGCCACATTAGAACTTGTCATTTTCCATTTTGAGGCTTTAATTCTTGTAGATCTAGAGTTTTGCTATTTTTGGATTTTTGGTGTTTTGATCTATTAAACTTCCTTGTTTTCAAGTTTGGATGGTTCCATGTTGTAGATAATTTTATTCTACCCAATTTTGACCTTTGGAAAGTTGGATTCGGACTTGTTTTGACCAAGTTATGAGCATTTGGAGTTTTGGGTTCCATCCTTGGAGTTCTTGCAGTTCTTGCTGTTCTTACCCTCTGGAGAAGACTGTGAACAGTGAGCTAGCTTTTTAGCTTATGCCGCTGAGTCGTACGCTGCTCTTTAGCGAGCGTACGCTAGCCTTCGTACGCTGCTCTTTAGCGAGCGTACGCTAGCCTTCATACGCTGCTCTTTAGCAAGCGTACACGTGCCTTCGTACGCTGCTCTTTAGTGAGCGTACGCTCACCTTGATACGCTGCCTGTTGGCAGCATGTCTTGAGCGTACGCTAGCTTGAGGTACGCTAGCTTGAGCGTACGCGTGCCTTGGTACGCTAGCTTGAACGAGCAAGGCGTACGCTGGCTTGAGCATACGCTAGCCTATCTTGTCACCCTGGTTCAACCCGAGAGCTTTGTGACCCCCATACGCTGCCTTTTGGGAGCGTATGCTTACCTGAGCGTATGTCTACCTGAGCGTATGGCCTTTGGCAGACTTGATCTTATATTAGCATGTCAGTTTGGTTTTATTTTCCTTATCCTGGATTTATAGCCCTGTATATTGATATTTTATTAGATACTTAACGTCCATTTTATATCCTTACGCCTTTTGACCTGAACTTGATAATTCCCGAAATTACTTGATATGTTTAGAAGTGATACCTGAGCCTGACACGATAGTGACCCGTAGTGGTGCACTCCTGACATAATGACCTGACATGACCTGATAGTGGCCCGTCGTGGCGCACTCCTGACAAGTACACTTGACATGATAAACCTGACATGTTATATCTTGGTAAGCTGTTACGACGGCTACCTGACATGACATGACTTGACAAGAATGAACATCCTGGACACCGTGGGTGATTGTGCTTGTATAAATAAACCAGTCCTGTCTTGCATCATGTCTAGGATGGGACTCCTGAGTACCACGGTCAGGAGTACCTACTAAAATGGACTAGGGTTAACAACTAGATTAATACATTAGTCATGAAGAGATTTTCCAGCTACAGGCAATCCCGTTACCTGGGCACGCCTGGGATCTGTAGCCTGCCGTCGAGTAGGGCACATTTCCAGCACACTGTCATGTGTTGCACCCTTCAAGCTACTTAAGGGTACATACGTTTCTTGGACGGTGTACCCACCTGAATTCAACCCCTAATTTCGACCTGGGTAACCTGGATGGTCTGCAGGGCTTGTGGCTGTGGAATAATCTCACTGCATCTTGTTAGTAACTAGGACTGTGATAACCTTAGTTAGTTAACGTATCAAGCCGTAGATCTTGCTTGGCCGTAAAATGATTGGATGGAGTCTAACAAGTCTAGTCTTGTTCTGATCTTGTTCCAGACTATTACATGACCAGCATGCTTGTATTGATTTTCTCGATAAATGGTGAGAAACCAAGCTCCGTTCAGACGAAGGGTTACAACCCCGGTCCTTGTTTGGTTTACGGGTTGTAACCTAGCTATCTGAATAGTTCCATGGTTATCTCGTCGTATATCATCCTGGCATGTTTTTCTTATTTTCAGTTTTACCAGCTATTTATATTTTCTGTCTTTTATTATATTATTTATATTCCTGTACTGATTGCTGGTTTTAGTTCTTAAGTGAAGCTCCTTTGTGGCACTTGCTCTTTCTGGGGTCTGACCCAGCTGGTTTTGTGTGGCCAGTTTTCGGAGCAGCTCCAGAGGATCTACCGACCTTCCAGCCAGATGGTGGCCACTAGACGGAACCCTGGCAATGAGTGGGTTATTTTTGGCTCTCCTGTTCAATTGTGAAAATATTCTTTTGAGGCGTTTAGCCGACGAGCACATGTTTAGCTCGATTGTACTTTTATTTACTGTCTGCCTACGGGCTGTAACATGATTAACAGATCCTAGGGTTGATCATGTATGACTAAACTCTTGCTAGTCCTGACATTTTGTACGACTAGCTTCATGATCAGCTGAATATGTAATATTTGGGACACCTTATTATTGTATATTTAATGATCATACATCTTGTAACTTTTACTTACTTGCTTGTGATTGAGACAATAGGCTTGTTTATGACCTTAAGAGACTGCTGGCTTGTAGATAAACCCTCATGTATCTAGACAGCCGTGACCGTATAGCGAGATGGATTCTATTTCATATACGTAGCTGGCTATGTCTGCCCCCGCTCTCCAGTATTCTGGTTCTGGGGCATGACATGGTTTAAGTGGTGGCCCATGCAGGTCTTGTAAATCAAGATATGTGAGGGTTACCGAATAGTTGTCTCAATCAGTATTCGTCCTTGATCCCTGCTCGTATCTTCTAAATCCCTGAAATTCTTGTCCTGATCATATGCTTGTATCGTTGATCTGTCCTGGTCCTTCCTTATTGTTCCCTATGTCGTCTTCTTCAGCGTCATTGTTCGTGGTCCTACCGATCAGCAAGGCGGAGCACCTCCCGCGGACCAGCAGCAACCCGGAGATCAAGCCCAGCATTCCGGAGTAGCCTCCAGAGTCGAGCCTATTGGAGAAGAGCCCCCAGTCCAGCCAGTTCAGCCTGTAGAGCCTGATGAGGGCACTTTGGTAGGACTCGTCAGGACCTTGATAGCTTCCCAAGATCATAGAGGAGATGCCTTGCAACAGGCAGTGGCGGATGCTTTGACCCGGGGTGGTCATCAGGGTAACAGTGCGGCCAACAGCTTCAAGCGCTTGAACCCTCCATTCTTCGACGGTAGTGAAGATGCTATCGCAGCAGATGCATGGCTTCAGGACACAGAGGTGGTTCTTGAAGCAGCCAGGACTCCAGAGAATGAGAAGGTAGCCGTGGTGCGCCTGCAGTTGTTAGATCTTGCCCGCAGCTGGTGGGCAGCGCAGGCCGTTGGGTTAGCAGAACCCATTCCTTGGGCAGTATTCAGAGAGAGATTCCAGACCAAGTATTTCGATGCCGTGGCTCGGTATGATCTGTAGACCAGGTTCACCAATCTGAAGCAAGGAGGCAGGACGGTCGATGGATATGCAGCCGAGTTTTCGAGACTCAGTCGGTTTGCTCCCACTTTGGTGGCAACCGAGTATGATAGAGCCCAGCAATTCCAGCAGGGACTGCACCTGGAGATCTTGTTAGCAGTTGAGCAGTTTGAGCATCAGACTTTTGATGCAGTCTTGAGAGCAGCTAGGAGGCATGAGTATACCTCCCAGAGGATCGTGGACAGGACCGGAGGTCGGAAGAGGTCTCACGGCCAGATGCATCAGTCTTCAGCACCAGCCCCGGCAGCCAGGGCCTTGACTATTGGAGCTCCGAGGCGAGCGGCCTCAGTAACATCGGTTCAGCATTCCACCCCGACGTACCCTCAGCAGCAGCAGAAGCAGAAGCAATCTTCCGCAGTGGGTTGTTCTCATTGTGGGAAGCCAGGCCATGTGGTGGTAGAGTGCCGTAGGGCGTAGGGATTGTGTCTGGTTTGTGGAGCACCAGACCATAGGGTTGGATCCTGCCCGAATAGGGGTGGTTCATCCTCGTCCAACCTTTCTAGTTCTTCGGTGAGAGGACCCGCACCGATCCAGCAACAACAACAGCAGTACCCATTGCCGAGGCCCTTGCCGCCTCAGACCCAAGTGTTCCAGCAGCAGAACCCCCAGCAGTATGCACAAGCCCAAGCCCAGAGTCAGAGCAGGCAGCGAGGATATCAGCAGAGGGGACCAGCACCCCGAGGGCACGGTCAGGCTATGGTGATGACCGTGGAGGAAGGATTGGCACCAGGTGAGGTAGTGGCAGGTACTATTCTCGTCAACTCTTTTCCAGCTTCAGCTTTATTTGATTCTGGTGCATCGCATTCTTTTATGTCTGCACGATTCGCGACACGGGTAGGATTGGAGCCCGAGTCATTATCAGTAAGGCTCAATATACTTACTGGTAACGGACTTGTGGGAGTAGATAGAGTGTTTTCCTCGTGTCGGATCGTAGTTAGCGGTAGAGAGTTCCCCGCTAGATTGATAGAGTTCCCGATGGCCGATTATGAGGTGGTCTTAGGGATGGATTGGTTGAGGAACCAGTATGCTAGAATAGACTGCCATATTGGTATGGTTGTTTTTAGCATTCCAGGCGAGCCGGAGTTTTCTTTTTCCAGAGGAGCAGTTGAGCCTTCTCCTCCGATATTGCGGATGGCAGTAGCAGCAGTGCAGTTGCCCAGGATAGTGGATGAGTTCCCAGATGTTTTTCCAGAAGAGCTTCCAGGTATGCCTCCGGAGCGGGAGATCGAGTTCACTATAGACTTGATTCCCGGGACAGCCCCAGTGTCAGAGAGAGTCTACAGGATGGCGCCATCAGAGTTGGAGATATTGTACAAGATGATTGAAGAACTCAGGACCAAAAAATTCATTCGTGCAAGTGGATCGCCTTGGGGAGCCCCGATGCTCCTTGTGAAAAAGAAGGATGGTACATCCAGGTTATGTGTTGATTATCGTACCTTGAACTCCGTGACAATCAAGAACAGATACCCTCTTCCGAGGATAGATGACTTGTTTGATCAACTCAAAGGGGCATCAGTATTCTCGAAGATTGATTTACGCTCAGGTTATCATCAGATCAGAGTCAGAGAGCAGGACATCCCGAAGACAGCTTTTAGATCGAGATATGGGCATTGGGAGTTCCTTGTTATGCCTTTTGGAGCAAACAATGCGCCGGCCGTATTCATGGACCTCATGAATCGCATCTTCATGCCTTACTTGGATCAGTTTGTGATTGTGTTCTTGGATGACATCCTGGTCTACAGCAAGAGTGAGGCGGAGCATGAGCAGCATCTCCGTATAGTTCTTCAGATCCTTAGAGAGCACCAGTTATATGCCAAGTTCAGTAAATACGAGTTCTGGCTCGATCGTATTTCGTACTTGGGTCATATCATCTCTCGAGGAGGAGTAAAAGTGGATTCCCAGAAGATTGTGGCTATTGAGTCATGGCCAGTGCCCAGCACAGTTGCAGAGGTTCGTAGTTTTCTTGGATTGGCCGGCTACTACCGGCGGTTTGTTTCGAATTTTGCTCGAATTTCAGCGCCATTGACACAGTTGACCCGCAAGGATGCGTAGTTTGCTTGGACAGCAGAGTGTCAGAGTTCTTTTGAGCAGTTGAAGCGAGGCTTGATAATAGCTCCCATTCTCACGCTTCTAGATGGGACCGGAGGATTCTCAGTGTACTGTGATGCTTCAGGCAGAGGTTTAGGATGTGTTCTGATGCAGCATGGGAAGGTAATAGCTTATGCGTCACGACAACTTCGTGATCATGAGAGGAATTACCCAATCCATGACTTGGAGTTGGCAGCAGTGGTATTTGCACTTAAGTTGTGGAGGTACTACTTGTACGGAGATAGGGTAGAGATTTTCACCGACCACAAGAGCCTGAAGTATGTTTTCACCCAGAAGGATCTTAACATGCGTCAGAGGAGGTGGCTGGAGCTTCTTGTGGATTATGATGTCAACCTGCAGTATCATCCTGGGAAGGCCAATGTTGTTGCGGATGCATTAAGCAGGAGAGCCGGAGCTTATTTCCTAACAGCGCAGCCAGAATTGTTAGCGGATCTTCAGAAGATGGGTATAGAAGTTGTTCTTCCTTCCAGTATGGCCTTGATGGCCAGTATGCAAGTTCAGTCCACTATAGTCAAGAGGGTCCGGATGGCGCAGTCGGCAGATTCCAAGCTTCAGCGACTCAGAGCAGAGTGTGAAGCAGGACGAAGACCAGAGTTATGTATTCATGAGGATGGTACACTTAGGCATGGTAAGCGTCTTTGTGTACCCAGCGGAGATATCCGGCAGGAGATCATGTTAGAGGCGCACAGTTCGCAGTATTCCATCCATCCCGGCAGTACAAAGATGTACCGTGATATCCGGCAGCATTTTTGGTGGAATGGCATGAAGCAGGAGATAGCTCGGTTTGTCTCTCGGTGTTTGGTTTGCCAATAAGTTAAAGCCGAACATCAGAGACCAGCTGGACTTCTTCAGCCCTTACCGATTCCAGAATGGAAGTGGGAGCATGTGACCATAGATTTTGTGACTGGACTACCTAGATCCCCAGCTGGTAGAGATGCTATCTGGGTTATAGTTGATCGGCTCACGAAAGTGGCTCACTTTCTTCCATTCAGAGTTGGTCAGTCGACGGCTCAGTTAGCAGAGATGTACCTCAGGCAGATTGTCAGATTGCACGGTGTGCCAGTCAGTATCACCTCGGACCGAGATTCAAGATTTACGTCGTACTTTTGGCGTAGCTTACAAGAGAGTTTGGGGACTCATCTCCAGTTCAGTTCAGCATATCACCCGCAGACAGATGGCCAGTCGGAGCGCACGATCCAGACTCTTGAAGACATGTTGCGGTCTTGCACGCTTGACTTCGGTGGTTCATAGGAAGATCATTTGCACCTGGTGGAATTTTCATACAACAATAGTTTCCAGGCCAGTATCCAGATGGCACCGTTCGAGGCACTGTATGGCAGGAAGTGCAGATCCCCGTTAGCCTGGGATGATGTTGGAGAGAGGCAGATGCTTGGTCCAGAAATGGTTGCTCAGACAGTTGAGGTGGTCAGGAGAGTCCGAGATCATCTTCGAGTTGTCCAAGATCGCCAGCGCCATTGGGCCGATTCTCATCGGCGCCCTCTCGAGTTCTCGGTCGGCGATCATGTATTCCTGAGGATTTTGCCTAACCATGGCGTCATTCGTTTCGGCGTACGGAGAAAGCTTAGTCCTAGGTATATAGGACCGTTCGACATTCTGGAGCGAGTAGGAGATGTATCCTATCATCTTGCTCTTCCGCCGTCGCTAAGCGAGGTGCATGACGTGTTCCATGTATCCCAATTACGACGGTACATCCCAGACCCGAGCCACATCCTGGATCATTCGGAATTGGTTGTTGGTACCAACCTTTCGTATGAGGAGAGGCCCGTGTCTATATTGGACCGAAGAGAGAAGATCCTCAAGAACAAGACTATCAAGTTAGTCCGAGTTGCTTGGGGTCATCACTCTTTGGGGGAGTCAACGTAGGAGCGTGAGGATGATATCCGATCGCGATATCCCGACTTGTTTGACTCGTGAGGTATAATGTCTTTCTTATGCCTCATGCCTTCGATTCCTTGCTTGCATGATTGATTGATTACCTAGTATAGCTTGCTTGTTATTAATGTAGCTTGTCATTGCTCCTCTAGCCTCTTAATTAAATTCCGAGGACGGAATTCTTTTAAGGTGGGTAGAGTTGTAATGCCTATGTTCGTATTACATATTTTGGGATACGTATACGTATTTTATTCTGTATTGCCTGATTCCTTGTTTAGCTCTCGGCTTGGTTTAACTCTCGGTTTGGGTTGGCTTGGTTCGGCCGGCCCAATGCTTGGTTCATCATGGACCAAGGTGAACCCCCTACCTACCACCAACCCATGATATTTATTTCCCCACCAACCTTCTCTCTCCTCCATAACTCTCATTTATTTCTTCTCCTTCTTCTTCTTCCTTCCTCCCCACAACTCCCCAACCCTTAGGCAAGTGCTGTCACGACCCGCTCCCAATTTTGGGATACGAGTACGTGGCCAAGTCCAGCCTACGCCGCAGCATCGGCGGTAGTACGCTGTCTATGATAACAATGGTCCACAACAAGCACAACACGCATATATATCATCCACAACTAAGCCAGCAAAAATCACTAAAATATCCAATAGTCTCAATAATAAATATAAAAAATCCACTACAACTCAGAAAGTCTCGGGAACAAACCCGGATAGCAGAAAATAAAATAGACAACTAAACTCCATAACTATAACTACTAACTAATGCGAATCCATAAGGAAGAAAATATGCTAATTCGCATCAGTGCTGGAACCGGGTACGCCAGTGACATCAGTGTCGCCAACATACTCACCGTAGACCTCGGGGCAAATCTCTTCGTCTAAAGCTGAAAAATAGTTATCCAGTCAGGATTGGAGCAAGATCACCATAACACTACATTACACAATATAGTATACAAGCATGAAGGAAAGATAAAAGGAATTTAACTGAAGATAAGTATAGGCATGACATTGTATGATAAGAAAGTACCTTTGAGACATGATAACAATATGAAGGTAGACTTTGACATACCACTAAGACATGATGACAACAAGAAGGTAAACTTGACGAAAGAAGAACAATAGACGACATGGCAACAATAATTAAGTCACGTGTACTGTGTGTTTTAGAATACCAACTTTCAGCATGTAGACGGCTTGGGATATCCGTCAGTCATACGTGTGGTGCATGACTGATATTATGCAATTAATGTATAGGGGGTCTGTATTCAATTCGTTGACCACATGCTTACTTGTTGTATTCCCCCGCCCGACTCACTCACAATACATGTCTACTATGATAAACATTAGCAATACGATAAACTGTAAACAATAGGAAACAATGAGTAAAAGATGAACATGTATATATCCTAACGATTCTAACTCTCGTGCACAATATTAATCATGAGCAATGACAATCATGAACCAAAGGGAAGTAATAGTGAAACGATGACACGAAGATACATGCAGCATAAAATAAAGGAAACATAGGTCATAGTGATACTTGCCTGCTCCGATAGATGATAAAGTCACAAGTCAAGACGTCGTAGTCCGATCTACCCCGTCACATAAAAACCACAAGTTAGATCAACGATTCCCACTCTAAAAATCCTAGAAAGTGGCTAATGGTTTAAACTAATTAATACTATTTTAATCCTGGAATAAATCATCTAAAATCCTATTTTAACCTATTTAATTCTGAAATAACAATCTACACACAAAAATTTGGCCAAGAAAATTCACGGTTCCAAATTCGGGACTCGTGGCACGCAAACCGAGACATACTGTTGACTAACTGGTCAAACATTATGAATTCAAAGTTTGAGTGTGCGACATAATAGATTTCAGCGCCATGAGTGCACCGGAATCGACCGTGCCGCAAAATCACGATTTGGTCAAAAGTTATCGCCATTATGGCTAACCATGACCAAATCGATGAACCGTTGACCAAATCTGACTTCTACAAACAAAATAAAATACTAGATGAAACTCTGAATTTCTGGAAAAATTATATGTTGAAGAGCTCGGTGTCAACTTTCCAAAACTTCAAACGGATCGCAAAACGGAGTTCGGGATCGCTCGGAATCTCGAAAACCGTGCGACGTGTAAATTTTTGGACAACCGACACTCAAATAATTATTCAGAAATTCGAGGACAAAATACCAAAAAATAAATTATATAATCAGAAACGTAACCTCGATACGCTTCCAATAAAAAAAACGGCGCGCAAAAAGGACGTCTAGATCAACGGCAATCGCCCCGCGAAGTCGAAGAATCCCTATTGAACTCTCCACAAAAGCTGCTGAAAGATAAAGGGTTTTCGGAAAACCTAAAACTAATATACTATATATATATAGGGTGAGAGCTGCTAAGCCGTTAGCGAGTCGGCTTCGGACTGCCACGTGGCAGCATCTGAGCCCACCCGCTGGGATCCAACGGTCACAGCTTGCCCTAGCTCGGCTGAGCCAGCTCATCAAGTTCGAGCTTGGCTCGGATTAGTAATCCGGCTCGGAGACCGATCTGCACCCGCCCCCTCTCACTGACACGTGGGCCCGCCCGCTCCGCTTTCAGCGGCTGACGGGTGGCCCCCTCCGCTGCTGACTGGGTATATAATTTAGAAAATAGGTTTTTAAATGCAGAAAATTAAATAAAAATTCCAGAAAAATCCTAAAAATTCTAAATAAATTCCAGAAAATTCCTAAAAATTCCTAGAAAAATATAGAAAATATTTTAAATGCTCTAGAGCCTAAATAAATTCTTTGGCCTCAAAATACCCTCGGGTGCTCTCACAGAAAATCCTAGAAGCATAAGAAAATAATGAAATAATATATAAAAATTATCTAAAAATCTCCAATAAATCCTGGAAATTCTAAAATGGTAAAATAATACTCTAGAGGCTGCCTGGGGACCCTGGAGACCATATATGACCTAAGTTTCTTATATCTAACCTATAGGCTTAGGCAAAATCTTACGATCCCAAATCGACATCCTAGTAAATAATTGATGCTAACAAAAATAAAATAAAAAAAAAAACTCCAAAATAGAAAAATAATTTCTAGGAACCAAAATGCTACAAACTATCCCCCTTAAAAGATTTTTGTCCTCAAAAATCAAAACATCATAATTAGTATAGTATAATACCTAACTCTTACAAGCAATAATTTCTTAAGCTAAGTTACAGAGAGATAATGTCTAGGAACATAAGGAAGCTAACAACTAACTAAGCATGCATACCAACTAAACTAAAGAAGGCTTTTAAGGAAACATATTTAAGTTACCTATGTCTTGGGATTGAGTCAAGGCCACAAATGCTTGTCCTTGACGTTGTGCTCCTCCAGACTGCTGTTGTGAAACTGGCCTATGAGCTGGTGCTGCAGGGCATTCTCGCACTTGGTGGTCTGGTGCTCCACAAAGGAGACAAAGTCCTAACCTCTTCCTACAATGGTCCCACTTGTGTCCTTCTCTTCCACAATAATTACACTTAGGCTTGGGTGGGATAGGCTGTTGTTGTGGCTGGGATGATACCACCCTAGTTGGAGGTTGATGCTGGATTTGAAGGGTCTTCTGAGAATTATTAGGACGTTTTGATGATTCTTGATTACTACCATCTCTACCTCTCTTTTGGGAAGCTACTTTCTGCCTTAGGATAGATTCTTGACGCCTAGCTGCATTCAAGATAGCTGTATAGGATGTTGGGTCTACTGACGCTGTCAAACTCTGTAACTTGTAATTCAACCCAGAATGGAACTTCTCTGCCTTCTCTTCTTCTGTAGATACAAGAGTAGGAGCAAAACGACTCAAGCGGCTAAATTCTGCATCATATTCGTCCACTGTCATACTCCCCTGCTCTAGCCGTATGAACTGATCCCGCAGCTCCTTTCGAACAGTGGTGGGGAAGAACATGGTATTGAAGAGGTCCGTAAACTCTTCCCATAACACATTCTTGCCCAACCGTCTTTCTTGTGCTGCCCACCAATGATGTGCATTGTCCTTGAGCTGCAACTTCACTGCTTTTATCCATTTCTCCGGTGGCAGCTCCGATGCCTCTAGTAGTGTCTCTATCTCCACTAGCCAGTTGGTGACTTCTATGGGTTTCTCTGAGCCAGTAAAGGGAGGTAGGTTCATCTTGCGAAACCCATCAATAGTACCCACACGATCTTGTCGTGTTTCTACGCTCCTTTCTAGAACATCTGCATGTCTCTGCTGAGTCTCCATCATGCCTTGGAGTATCGTAAGGATTTGAGCTCCATCCATAGTTACTCCTTGGGTTGGGGCTGTTGGTGGTGGTGGTGGAAGATCCTCAGCACTAACCCTATCTTGTTGATGGTTAGAAGGCTCTACGAACTCGGTACTCTCTGCTGTCGATCCCTCGGGTTCGGGAGTAGCAAAAGGGTTAGCTACCCTTTTTCCCTTACGGATCGCACTGCGCCTTGTCTCAACCATTGCAAACTAAAAGGAAAGAAAGGATATGGTTAGAACGGTAGATACAAACGTATCGAAGAAATCACGGACGGAATCAAGCAAGATGCAAATTAAGAGATAATAAGATCCTAAGATAAAATAGACTCATAAGGTTGGAGATCCTATTTGTGGATGATATAACCTCCTAACTTCAAATCTATTCGCAGGCTCGTAGTAGTACAGCTAACTTAAGCACTACCACGAGTTCGCAGTCTTTTGCGAAATTGGACATGCATGGGCCACCATAAAAACTTGTCACGACCCGCTCCCAATTTTGGGATACGAGTACGTGGCCAAGTCCAGCCTACGCCGCAGCATCGGCGGTAGTACGCTGTCTATGATAACAATGGTCCACAACAAGCACAACACGCATATATATCATCCACAACTAAGCCAGCAAAAATTACTAAAATATCCAATAGTCTCAATAATAAATATAAAAAATCCACTACAACTCAGAAAGTCTCGGGAACAAACCCGGATAGCAGAAAATAAAATAGACAACTAAACTCCATAACTATAACTACTAACTAATGCGAATCCATAAGGAAGAAAATATGCTAATTCGCATCAGTGCTGGAACCGGGTACGCCAGTGACATCAGTGTCGCCAACATACTCACCGTAGACCTCGGGGCAAATCTCTTCGTCTAAAGCTGAAAAATAGTTATCCAGTCAGGATTGGAGCAAGATCACCATAACACTACATTACATAATATAGTATACAAGCATGAAGGAAAGATAAAAGGAATTTAACTGAAGATAAGTATAGGCATGACATTGTATGATAAGAAAGTACCTTTGAGACATGATAACAATATGAAGGTAGACTTTGACATACCACTAAGACATGATGACAACAAGAAGGTAAACTTGACGAAAGAAGAACAATAGACGACATGGCAACAATAATTAAGTCACGTGTACTGTGTGTTTTAGAATACCAACTTTCAGCATGTAGACGGCTTGGGATATCCGTCAGTCATACGTGTGGTGCATGACTGATATTATGCAATCAATGTATAGGGGGTCTGTATTCAATTCGTTGACCACATGCTTACTTGTTGTATTCCCCCGCCCGACTCACTCACAATACATGTCCACTATGATAAACATTAGCAATACGATAAACTGTAAACAATAGGAAACAATGAGTAAAAGATGAACATGTATATATCCTAACGATTCTAACTCTCGTGCACAATATTAATCATGAGCAATGACAATCATGAACCAAAGGGAAGTAATAGTGAAACGATGACACGAAGATACATGCAGCATAAAATAAAGGAAACATAGGTCATAGTGATACTTGCCTGCTCCGATAGATGATAAAGTCACAAGTCAAGACGTCGTAGTCCGATCTACCCCGTCACATAAAAACCACAAGTTAGATCAACGATTCCCACTCTAAAAATCCTAGAAAGTGGCTAATGGTTTAAACTAATTAATACTATTTTAATCCTGGAATAAATCATCTAAAATCCTATTTTAACCTATTTAATTCTGAAATAACAATCTACACACAAAAATTTGGCCAAGAAAATTCACGGTTCCAAATTCGGGACTCGTGGCACGCAAACCGAGACATACTGTTGACTAACTGGTCAAACATTATGAATTCAAAGTTTGAGTGTGCGACATAATAGATTTCAGCGCCATGAGTGCACCGGAATCGACCGTGCCGCAAAATCACGATTTGGTCAAAAGTTATCGCCATTATGGCTAACCATGACCAAATCGATGAACCGTTGACCAAATCTGACTTCTACAAACAAAATAAAATACTAGATGAAACTCTGAATTTCTGGAAAAATTATATGTTGAAGAGCTCGGTGTCAATTTTCCAAAACTTCAAACGGATCGCAAAACGGAGTTCGGGATCGCTCGGAATCTCGAAAACCGTGCGACGTGTAAATTTTTGGACAACCGACACTCAAATAATTATTCAGAAATTCGAGGACAAAATACCAGAAAATAAATTATATAATCAGAAACCTAACCTCGATACGCTTCCAATAAAAAAAACGGCACGCAAAAAGGACGTCTAGATCAACGGCAATCGCCCCGCGAAGTCGAAGAATCCCTATTGAACTCTCCACAAAAGCTGCTGAAAGATAAAGGGTTTTCGGAAAACCTAAAACTAATATACTATATATATATAGGGTGAGAGCTGCTAAGCCGTTAGCGAGTCGGCTTCGGACTGCCACGTGGCAGCATCTGAGCCCACCCGCTGGGATCCAACGGTCACAGCTTGCCCTAGCTCGGCTGAGCCAGCTCATCAAGTTCGAGCTTGGCTCGGATTAGTAATCCGGCTCGGAGACCGATCTGCACCCGCCCCCTCTCACTGACACGTGGGCCCGCCCGCTCCGCTTTCAGCGGCTGACGGGTGGCCCCCTCCGCTGCTGACTGGGTATATAATTTAGAAAATAGGTTTTTAAATGCAGAAAATTAAATAAAAATTCCAGAAAAATCCTAAAAATTCTAAATAAATTCCAGAAAATTCCTAAAAATTCCTAGAAAAATATAAAAAATATTTTAAATGCTCTAGAGCCTAAATAAATTCTTTGGCCTCAAAATACCCTCGGGTGCTCTCACAGAAAATCCTAGAAGCATAAGAAAATAATGAAATAATATATAAAAATTATCTAAAAATCTCCAATAAATCCTGGAAATTCTAAAATGGTAAAATAATACTCTAGAGGCTGCCTGGGGACCCTGGAGACCATATATGACCTAAGTTTCTTATATCTAACCTATAGGCTTAGGCAAAATCTTACGATCCCAAATCGACATCCTAGTAAATAATTGATGCTAACAAAAATAAAATAAAAAAAAAAACTCCAAAATAGAAAAATAATTTCTAGGAACCAAAATGCTACAAGTGCAACTTGCTTCCACAAGAGAACTCATTTTATGGTTCCATTAGCTTCTTCTCATGATTCTAAGCCACATTAGAACTTGTCATTTTCCATTTTGAGGCTTTAATTCTTGTAGATCTAGAATTTTGCTATTTTCGGATTTTTGGTATTTTGATCTATTAAACTTCCTTGTTTTCAAGTTTGGATGGTTCCATGTTGTAGATAATTTTGTTCTACCCAATTTTGACCTTTGGAAAGTTGGATTCGGACTTGTTTTGACCAAGTTATGAGCATTTGGAGTTTTGGGTTCCATTCTTGGAGTTCTTGCAGTTCTTGCTGTTCTTGCCCTCTGGAGAAGACTGTGAACAGTGAGCTAGCTTTTTAGCTTATGCCGCTGAGTCGTACGCTGCTCTTTAGCGAGCATATGCTAGCCTTCGTACGCTGCTCTTTAGCGAGCGTACGCTAGCCTTCATATGCTGCTCTTTAGCGAGCGTACGCATGCCTTCGTACGCTGCTCTTTAGTGAGCGTACGCTCACCTTGATACGCTGCCTGTTGGCAGCATGTCTTGAGCGTACGCTAGCTTGAGCGTACGCTAGCTTGAGCGTACGCGTGCCTTGGTACGCTAGCTTGAGCGAGCAAGGCGTACGCTGGCTTGAGCATACGCTAGCCTATCTTGTCACCCTGGTTCAACCCGAGAGCTTTGTGACCCCCATACGCTGCCTTTTGGGAGCGTATGCTTACCTGAGCGTATGCCTACCTGAGCGTATGGCCTTTGGCAGACTTGATCTTATATTAGCATGTCAGTTTGGTTTTATTTTCCTTATCCTGGATTTATAGCCCTGTATATTGATATTTTATTAGATACTTAACATCCATTTTATATCCTTACGCCTTTTGACCTGAACTTGATAATTCCCGAAATTACTTGATATGTTTAGAAATGATACCTGAGCCTGACACGATAGTGACCCGTAGTGGTGCACTCCTGACATAATGACCTGACATGACCTGATAGTGGCCCGTCGTGGCGCACTCCTGACAAGTACACTTGACATGATAAACTTGACATGTTATATCTTGGTAAGCTGTTGCGACGGCTACCTGACATGACATGACTTGACAAGAATGAACATCCTGGACACCGTGGGTGATTGTGCTTGTATAAATAAACCAGTCCTGTCTTGCATCATGTCTAGGATGGGACTCCTGAGTACCACGGTCAGGAGTACCAACTAAAATGGACTAGGGTTAACAACTAGATTAATACATTAGTCATGAAGAGATTTCCCAGCTACAGGCAATCCCGTTACCTGGGCACGCCTGGGATCTGTAGCCTGCCGTCGAGTAGGGCACATTTCCAGCACACTGTCATGTGTTGCACCCTTCAAGCTACTTAAGGGTACATGCGTTTCCTGGACGGTGTACCCACCTGAATTCAACCCCTAATTTCGACCTGGGTAACCTGGATGGTCTGCAGGGCTTGTGGCTGTGGAATAATCTCACTGCATCTTGTTAGTAACTAGGACTGTGATAACCTTAGTTAGTTAAAGTATCAAGCCGTAGGTCTTGCTTGGTCGTGAAATGATTGGATGGAGTCTAACAAGTCTAGTCTTGTTCTGATCTTGTTCCAGACTATTACATGACCAGCATGCTTGTATTGATTTTCTCGATAAATGGTGAGAAACCAAGCTCCGTTCAGACGAAGGGTTACAACCCCGGTCCTTGTTTGGTTTACGGGTTGTAACCTAGCTATCTGAATAGTTCTATGGTTATCTCGTCGTATATCATCCTGGCATGTTTTTCTTATTTCCAGTTTTACCAGCTATTTATATTTCCTGTCTTTTATTATATTATTTATATTCCTGTGCTGATTGCTGGTTTTAGTTCTTAAGTGAAGCTCCTTTGTGGCACTTGCTCTTTCTGGGGTCTGACCCAGCTGGTTTTGTGTGGCCAGATTTCGGAGCAGCTCCAGAGGATCTACCGACCTTCCAGCCAGATGGTGGCCACTAGACGAAACCCTGGCAATGAGTGGGTTATTTTTGGCTCTCCTGCTCAATTGTGAAAATATTCTTTTGAGGCGTTTAGCCGACGAGCACCTGTTTAGCTCGATTGTACTTTTATTTACTGTCTGCCTGCGGGCTGTAACATGATTAACAGATCCTAGGGTTGATCATGTATGACTAAACTCTTGCTAGTCCTGACATTTTGTACGACTAGCTTCATGATCAGCTGAATATATAATATTTGGGACGCCTTATTATTGTATACTTAATGATCATACATCTTGTAACTTTTACTTACTTGCTTGTGATTGAGACAAAAGGCTTGTTCATGACCTTAAGAGACTGCTGGCTTGTAGATAAACCCTCATGTATCTAGACAGCCGTGACCGTATAGCGAGATGGATTCCATTTCATATACGTAGCTGGCTATGTCTGCCCCCGCTCTCCAGTATTCTGGTTCTGGGGCGTGACAGGGACCACGAAGTATGATTTTTGTATGGACTCCAACGATACGTCTGTATGAAGAGTTTGAATAACTCCTATAGTTAGTGGCTCTAAGCTATCTAGCAATTGTAAATAACTTTGTACATGATTACAGATATCAATATACTACAAAGGAGATGCTTCATTAATATCAGATACTGTATTTACAACAGAAGGCTGAGCCTTATCAGACTTAGTCAAATTAATGACAAAAGGAGAAGAGGAAGAGCGATCAAAAGTTTTGTTTCGATTAAGATCGATAACAAAAGGCTCAGAAGAGGTGAGCTCCCTTGAAGAGGATCGTGGATAAGTAGTACGTCCGCTGACTGGAATGACTAGAGTATCTGGTCTAGCCTGAGAAGATGGAGGGGGAGTGGTACGTCCACTGACGGGAATTATCAGCGAACTTTGGGGAGCCTGGGAAGATGATATAGTAGTACGTCCACTGGCAGGAATTATCAGTAAACTTTGTGGAGCCTGGGCAGATGATGAAGTAGTACGTCCACTGACAGGAATTATCAATGAGCCTTCTTCAGATGATTTAACAGATTGTGGAGGAGTGATACGCCCTTTTACAGGAATAACAAAAGTATCGACTTTTGATATCTCATCATCATTATCCATAGCTTGCAAGACTTTTGAGTATTCATCTTTGTACATGCGAGCATCATTGAAGTAAGCTTCGACCCCTTTGAATGGATAGAGATCTGCAACCTCTTTTTGAACTTCTCCATTATCATCAACATATTTGAAGCACTGATGAAGAGTCAAAGGAACGATATTATGTTCATGCAAGAATGGTCTCCCCAATAAAGCATTATATGAGCAACCATGATTGTCGATGATGTAAAAAGTGACTTTGGTACGAAGATCGCCTATTTGAAATTTGAGGCGAATCTTGCCTAAAGGCTCACTTTTTCCCTGATTGAATCCCAAGATGGTAGTGATAGTGCTGGAAAGACTATGCACAGGTATCTTCAGTGCATCTAGCATAGCTTTTGGCATAATACTGAGAGCGGATCCTGGATCAATCAGTAGACGATCAACCTTCATAGAATCGATATATCCTGTATGATATAAAGGACGGTCATGTCGATTATCCTCTAGTAGCATATCGTCCTGCGTAAAGGTAATGTTTGGAATAAATTCCAATATATTATGGCAATGAGAAACAGGTTCTGTTTCCAACTTCTTGAGAAGAGTTAGACAGGTTTTTGCTTACAGCAGTGCTTCACTCAGAGTTTCTCGAGTCTCTTTAGAGAGGCGTAAGAGCTCGAAGATTGATAATTTAGCTGGTGTATTGGCTAGTTGAGCCAATATATCAAAATTATAAGGCTTTTCAAGTCCTGTAGGAGATGACTTCTTCAATGGTTTGTCGAAGCGGACTTGTTGTTTGCCTTTGTCAGCTGCTGTTGGCTTAGAAGGAACTGTTTCAACAGGATCATTTGAAGGCTCTTCAGTAGAGACTGGTGTTGAAGCTGTAACCGGAGGAACATCAGAAGTTTCTTCAGGAACGTCAGCATAATCTTTCAGATATATTTTTCCTGACCGAGTTCCAGCATGAACTTCGACTTCAGATTCCGGTTCAGGGTCTATGGAAACCATGTTGCAATTCTTTATCTTGCTCTTGGTTCTTTTATGCTTGATGAGAGCTTCATTCCAGAAACCAAGGCCAACACGAGATTGATTATGCCTCATAGTGATGGCTAAAGGTGCTCGAAGTCCTTTGCCTGAGTTCAAACCAGGAGCAGTGGCTAAATCATAACCCATCTTCGCCATTAATTCATGAGATTGTGAACTGTATAGATGAAATGCAGGCTTGTATCTATCTTCAGATTGAGGTACAGATTTTATCTCCGTAGGGAGTGAATTTTCTGCCAAGATGAAAGTAGAGGTTAGATAAAAATTAGGTGTGAAACTAGAAGTCACATTGCATGACTTAGTCTTCCCGAGCTTCTTTTTAGACGAGGGAGTCTTCCTAGGAGAAGAGGAAGACGTCTCAAACTCCGTCATTAAATCCGGGTGGATCCACATGATCTTTCCCTTCTAAGTTGTGACAGGAACAAGTCCTTCATTCTGTGCTGGTGGGATGTTTACAACTTCGAGAGTTGCTTTGGGGATAGGAACAATCCCACTTTCCACCATTAAAGGAGGGAAGTCACCGAACTGCATTGAAATTACATTTGCTGTGACTGTCTTGTCTTTGGGTGTCAGTGTCACAGCTCCTGATTTAATCATCTCTTGGATCTTTCCTTTTAATACATAGCAAGACCGGATTGTATAACCCAGCATTCTATGATATGGACAGTATTTTGGATGATCTGTCTTATTGGCTTCATCAGGCTTTTTGATTTCTGGCAATTGAATCTTGTTACCTTTGAGCAAGCATTCAAAGATACCCTGAACATCGTCATCGTCGAAAGAATATTCTTCCTTCGGCCGAGGAGGCCTCTGTTGTTGATTTGTTGGAGCTGGAGTAGCTTGGGTAGCCTTTACCTCTTGACTACTGCTTTGGAGATTGACTTCAAGAGCTTCTTTCCCTTTGCGATTGTTGGGTCGAGTACTATTGCTAGCACTCTGATTTGATTCCTTGGGAGCCATTTGTACCCCCAGACCCTTGAAGGTCTCAGCACTGACTTCAGCAGCCTTGGCACTGACGATGAAAGAAGGCCAATCTTGGAACTGAGTGGACTCTGTCCACATGCTGATGATTGGTAAAAGATTCGACTTGCAAGTGTCAATAGTAACAGCATCGGGAGTTCCGAGAGGCATTTTGAGGGCTTCTCTTCTGAATCTTTCAATGAAGTCCTCGGTGGTTTCATTATTTTTTTGTTTAATTCTTATGAGGGCTGACATGGTCATGTCATTGAGCCCTTCATAGAACCGTTCAAGAAATATTTGCTTGAAACCGGCAAATGAGGTAATGCACCCATCAGGGAGACTTCTATACCATTCATAAGCCGTTCCTTTGAGACACCCAACAAACACCCGAGTAAGGAGGGCGTCACTTGGTTGCAGTTGATCAGTCATTACCTCAAAGTGATTAATGAACTGACTTGGGGAGGTAGTCCCATCAAAGAAAGAGATAGTCGGAGGCTTGTATTTAGGAGGATATGATACTTGCTTCCATTCTATCGGGTAAGGTTGCTTGATACCTAACCTTTGTAAACCATCCTTCTGTTTGAATGCCTCAAATTGAGTTCGGAGATTCCTTAACTCTTCAGTAACAATTCCAGAAGATTGGGGAGTTGTAACTTGTTGAGTGTAATTGGGAGGAGGGACTGCAGGATATGTACCACCCCCAGCTCCAGATTGACTTGGAGTGGGTTGTACAGGAACATTAGATTGTACTCCCGGAATAGTAGAGGGTTCCGAGTTTAGAATAACAGGAGTATTTAATACGACTGGAGGGGCTGTCTGTTGGACTTGCTGTGTTTGATGCTGAGCTTGCATAAGAGTGTGTATAGCATTCAATGTATCTGCCATAGCTCGCAACTGTTGTTCTAAGGAAGAAATCCTTTGTTCATGAGCTTCGGTGCTAGTTGAAGGTTCATGATTGCCATCCACCATGTAAGTAGTAACCATTCGAGGAATAGACGATGAAACAGTCTGTTCTGAATCATCGCTGTGTGAGTCAGTATCTTTCCCGGGGCTATTTACGGGAATTAATACTGGAAAGTTGGATTCTCCAAGGAAGTCCTCTGTGATCTCCGGATTACCACTTGGATGAGAAGAAGAAGAGACTCTGGCCAAGGCTCCGGTCCTGGATCGGGTGCCGAGATAAACACCATCTTCAGAATCTGATATAGCATCAGATCGTATGCTACCCCCAATATTTCTGGAGGTCATATTGACAGAAGCATAAAGAGGTTCATCTTCATCCAATATTGGTTCATATTGAATTCGTTCGAAAACAGATCGTCTTTTTGGTGAACAACAACATTGAATCACAACTCGAGGTTGGAAGTTGAAACCATGCTTTTCATGGCAAATATGAGCAATATCATAGCCTGATGGAGTGTCGATTCTCCGTTTATTTTGCAAATACTCCCGGAGATCTGTAGGAACAGATTGGGAAGTACTTGAAGATAGTTTTTGTGTAGAAACTTGTCTTTTGTTCTTCTGTCTTCTCGGTTCTTGAGTGTATAAAGACTGATTAATTTGAGCCACATAGTTTTTGGCATATTCTGCATCAGGGTCTAATATACTTGTCTCAGTGGAACCGAGACGATTCTGATGAAGCTTGTTACGAAGATCCGTAGGAGATCTGACTTTGGTATCAGTCTTGGATACTTGTAATTTGCCTTTCTCAGATCGAGAAATTTTGAGAGAAGGAAGATGGGTATTATTCCGACTAGGAGTCGGTAATAATCCATCTTTAGAGGAAGTAGCCAAAAGGCGTTTTCCTTTGTTTGATCTAGTAAGAGTACTAGTCAAATTAACTCCAGAGGTAAAGACCTTAGGAGTAGAGGAGTTGACTAAAGAGTCTTTCTCCTTGGTTGGCACAAGATGTGCAAGTTGAAGGGGAATCATTTGTATGTTCTGTGGAAGAGAACCCCCAACCTGACTTTGAGAAATAGTCAAAGGACTGTATCTGTTAGCATACGCTGACTTCAGTTTGGACTTCTGGTCATACGCTGCCTTTTTATTAGCATACGCTGGCTTTGGCTTAACGTATGCTGCCTTTGCCGTACGCTGCCCTTTGACTGCCATACGCACAGAGTCATCAATGGCTAAAGAGCCGACTGTTGTCGTAAGAGTAGAGGGAGGAGAGACTTTGACAAGTTCAGAGATGGTTTTCTTTGGACACGCTGACTTGGTTAAAGAACCCACTTTGTCAGCGTGACTAGGAGAAGCCACTGTTGCCGTGTTCAGAGAAGCCGAAGTGTGCTTCGTTGAAGTTGAAGACGTGTTCTTGTCAGTGTGAGAAGTGACAGAAATGTCTCGGGCTGTTGAAGAAGACTTAGGAACATAGACAGTGCGTCCCTTCTTCTTAGCAGCAGGAAGAGCGGAGGAAGCAGTTCGGCCCTCCTTCGCCTTGAGCATTTCTTCGTAAGCAGATTGGTCGAATTGTACGACCATCGTCTTCTTCGTCAAGCCGATCGATGAAGTATCGCATTGAGTTGTTGCTATCTCGTTGGAGGAGACAGTTTTCCCCAGCAGAGTCGCCAATTTATTTTCCATAAATAAATTTACTTTATTTATTTTGTATCTGAGAAAATTACAACTGTAGAAATCTAATCTAGAAGACGATTACTTTATCCCTTGGACGATGTGATGAAGAAAACTCAAACTTCGAAGAACTTGGACAACAACTGGGCAATCTCTCTATTCTCTCTGAAATTGACTGTAGTGTCTGATGAAGATGAAGAAACTCTTTTTTATAGAGTTCTGGATAACTGTTCTGAAGCATATGCTCAGTCAGTTACTTGACGTGTGCATAACTGCAGGGACGCATGGCGAATTCTGGTGAAGACACCTTGGAGTGCGGTTGAGAGTAGTAGAATATATCTAGGAGAGATTGGTGGCATGGATGCCACGTTGCATAACTTCTGAATAACTGAGTAACTGAGTACAGGACACGTGAAAACGTGTGTTGACTGTACATTAAAAGTCATCCTGGATGCCTTTGCTGTGATACGCTGTCTTTGAAGAAGAGTCATACGCTAGCTTTTGAAGGCACATGTCTTGCATATGCTGACTTGGATCATATAAAGCTGATACGCTCACTTGATTGGGAAGGAGTCGTATGGAGTCCATACGCTTACTTGGCTGGGAAGGAGTCGTATGGGGTCCATACGCTCACTTAATTGGGAAGGAGTCGTATGAGATCCATACGCTCACTTAATTGGGAAGGAGTCATATGAGATCCATACGCTCACTTAATTGGGAAGGAGTCGTATGGGGTCCATACGCTCACTTAATTGGGAAGGAGTCGTATGAGATCCATACGCTCACTTAATTGGGAAGGAGTCGTATGGGGTCCATACGCTCACTTAGCAAGGAGTTGTATGGGGTCCATACGCTCACTTAGCAAGGAGTTGTATGGGTTCCATACGCTCACTTGGTAGGGAAGAAGCCGTGTAGATTGAGGGAGTAGACACGTGGTTGTTCTCAATCTTCTCAAACACGCCATATCTTTAAATACTGACAAATATTTCTTGAGCGTCGTGCTGCAGATATGATGGCTGACAGACTGTCAGAAATGACAGTAATGATGGCTTTTTATTTATGATGGCTGCTGAGCTGTCCTCGTAAGAGACAAAATTCTTTCTCGAAAACCTATACGACGGCTAATCTTCATAGGGCAGCTGTCTTTGCACGAAAGACGAAGTGTCAGATTCATCCTTCATTAAATACATGCTGTGCTGTCATCTTAAAAAATATTAAAATATGCACTGAGCGTACGGCCTTTAGATGAGCGTATGGCCTTGGCTGAGCGTATGGCCTTGAGCGTATGGCTTTGACTGAGCGTATGGCCTTGAGTGTATGACTTGGACTGAGCGTATGGCTTTGAGCGTATGACTTGGACTGAGTCTTATGTCAGCATGTCATAATTTTCACACCCTACAGGCTTCTCTGGTTGATTTTGGTTGATATGCTTTTCTTTATACCATGTATATTAGTTTATTTACCTTGTTCGTATATCATCACCGTTCATGACTTGATACTATAGTTATACCGGATTCATGTCATCACATGTATCATGACTGACTCATATTGTGTTGTAGGATGTATAAGTCATGACTGAACTGCTGTACCTTGTTTTAGAATTCCTACTTGCAAGTCCACACTAGGGACGAGGGTGATTTCTTGAAGCTAACCTGCACGTCCACACTAGGGGCGAGGGTTAGTAGTCATTTGTCTGCACCTGCGAGTCCACACTAGGGACGAGGGTGATTCTTGAAGCTAACCTGCGAGTCCACACTAGGGGCGAGGGTTTGAGTATCCGATTGGTTTCTTATCATGAGTTCATATTTTCTTCCAGCAGTTCATTTATGCGTAGTATTTCTTGTATCCGTGTTCATAGTCACCTGTCAGTAGCCACCTGTCAGTTTCTGTCTCGTTTCTATTTATAACCTATTTATATTCTTAAGTGTGATAGAACTGTTAGATAGGCAAACTTTTATGTATCTTGCTATGTCCCCTGAGGACCTGATAATCTCTTCAGGTTTAGCGACTGCATGGAGTTAGTTAGCAGAGCAGGATGGTAGATGTTTGTGATATACTTGCAAGATCCAGGTATTGATATTATGTTTATTATCCGTTCGTGCTTTCATTCCTTATACTCTGCTTGTTAGCTTACTTTATTGACTCATGTCATTTCTTGGAGTCTAATCAGACATGTATGCTAGTGGGCAGCAGACCACGACGCATAGTGTTGATTTATGTTTTATATTCTTATTGTGGATTGAGATATAGATTAGCCTTGCCATGAATAGGCGTGATACCATAGTCTAGACAGCGTTTACGTATTCGAGATGGGCTGGAGTCCGCTCGATACGTAGATGGCTTGCTCACGAGCTCGCGTCCGAAAAGCGGGTACGAGTCGTGACAAGTCTTCCAGATCTGGTACTGGTCATGGCTTTCTCTTCTGGAGCTGGTGAGAAGGAAACCATATTGCAGTTCTTCATCCGAAGCTTGTTTTTCAAGGACTTCTTCTGAAGCGACAAAGAATTTGTCCAGAATTCTATGCCAACACGGGACTGATTATGCTGAAGACGTAGAGAGAGAGAGGTATAGGGGACCCCTTCCTATCATTCAAGCCGGGGACTTTTTGCAGATCATATCCCATCTTTGTCATCAGTTCGCGGGACTGTTGACTGTATAGATGGAATGCTGGCTGGTAATTGGCTTCTGGTTTTGGTAGTATTATCCCAGAAGAAGAACATAAATCAGCCGTCGAGATGAAGGTATCATTCAGAGGTGGAAGATGATGACTGCCTAGTGAAGTCATGTAATATGACTTGTATTTGGTTGTCTTTCTAGATTTTATAGACGAAGCAGACGTCTCAAAATCAGCAACCAAATTAGGATGGATCCACATGATTTCCCTTTTGTCGGTTGACAGAGGGACAAGACCGTTACTTCGTGCTGGTAGAAGGTTGACGATCTCTAGAGTGTCTTTCGGGATAGGGACGACTCCATCATGCACAAGTTAAACAGGAAAGTCGTCGAATTGCAGAGAGACAATATTGGTAATCACAGTCTTCTTATCCTGCTGGAGAGTGATTGTGCCGGCATTAATCAGCTCCTGGATCTTTTCTTTGAGCACGTAACATGCCCTAGTCAGGTGTCCTATGAATATGTGATACACACGGTATTTAGGATTGTCAGTTTTACCTACTTCATCTGGCCGTTTTGCTTCGGGAAGTTGAAGCTTGTTGCTTTTGATCAGACAATCAAATATGCTCATGATATCGTCCTCGTCAAAGGAATATTCCTCCTTAGGTTGTTGTGCTCTTTGTGGAGGTGTCGTCATAGTAGGTGTTGACTAACCCATATTAACAACCAAAGCTTCTTTGCCTTTAATACTGATGTCTAAAGATTTCTTCTTCTTGCGGTTGTTCTGATGACCACCACTGTTGGGATGTTCATCTTTATCAAGATTAGGCATCTGGGTGCCAAGTGTTTTCCATTGATTATCAAAAGAACATAAAAGTTTTATGGGAGGACTGGACTTTGATTCACAATACAAACTCGCTCGTACAAAGAGAGCCTAGGAATAAAACCTAGAAAAGCAATCTAAGTACAATTGTTTAGTTTTTCTGGGGGGTGACGGTAAAGGCTCGGGAAAGTGATATCAACTCTGCCTTACTCCTTGGACGATCGGATGTAGCTTCTGCTCTGGCGAAGAAATGCTCTTTGTGTGTGCGGGGGTTGCTAATCTCTCTGCTCGGGCTCTATGCGTATATCTCTGTGTCCTTTTTGTAAAGGAATAATCCCCTGCTATTTATAGGGCTTTGTGATAAGTAGGGTGTACAGTAATTGCTTCTTGAAAAGCGAGCAGTTGGGGATTGGTTAAGATTAGCCTTGATCTTATTTGTTAGAAATCAATCTGGGCTGTTTATGTTGATTGCAATAAATCTGCATTGTTTGTTGGAAATCGATCTGGGCAGTTATGATAATTGCAATAAATTTGCATTGTTTGTTGGAAATCGATCTGGACAGTTATGATGATTGCAATAAATCTGTATTATTATGATTTGTTGGTTGCTAAATCCGAGTGGATAAGTCTTAGTCAATCTTCTGCCACGTGTCCTAATTGTTATTTATGCTGCGAGCCGCATGAACGGGGCGTCCTGGCAGAGCCGTATGAGTGTGGTCTGCTAATTGAGCCGCATAAGGGTGTCCTCCAACTGAACCGCGTAAGGATGGCCTTCAACTGAGCTGCATGAGGGTGGCCCCCAACTGAACCGTATGAGGGTGGCCCCCACAACCGGGCCGCATGAGGATGGCCTCATAATCTGAGCCGCATAAGGGTGGTCCCCAACTGAACCGCATGAGGGTGGCCCCCACAACCGAGCCACATGAGGATGGCCTCACAATCTGAGCTGTATAAGGGTGGCCCCCACAACAGAGCCGCATGAGGGTGGCCTCATTTCAGAACCGCATGGAAGTCCTTGAAGCGATCCGCATAAAGAGCTTTGGAATTGGTGGATCGTGCCAGCTATAAAGATTTTTCTCGTCTCTCTAGGAGCACGTCATTACGTCAGAGTCATTATTTTACCTTTATGTCAGAGCTGTCAATCTTTTGTGTCAGAGCTGCTGCATTACGTCAGAGCATTTAATGAGCCAGCTGCACAGAACAGTTATGGCCAGCATGAAGCTGTCAATCTTTTGTGTCAGGCCTATTTTTGAACCGCATAGAGCCACGTGGCTTTTCCCGAGCCGTATGGAGCTATCGGGGACTTTCCAGCCGCATGAATTTCTAAAGGATTTTTGAGCCGCATGAAGCTGTAAGGGACTTTTGAGCCGCATGAGGCTCTAAGGGACTTTTGAGCCACATGAAGCTCTAAAGGATTTTTGAGCCGTATGAAGCTCTAAAGGACTTTTGAGCCGCATGAGACTCCCTTCTGTTTTGATCTGCATGGACTTTTCTATTCTTTTCCATGCTTCTACAAGACCCCTTCAAAGTTTTTACTTTGTAAAATTGAAATACTTTGAATAAGAAGCATGGCTATGTCCGCATAAGCTCTTCTTACCGCATAGACTCCTCTGGCCGCATAGGATGTTCTGGCCGCATGGACTGCTCTGACCGCATGGCTTTGCTCTGGCCGCATGCTGTCCTTTATGCCACGTAGGCGTCTCATTGATTGCTCTTGATTTGTTTTGATTTAAAACTGTCTTTTGGTAGGATCCCAAGAGTCGGCATTAAATATTTTAGATTGCCTTGATGATTCTGAGCACTCTTTTTTGCATGAGAGGGGATAAAATTCCAAGAGTCGATTTTGTCTTCTAGGCAGCACGTGGTTCGAAGCATCCATCGGTCTACGAGCCCCCTGTCCGCCTATAAATATGAGTAATTTTTAGAGATAGACTCTTTACTTTCTTCTCTTGTTCAAGCCTTTCTTGTCCTAGTTGTCGTCATCTTCTCCTTCGATCACCGATGGCTCCCAAAGCTTCCTCTAGCGCTGCAGCGAAGGGTAAAGGAGCGGCTTCCTCGTCGACTGAGGCGCCCACACTTCATCCCGACGTCCACCCCGCCATTGATGGTAAGGATATTGGGAGAAGTTGTATAAACTCAAAGCCCTAACCATCATGGCTACGTCGCATATTTTATGCACAGGCCTTCTTCGTCTTCATTGAACTGTTCAAGTTCATTGTGATGAATTTGCATACTGTGCTGCATGTGCCGCATGTACATCTCATGTCCGAGCCGCATGGGGGTATGCCCCATGTTCGAGCCGTATGACAGTCGTCTTGTGGCCACATAAGCACTTTGCAAACTGGGCCGCATAAGCTCCCTTTGAACAGCGTCGCATAAGCTCCTATCAAATTGGAGCTGCATAAGCGCTCTTAAACTGGACCTCATAAACTCCCTCGAAGTAGAGCCGCATAAGCTCACTTGAACTGGACCGCATGAGACCCCGCTAAACAGAGCCGTATAAACTCATCTGAACTTGGCCGCATGAGACCCCGCTAAATCAGAGCCGCATAAGCACTCTTAAACTGGACCGCATAAGCTCCCTCAAAGTAGAGCCGCATAAGCTCATCTGAACTCGACCGCATGAGACCCCGCTAAACAGAGCCGTATAAAGTCATCTGAACTCGGCCGCATGAGACCCCACTAAACAGAGCCGCATAAGCTCATCTGAACTCGGCCGCATGAGTCCCCGCTAAACAGAGCCGCATAAGCTCATCTGAACTCGACCGCATGAGGCCCCGTTTAAACAGAGCCGTATAAGCCCCATTAAATTGAGCCGCATAAGGACCCGCCTGATCAGTGTCGCATAAGCTCGGAAACACTAAGCAGTTCTCCATGGCCATCTTCTAACTTGTTTCTTTTATCCTTTTTTTAGTGAATTTGTCAGTCAATCCTGCGAGAGAACCTTTGGTGGGTCGTGCCCAATCTGTCGTGGGCTATAGGTTCGACCACATAGTCGAGTATGTGGTGAACCAGCTTCCAAGATACGAACCTGTGGAGAGGCTGGAAGACATTAAAAAGAAGTCCTTCTTCTTTATCTCAGGGATGATGAACTCAGGGCTGCTGGGGGGCAAACACTTGAAGCCTGCGTTCCTCTTCGGGGATGCCTTAACTGTAAAGAAGTCCCAAGTTCTAGACATATCTGAGAGTTAGAGTTTTACTTCTGAAGGGATGGCGATCCATATTCCTCTGATGGAGCGTCACTTCCCACTATCGTGGTTCAACATGTTGCCCATGGACAGGAAGATGGAGGATTCTTTGACTCCGACCCGGAACGGGATAATTGTGGGCAAAATTTACTATAACAATAACCTGCGGTCAGTGTACGCGGGCAGGGTACCGGTCAGCCGCTACGTGATGGAGTTGGCCCCGGGCAGTTTCTTGAATGTGCAGGGTCCCAACTTCATGTTCTCTCAAGCTGACACTTTCCTGAACCAGCTTGCTCGGAAGGGGTCCTATCCCCTTGGCCGGTTGTCGCTATCGAGTTGGATACACCCCCTCCCTTCGTGGACCTACCTGTCCACGTGGATCGCACGGAAATACGAGACTCTCTTACACGAGATTGGACTCTACCATGCTATTCGGGGCACCAGCTATGGCTTGCCCATAAACAAGAAATTGTTTATAGCTCTGCTGGAAATATACAACTGCCGTACGGGGACCTTTTTTTACACCCGTAGGGGAGATGGGGCTTGCTCTGCACGAGATGCATGACGTCTCCTAGCTGTCTTGCGGAGATGAAGTCTTTGAGGTGTATACCCCGACGAACGAAGAGTTCGAGGATTTGAAGGAGAAGTTCCCGGGCTTTGTTGCCATCTACCGGGAATTGTTGTGTCATCACAGCACGTGCCAGCAGCTGTTGAAGAAAAAAAATGACAGCTCGGAAGGGAACCTTCCGCATACAAAGGCCTGGCTCACTTATCTTTTTAAGCTCGTCGCCTCAGGCCGGGTTTCTTTTCGAAGTCATCGAACTCGAGAGGAGGTGCAGGACCAAGTGTTAACCGCCAAGAGGGTAAGAACCACCGGTGACAGGTTCGGGAGTAAATCTGATTCTTTTGCTTATTTTTATCAAGACACTCAGCCATTGTCCGAGAAGGCTCTTCTGGACGGATTCCTGATGGTGTGGCTACAGAATTGCGTAGTTTCAGGAGGGGCTAGTTCTATTGAGAGGATCAGCCGCAACTTTATCCTCCCTGCTGTGAAGCTGGTCTTCGGGGTCAGACTAGCTCTTCTCTCGGCCATGGTGTGCAGCATACATCGTAGCCTTCGCACTTTCATGTCCAAGGTCATCGCTCGTGACACGACGAAGGACTTTGAACGCGTTGAGCTACCCTATCATTATCTGATGGGGTAGCTGTTGATGTATTGCCGATCCTTGATGAGGCCTGTCCCCGAAGATGGCATAACTGCTGACGATGCTTTTATCTTCCAGTATCGCCGCATGCCTTGGGACTGCGAGGCTATGCGTGCCTGTCGATGGCACTGGCAAGAGTGGACAGATATACTTTTTTGTGTCTGTTCCTCAATTTACTGATGAGGAAGTGAAGGCCGTACATCTTGATGGTATTGGGCCTCCCCACTTCTTATTCGACAAGATACTCCTTTGGCTGCACAACATTCATCCTTCCAACCTGGTATACCATAACCGTAACACTGTCTACTTGGAGCCTTACTTGTCCAGTAGGTTCTTCCGACAGTTTGGGTATAGCCAGCTATTCATGGACAGTCCCAGCTCTTGCTTGGGCTTTGAAGGTAGCGTCCTTGACGGTATCAGAGCTTGGCACTATTATAACACGGTTCACACCCGTACCAGCTTCTCAGTTCCTGATGCTGGAGAATTCGGGGAAATCTTGTATTTGGCGGCTCTATACCACGTTATGGCGAACAAGCCTCATGTTGGTTTTGACCCGAGTACCAGCTTCATTGTTGGTACTGGCTTGGAGGAGAAGCCCAAAGGGTCCAAGGCGAGAAAGAAGAGAGAGAACAGGGTTGCTGTGTCGGACTCGGAGTCTGCCAACGCGGACGAAGTGGATGACGAGCATGACCCTGATAACTCTCTTCCTCTCGCAGAAAATGTGGTGGCGGATCAGCCGTCTATCGTACATGGCCCTTCGTGCAAGCAAAGCAGGCATAAGCCCGCCGTAGGCGGTAGAACTTACTCCGTGAAATGGGCTGTGTTTAAGCCTCGTAGGCTGCTTATCAAGGAGAGAGGCAATGATGACGTCGTTTCGGAGGTGAATTGAATTACAACCATCTTCTTCTTTAGCTCTTCTTTTTCCCGAACTATGACCTAATCATTTTTTTTCTCTGTATGTGTCAGGAGAAGGGGACTTTCCAGAGCCGGATGCTGCTTCTGAGGTCGACCCGGCTCTAACTACTCTAGTTAGAGATATGAGTGTCGGGATTATTGCCGTCGGGATTCTCCCAGCGATGGCTGGGGTTCCTCCAGTTGTTGACGTCCCATCCCAGGGCGACGTGGGCTCTGCTGAACCCATCCCCGAGACAGCTGAACTTCAACCGGGTGACGCTGACCTAGTTGTATCTTCTTCCGAGGCGACTGGGGCAGATGAACCAGCTGCCTTTGGGTCGGATGTTGCTGGTAAAGAGACTACGGTGGCTGAGAGCGAACCTCAGTGCCAGCAACTCTCCCCTGGTAAGCTAAGTCAAATTTTGACCAGTGAGGAGATTTATTTGCTCTATCATCACATCCTTCGGGTTAAGCTGATTGATAGTTGCTCTGGACATATAGGTCCTGCTCTTTTACTGCCAACCACGGACATTATCGAGGGAGAGTTCGCCAGAGGGGATCTGGCGGAAGAGAATATGCCTCCTCCTCCAGCTTACATTGAGGGGCCTCCTTCTGGATCGAATTCAGGAGAGCAAGCGGAGGAACGGCAGGAGCAGGGAGAACTGGTCCCTGCACCCTCCTCTGTTCATGTGGCTCCGGAGATCGACCTTTCCGTACTGTCGAGTCTCCAGATCCTTCGGGCTGCGGAGGAGGAATTGGCCGCTATTCAAGCATCTTTTCGGTCGGAACTTGTTTCCCTTGTGGCAGGGATCAAGTTCCGGTGCCTCTTCTTCGACACTGCCAGCTACTCTTCCTTACGCCGTCTTCTTCAGAAATCCTGGATGAATCGTCAAAGGATGTGGTTGACAGTTTCTACCGCCACCTGAGGCGATAGGTTGAGGCCGCCGTGGAGAGGGGGACTTCTTTTGCCTTGGCCCATCAATGCCCCCTTGGCCAAATTGAACTCCTTAGAACCCTTCCCGGTAGGTCAGGGATAGTTGAGCTTCTGGAGCCTAAATTGCTAGAGGTAGATCAGCTTGTGGCCCAGTTTCAAGTACTGTGGCAAGTTGATCTGTCTTCAGCAATATATCAGGAGTGGGCCTTCCTCATCACTGCCATGGAGAATGTAAGGGCTGCACGAGAAGCATCCAAGCCGACTATAATGAAGGACCTCCGTGATCTCTCTCTGCAGTATGATCAGCTGAGCCGTCGGGGAGAGGATTGCATGGCTCGGGAAGCGGCAGCCTCTCGCGGGATAATCGACATGAAGAAGAAGATCCTCGAGCTCCAGAGGAAATTGGCTTTCTTAGAATCTGAGCTCGAGGCCTCCCGTACGGATAAGGAGGTAATTATTCAGGAGGCCGACAAAGTCACCCGAACCTCTGTCGTCTTGGAGCATGCTCTGAAGAAGCTTGAGATGGCTGGCAGGCTCACGCGCATCTGGAGGATGCGGAGCGGTTGACACAGGAGGCCGAGCGCCGAGCCAAGCAACGGTTTGAGCGATCGACGGCCGTACTGAAGGACCGTCTCAGAGAATTATGTATCGTCGAACAATAGTCGGTTTTTTCTTTTCTTTCTCTCTTTATGTTCCTTCATCTTTTTGGCAGGGACGTGGTCCCAAAGAATACAGTACTTTTGATTTGATTTGAATAAATGACTTTGCTTGCATCATCCTTTATCTGTCGTACTTATACTGCATTTATGTGTTTGCCCTGCTGGGGACTTTTCTGTGGACCTATTACCCATGGCATACCTTGGTTTTAGGTACGGATAATAATTTTGATAGGGATACCTAGAACAACTCCACGGTAAGGTGGATATGGAAGTTCTTGGTATCGGGCGAAGGAATGCCATGGAACAGCTGGGTTCCAGTGGCATGAGATAATGAGAAAAGAGGCGCATATACTAGGGGACCTAGTACAGTATTTGTGGTCAACTGTAGACATTTGTGGTCAACTGTAGACATTTGTGGTAAACTGTGGACATTTGTGGGTCTATTTTCCTTGGCGTACCCTAGTTTTGGGTACGGATAATAAGTCGAGAGAAAACCAATATACTTACTCAGTGGTAATGAGGACGTGGTAAATATGAGGGTTTCTTCAATGGAGTCTTCCTACTCAGAGATAATGAGGACGTGGCAGGAGTGGACACCATGAAGGGTACATAGAACAACTCAGAGGTAATATGGACGTGGAAGTTCTACGTGAGGGGTGGTTTGTTTTTGATGGAAGTGAAACAACTCAGAGGTGACATCGACATGGTTGTTTTGGGAAATTTGTGGATCTGTTACCCTATTTATGCACTAAAAATACGGGCACTAGATCATGAGAAAGATGCTCTTTTGGGAAGAAAGTTCAGAGGTATGATCATACATGACTTACTACCCAGAAGATGCGATATAGATTTATTTGGGATGACCAGAGTGTAAGTTCAGCGGTACCTAAGGGCACATAACTTAACAGTCCGGTAGATTTGGAGGATGTCGTTTAGACATAATACTTCTTCAGAAACTTGTCGTTGACGGGCAACATGAGCAAGTCTCCGTTTTGTTTTACGAGGCGGTAAGCACCATTGTGAGGCGGTAAGCACCATCCTGAGTTTAACCTTCTTGTTGAAGGCTCCCGCGATGCGTGCTTGATACAGCTCGATTCTTTGTTGAGCTAGCAGGTGCTTCTCATCTAAGGCCTCCAACTCTTGTAGCCGACGATGCTAATTATCATCCGTCGTCAATCGATAGGTGAAGGCAACACGGAGCGAGGGGATTTGGGTCTCTAGTAGGAGAACTACCTCACTCCCATACACCAGAGAGAATGGTGTGTTCCCGTGGCCGTCCGGACTGTAGTACGGTATGCCCATAAGCATTCGCCAAGCTTTTCATTCCAGTCACGTTTATTGGAAGACACGAACTTCTTGAGCAGCTTGATTATAGTTTTGTTGAATGCTTTCGCCAAACCATTCGCCGCTGGATTGTACGGTATTGAGGCAACATTCTGGATTCGATGTTTGTTGCAAAATCGATAGAAGGCGTGGCTTGTGAACTACGGACCGTTGTCATGGATGATCCTTCAAGGCAGTCCAAAGCGATAGATGACGTGATGTTTGAAGAAGCTGATCACATTTGAAGTCTTCACCTCTGCCAGCGGGACAGCTTTCGCCCATTTGGAGAAGTAGTATGTAATTGCCAGTATGAAGCGGTGTCATCGGGACGAAGGCGGAGTGATCGGACCGATGATGTCCATTCCCCATGCTTTGAATGGCCAGGATGCCACCGTCTGATGTAAGAACTCAGATGGTTGGTGGATAAAATATGCATGGACCTGACCGGCTTTACACTTTCTTGCATAGTCTATCACATCCGCTACCATCGTGGGCCAGTAATAGCCCATCCGGCGAAGGCGGTCTTGTAATTTTGGGCCAGGCTGATGGGCCCCGTAGATGCCGTCATATGCTTCACGTACAGCTTCTTTGGCTTCTGTATTGGACAGACACCGAAGCAGTAATCCATCGTATGACCGTCGATACTGTATGTTTGTTTCTATATCGTAGAAGAATCTGAGAGAACGTCTTCTAATAGAGGTGGCTTCTTTCGGGTTCTCCGGTAAGATGCCATAAACTGCGAAGTCGATAAATGGGAGCCTCCAATCCTGTGTCTCGTCGACCGTCAGGGCAGAATAGCTCTCGGCAAATTGGACATTGTTCTTGGGACAGACCAGCTCATGGCCTATTACGTCTACCAAATGATGAGTATATTTTGGGACAGCCAGGGAAGCGGCCAGTCCTGCTAAGGCGTCGACTTCAATGTTCCGGAGTCTCGGAATATGTTCTATGAAGAACCCTTTCAGAGACGTAATGATGGCGATCGCTACCTGATGATAGGGGATCATGTCTTCATGACGAACTTCATATGAACCCCGGATCTAATTGACGATTAACTGTGAATCGCCATATGCCTCTAGGTACTCTACCCCCAGTTCTTTTGCAAGTCGGAGTCCGATAACCAAGGCGTTGTACTCGGCCATGTTGTTCGAGCAGGGTTCTGTAAGGGAATACGCTCGGTTGATCACCAAGCCAGAGGGAAAAATCAGTACCACTCCGACCCCAACGACAATGTTGCCCTTGGGTCGGATTCTTGAAGCACCGTCGAAGAACATTCACCAGACGGAATCATCGGAAGCTATATTTGAATTGGCGACCTCGTCTGGAATCTCTTCATATATTCTGGTTGACTCCAAACTTGGATGGGCTGCTAAAAAGTCCACCAGAGCTTAACCTTTAACAGCCTTTTGCGGAACGAAGATCATATCGTAGGAAGATAATAATATCGTCCAGGTAGCGAGGTGATAGCTGAGTGCACCCGACTTGGTCATGAGGACCCTGAGGGGGTTAACTCTTGATATGACATGGATGGTTTGTCCTGTAACATAGTGTCGCACCTTCTGGATAGCAAACACCAGAGCAAGACATTCCTTCTCCACGGCGGTGTATCTATGCTCAGGCCCAATCATCATTCGGCTAAGGTAATAGATAGCTTGTTCATGCCCTGCATCATTGTTCTGTGCTAGTAGAGCACCGAGGGAATGCTCCATCGCTTGCACATAAAGTAAGAACGGCTTTGCAGCAACCGGGGCCACCAGAACTGGAGGTTTTGACAGATATTCTTTGATGTTATCGAACGCGTGTTGGCACTTTTTATCCCATATGAATGAGACTCCCTTCTTTATGAGGTGGATGAATGGTTGACATCGCCCGGAGAGGTTAGAGATGAACCTCCTGATGTAAGCTAGCCTCCCTTGAAGGCCTCGGAGTTCACGAAGATTTCTCGGGGGGCCCATCTCCATGATTGCCTTTGTCTTCTCCGGATCTATATGAATTCCCTGGGCAGTAATGATAAAACCTAGAAATTTTCTACTAGATATGCCCAAGAAAGATTTGGTAGGATTCATCTTTAAGTTGTGCGCTCGCATCAGGTCGAATACCATCCTCAGATCCTATAGATAGTCTCCCTTAGAGCGGCTTTTGACAGCGATGTCATCAACATAACACTCTACAGTCTTACACAGATGATCTCTAAAGATGACACTCATGGCTCTTTGGTATGTGGCGTCGGCATTCTTTAAACCGAAGGGCATAACTGTGTAACAGTACACGCTGATCGGTGTTCGGAATGATGTATGCTTTTTGTCGTCAGAAAACATCTTGATTTGGTTGTATCCTGAAAAGCCATCCATGAATGACATGCGCTCAAAGCCACATGTGTTGTCGATCATGATGTCCTTGATGGAAAGAGGGAACTCATCTTTAGGACATGCTTCGTTTAGATTTCGGAAGTCGATGCAAATTCAAATCTTTCCATTCTTCTTGAGGACTGGTACTATGTTGGCGACCCAGTCTGGATGTTGTTCCTCCCGGATGAAGCCGCTGGCTATCAGTTTATTAACCTCAGCTTCGATGGAGTTCATGATGTCTAGACGGAACCGTCGTTGCTGTTGCTTGACCGACTTTGTGTCCGGATGAATGTTGAGTTTATGAAGTACAACCTCGGGGTTTAGCCCTGGCATGTCTTCATAGCTCCAGGCGAACACGTCAATGTACTCTCTGATGAGTTGCAAAAGCGTCTCCCACTCTTCGTCTGTCATGCTTTTGCTGACGAAGATTAGCTTTGGAGAGGACTCATCGCCGAGGTCAACATGCATCACCTCATCTTCAGTGGAAGATTTACGAAGTTTGAAGCATTTCTCCTATTGTGCATCTAGTTGCTGGACCCAAGGTTCTAACTCGAGAAATTCGGGTACATCTTCATCTTCTTCGTAGGCATCAGCAAATGCCATATTGACAGACAGAGCTTGCCTGAATAGGTCCCCAATGCTGACATCCGAATCAGAAATTGGTGATGCGGTTGAATGTGAATGCCAGTCATATTCCTCATCTGAGCTTTCAGGAGTTGTTGCAGGTGTAACATAACCTAGCCCACATCTGGTCTTGTTGTAATAATCTCGTGGTTTTCCAGCCGGGACTGGCAACTGCAAAGGTAACCGCCGACCAGTGCCGTAGTTTAAGCCTGGCATAGTCTCTAGATCATACCCCTATTTTTGTATGAGGTACTTGGATCGGGAGCTATACAGATAAAGGGGCAGTCTCCCGGTGTCGGGTTCGAGATCAACTTCTTCTATCCTGAAGGGTTGTGGATCATTCTTCTGGCCGAAGATGATTGGATAATCCTTTCCCTCGACTTTGAAACAAGCATCTTCTACGGGAGTAAGTTGGTTTGCAATGTAGACATTTGTCACTTGTGTGTGTAGGCGGGTGCCTATACCGTATTCTATAGCATACATTGTACAAAGCTTATTAAGCTCGGGGTAGTTCAAAGATAGCCCTTTATTGATGAAGTAAGGTATCTTTTCTGGTGGAATTACATCATCTGTGGACGGAACATCAGTATGAGCAGCCACATACTTGGTCAGCTCTAAATCTTCTTCGGCCACCCCCTGTGTCAATGAAGACTGGAAGGACGACCTAGGCAGCTTAATCATCAGGGGCTCTACTAGTGGAGCAGAACGTGGAGTCGTTGGCACACTAGCGACCCCCAGTTTGGTGTTCGATGCTGGGCGGGAAGTTGTTGGCTCGCTAGCAGTCCCCGGCTTAGTGCTCGACTGTCGAGTCATTCTGGGAAGACGAATCGTCATCGGACAGAGGGATTGAGCTCCTCTGTTTGTTGCTGGCCAGCTCTCGGCAACTTGATTGTCAGTGGCTCCGTAGTGGGTCTCGACGCTTGGCCAGACCTTGGCAGTCGGATTATCATCTGCTCCTTTTGTGCAGTGAGCACCGGAAGACTCGTTGTTTCTCTACGCAGAGTGGCTGTGAGAGGTGCCGTCTTTCCTGGTTTACGGGGTTGGAGATGGATTCTCAAAGGTTCCTCCGACCCCGCAATTTCCTCTGTCTGCTCTTGAGCATCCTCCTTGATCAGGTGCCTCCTCGAGTTCTCGTACAAGCAGGAATCCGAATAGTAGGATTCGACCCCTTTGAAGGGATCGATGTCAACGAATTCTGTTCTGACAAAGCTGTGCTTGTCGACGTACTTGAAGCACTGGTGCAATGTAAAGGGCACGATCATATAATCGTGTATCCACGGACGCCCCAGAAGAATGTTGTAGGAGGTGTCTGCGTCGATGACATAGCAGGTTACTTCCGACTGAAGGTCGCCGATTTGGCACTTCAGGCAAATCTTTTCGATGGGATAGCTTCTTCCGGAATTGAAGCCGCTGATGGCAGTGCTTGTAGGAGTCAGCCGATACAGAGGAATGCACAGATGGTGAAGCAAGCTCTTCGGAATAATGCTTATCGAAGAGCCGGGATCAATGTGCATCCGATCCACCTTGACGTCGCTGACGTATCCAGTATACTATAGAGGGCGATCGTGCAAGTTGGTCTTGATAAGCATGTCCTGCAGAGTGAATACGATATTGGGCATTGCACCGGTACAAGCACTGTCCTGGGCATCTGCTGGTGAGCTCTCTTATGGGAGCTTGACTTGAGCCAGATAAGCATCAACATTTTAAAGTACGTCACTTAAGGCGATACGAATGACCTTGGAGAGCCTCAAGAGCTCGTATAACGACAACTTGGTCGGTGTGTTGGCCAATTATGCCAAGATGTCAAAGTTGTAGGGCCTCTCCATCCCATGAGGTGCCTCTTTTCGGAACGACTTGTCAAAGCGAGTCTCCTTCGGCCTAGGCTTGTCGGTCGTCGGAGGCTGAGAAGGTCCTGGAGCATCAGCAGTCGCCGGCTGATGATCTTCAGCCAAGTTACCCGGTATAGATTGGGATTGTGCGCCAGACCGGATGACGACGGTCGTAGCTTCTTCAACATCTGTCGAGATTGTGCGGCAGGACTTGACTTTTCCACCCTTCTTCTTACCAGTAGAGGGTGATTCTGGCTGGGTTACTTCAGATACTAAGTCCTGGTGGGCCCACATGACCTCCCCTCGTGATGTGCTAAGGGATACCAGTCCAACAACCTGGTCTCGGGGAGGTAGAAGATTAGCGACCTCTATCTTTGCCCGGGGAACGGGTACTACTCCATCTTAAGTTTTTGTCGGAGGGAAGCTGCCGAATTGGACTGACACCATGTTGTCCGCCACAGTTACCTCCTCGAAGTCAATGGCCAGAGCCTTAGAGTCGATCAGGTTCTGAATGTATCGCTTCAATTGGAAGCAGTCTTGAGTAGCATGATGGACGTAGCGGTGGTAGTGGCAGTACTTTGGGCTTTCCATCTCTGCGGGCCGAGGCTCACGTTTCGACGGAGTGAGCAGAATCCTGTCTCCTTGTATGAGCATGTCAAGGATGGGCTTGACATGGTTGTCTTCAAAGGAGTAAGTCTTCTGGGGCTACTGCTTCTCTGCCGGCTTCAGTTCAGGCTTCGGGGCTATGTCGGCCACCATAGCCTGTTTGCCCTTGTTGTCTCGGTTGTTGGAGGGATTACCACCATTGTTGTTGTTGGTATTAGGGCGTTTGCCATTGTCGTCTCCCTCCGTGATGTGCAATCCCAGTTGGCGAGCTTTATTCAACTTGTCTTATGTGCTAGTGGCGCTGATGATGAAAGTCTTCCAATCCTTAAATTGACTTTCGCCCATCCAGAGGCTGATTGTGGAAAGCAGCCTCTTTTGGCAAATTTCAATCAAGAAAGAATCTGGATTGCCAGAGGGCAATTTCATCGCGGTTTGGCGAAACCGCTCAATGTTGTTCCTTGTCATCTCCTTCTCACCTTGAATAATATCCATGAGGGTGGACATTGTCACATCTTGTCCTACCTTGTAGAACCTTTCAAGGAACATGTTTTTGAAGCCGGCGAAGGAATGGATGCAGTTGTCCGGCAGATTGTGGTACCAATCAAACGCTACCCCCTCCAATGCCCCGATGAACAACCGCGTGAGGATAGCGTCGTCATGAGGCAGATGGTCGGTCGTGACTTTAAAGTAGGTGATGTACTGTCTTGCAGATGTCTTTCCATCATATGGATTGATGTTAAATGGCTTATATCTTGGTGGGAAGGGGACATCTCTCCATGCAGAAGGATACGGTTGTCGTATCCTGAGGTCTTAGGAGGTTTTTCGGACGTGAAACATGGCCCGGAGCTCTTGGACCTCTCGTCTCACCTCCCTGGCCTCGTCTGCAGTGGTGGGAGCCGATATTGTAGGAGGATTATTGCCCGGGTTTGGCGCAGTTGAGTTTGAGTCTGCATTGACTGCGGGACCCAAGCTTGTTTGGCCAGGCGTCCTTCCTTGCAGAGCCGGTAGGGCCGCTTTGATCTCGTCCACGGACTTGACCAAGGTATGAAGTATGGCCTCCAGGGTGTCAATGCGTTGGCGATCACTGGGACCGTCTTGGTCATTGTTCGTCATGAACACCGTCCTCACATGAGGAGAGATGGAAGGAATGGTGGAGGATGTGCCCTCTGAATCATACCCTTGCACCGAGAAATCATCGGGGTATGTAGGTATGTTCTCCTCTGGTTCGGATTCAGAGGAAGTGCTACCCCCTACATAGAAGGCTGTCTCGTCTTGGGACCCGTGGACGTCCTCAGGGATGTCCGGATCCACTGCATCTGTGGAGGGGATTGTTTCTCCTGGTGCATCTTCTTGGAACACCGGATTGTTGTGGACGTTCGGAGGGGTTCTACCCCCAGCTTCGGCCACCTCCTGAGGTGCAGTCGACGAATCCCCAAGTGTTGAAGATTTCGTTTTAGAGCGGGTGCCTTTAAAAACTCCTCCTGTGGTGGTTGTGGACAACCGCTTGGATAAGAGTTTCTTGGCCATACTGGTTGAGATCGTCGGACTGGAAATATTTATCTTCTTTCCCGCCTTGCCGGTAGGGATCTTATGAGTAGAATTGCAGGAGGCGACATGAAGCACCTCGTCTTTCGAGCTTTATTGCAGGATCGGTCCTGGCTGCTGCAGTCGTTGGAAGATGGACTGCCGGTCCTCTTGTACTGCCGCCTTACTGCAGCAGCAGTTGACGGTGACTTAAGTGCAGTGATGTCCATGAAAGGACTCTCTGCACACCAAGCTCTCTTCTCTTTCCTTGCGCTTGTAAAGAATCACGTCACGTAAGTCACTCTTTTTATGGGCCCGGAAGTCCCGAGCACACGAGTGTGTTGGCACCATGTTTGCTCCCTGATTGGGAGACTTTTGAGAACCACTCTGTCCGTTTGCCGCCGGGGGCTGGACACGGTCGGTTCTGTACAACTTTCCATCAGAGGCCCGCTTAACAGTAAGCGAAGCTCTCTGATGGTCAGAGGTTGGAGCAGCTGACTGAGCTCGACGAGCCTGCGCTACCCTAGACTTCTTCCCTCTAGCACCCAAGGGCGCATAGTAGGAAGAGTCCAAATTGTGCCGCACAGAGTCTGGCACATTCTCATTGGAGCATCCGAGATCAGGACCGCATGAGAGGCGGTCAAAGACAGAACCCGAGCCGCATGGAGTAGATGGTCTACGGCTGGGATTGGTAGCCGTATGAGCATACATGCAGCTGGTATTTGTGGTAGCATCAGCATTCATGCGGCAAGCATTTGTGACCGCATAAGAATTTATGCGGTTGGTATTTGTGGCCGCATAAGAATTCATGCAGTTGGATTTGGCTGCCGCATAGGCATTCATGCGGCCGGCATTTGTGGCTACATCAGCATTCATGCGGCTGGCATTTGTGGCCACATCAGTATTCATGCGGCTGGATTTGGCTACGGCAGGAACATTCATGCAGCTGGATTTAGTGGCCGCATGAGCCTTCTTCATGCGGCTGGCACCCTTATGCGGCTTCTTCCTTGACCGCATAGAGTTCCCATTTGCTTCCTCAAGTCCAGCATCATAGTACTTTCCTCTGCCGGACTTGAGAACAGCAGGGGTCTCTGTGGCCTGAAGTGGGGCCGCATGGGAGTCTTCTCCACCGTCTTGGGCAGTAGAGAACACCTCTTCCAGAGCTTGGAGAGGAGCGAAAGTCTTGGGCCTCCACTCCTTACGGGCCTTCTTCGTGCGGGCTCGCTTCTGGACCGGGCCAGCGCTCCCATCGGAGAGCATTTCTTCAAATGCCTGCTGGTCGAAGCGGACGACCAACATTTGTTGCATGGAGCCAAGCTTGGTTGCGTCCGATTGCGTCACCAACTTCTCAGCAGTGGAGAAGTTAGTCCCCAGCAGAGTCGCCATCGTGATTGCCATTGATTATCAAAAGAAAAGAACAGTTTTATGGGAGGACTGGACTTTGATTCACAATATAAACTCGCTCGTACAAAGAGAGCCTAGGAATAAAACCTAGAAAAAGCAATCAAAGTACAATTGTTTAGTTTTTCTGGGGGGTGACGGTAGAGTCTCGGGAAAGTGATATCAACTCTGCCTTACTCCTTGGACGATCGGACGTAGCTTCTGCTCTGACGAAGAAATGCTCTTTGTGTGTACGGGGGTTGCTAATCTCTTTGCTCGGGCTCTGTGTGTATATCTCTGTGTCCTTTTTGCAAAAGAATAATCCCCTGCTATTTATAGAGCTTTGTGATAAGTAGGGTGTGCAGTAATTGCTCCTTGAAAAGCGGGCGGTTAGGGATTGGTTAAGATTAGCCTTGATCTTATTTATTGGAAATAAATCTGGGCTGTTTATGTTGATTGCAACAAATCTGCATTGTTTGTTGGAAATCGATCTGGGCAGTTATGATGATTGCAATAAATCTGCATTATTTGTTGGAAATCGATCTGGGCAGTTATGATGACTGTAATAAATCTGCATTGTTATGATTTGTTGGTTGCTAAATCCGAGTGGATATGTCTTATTCAATCTTCTGGCACGTGTCCCAATTGTTATTTATGCTGCGAGCCGCATGAACGGGGTATCCTGGCAGAGCCGCATGAGTGTGGTCTACTAATTGAGCCGCATAAGGGTATCCTCCAACTGAACTGCTTAAGGATGGCGTTCAACTGAGCCGTATGAGGGTGGCCTCCAACTGAATCGCATGAGGGTGGCCCCCACAATCGAACCGCATAAGGATGGCCTCACAATCTGAGCCGTATAAGGGTGGCCCCCAACTGAACCGCATGAGGGTGGCCCCCACAACCGAGCCGCATGAGGATGGCCTCACAATCTGAGCCGCATAAGGGTGGCTCCCCATCTGAACCGCATAATGGTGGCCCCCACAACTGAGCCGCATGAGGGTGGCCTCATGTCAGAGCCGTATGGAAGTCCTTGAAGCGATCCGCATAAAGAGCTTTGGAATTGGTGGATCGTGCCAGCTATAAAGATTTTTTTCGTCTCTCTCGGAGCACGTCATTATGTCAGAGTCATCATTTTACCTTTATGTCAGAGCTGTCAATCTTTTGTGTCAGAGCTGCCGCATTGTATCAGAGCATTTAATGAGCCAGCTGCACAGAGCAGTTATGGCCAGCTGTAGAGGCCTATTTTTGAACCGCGTAGAGCCACGTGGCTTTTCCCGAGCCGTATGGAGCTATCGGAGACTTTCCAGCCGCATGAAGTTCTAAAGGATTTTTAGCAGCATAAAGCTCTAAGGGGCTTTTGAGCCGCATGAGGCTCTAAGGGACTTTTGAGCCGCATGAAGCTCTAAAGGATTTTTGAGCCGCATGAAGCTCTAAGGGACTTTTGAGCCGCATGAGACTCCTTTCTGTTTTTAGCCACATGGACTTTCCTGTTCTTTTTCATGCTTCTACACCAAGTTGTTTGAACTTGTCAGCACTGTCTTCGGTTGCTCCGGCACTTACTATGAAGGAGGCCCAGTCTTGAAATTGTGTGGGTGCAGTCTACATGCTGACTATAGGTAACAAGTTTGATTTGCAAGTATCTATAGTCAGTGCATCTAGAGTACCAGAGGCATTTTGAGTGCTTCTCGATGGAAGCGCTCAATGAAACGTTCAGCAGTTTTATTAGGCCGTTGCTTGATTTTGATGAGGGCCGACATAGTCATGTCGTTTATTCCCTCATAGAATTATTCCAGGAATATCTGCTTGAATCCTGTAAGAAATATTATACAAAAATCTGGCAAGCTACGATACCAGTCATAGGCTGCATCCGCTAAGCACCCAATGAATACTCTAGTGAGTAGAGCATCGTTCGGCTGGAGCTGATTAATCATCACCTCAAAATGATTGAGGTACTGACTTGAAGATGAACTGCCGTCAAACATCATGATGGTTGATGGCTTATATTTAGATGGAAACTGAACTTCCTTCTGTAGGAACGAAATCGTAAAGCACAATACTCTAGAGGGGGTGAATAGAGTTGGCAGCGGAATAATGCTAATTTAAAAATGTTAGCAGCAAGATCACTGAATAATAATCACAACTAAATAATGTAAAGGCAGAGATAAGAAAGCAAACGCAAAGACAGCGATGTATACTGGTTTCCCTCTGTTGAGGACTAGTCCAGTCAGTAGAACTCTTGCTACCAGTTGAATCCACTATTGGAAAAACCGCAAGTTTTCTTACGAAGTCCTTGCAACTTCTACAACGCGAGCTTTGATACGAAGAACTCGTCCAACTTCAATTTTGAAGAGTTGAATCTTCTATCAAGCCTCTGATTACAATCACTCTGAAACTTCTAGACCGCACCGCACTGGCAAATCGACTAGAGGATTGTAACTGGCTTGGGATCTGAAATTTGAAGCTCGAGAAAACTCTTTGGAAGACTGAAAGCTTTTTAGAAGAGAGAAGATTGAAAGTGAATGAGTGAGTTGAAATGATCGAAATCCTTCTCTATTTATAGGAATTCCAAAGACAGAATTCGGACAGAACTCGATGAGGAAATCTCGGTCAAATCCGCAACTACAGGAGGACCAAGTTTCAAAGAATTCAAAAATCAAAACGGCCACTAACCAAACTCTGGCCGAGTTCTGTCATGGTTAGGTTAGGTTTTTAAAAATAGTTTTTGGGGATTTTTGAAAACCTTTTTGAAAACCTTTTTGAAGCTTTTGTTAATATGAATGTTTTTCAAAACTAAGGATATTTTAAAAATATTTTGAAATCATTTTGGAATAGCCTATTTACCAGTACGACTCGGTGTACAACGTATTCCTAGACTCAATAAAATAAAAAATACATTGCTCAAAGAAATACAGACTCGAACAGGCAAACATTGCTTCGGTCTTGAACTGAGTAGATAGCTTGTTCTTGATCATGTCCAAGAGTCCGAGATATCCTGACTAGCTTCATATATCGAGACAGAGTTTGATAAATTATTAAAATCAGTTTGACCATATGACCAATGGGCCAACAATCTCCCCCATTTTGATAATTGACAAACTATGAATGATATAACATCTTTGCTTGGAATAAAAATCAAAAATAGTAAAATTGTTCATATTCCTGTATTTTCTCAAAAAGAATGTTAGATCCTAATTTCTTCCCCGTTGTCACTTAGCAAAATAATTGCAAAAGAGAAAAACTCCCCCGCAATCAATGCATAAATAACAAACAGTGAAGAAACACAAAAAAATAATCATGAGAAATGATAGAAATAGTAAGAAAAATAGAATGACATCATAGGCATGTATTTGTCTCAGGCAGTTTATAACAGAGAATTATTTCACAGGCAGTTTATAATAAAGAAGCAGATAAAGATGCTATAAATAAGTAAATAAACTGATGTGAAATATAAACTACGCATCTCATAAAGATAAAAAGATGTCCAAGAGACATAAAAAAAATATCCAGTACAAGTCCTCAAAAGAAATACTGATAATAAAGTCTAAAGACTTAGAATGTCGGAGTATTTCCAAGTATACAGTAGATAACATCTAAGTCTCAAAAATTAGCTAACATATCACATCTTCTCATCATCATCATCATCATCAGCAGCATGACCGGCATGTCCAGAAGGACCAGCTGCAGAGGTACCAGCTCCAGAAGGGTGAGGAGGAGCGCCAGTGTAAAACTCACCGACATAGTCTCGAGGAGCACGGTCAGAACGGTACCAATCATATGCGTTACCGGGCTGAAAGTAGGCATGAACAGCCTCATCCTCACAGCGGTAACCAGAGAAGGTTGGATCTCTAGGAATAGAACCGGCAGAATGTCCAGTCTGGGCGAATCGGAGATCAGCGAGAGAATGTGCTATCGCCTGATAACGAGTGACATCACGGAACTCACGCTCGCAAGCCATATCCGTCATCGAGACGTACAAATCCGAAAGGTGCTGGTGTATGCCCTCAAAGGTCATGGCATACTGCTGAGTAGGTGGAGGAGGTGGAGCAGTAGGAGGAGCAGCAGCAGTTATACTACGACAAGATAATTTCAGAAACTTGGGCTCAGGGTCTTGAGTACAAGTTGACAAATCAATATCGAAACGCTGGAAGATGCGTGGGAGAATCATCGCATAAGAGAGATTTCTATCTCTAGCACAACAACAGCCCATCATCTGGATAATGGTCTTAGGGGCAGAAAAAGGTATCCCCTTAAGAATATGATACATAGCAGATAATTCAAAAGATGTGACATCATCCTTTGAAGTAGACTTCAGAAGGATAGGGGAGTAAATGATATGATGCAATTCATAATTAAACAAGTTCAAGTTATTTGCCTTGAACTTTCCAGAGCGAACTCGATCAGGGGCACAGAGTTCAGCTTTGAAACTAGCAAGTGTCATACCGTCGGAGAAATCAAATTCAGTGATATCAACAAGCGGTTCACCTTCGTTGGAAATACCAAGGATTTCCACTAAGAGGGCATCATTGAAATTGATATCTAGTCCGCCAACACGAGTACTTACGTCAAACGTGTTTAATATGATATTGCAGTAGAAAAGTCTAATGGCATTAGTTGCTACTGGAAAACAAAGTTTAACAACGTGTTGTAACCCTAATGCCTCAAAATAAGGGCGATGTTCTGGAAACACAGTCCACTTGATGGGAGCGCCTGTGCATATGGATCACAGGGAAAAGTCTTCATACCACAGAAGGGCTTGATCTAGGGTTTGAAAGTAAAACCCATCGAACGCACCATCGCTAGATTGGACTGGCAAAAAGAGGGAATCCGTGGGTGGATTCGAAGATGAGCCTTCCTCACTAGGATTGGTCATCTTCTTCCTCTTGAAGGGGTTAAATCTCTTAGGTGCCATTGTGCAATAAAGTAAAATGCACGAAATTGAAAGGAGGAGAAATATGAAGTTATACCTCCCGAGATTCGAATATGTTGTAGAGAACAACGAGCTCCGCACGAATCCAAAATTTGGATGGATTTCACCACGTAGATTGGGAGAGAATGAGTGGTGAAGAACTAGGGTTTTAGAGCTTTTCGCGCGGCTGCTGTGCTGTGATGGTGGATTTTTAGAAGCAATGAAGAAGAAAGGCTCTCGGGTTCTAGTTATATAACCTGATACCCTAACCGAACTTGGGCCGAATTCGGTCCGAAGTCTGGCCGAATTCGCCTGGGGTTGGTTTGGACCACTTTCTTTTTCATTGGCTCATTTCAAATATTTAATTCAAAGATTAGTAATTTCAACCTTCAATTAACATAATTAATATTATTTTATAGATTAAATATCGTTACACAACGACTGTCTCAGATTAGCTGTAGGAGTACTGTTCCAGCTGGCGGAGGTTCACCGGGGAACTCTTAAATACCGCTTCGCTTCAACCGTAGTTGTGGTGACAAACACAGTTTTTGCATATTGAAATAAAATCATAAAATAAAATTAATTAATATTATTGACGTCCAAAATTCCTAATTCTCGACGTAAATAATTGAAACGATCTTATGCTAGAGGTTTTGTGAAAATATCAGCTAATTGATTCTCAGTATCTATGTACACAAGGTTAATATCTCCATTCTGATGATGATCTCTAAGAAAAATGATGTCGAATCTCGATATGCTTAGTACGAGAATGACATACTGGATTCTTAGTCAAATTAATAGTGCTCGTGTTATCACAGAAAATGGGAATGTGTGTGTAAAATAAATCATAGTCTTCTAAGGTTTATTTCATCCACAAAATCTGAGCACAACAACGTCCTGCGGCAATGTACTCAGCCTCTGTTGTTGATAAGGCTACAGAATTTTGCTTTTTACTAAACCATGAGACTAAAGCCTTGCCTAAGAAATGACATGTGCCACTGGTACTTTTTCTATCAACTTTGCATCCAGCAAAATATGCATCCGAGTAACCAATAAGGTCAAAGGACTTAGTTTTGGGATACCATAAGCCAACAGAAGAAGTGCCCTTAAGGTATCGAAAGATACGCTTAACTACGCACAGATGTGATTCCTTTGAATTAGCTTGAAAATGAGCACACAGGCAAACACTAAACATAATATCTGGACGACTAGCAGTTAAATAAAGTAAACTACCGATCATACCTCGATACTTACGTGTGTCGACAGGCTTGCCTTGTTCATCAATATCAAGCTTTGTTGAAGTTGCCATCGGAGTGCCAATAGGTTTGACATTATCCAGATCAAACTTCTTTAGCAAATCTTTTGTGTACTTGGCTTGATTTATGAATGTCCCATTGTCAGTTTGTTTGATTTGCAGTCCGAGAAAGAATTTCAGCTCTCCCATCATGCTCATCTCAAACTCATTCTGCATACACTTAGAGAATTCTTGACACAGAGATTCATCAGTAGATCCAAATATAATATCATCAACATAGACTTGTATTAAGAGAAGCTTGCCATTAAAAGACTTAATAAAAAGTGTAGTGTCAACCTTGCCTTTTGAAAAACCGTTGTCAAGTAGGAAGGAGCTTAGACGATCATACCAAGCACGAGGGACTTGTTTTAAACCGTATAAAGCTTTCTTCAACTTGAAAACATGATCAGGGTTTTTAAAAATCTGTGAAACCTGGAGGTTGTGCTATAAAAACTTCTTCTTTTATAAAATCATTTAAAAATGCACTCTTGACATCCATTTAAAAAAATTTGAAATTATGAAAACATGCAAATGCACATAACATGCGAATGGATTCTAATCTCGCAACTGGGGAATAAGTCTCATCATAGTCGATACCTTCTTCCTGATTGTATCCTTGAGCTACGAGTCGAGCCTTATTACGAGTCACTAAACCATTCTCGTTCAGTTTATTTCGGAATACCCAACGGGTGCCAATGACCGGATGATCAATAGGCTTGGGAACAAGTTCCCAAACTTGATTCCGTTCAAATTGGTTTAATTCCTCTTGCATAGCATCTATCCAAAAACTATCACTACATGCTTCATCAATAGTGTTGGGTTCTAGTTGTGAAATGAATGCAACACTAGAAAAAATATCTCTACTGGATGTACGAGTACTTACACCTTTGGTAATATCACCAATTACCAAATTCTTTGGATGATCAGCCGTAAATTTTAATCTTTTCGGCAGACTCTGAAGGTAGCTGGTTCCTGGATCTTCTCTAGGAGGATCAGCTAGTGCCGAGCTTGGTTGAGAATCAGCTGTTGTTGAGCTTGGTACAGTTAGATCTTCGTCATTGTCATCGATAGTCATTTGATTCAGTTCATCAAAAGTGACGTTGATTGACTCTTCGATGATCATGGCTCGTTTGTTGAAGACTCTGTATCCTTTGCTCTTGGCCGCATAACCTAAAAATATACCTTTATCGGCCTTTTCGTCAAACTTTCCCAAGTTGTCTTTTGTATTAAGAATAAAGCATTTATAATCAAATATTCTAAAAATATGAAACTGATGGAATTCTATCAAACCATAACTCAAATGGAGTCTTCTTCGATTTGGGTCGAATTAGAACTCTATTGAGAACAAAACAAGCTGTATTGACAGCTTCAGCCCAAAAATATTTGGGTAAACTAAACTGGTTTAACATTACTCTGGCGATTTCGGATAGAGTTCTGTTCTTACGTTCCATAACTCCATTTTGTTGTGGAGTCCTAGGGCAGGAGAACTCGTGTACAAAACCGTGTGTGTCACAAAATTGCTCAAACTCTGTATTCTCGAATTTGCCACCATGATCGCTTCTAATACGAATGATCATGTAACCTTTTTCATTCTGTACTTTCTTGAAAAAGGCGACAAATTCGGATAATGCATCGTTCTTACGTGTCAAGAAGTATATCCACGTGTATCTAGAGTAATCATCTACAATTACAAAAGCATAAAGCTTACCTCCTAGGCTAGCAACTCTGTTAGGACCAAATAAGTCCATATGTAGCAATTGTAGAGGTCTAGTAGTACATACTACGTTTACTGACTTGAATGTGGATCTGGTAGCTTTGTTCTTTTCACATTGGCTGCATACCGAATCCTTCTTGAATGTTATGTCTGGTAAACCGTGTACTAGCTTCTTCGTGGATAATCTTGAGATTGTGTCTATATTTACGTGACCGAGTCTCATATGCCACAGATGACTCTCATCACTTTTAGCCATTAAGCATCTACCTGAAATGTTAGTTTCTTCCAACAAATAGAAAACATATATGTTGTCTTCCCTGATACCTTCAAAGATAGTACTACCAGTTGAGCTATCAACTATAGTACATTTGTCTTTGCCAAAGTTGATGCCATAACCATGATCAGCTAAATGACTTACGCTGAGTAGATTATGTTTCAACTCGGTAACCAGACAGACATCCTTAATCACAGGATAGGGAGACTTACCAACATCACCGATACCAATGATATACCCTTTCAAGTTATTACTGAAGGAGACATAGCCTTCCTTCTTCTTCTTCGACAGTGTTGCAAATAATGTAGCGTCACCGGTCATATGCCGTGAACAACCGCTGTCGAGGATCCATTTGCTTTTAGCATGTGAAAGGTCTTCCACCTACTAAACAGTTTGCAGATAAAACTTTTGGTTCCCATTTCTTGTAGGATTCTGAAATGTTAGCTTTTGGTATCCATGCATAAATATTTAAATCAATAAGCTTTCTGATTCTACATGCAGAAGAAATATGACCAATGTGGCCACAATAATGACATTGTGCATGTTTAGTGTTAAAAGCTGAGTGATGTGCACGGTTGGTAGGTTTAGGTTTTGTAGTATAGAAAAAAGCATACCTATAATCCTGTTTGGGCTTAACCTTTTGGGGTAAAGGTTTGATATGGTTAGGTCTAACAGTGTTTGGTTTGGGAATGTTCCGATTTTTTGGTAAGTGACACGTGTTAGGGTAGGAAGCAGCAGTCTCAGGCTGTTTTCCTAACCTAATTTCCGATCTTTTGGAAGTGTCGTACAACTTAGTATAATCAGAAGTGAGTGTTTCCATTCTGATTTGTGCACTTTGAAGACTTTTCTTCTCTTTAGAAAGTTCTTCTTTCAGTTGGTCAATAACCTTGTCTTTCTCTTCAGATGACTTGGTAGTCTCGTGTAATAAGAGCTTAATAGAGGAAAGCTCACCAGACTCACTAATATTATTTCTAACCTCCGCTAGTAGGTCGGTAAGTCTTTCTATTTCACCTTTGTACTCTTTGAGTACCTTCTTAGAGGTCTGATATTTGCTACGCAGTTTCCTGTAATCACTTATCAGTTCACTGAAGGCATCTCCTAATTGCTTAAAGGTCAAGTCATCAAATGTATCAACTACAGGTTCAGTAGGTACCTGATCGGATGCCATAAAGCATACGTTTGCAGCATCTTCTGATTGTTCATCTTCTGAGTCACTGGCTTCACTTTCATGCCATATGCTGGTGTTGGCATATCTCTGAGATGTTGATCTCTTCAGGTTCCCTTTCTCATACACGTTGCTCTTCTTGCTTGATGATGAGTTTGTAGGACAATCCTTCTTCATGTGTCCCTTCTTCTTGCAGCCATAGCAGATAGCATCATCTTGATACCAGTTGTTGCTGTTATTGTTTTTTGGCTTTCTTCTCATATCTTATGAATCTTTTGAATTTCCTTGCTAGGAGTGCTTGATCTTCAGCATCAGATTCACTACTGTCTGAATCATCTTCAGCAGCTTTTCTGTGCTGAGCCTTGAAAGCGATCGTCTTCTCCTTTGGTGCAGGCTCTTCAAAATCTTGTAGCTCCAGTTCATGAGTGAGTAGCTTACCCATGAGTACTTCGAGGGACATAGTTGTGAGGTCGTTTCCTTCAATGATTGCAGTAGCCTTTGGAATCCAGTTCTTGGTAAGTGCTCGCAGGAGTTTACGAATATTTTTATGGTTACTGTAATCTTTGCCTAGGGAGGACAAAGGATTTACAATATCCAAGAATCTTTCGAACATCTGAGTAACTGTTTCTTGGGATTCATCTTGAACACCTCATACTCTTGAGTAAGTCTGCTGACTTTTGATTCTTTGACTTGAGTCGTGCCTTCATGTGTGACTTCAAGAAGCTTCCACACTTCATTAGCAGTTGTGCAGATAGATACCCTGTTAAATTCAGTTCTGTCTAAAGTACAAAATAAAGCATTAATAGCACGTGCGTCAAGACTGGCCTTTTTCTTTTCTTCCTCTGTATATCTGTTATAGGGTTTTTCAACTAAAACTCCATCAACATTTATACGAGGTGGCTTTTGATAGCCATCAATAACAATAGACCATAAATCAAAGTCAAATGATTTCAAGAAGAAACTCATCCGTGTTTTCCAATAGGTATAATTCGTACCATCAAACAGTAGAGGTCTGTTTGTGGCCTGGCCTTCACTTGTGAATTTTACAGTTGCCATGTGTTGTGTTGTGATCTATATAACAAATAGTTAAAGGAATAAATAATTGCAATGTTACCTTGCTTTACCTGTAACACCCGCTCTGATACCAATTGTAGGAATAAAATCGTAAAGCACAATACTCTAGAGGGGGGTGAATAGAGTTGGCAGCGGAATAATGCTAACTTAAAAATGTTAGCAGCAAGATCACAGAATAATAATCACAACTAAATAATATAAAGGCAGAGATAAGAAAGCAAACGCAAAGACAGCGATGTATACTGGTTTTCCTCTGTTGAGGACTAGTCCAGTCGGTAGAACTCTTGCTACCAGTTGAATCCACTATTGGAAAAATCGTAAGTTTTCTTACGAAGTCCTTGCAACTTCTACAACGCGAGCTTTGATACGAAGAACTGTCCAACTTCAATTTTGAAGAGTTGAATCTTCTATCAAGCCTCTGATTACAATCACTCTGAAACTTCTAGACCGCACCGTACTGGCAAATCGACTAGAGGATTGTAACTGGCTTGGGATCTAAAATTTGAAGCTCGAGAAAACTCTTTGGAAGACTGAAAGCTTTTGAGAAGAAAGAAGATTGAAAGTGAATGAGTGAGTTAAAATGATCGAAATCCTTCTCTATTTATAGGAATTCCAAAGACAAAATTCTGGCAGAATTCGGGCAGAATTCGGGCAGAATTCGGGCAGAACTCGATGAGGAAATCTCGGTCAAATCCGCAACTGCAGGAGGACCAAGTTCCAAAGAATTCAAAAATCAAAACGGCCACTAACCGAACTCTGGCCGAGTTCTGTCAGGGTTAGATTAGGTTTTTAAAAATAGTTTATGGGGATTTTTGAAAACCTTTTTGAAGCTTTTGTTAATATGAATGTTTTTCAAAACTAAGGATATTTTAAAAAAATTTGAAATCATTTTGGAATAGCCTATTTGCCAATACGACTCGGTGTACAACGTATTCCTAGACTCAATAAAATGAAAAATACATTGCTCAAAGAAATACAGACTCGAACAGGCAAACATTGCTTCGGTCTTGAACTGAGTAGATAGCTTGTTCTTGATCATGTCCAAGAGTCCAAGATATCCTGACTAGCTTCATATATCGAGACAGAGTTTGATCAATTATTAAAATTAGTTTGACCATATGACCAATGGGCCAACACCTTCCACTCTATAGGGAAGGGTGGTTTAATTCTATGCTTCTGCAGACCGTACTTCTGTTTAAAAGCTTCGAATTAATTGTACAGAAGCTTTACTACCTTAATAGTATCCCATGATGCTTGGGGAGCGGTAGACTGATTCGATGTGTTAGGAGGCGGGACTGCATGATAAGCACCACCCCCAGCACCAGAATAACTTGGAGCTGGCATGGTAGCATTATGAAGAGACTATACCCCCAGACCAGTATTAGTAGGGGCAGATGCTGCTATATGTTCTTGGGTTGGAATCGGATTTGCAACCGACGAAATAATGTGTTATGCTACGATCGCAGTATGCATACTTGCCATCATTTCAACCATGTTCTTCAAGTTGGCCTCTAAAGCGGCAATCTTCTGCTCCTGATTGACGGTGCTGGATGCATCTTGTTCTTCGTTAGTGACATAGGCAGTCACTTCTCTGGCCACCGAAGAAGAACTAGTGGATAAGATGGTCCATTCAGAGCCTTCACTATCGGCATCGAAGTCATGCAATAAACCTCCCCCAGGATGGATAGTGGAAAGATTTCCTTGATCAAAGAAATCCTGATCTGAATCAGAAAGATTCCTTTGACCGATTGTTTCTTGGTCGGAAGGAAGATTTCTTTGACCAATTGTTTCTTGGTTATAAGGAAGATTCCTTTGACCGATTATTTCTTGGTCGGAAGGAAGATTCTATTGACCGATTGATTTTCGATTTCTTGATCTGGTATTTTGGTAGACTCATTCATCGGAGTCCCGGATCCGATCAAGGTATTGTTGATAGGGTTGCAGGCTGCATTACGTCTTGGACGTTTTCTATCCCAGTGCTTCGAGATGTCATGTGACTGAAGCATACAACAGTTCATCTTCGTCCACCATCACAAGTTCAGGAGTCCGAGTATAGTTCAAACGTTCGAAGACAGACCGTTTAACTGACTGGCAGCAACATTTGATCACTACTTTATGGTGGTGATTACAGTGATGTTCCTGATACGGAGTTACAGATGGACGAGATGGTCCTGCAATCTTCCATTTTTGTATAAGAAGTTCACGGAGATCTGTTACAGTGACAGGATAAGGAGAAGTCGAAGGTATATATTCTTTAATGATGTTAGGAACATGATTCCGGTTCTTGGGGTACCCTGTTTTCTATGTGTACAGAGAAGTACTGACTTCATTGGCATAGGTAAGAGGATTCTTGATTTGATGAACTCTTCCTGTGCGCAATTTGGCAGGTGATGCAGATTGTTCTTGATATGCACTTAATATTATTTTATGCTATTTAAGGTAGGTGAGCATGTCAGGGTTTTGCACCACCTGACTGTCTGTCTGAGACACGCTTAATTTATCCTGCTTTGTTCTTAAAATGTGTAGGGTAGAAAGATCTTGGATCTGATTTGATTGGCACTGACCATGAGGAGTGGGCAAGATTCTCTGTTATTTTGTGCCACCTTTTCCAGCACGTTTGGCGCAGCGTAGATGAGCAGTAGAAAATTGACCTCAAGTAGAGTCTATTTTTTTGGCATTCATTTGATTATCTTTTCCAAGAGAAATAGACCTTCTACTCAGGAGCGTTCTTGCATTGACTGGCACGGAGGCACAATCAGATGCATTTTCTACCGAGTCCAGGACTGGAGAATGATAAGAAGAGGCCATAGGGTGCTTTCCTTTGTTCTGCGTAGGGGCAGTGGTGATTAACTTCTCACCAAGTTTAGAACTGGGAAGGAAGAGTGATTGGCCATGTGACACTGTCCCCTGATTGGCGCCTGGGCAGTGACTGGCCCACCCTCTACCAATTTTAGAATTGATGAGGAAGAAAAAGTGGCCATGTGGCACTGTCCTTTAGTTGGCCCCTGGGAAGTGATTGTCGTACCCTCCATCGAGTTTAGAATTGGGGAAAAAAGAAGTGGCCATGTGGCGTTGTCCCATGGTCGGCGCCAGGGCAGTGGCTTGAGCATTCTCTACCAATTTCAGAATTGGTGAGGAAGAGGAAGTAGCTACAAAGTTTTTCTCCAAGCTTGACGTAGGAGTCACGATTTGTGCGGTAGAGGACTTCGGAGTCCAGATAGTGTGCGCCCTATTTTTGGCAGCAACAGTGGTGCACTTGGCACTCCCTGCGCCAATCATGGCTTTGTAGGCAGTTTATCGACTTGCATGACCAAAGTCTTCTGTGTTGTGCCGACCGATGCAACATCATATTGAGTTCTCACTTTCTCATCGGAGGAGAAAGTCGTTCCCAGTAGAGTCGCCATTTTGTTTGCAAAAAACAAAAGCTTTGATTACAAACTAAGAAAATAGTACAAGAGTACAATTAATTTTTGGAGAAGTACTACTATAGGAATCTGATCAGAAGATGATCACTTTATCACTTGGATGATATGATGTCGAAGAAGATAGCCTTTGGAGAGTGCTGCAGCAAGTGCTCAAGAGATTATGATCATTAGTGGTTCTTTAAAAGTAATTTGAAACTCTATTTATAGAGTTCTGGAGATAATTGTTAATTAGTTATCCTGATTGGCGCACGCTGCTGGGTGGCACCATTCATCCCTTGGCACGAATGGTTGGTTTAACTGCTTGGACGTATGGCATACTGTGATTGATATGCGCTTGGTCATGGGCAGTGTCACAGACACGTTCTTCGAGATTAGTGGCATGTGTGCCACGTTATCTAATTGCTTCATGATGATTTGATTAAATGGTGCCCACAGCTGGGTGGCGCTAGGTACTACTTGCTGAGTGGTGCCATTGACTGATATGATACTAATGATCATCTCGTACCAACTGCAAATGGTATGAGACAGCTGTTTGGTCATTTATCGTAGATCTGACATGTCTGACCAAATCTCCTCGAGCACCACGCACTGGAGATTCGAACAAATTTTTCTCGACTAACGTGCTATCATTTATGATGATAACTATTTAGCTTCTCCGAGAAGATGGTCACGTGGCGGGTAGCGCCACTTGATGAATAATGCCTATTTATGTCTGGCGCCATCTGATGGCTGGTGCCAATTGATGATCTGAATGTTGGCACTTCTTATGAGTAGCGCATGGTTCTGAGTGTACTTTTTAGGCTTCTACACCAATATGACGTTCGTGTTTTGAAGCTTCGACTGTGCGTCGAAGACTCTCGCTACTCCACTTTTTGAAGACTCTCTGCATTTGTCCAAGAAGCGTGCCTCATATTCCCTCCATTCCAGGTGGCTGGAATACCTTTGTTGTAAATTGAGGGATGTATGTATGGAACGACTATCTCATCGGCATTTATTTTGTATTCGAGTCATTTTGTAAAGCCCGTGCAGCATGATTGTAATAGAGTCTTGTAAATGATGTCTATTATCAATAAAATAAAAAAGTTTCTCTGCCTCAATATATTGTTCAATTTCTCTGCGTACTCTCTTAGTTGTTGTGTTTCGGATAACCTTATGACTATGCCTTGTGCGATCGTAACCTAGGTTCGCACGGCATCACACCCAGGGGACGACTATCACTACAAAAAAAGTTGGCTTTTGGGACAACACTTTTAAGAACTATAGTTTTAAACGTCCTAAAAAATTATTATTTGGGACTGCTATATTTTTTTGTAACAAAAAACGAATTTATTGGTGACAGATTGAAAAATGGATCTCTTATTTGGGACTATTAACAATTTTTGTTCCAAATAAGTTTTGAGACCCTCAAATAATCTCAGCGAGAATGGCAATTATTTGGCGGCCCAAACGCTCCCTTATTTCCAACCATTTCAATTCCAAACCCTCCCCTCTCTCCTGACCTATACCTCACGAAAATGGAAAAGGGAGGGAAACCAAAATCCACACGAAAAAGTGAGGGAAATCGAAAAAATCAGACAAAAAAGGGAGGGAGAAGGGAGAGAGCTTCAGATGATGATGATGATGTCCTCCTTTTTTTTCTCTCCATCTGCTCGTTTGAAGAAAAACCACGCGGAGTTCTTCCGACTGCCGCCAAAGCTTCAGATATGCTCCGTCCCTCGTTCCAATCTGCTCCGCTCCTCGTTCCAATCTACGGCCTAGAAGGAAAAGGGAGGAAAATCTTCCTCCACAACCTCCGCCACTAGAGACTTATCCGGCGACTACAGAGCCTCCACCGCTGGAACTTCTCATCTTTCTAGGTTTTGCCCTAATTTTTGTAAATTATTCGTAATGTATGTTTTCACCCTAATTTCTGCGATGATTTATATTCGGCACATTATGATTTTGATTTTATTGAAAGCCCTAATTTCTGCGATGAGTATCAGGTTCCATGTATTAATCACAATTGACCCAACTCTTTCAATACTGCTTTTAATCATTATACACTTGGTGTGATTCTAGGCTATAGCTTATGGAGACTGACAATGTCAAATATTTTGAGAGAAGGGCACAACTATACATTTTTTCCCTATCAATATCGATATCTAGCATATATGTTATATATAACAATGACAGTTTTCGACAAGCTCCGTTATCAGAGTTCAAGGTTTCTGATTAGTAAGGTCGTACAAACTCTATGTGATATATGCTTTAGTTTTGAAGTCAAGTGGAATACTGCTAATAATAATTTTAGTACCATGCCGGTACCATTTTTGTGTCAGTAATATCCGGTACGACATGAACACTGCATAAGTATAACATTACATGCCTAAATCAGTACTTCATGCCTACACCGTGTCGTGTCATATTAGACTCTTTTTCCCGTTTGTTCTTCCTCTTTCCCCTTTTTGGTTCAGTTCTTTCTCTTTCCTGGCAGCCAACGTTAATTAGTATCTGCTCTATGTTAACAACCTCACTAGTCTTCTTTGGAGCCTATAAATAATCAGACACTTGTTTAATCTGGGTTATTAACAAAATCAATAAATTGAGGGCAAAATTTCATTAAAAAGTGACGATAAAAGAAATGGCAAATTTAGGTTAACAAGTCTGATGACAACATAAATGGTTTTACTTGGTTCCAAGAACTCTGAATCTTTAAAATGCCATATTACTGAACTTGTGACTATATGAGTATCAGTAATTTGACAGTATTTTGATTGTCTGATTGGTAATCTTTAAAATGCAATATTACTGAATCTTTCAAGTCTGGTGACAATAAATTAAGGAAGATTTGAAATTGAGGTGATTTCGTTTACTTGTTTTTGTTACCATCTTATCTGAGTTTGCAGGCTAACAATCTTACACTACCACGTCATAGATACCATTTGCAAAACTTGAATCATAGATGTTTAATTTGTGGCTACATTTCCACGCTTACTCTTGGCTATTTAGAGAAAAAATTCCATTTAATCTTGTTCTTTTCCAAAGGGACGTGCTTCTCCTTTCTAGGCGACTAATGATTTAAGAATTCTTTGCTACCTTATCTCTCTACTGCCGAAAACTTTGTATCGCAATTAAAATATTGTTTCGTCCTGGTTAATAACAATTATTTTTTTTTTCATTTTCTTAATGAATAATTGAAACTTATACTCTTGCTTTGTAGACACGAAGTTTACTTGACGACGAATTTAGATCTGAGGCCTTATAGATTCAATAGATTAGTTACTCTGTTTGATGGAGATAATTAATTTTCATATTGATTTTATTTTTATTATCCATGTCTGGTGGACTCAATGGACATGGCATCATAAGATATATAGATGTATACGTGCATTAGCAAAGAACTCGTGCTATGCAAGAACTGCCTATGTAAGTTAGGTTGTGTGTGTTTGTGTGCACACACACATTAGTGCACATGTTGGGTAGGGTCAGGGTTAGGGGCGAGGGTTGAGATGCATGTTTGTGTTTATGTGCATGCATTAAGTGTACTGGAGCTTGTCTTGTGAGTATACCTCCCAAAGCTCTTAGCAGTTGATTTCATGATTCTTTCATAAAATAGTGCTTTGGATCTTGCTCTTCACATGTTTGCATTTTCTCCCAATTGATTTCATGATGAACCTTCTTATGCTACTTTGACGTTAAATAAAGTGTAAGGCTGTGCATAAAAAACTATGTGTGTTCATGTCCATAGTGTTTGTTTAGCATTTACAAGCAACAAGTTCTGGTTTACCATGTATGCGTCCTTATTTAATATGCTTCAGGATTTCCTTATTTTTTATGTGTGTATTGCCTCTTTTTTTTTATAAAATTTAAGTTTATATTGCTTGATGAGCTGCTTTGGTTGCCTATGTTGACATTTATTTTGTTTTTTCCAGTGGGAAAGACTATTGAACTTGACGATGACACTTTTCATTAGTGTGTCAACCTGACGAGGTTCAATTAAAAAAAGACAGTCAATTTTGTGCCTTCTGATTGTGAGTTTGAGTTGATGAAGTAATCTTGTAAACCCTTTCTACAGTTTAGTTTTGATGTTCATATATTACGTACTAAAATTTTATGATGTGAAACCTGTTAGATTTTAGTATGTCGATTTCTACGCTATTAGGTTGGGGATGCTATTAGTCTCCAGATCGTTAATATTACTCCATGTGCAAAAAAAATTAAAATTTCTAGTTTGAACTTGTTAATATTGCTAACTTTTGTGATTTCTATTGTCTATATGCTAGAAAATAGGGAGATGAGCTTTTTTACATGTTTCCAGTTTCTTGTTGTTGAAGTTACTAAGATTACTGACATGCACCGAGGAGTATCACCTGAGCTCCCTCGTCTATGAGCATGAATGTTTTAAGCACACACACTCACACAGGTGAACATACACACTCACACAGGTGAACATACACACAGGTGAACATACACACAGTTGTTTTTACATCTTCTTAGAACATTCAAATATAGCTTGCTTGATGCTTAAAAATCATTCCTACACATGACCTCCTGACACAATTTTTTTTCTGTAGTTCAAAACTACCAATTGTTCAAAACTACCATATGACGATCATCGAGAAGTTACATACACACAGGTGAACATACACACAGTTGTTTTTACATCTTTTCGTTTTCGTTGGTTCCATTAATAGTTATTAGCATGTCCTGTGGCACTTCATGGGAGTGTATGTGCCAAAACTTTTGAGAAAAATTTGTCACTACTGGAGCAAAGTTGGAAAGTAGGAACAGTTCATAGGAGACTCCCATCACATGTCAATTACCAGATATTGGGAGGAACTGAAATTGAAGAAACAACTTGTACAGAGGAAGAAACAGTAGGATTCCACTAAGAGTTTGGTGTATTTATTTGCCAATGAATTGTAGGGATTTCCTCATGAAGAAAGTGTGGGCCGTATTATGTCTGCACTTTAAATTTTACTAGGACACACCAAAAAATTAATCATAACCTAACCCTGTGTGACTGTATCTATGTCCATGTAACATAGAGTAACACAAAAGCAAAGAAGGGTAGGAACATCATATGAAAGAAGATTGGAAATTTTATTTACTACATCAACGAAGCATTTTTAGAAATAAGTAATTGCAAAGCAAATGTCAAAGCCCAATGATTTTAGTAGTTAACAAGTGGAGACGTAGCACATTCTGATATAGGTTTGATTCCACAAAAAAATTCCGTCCAATAATAGTAGGACTTAAAAAATAAATAAATAAACAAATAAATAAGTAAAGAGCAAACATAACTTCTTTGATGCGGCATGAAATGACTACCTCCAAATTATGGTGGTTATTCGAATGTTGGGGCAATCAAAGAAAGAGTGTGCAGATGCTCCAATTTTTTTTGGGTAAATGATACAAAGTGGAAACGTAACTTCATGTGACCATAAGGACTCAAATCTGAATGATGGGTCTAACGAAACAAAATTGTTGCATCGACCGAATGCATTCTCTGAACTGGAAGTGGGAGAATTTTGGCTACAATAATGCTAAGTTTACTAGACGTGTCTATACTCTGGTTAGAAAAAGAAGAAAAAGAGAAAGAAAAAACAAAAACAAAAACAAAAAGAAATAAAAAGTAATAACTTTATAGGAAACAATCGTTAACCTTCTCAGCTTGTAACCTCAGCACCAGCAAACACACTTGCATACAAACTTTTTTTTTTTTACATATACACTGCTTAACATCACAACAATGAAAATATCAATCTGGATATGTCAAATGGTAACAAGCTTGTTAGTCTCTCCCCCCAACACATACTCTACCTATTTCTACAGTTCTGTATCAGATACAGAGGTTCTGGTACGGGGGGCATTTGCTACTATTCTACCTAAACTGCTCTTGATTTGCATACTGCCACGAGTACTTTTCCTATAGACTGACACTACAAACATGTATCAGAATATATGTGTCTTTGTATGTGTATCAAAAGAGCTGCAGTTAGGATACATAGTCCTAACAAGACTATATGTGAACAAGTGAGCTGCAGTTAGGATACATATGATATTCCTAACAAGATTATTTGCATATACCAAGTTATAAGCCAAGGGTAGTGTTGTGTTTGCATCTGAACAGCAGCAGTAGTATTCAAAATGATAGCCAGGCAACTAAAGCTTGGTTGTATTCCTCACAAAGTTAATAGCCAGACAACTAAACTAAAATGTAACCACCTGAGCACTACTATTAAAAATGATTCAACTCCCAAATTTATTCCCTTTTTGTGGCAGTTTGATAGAGCCATTTCAGGTAGGATTCACGTGTGTTGGCTAATAATAGATGTATAATAGCTTAAATCAGTAGTTGCTTTCAAAGTATCGGTCAAGTTGGTACTGTATCAATCCAAGACTAATGCAGACAACCAAGACATATGTAGAAAATTTAACTAAGTATCAATACAATATAACTTTGGAAATAGAATATCTGGATAAGGAGAATAAGCGGAAACACTTCAATTATATTCCCCTTTGGTAGGATTAGGTATATATACTCCTATGCTTTAAAATCCCAGTTTGGGTTTGTTTTCTAGCTTTCTGTTCTGATGTCGTTTAGTTTTCTGTGGTGTAGTGCAACTGTGCTTATAGTTGTTTTATTGCTACATGTTTTGTTAGATTGTTAAATTGTGTGATTGATTTCGATTGAGATAGTCACAAAATAAAATTAGATGTATCAAAATAAGGAGAATAAGCGAAAGTCTACTCTGATACTATTCCCCTTTGTTTGGAATCAGTACAAATTGATGTCCCTTTCGAATTTGTTTCTGGGTTTGCTTAAATTCTAATCTTGGATCTCTCTATTGCTTAAACATCCCAGTTTGGGTTTGTCTAGAGGATTATTAATTGAAAGAATTTTTTTAGTTTGTGATATACTGCTGCTGTTGATTTTTATTTGTTTTTATTGCTACATTATATGTTAGGTATTCAACAAATTGTATATGGTGTGTTTAGTTTTGATTGGGGTAGTGGAAAAATGAAAATACTCGACATAGAGTATAAAAATAAGGGGGACATCCTTTTTTCTTCTATTCCCCTTTGGCCGTAACTGATATAACTCTCAATAACCCTTTTCGTATTCTTTTCTAGGTTCAGTTAAAAATTCAGTCTTGGTTTTCTCTATTACTTCAAAGTCCCATTTTGAGTTTTTATATTTTATAGCATTAGAGGTTTATTACTAGATAATTAATTCTTATTAGATTGTGATAATATGATTGTACTTTCTCCTTTGTTATGTGTCGTGCAACTATGATTATAGTCCTTTTGTTACTGCAAGTTGTGGCAGATATCGTGCAGATTGTTATATGATGTCACTGTAATTATAATCCTTTTGTTACTGCAAGCTGTGGTAGATATTGTACAGATTGTTATATGGTGTGATTGCCATCAATTGAGAGAGGGAAAAAAAACTTCTATCAGATATTGTACAGATTGTTATATTATACATATTGTTATATGGTGTGATTGCCATCAATTATAATCCTTTTGTTAAGGTATATTCGACTGACTTCAGAACCATTTCATTTGGATAGCCACATTGTTCTATCTCTAAACATGTTTTTTTTCTTCTGATATATTGATGAGATCATCCTTGTATGTTACACTTTCAGATACAACTTCTATCGGATGTAAACCTGAAGAAGACACCACAATTGGTGGAGTTGGTTGAAGATAGCAAGGTGGGCTGAACTTATGGTTTTGTAAGGTGATCCACATGTTCATATGCTACATACATTACTCAAATTTCTTATTTATAGGAACTGATGAGCGTAGGACCAGAAAAGATTCTACTTCGATGGATGAATTTTTAGTTGAAGAAAGCTAGCTTTAAGAGAGCTGTTACAAATTTCTCATCAGATGTGAAGGTAAATGTATATACTTCAGTTTTAATAAAATTTTCTGAACTTACTACGATATGTATTGTGGACCTGCTTTTGCATGTTCAGCTAGGTTGGTTAGCAAATGAGAGGGAGGATGCCAGGGGAGAGCGGAAGGAGATGGTTAGCAAATGAGAGGGAAAGGTAAATTGGTTTGTTAGAAAAAGTACAAATGTGACAAACTGCCTTCATCCATTTATTTCATCTATAAGTTAAATAGTGTGAGAGTATCCGATAGGGATATATAAAAAATCAAAGTGTTTGAATAAATTTTGGCACTTGCTATTTGTCAAAAGGACACTGAATAAAAACTCAGAGGAGGAAAAGAGATTGCACTCAACTCCTTTAACCATGAAAAATACATGTCAAGCGAATGCAAATCCTCAGGATACCCATATTCTACTAATACATGATTCAACTATGAGAAAAATAACACGAGAGAGATTCCCCACTACAAGATTTAAAAGGTTTTACAAGATCTGCATATAACTTTACGAACCACAAGTAGAACAGAACAAAAAAAAAACCCACAACCAGAGTACACATGAACACCCGAGAAGTCCCAAGACCCAAGAAAAGGTGAGAATCATCACTTAGTCTGTGCATTCTTTTCATCTGTTTATGTAGTACATTTGATCATGTGTCTTTAACCTCATTATCTTTACTGCTTGAAAAGTTCCATACAATCAATTACACACCAATGTTATTGTGAAAGTATGCAAGGAGTTTACTATAAAACTCAGTTACTAACGATGCAACTTGTATCAAATTGATGTAGAGCTACTGGCAATATTATTCTTGAGAGAAAATGATGGGATGAAGAAGATCCCAACCAAATTTTACTAAAACTGAAGCAGATATATATAAGGAGTACATGGGAACAATATGTCATATGTATAAACATGTTCTAGAAATATGTAATCCACATGGAATGAAGATACCTGAGCGATCATGGGATTTAGAGCTGGTTTTAGGATGATACATATTTAAAAATCATCAAAAGGCAATCCTAGATTCCAAGCATCATTTATTTCTCCCTTGTGACATAAGATCGAGTCATATTAGACAATTGTCATACTTCTTGACCAAATCCTGTATCAGGAGAATTTTTATATATTCTGCGCCACAACATTTTGTACATTATATGAGTATTCCATTTTTGATTGCCAACTTCTACTGTCACAAGGTTTGTATATGGTTCCACTTTTGCTTCTTGCTTGCTTCTAAAAAAATTGGTATTCTGGAATGGGCGTATGTACCAAATTGATTTGTGGAGTACAAGAATATTGTTGCTCTTTGATTGTACACTTAAAACTGTCATTGTTGTTTTATCAACTTCATGCCCATGCAGTTATTTTTTTTAAATGTGTGACAGCCTTTTGTTTTTTATCAGTGTATCTATTAAATGTTTCGGTGTTCAAAATTTCATTGTGTTCACATTACCCATGGTCATGTATGTTGGTTCGCTTTTCTCAATTTGGCATGCCCTTTTGCATCTGTAGTTTCTCTCAAAACTATCAAGTCATACTTCAGCTGAATCTTTTACTCCCATGAAGAACTTTGCCCTTATTTCTTTGTTTCCACAGGACTTGGCATTTGTTGTGGATGGTGTTGCTTTAGAAAATGTTCTGAAGAGATATAAGGAGGCTTTCACTGAATTGGCGATTCTCTCGAGGACAGCCATCTGTTGTCGTGTAACTCTTTCACAGAAGGCTGCTCCAAAGAAGGCTGCAGATGGTGCGTTTGACATGCACATGCGGCTATCGACGTGATGTAAACTTTCATTTTGTAAACAATGGGATATGAATTTTATGTTATGGAGGAAAGATTCGACGTGATGTAAACTTTTGTTTTATTTTGTAAACAGTTGGATGACTTTTAAATGTTTTATAAAAATTTCTTGTCTTAATATTGCAGCTACCATAATGCATTTGCGATTAAATAGTTTTGTGTGATTTTTGTTCTATATAAAATTTAATTGTATATTTCATATACAAATAGGAAGAGGATTAAGTTTTGGGGGCGTATTTTTTGGGACAGATTTATAAACTGTCCTGCAAAATTTGTAATTTTGAAACCTTTTGGGACGGGAGTTTAACAGTCCTTTATAAGTATTTGGGACGGCAAATATCCGTCATTTAACTTTTTGCCACGCTACCCTAATGGGACCGTCCATTCCTGTCCCAAAGGCCGTCCCAAATATTTGTTGGGACGGTAATTACAGTTTTTAAGACGGTTTTTTGTTGTCCCTAAAGGTCACTTTTTTTGTAGTGTATCGATTCTTCGGAATCGGGGTGTGACAGTATGCAGTACTAAAATTTAGTTTGGTCTCCATCGTCGCTTAGAGGCTCGTCCAGAAATGTGATAGAAATTGCCTGTCTCTGTCCAAAATTATTGTGGCTGGTTCCCCATACAGTCGAACAATCTCGTCGACATAGATTTGTGCTAACCGATCGACGCTCCATCCTACTTTAATCACAATGAAGTGAGCCGACTAGGTCAATCTATCAACAATGACCCAAAATGCATTATTTCTCCGTCGCGTCTTCAAAAATCCTACAATAAAATCCATCGACATGTTGTCCCACTTCCACTCAGAAATGGCGAGGTTCTGCAGCTCTCCGTCTGGCCTTTGGTGTTCTGTCTTTACTTGTTGATACGCCATTCATTGCGACACGAAAGTAGCTACGTCCTTCTTCATATCGTGCTACCAAAAGTTTCTGCGCAAGTATTTATACATCTTAGTGCTTCCAGGATGTAATGAGTACTTCGCATAATGCACCTTCGTCAGAATTTCTTTTCTGAGTTCAACAGTTTCAGGAATGCAGAGCCTTTCTTTTAGTCGCATCGTCCCATCTCCGTCTTTCGTAAAGTCAGTCATCCTTCATGTTGAAATTAGCTCGCGCATCTTCTTCAGGAATGAATCGTCTTTCTGTGCGATCTTTATTTTACTTAGCAGGCTCGACCCAAGCTTCAACTGATCTAGATGCAGGTGTCGATACTCAATTTCGAGTTAGATACCCATCACTTCAAGGTCTCGTCTTATCTCATTATTTAGGGCCAGTGGTCCCATAAACATTCTGCTCAGCACATCGTCTACGACGTTTCCTTTGTCCGGCATATACTCGATCGTTAGCTCGTAATCTTTTATGAGTTCGAGCCAACGTCGCTGCCGTAAGTTGAGTTCTCATTGTGTAAACAAGTATTTGAGGCTTTTGTGATCTATATAGATTCTGCAAGCCACATCATAGAGGTAGTGCCGCCAGAGTTTTAATACAAACACGTTCATCGCTAATTCTAGGTCATGCGTCGGATAGTTTTTCTCGTGCTGCTTCAATTGTCGTGAAGTATACGAGATAACTTTGTCCTTCTACATGAGTATGCACCCAAGGCCAGTTCCTGATACGTCGCTGAATATCTGAAAGCCTTCTAGACCATCTGAAAGTGCAAGGATTGGAGCTGAGATGAGTCGTTGCTTCAACTCTTGAAAGCTGGAATCACAGTCGTCACTCTATTAGAATACAACTTCCTTCTGGGTGAGGCGAGTCATAGGCGATGCTAGTTTTGAAAAGCTACGCACGAATATTCGGTAGTAGCCTGCTAAGCCCAGAAAACTCCAAATGTCGCTAGCCAAGGTAGGTCGTTTCCAATCTACCACCGCTTCAATTTTCTTTGGGTCCACCACGACGCCTTAGGCAGAGATTGCGTGTACGAGGAATGTCACGCTACTCATCCAAAACTCATATTTACTCCGGTTGGCGTATAATTTATTTTCACGCAGAGTCTGCAGTACCATCTTCAAGTGCTCTTCTTGATTCTTCGAGTAGATAAGAATATCGTCGATGAACACGACTAAAAATTTATCGATTTGGGGTCGAAAGACTCGGTTCATCAGATCCATGAAAGCGGCTAGCGCATTCGTCAAACCGAACGGCATGACTAGGAATTCATAATGAACATATCGAGTGCAGAAGGCATACTTCGATACGTCAGCGGACTTGATCTTCAACTGATGGTAGCCTAAAAGAAGATCAATTTTTGAAAATATTGATGTGCCTTGCAGTTGGTCAAACAAGTCATCAATTCGTGGCAATGGATACTTGTTTCGCACGGTCGTCTTATTGAGTTTGCGATAAACGATGCATAGTTGTATCGATCCATCCTTATTTTTCATAAATAGCATGGGAGCTCCCCATGGAGAGACGCTAGGGCGAATAAATCCACGGTCTAGCAACTCTTGTAATTGCACCTTCAGCTCCTTCAGTTGTGCTAGAGCCATTCGGTAAGGCGCTTTTGATATCGGTCGTGTATCCGGGAAGGTGTCGATGCTGAATTCAATTTATCGGTCCGACAGCATCCCAGGCATCTCGTCGGGAAATACATCAGAAAAATTTGCCATATCAGTCTGCACTATATTTGTATTATTCTTTCTCGTATCTCGAACTGATGCCAAGTATCCCGCACAGCCGTAACGCAGCATACGCCTCGCCGAAATTGTCGATACCACCATGGCCGTCTTCGAGACCGTACCGCACGAATATGAGAACACTATCTCGCCAGGAAGACGAAATACAACTCTTTTCTCCACGCACTCGATTGTTGCATGACAAGCGCCCAACCAATCCATGTCCGGGATTATGTCATACTTTTTGATGCCTAGTACGACGGCTTCCAAGGATAGATTTCTTCCCCTAATACAAATGTGGCCATTCCTATAAATAAAGTTCACAGGCATATCGACTCCTGATGGAGTGCTAACTAGGGGTGCAACTCGGACGGGCAAAACCCGAGCCCGATTGGGTAAACCTGTTAATAAGTTGGGTTAAGGTTGAAGATACTCGGGTTCGGGCTTGGGTTCGGGTTAAATTTTTTGAACCCGATCAAAAATTGGGTTGGGCTCGGGTTAATGTGTCGGGTTACCCGAAGAACCCAAAACCCGACTTAATATATATATATATATATATATATATATATATATATATATATATATATATATATATATAAAATTGTTTCATACTTAAATAAAAAGTTTAAATCCTAAATTTCTCCACCCAAACTATTCAATTCCTTTATCTTAAATCTTTTTCAACTTGTATTTTGTAATGATCATGACTTGATTGCTATTTGATTATGTGTTAATTATTTCCTTTGTTTTAAATTATTTTAAATATTATATTAGACTCGAGTCTGATAAACCCGATGGACCCGACCCAACCCGATCCTCCGGGCTTGGTCTTGGGCTTCATATATTGAACCCGAGGTTAGGTCGGGCTTGGGCTCGGGCTAGACTTATGATTCATCGGGTTGGGCTCGGGTTGACCTCAAGCCCGACCCAACCCGCCCGAGTTGCACCCTTAGTGCTAACACTAATGTTCATATCTAGCGATTGCATGGCTATTTTATTTTTTTGCCTAATCAGCAGTTATAAAACTATGCGTCGCAGCCGAATTGAATAGTGCTCGAGCAAATATATTTTTATAGAGTAGTATACCTGTTACAATAGTATCAGACTCAAACGCCTCATCTCGAGTCAATGCACAGACTCGGCTTTGAGCTCCATAGCGTTGATTCCGCGGGTTCATGGGCACCGCATTTGCGTCTTATAGTATAGGCGCTTTATACTGATTTGGAACATTCCTCGGAGGGTTCGAAACATTCCTTTGAGGGTATTGATTTAAACAAGGAAGAAGAGTTCATCGTTTGTGGTTGAACTTCTTCTTTGACTTCCTCAGGAACGTCTTTTCTCTCTTCTGATGCAATGACCGTTGCTTTGGTGTTGCCCACTATATTGCTTACGATCTGCGTTAGGTCGTCCATTTGTTTCTGATGCACACCGAATTGGGCTTTAATTTGCATCTAAAACTGTTGCTGTTGTAGCTTCATCAATTGCAGCTTTTTCTCCATAGTAGTCTCGCTAGGGCTAGCGTCCTTTGAACTCGACGAACTATCCGCAGCGTTGGTTGTTGTGTCGGGATTATTTTTATTTTTCTTATTCATTCCTACAAAACCAAGTAAACCCCTTAGTATTTTCAAAAATATCTACGGACTTAACTGTATGGAACTTTTATTTCACGCACCATTTTGACAAGTATTCAATCGAGTGATTGCAACCAACATTCCAAATAAAACATTTTTTGAAAATCCGAGGAAACATAACTGTGCTCTGATACCAATTTGTCATATTCTGATTCGACAAACCGTTCGTCCCCATTCCTATTATGCTGAATTGATCGTCCTCGCTCAGGCGTGATGCCGTACGAGTCTGGAGTTACACTCGTACAAGGCAAGAACATTATATTTGATCATTTTATTGAAATACCAAGTTGAAACTTCACAAATCACGTCAAAATTAAATACGTAATTTAGGAAGATAGAAATATACTTTTCATTGATAGCTTGCAACGAAGTGCAAGTCATATTACATTGGATATGTCGTTGCGGCTATATTTCTTTTGTTTCAATCAATGTAGCCGTAATGGCATATCCAATGTAATATGACTTGCACTTCGTTGCAAGCTATCAATGAAAAGCATATTTCTATCTTCCTAAATTGCGTGTTCAATTCTGATGTGATTTACGAAGTATCAACTTGGTGTTTCAATAAAATGATCAAATATAACGTTCTTGCCTTGTACGAGTGCAACTCCAGACTCGTACGGCATCACGCCTTAGCGAGGACCACTACAAAAAAATAGGCTTTTAGCGACGGCGGTATCCGTCGCTAAAAGTCATTTTTTTCGTCGCTAAAGCCAAATAGCGACATATCAACGACGGAAACGGTTTGTCGGGAAATCACGTTTCGCTAATTTTAATCAGTCGCTAATTTGTCGGAAATAGAGACTGATTAGTGATGGATTTAGCGACACGCTATTTATTACAAAATGTGACGTATTAGCGACGGAAATTTCGTCGCTACTTTTACCAACTAACTACCGACGGGTCCGCGACGTATTCCAGGATTAATGTTGTGACGGTATAGTGACGGAAAAGTACGTCACTAAAGTGTTTTCGATACGCTATTGGTATTGGACAGGCTTGTAGTGACTAACTGGTTATGTCGCTATTCTGTCGCTATACTTTAAATCTATATTTTCCAGAACCTTAGCGACGAAATGTTCCAGATTTTTCGTCGCTCTTTCGTCGCTATACTGTAATTTTCCAGATATTCTATCGCTGTTCCATCGTTGTCCCGTCGCTAAATACAATTTTATGTGTCTATATTTGTGTTTCCTGCACTCCACATCCATGTTGACAGTTATATACACAATATACAGTCATATAAACAGTTTCCAATACAGATATATAAACAGTTACACACATACCAAAAAGTTCACAAACAGTTTCCAAATACAAACAGTTTCCAAATACACACATACCAAAAAGTTTATAAACAGTTTCCAAATACAAACAGTATCCAAATACACACATACCAAAAATGTTCCAAATTGTTCCCAAATACAAAAAGTTTCCAAACAATATCTACGTCGACGGCGGCGGAGGAGGCGGCGGGTGGGTGTAGCGATATCGATACTCGTAGTCCGATCATCTACAATTATAAAAATGTAATACATATAAAGAATAAAAAAAACTTGCATAAGCTTTGGCGGCCCGCTCATCTACGAGCTTTCCATCACTCTTGCGCTTGTGGGTATGCGCAAAGACTGTGGGGAAGTCGACGGTGTCCGGATCTCCGCCTTTTTCGGCGCCCTCCTCGCGCTTGTACAATTAAATATAAATTAATACTCATTTTGTAGAGTTTAAGACTTAAAAATTTGACAATTTAATAGAATACTCACCAATCGGCGCATGTGCTCCGAAGACGGGATCGAACCACCCATGTGCTGACCAGCCTTAGTACGGGCAGCCTTCGCCTTCTCAGACATGGCCAGATAGGCCGGGGTCTCTATTTTTTTCTTCATCTCCGCCCAGAAATCCGCTCTGAGCCACTCCTTGCACCCATGTTCTGATCCACTACCTCTCAGGATCTCCAGCGCCTTCTGGTCGTAGATCATGTCACGTATCCTTTTTGCTGGATACGGTCTTGTAGCACCTCGGGATATCGCCAAAGTTCAGGTACGGCCCATGGAAATTACGGTGAATCAAGTCGCCTAGATCTTGTCCGGCACGGATCGAAAAAAACCTGAGATAAGAAAACAATGTACGACATTAGCTACTATGAAGAATATATGAATAAATATATGAATTTACAATAAACTAAAATACATATACTTACGTCTGCCCATCGGCCCACAGCTCCGAAAGATGGACGTCGGCTGGGCGCTCCGGTAACGTCGGAGGATCTCCTACGCGTCGTCTGTAGACTCCGCGCTCAACCACCAAGTCCAGATAGGGATTGGCCACAATGGGAGCGGCCGTAGGGGTAGAAGCGGCCGGAGTGGTCGTAGGAGTAGTCGTCGGAGTAGTCGTCGGAGTATTGGCCGAAGGAGTAGATCCCCCGACCGATGAACGGACCGCGCCCGGAGATAACCCATCATGAACATCTAGGAACTCGTCCTCGTCGATAGGTGGATGGCCTGGATGCTCCAAAGAAGCCGGACGTGAACCAGACCCATGCTGCAAACGTCCACGTCTGCCTCCCGCCATAGGCAAATCTGAATCACGTACAATTCCACGTCCACGTCCGCCTCCCGCCATAGGCAAATCTAAAAATGCATATGTAATACACATATTTTCAATTCTGTATACTTCACACTTGCTATATGTAACCGAGATATGCATATGTTTCCGATACATAAAACCTAACTACTAATACATACACATTCCCTTCCTGTCTGAGACTCAACCATTATTAAACTATGTGAATTTCCAATCCTACACTTACACCCCTACCCAAACTTAACATAAAAGTGTACCTAAAACACAGCATGCAAGTTTTCTGATGCTGCTACATCTATACTCGTATAGGTCCTATGAAGGGGGGTCGCCGGAGGGCGAGTCGACATCCTATGTTACTAAAACTCTGTCCCTGGATAAGCCCCCATACGTATACTTCCCCCTGAGCCTGATACTCATTCCTAACTCGACTCCTAGACACACACACACCCTGACACATGATACTATCTAATTTTTTACACTTTTTTAACCTATAGGCTGTCAACCCGATCGCATATGTGACTTCAAAGGGAGGGAATCCTAGAGTGTTAGTCTGATAGCGAGACCCTTAAACAACTATGGAGCAAACATACTCCATTTTGCTTTACAATCATCGTCACTTTATTCTTGGAGAAGCTATATATACCTAGAAGAATCCGACACACTACCAATTTGAATTAAATGAACAATTAATTAAATATTACAAATGGTTGTTAACCTCACATGTCGGATAATCAACCTTGTTAAATCCATTCGTTGATGTCGATGTGGATGAAAAGAAAGAAAAAAAAACTCCCAGCTAGCTATGACATGATGATTTTTTAAATATATAAATATATGTTTCCTTGTGCTATCCAATTTTGTATTAAAATTTGCATTCAAATCCACTAACTATGTTTTCCTAGAAGCATATTAGCGCTACCCAGTTTTGCATTAAAATTTTCTATGGTACATGGTAGGGATAAACTCCTAATTTATTATCAATGTCCATATTGTCACAACCGCTCCTCGGCGTCGATCTGGAGAGTGTTCTGAGATTAGAGGAGATGTTGATCACAGTAAGATGGGAGCGGCACGACCGTTCAGGAAACTGCCACTTCGTCCAAGTCGGCTGCCAAAGGAATCCTTGCAGAGATAGCCAACGTCAAATATATACACCCGGAGGAGGAAGGAAGATCTAGTACTAACGAGTTAAAACGTGACATGGAACAACATCGATCCCGAAGTACTTTGAGAACTATAAAACATAGAATGAGAAGTAGGCGGCGGAGGAGCAAGCAAAGAAAAACGAAGAACTCATCCCCTATGTTTCTGAGATCGGCAGAGAAGCAACAGGTCGACCCCCTCTCCCTTTCTATGCTCCTTACGTTGGATGAATTGAAAGGCGTGACTTGGGATCTTAGCAAGGATAGTGTGGCGAGCCCGCTTAGATTTACGGGCTCTTTCTATAGGTGTTGTTGGGACATTATTCAGCATGACGTGTTGGATGCCGCAGTGGCTTTCTTCCAAGGACTCAGCTACCCTAAGACCATTTCTTTTGCTAATTTGATTCTCATCCCAAAATTGGATCACCCTTCTACCTTTCATGACTTCAGACCATTGAACATGTGCACATTCCTGAACAAAATTATATCGAAGACTATCGCCAACTGGGTGGTGGGGCTTCTTCCGAAGATAATATCCATAGAGCAAAGTGGCTTTGTTAGAGGTAGAACCATTACGGATAGCATCATGGTTGCGTACGAGATGGTTAATTGCATCAAACACCCGGGTAGGAGAGGTAACATTGTAATTAAACTAGATATGTAGAAGGTGTATCGCCACTTTGGGCCTTTCCCTTAAGGAGCCTTGAAATGATAAATAGGAAACCTCTCACCCCTAATCGAAACCTAGTAGAAACCTAATCGAAACCTAGTCGAAACCTAATCGAAACCTAGTCGAAACCCCTCGCCCATAATCGAAACGCTAATAAGCAAAAAAATGCAAAAATCCAAAAATTAGGGGGAAATGAGAGGGAGAGGAGGAAAAAGAAGTACCTGAAGGGGAGGGTCGACGGAGGGGGGGTCGCCGGAGGGCGGGACGCCAAAGGGGTCGGGTGATCAGGAAAGAGAGGGGGGAAGAGAGTAGAATTTTTTAAAAAAATTCAGAATGAAAATAAAACCCTCTCTTTCGATTTTTACTGAAACATAGCGACGGATTCTGCCATCGCTAGTACGTAGTTAGACATTATCCGTCGCTACCATGTCGCTAGTTAGTCACTAAAGTTATGATATATTTTAATAAACTACGCCGTCGCCTATCAGTCGCCTTTCAGTTGCTAATAGGCGACTGAGTTGTCCGTCGCTAATAATTCAGTCGATATTTGCCTATATTTTGGTAGTGGACGATCGATTCGGCATAATGGGAACGGGGACGAACGGTTTGTCGAATCGGGGCATGACAATATGTATATATCAGTGATGGGTTATAAAAATAGTAATGGGCTTTTAAATGTTATTTAAGATTTATATTTTGGTTAAGTATTAATTTTGGCTAATATATATGTTCTATGGGCTTATAATTATATTGAGTTATAATTGTTTAGATTTTGGCTAATAATGTAAATATATTTTCTTATAATGATTTTCATAATAATTATATTTTTAATAGTTTTAAGGATAGGTTGCTATAATCTTGCATGGGCTTAATATTTTCATGTATGAGGGATTAAAAATAATTTCTATATAGCTATAAATATTTCTTAAATTACAATTTTATTGCCAAATGTTATAACTAGATGTTAGTTCTATAGAGTTATAAATATTTCTTAATATAAACATATGGTTATATTGTACATATGCTTTTTATGTAAAAAGGTATGTTTGGCAAATTAGGGTTTAGCCTAAAAATATAGTTTTATATTTTCAAAATATTTGTCTATACTTATTTTAACAAATCAAATATAGTTTTGTATATAATAAATATTTTTCTAAATAGTTATGTATTAATTACGTAAAATTTCTCGATTATAAATCTTTAGTATTGTCTTTTCTTGATCTTCTGTTGATTCTCGACACCCTGGTTACACGATGTAGTATGTATAGATTCCTTTTATGTTATATTTCGTGATTACTATGTTTGTGTTCATGACCTGTTTGGATCTATTAGTACTAGTCGGATGGAGAAATATATTAGTAGACATATAAATATATCCAGAAATATCTCATTGGTCTATTCGTATCTGATAGCAGTAGCACACTTCACGTGCTGGGTGCTGAATTTACTCCTTAGCTGTTTACATGTCGAAAGTGTATTTCAACTCACTAGTTAGATGCAGTCTTGCTACATTACTGTTTCTGTTTCGTTTGTTTATTACTGTTACTTCCTTGTCTTTATTAACATGCTCTCTTGCTTTTATCCACATATTTTATACCATGATTCCCTGTTTATCCACCCATTATGTATTTCCGTATTATTTACTATTTTATAGATTTTGTCAATTATTGGAACTGTTGTTGGAATGTACTCGTTCCATTTCTAACTAAAAACTAACATTTTTCAGATAATCGCCTGCTATATTACGCTTTAGACCGTTGGAGAAGACATGGGTATGTTAGAAGGCCAACATAGAAGACTAGTTAGATAGATTAGTTATTTTATTTTATTTTGTGAGAATTGTAAATTCTTCAAATATAAATCTTATAAATGTTGTAATTAATGTAGCAATGTGAATGAGCAATAAAGTTATATATGTAATTTTTAGCATTGTGGCTAGACAGCATACTACCACCGATAACGCGGCATAGGTTGGACTTGCGCACGCACTTGCATCCAAAAAACGGGTGCGGGTTGTGAGTGACACGACTGTGACATGACTGTGACACGATAGGCTTGATTGTATCATTGCTCGTTTATTGACTATTTAGTGAGTCGGAAGGAGAAATACTTGGTAGGTATGTGAACAAACCCAAATATTATTACTGAATAATAGCTAAGTCATGCCCCTCACATATGGGCTAGTCGAACCAATACTGAATGATAGCTATCGTATGATGTGCCGTATTAGCATAGCCGTTCACATGTCGAAAAGTATTTCAAACACACCGTCTGTTTATTGTACATATTCATTGCTAGTTGTCTTATCATCCCTATTCTTGTTAGTAGTTTCTTGTAATCGATTCTAAGCATGCAACAGTTCATATTATAACAATTCTATAGGAGGTGATTGCGAGAAATCGTGCAACAATTCACTGATTTAATTATGTAAAGACAAGCATAATTTACTTGGTGTCAACTTTATCTACTTCTAACATTTCAATTATGTTGTGTCATTGATTAATTTAGAAAACAACAAGGTCAAGGGAGAGGACTCTTGGCCACTCACCATGATTTATTCGAGGTGAGAGAAAAGTTTGTTGTGCTAGACGGCACCTACGCGATCACCTAAAATCGCATAAACAACGAATTAGCACTCTACCCTTCTATTCTGAGTTCGATATAAAATACGAATTTAAAAGGGCATAAGTAATGAAATTCATCAAAAACATTCACAAAAATGCATTCATAAAACCAAAGCCAAAGAAGCAAGTACGACATAAAAAACAGGGCAATGGGAGGTCTCTCTCGACTCAGCCGCAAAGTCCATCCTCGATGGGTAACCCGCTGAATATGGGACTTTATTTCGAAGAAGCCATTCCATAATGAAAAAATTATCTTAATTTAACCAGTCCCGATCAACGGGTAGGGCGATCGACTTTGCGGAAGATGAAACCGGCGTGCTACGATTGAAGAGTCAACTATATCTTTCGGATGACTCGGAATTTCGAAAGAAAATAATGTCAGAGGCACATTATACGAAATTTTTCTTGCATCCTGACAGTACAAAGATTTATAAGGATCTCCACACAACCTTCGAATGGCACATGATGAAAAAAGATGTGACACTCTTCATGTCTCATTGTATAGCCTGTCAGTAGGTGAAAGCTGAGTATCCACGGCCGCGTGAGGAGATGTAGAACCTTGCCACCCCAGAGTGGAAGTGGAAGCGTATCTGCATGGACTTTATTGTTGGTTTGCTGAAGAAGCCACGGAAGAACGATGTCGTATGGGTCATCATCGACCGACTAACCAAGTCAATATATTTCATTGACATCAAAGTTACTTGGAGCGTCGATCGCTTGGCTCGGATTTACCTTGACAAGATTGTGCAACTGCACGGAGTTCCAGTATCCATCATTCCAGATGGGAATAAGCAATTTCTTTCGCGCTTCAAGAGTAGCTTTTAGTCGACTATAGAGACTAAGTTAATGTTTAGCAATGCTTACCATCCTCAGATCGACGGCCAAACAGAACGTATGAATCAAATTCTCGAAGATATGCTACGGCTTTGTGCGATAGACTTGAAGTCAATCTGGGACGTTCATCTACTGCAGGCAGAATTTGTATACAATAATAGCTATCAGTCCAATATTCAGATGGTGTCGTACGACGCCTTGTACGGAAGAAAGTGCAGATCATCCATTTGTGGGGATAATGTCGGAGAGCGGTAGATTCTTGGATCGGAGCTGGTGGATCAGACCGTACAGAAGGTCAGGCTAATACGAGAAAGACTGAAGATTGCACAGAGTCGACAGAAGAGCTATGTCGACACCTATCGATAGCTACTAGAATTTATGGTAGAAGATTACGTATTTCTGAAGGTGACACCCATGCGAGGAGTCACCCAATTCGGAGCTAAAGGCAAGTTGAGTCCAAAATGTGTTGGTCCTTTCGAGATACTGAAGTGAGTCACCCGAGTAGCTTACCAGATTGCAGTGTCACCAGCACTGTTGGATGTGTACGATGTTTTCCATGTCTCTCAGTTGTGGAAGTACATGCACGATCTGAGTCATGTGGTAGAGTTTGGTTAGCTAGAACTGAAGGCACTTGTCGTACATGGAAGAACATGTGCAGATCTTGGAGCGTAAGGATAAGTTGCTTAATAATCATACGAATCCGCTCATTTGTGTGCTCTAGAGGAACCACTCGGTTGAGGAGTCGACCTGGAAACTCGAATCAGAGATGAAGGAGAAGTTTCCTTCATTGTTCTGTTAGAGGTAGGTTTTATTCTTAAGTTTCAAAGACGAAACTTTTTCTTAATTGATTAAGATGTAGTGCCCCGTCCCAACACCGTGCCCCGCTCCTCGTTTGTGGGGGGCACGATTAAGACGATTGATTGGGACCGATTGAATTAAGATCCTTTCCTCATTATGGAATGGCTTCTTCGAAATCAAGTCCCATATTCAGTAGGTTGCGCCTCGAGGATAGACTATAAGGCTGAGTCGGAAGAGACCTCCCGTTGCTCTGTTTTTCATTTCGCACTTGCTTCTTTAGCTTTGGTTTTATGAATGTATTTTCGTAAATATTTTTTTGGATTTTAGTGCTTGCGTTCTTCAAACTTCGTATTTTATATGGAACTCAGAATAGAAGGGTAGAGTGCTAATCCGTTGCTTATACGATTTTCGATAATGGCGTAGGCACCGTCTAGCGCAAAAAACCTTTTCTCTTGCCTCAAATAAATTAAGGTGAGTGGCAGACCCTTCTCTCCCTTGACCCTCTTATTTTCTAAATCAATCGACGACAACATAAATAAAATGTAGAAGTAGATACAGTTGACACCAAGTAGATTATGCTTGTATTTACAAATTTTAATCAACGAATTGTTGCACGATTTCTCACGAGCATCTGCTATATAACTGTTATAATATAAAATGTTGCATGCTTAGAATCGATTAACAAATGTTGCAACGATACGATGAAACATCATAAAATTGGCACCTAAGTTTCTAAAGAACTCATAGATTATATCGAACAACTGAGTTAGTAGTACGATCATTAGACAACTTATGCACAAAGGATTTAATTCTTCGAACGGTAGCCTGGGACAAGGAACCGATTCAACCTAGGAGGAACAGGGATAGGTGATAGCTTAACTGGCATGGGTGATTAGAATACTTTCAAATAGGACTCGCTATCTGTCTTGAAAGGATCATCGTCTAACCCAACTATAGTCTAAGATGGCTTGACATTGCCAATAACCTTCACATATATTCAATGCATTCATCTATTGATATCAGTTGACACGAGATGAATATGTTTTGTTTGTTTTCAAACACGTAGACTATGCCACAGGTGTAAAAATAATATAGTTTTCACATGCTAGATCTTGTTAAATGTTCATATATAATCAACTAGGATGGTTAGTAGATCACCAATTATACATGCATGCTTTACAAATTTCTTAAACCGAATGAGAGAGTGGTACTTAATTAGCTACCCACCAGTACACGACAATATACTGATCCTCGATCTCCATAGGTACTACAAATCAGGAGAAGCGTGCCACCTAACAAGGCGACGCTCGAGTATTATTTAAGCCTTACTCGTGTGCTTGAAGGCTTGAATCTACTTTTTTGAAGACTCTACATTAGTCTAAGAAATATGGGGTCTATTGCGAGTGACATCATTCGAGGAGGCGGCCGGGCAGGGATGGCGATATGTGACGACAGGGCACACAAGAAGGAGCTCGCTGGAGAATGAAGGGGTTCACAGTGGCGGGGATGCCTAGCACGACAGAGCTCCGGCATAGATCAGCGGGATTCAGCAACTCCATCCAGTAGAGATTAGGGTCAGGGTTAATTCAGTCTCGTATCCTGTGGACACAAGAAAACATGACCCCTAATTTTTGGATCAGGTTCTTGATGTATTGGACGTGTCTGTGTCCTCGGGGTCGAACCCAGGGACACGAGAGAGAGAGAGGGGTTTGTAGAGTCGAGTTTTGGAAGTGTCATGTCAGATACAAAACAAATGGGTGTAGTTGTAACAGCTTGAATCTAATAAAATGGGATGGACATGCCGACACGACAAGTCACGATCATTAGGACTATATGCTTAATTTGGAAATGATTAAGCTATTGAAGTTTAGGTGGTATTTACAATGCAGTTAAGCACATGGCCTCTAAGGAATATTTTTAGAATATTCCAGGGAATATTTCAAAGAGTATGCTAGATTTCAAGAAATATTCACTAGGATTAACGCTAATACATAATTAATTAAGGAATGCCTAGAAGGTTCCTACTCTAATATCTGATTACTAATCATGTCACTCTTAACTATAGGCTTCTAGCTAATTACCAAATGTTGCCACTCTACCTTAAATGATTATGACGTTGCCACTCATCTAAATGAAGAATTGCTTGATGCTAACTAATTACGAAATTGCCCCTAAAATATGAACAACATATTATAGAAAAGGAAAAACAAGCTTTATTTGGGAAATTCGGGAATAAGGGGTTACATACTTTACTCATTGATGTTCATTATGTATATTTTGTTTATTTGCATTTTCTGACACAATAGGCTACACGAGATTGGACTCGTACTTTTTTTTGTGATTTCTATGCTGTGTCGTGACTCCGTGAGTACGTGCCCGGTAGGGAAGTACTTTAGATATATGGAATACTCTGATTTATCACATGGTCTTATGTGAGTGATAGTGGTCGCGCACTGCATGTGCGATGCAGTGACATTACCCCTGGACTTCTACATGTCGAAATAGGTATTTCATACACTTAGCTACTTGTTGCATATTCAGTTACAGAATTTGTGCATCTTTTTCTAGTTTATTTTCATATTATACTCATCATTTTTTAATTTACTACATGTTATGCACTTGTGTATTGTATGTATTTTGTTCAAATCCTGACTTGATAGTTGACATATTAGATTTGGCATGAAGGATGGCTCTGGAGGATATTAGAAGACTAGATTAGATACCTTTGATGTAACAAAAGTATTTTATATGGTAGATGCATATTGATGATGATGATATTTTATCGGACTTGTCATCGGAGACTAGACATGTATGATGTACTAAAAAAGATAGTGGACTTTGGTAATCGTATGCGTGAGTCTAGAAACTATTCTTACTAGTAGTCGACTGTGATTAAGTAGATTGATACTCATTGAGCATTATGACGATTATTAAGGTCTAGAACAACATACTACTGTCGATGTTGTGATGTAGGCTGGACGTGCTCACGCACTCGTATCCAAACAATCAGGCGCGGGTCGTGACACTTTTTTATGGTGGTCCATGCAGGTCATCGAATAGTACTTAGGAATAGAGTGTTATTGGGATCCTGAACTATAGGAATGCTCAATCACAGTATAGGGAATCCTTAACCTGATTCTTGGATATCTATTTTTAGATTATAGGCATCTCATAGGCCTCTTCTGTTAGTTTGCTCTCATTATCATGACTGACCTCCTGCGATATTGGAATATTATTTGAATTGTTTATCTGATATTGTTTTAAAACTTTTATGGATAAAGTTGAAATAATATTCGATAACATATTGCGTGACAGATGCACACAGCGGCCATTTATCTGAATTATGGAAATTTGAGTTCACTGTAGCTAGATGTGCACTAACGAGGCATGAACTTTAAAGTGAAATGATTTCGAGTATACATGATTTTTCGAATATTAGTGAGACGGTATCCTATATGCATCTTACTAGGATCCTAATTGTCTTTCAAAAATATTGTAAATTTGTGGTTTTGCTTGACTTTGTCCTTAACGACGTGATCTACTCTTTGTAATCATCTTTCTCTATACCTAGTGATAGATCGTGTCATTCTTAAATTTCGAGAACGAAAATTTTCTAAAGTGTGTAGATTTGTAACCCCCCTTTCCAATTTCTGAATTAGTATATATATATTTATATCAAAGGAATGTTAATTTTGGGAGTGGCATGATTAATAAATACTTAGTCATAATTAAGGTGGTAACCTTCTAGATTATTAATTAGCATGTGATTTACTTATGAATGTAATTAGTCACATGTTTACTAACTAACTTCTTCTAGTAAATTCTAAAGGCATAATTATCACATGCTCTTGGCCAAGCCCACACCTATAAATACCCTTATCTGTTTAAATTAATCATCCCCATTCAGCCTATTATAACCCAAAGCCTATTCTTTCCAACCCAAACCCAACTTTCAATTCTTCCTTTCCAATATAGTTTCAAAAATTCCAGCTGAATTCTTTTTATTCATATTTCTAATTCTTAGTCATGTGTCGCACACATCACCTGTGTCTAACAACTCCTTTACCCTATGCATCCAGATTTACCCTAAAGTTTGTTTCTAGTGTCTGGGGGTGTCCAACAACCAAATAGTATGACCACTCTGGGTCCGACCCCTGAGTGTCGTATTTCCACAAAATTCCAATGTCCTATACAATAGTTCCAACCCACATCCCCGTATCCCCGGTCTGACCCTGAGGACACAGTTACAACAGACAATACTCAACCTACTTCGATGGCAACTGAGGTCCAGCTGACTGCTTTGACCTCCATCGCCCTTCCTCCAGCGCTACCCGCCAAAGTCTTATGCCGATCGAGCACCTACGGATAGTCGATCCATACCTCCTTGAACGATTGAAGCACCTCTGATAGCCTCATTTCCATCCACCGTCATTCATGAAATCTCCGACCTCCTTGAACCGCCAAAGCATAGTCGGAGATTTCATGAATGACGGTGGATGGAAATGAGGCTATCAGATAGCCAAAGCATAGTCGGAGATTTCATGAAATCTCCGACCTCGTTGGAGATTTCATGAAATCGCCAAAGCATAGTCGGAGATTTCATAGTCGGAGATTTCATGAAATCGTTCAAGGAGGTATGGATCAACCATATTGCATAACAACGAACTCGTACCCTCTGATAGCCTCATTTCCATCCACCGTCATTCATAAAAAAAAAAAAAAATATATATATATATATATATATATATATATATATATATATATATATATATAACCGCGGGCAGCTAAAGGAGTCGATGGGCCGGCTCAATCCGTGGCTATGCTACGTGTCCTAAATCGGACGATCCCACTCAAAGTTTGAGCGGTCGGATTTTGATCCGACTTGGGAGGAAGTTGGCTTAAGGAGCCGTTCCTAATTAGGAGCTTCACAATCAGCTCTCCAGAGTTGATAGTTGGACTCCCTGGTCAGCGTTGTGCAGCTGACATGTGGACCCGCAGCGCTGACTGGGTAGTTGACTGGGTAATTAATTTACAAAAATTGTTTTAAAATTCATTTTGAAGCCAAATAAAGCCAAATAAATTCCTAAAAATCCTGGAAAAATCTTTAAAAATTACCGAAATTATCTCTAACCTCCTAGAGCCTAAAAAAAAATATTAAGTCCCAAAATAACCCTGAATGGCCGTAGGGTAAATCATGAAAGCCTTAAAAATATATAAATCTTTATAAAAAATTATTTAAAAATATCTTTAAATATATAAAAATTATAGTAGAATATATAATAGTTAAATAATACTTACAGAAGCCATTTAAAGGCCAAATGACCATAGGACGGTCCTAACTCACCTACGGGCTTAGACATGACTCCCTATGATCATAGAAATTAATTTGAATCTAATCAAATAAAATTGAAAAAAAATCCCTGAATTTCTAATCGGGAGGGGGGTGGGGGGGCATATGCCACATACTACCACCCTTAAAAAGATTTTTGTCCTCAAAAATTAACATATCAAAATAAATAACTTCTACATGCAATATAAAATAATTCCTAGTCTATAACATGGAAAGGATTAAGAAATCTAATAAAACTAATCTAGCATTAACCAAACATGCACGCAAACTATAACTATGGAAGGCTTTTAAGGGAACCTATTTTATTTATCTATACCTTTCGGTCGAGTCACAGCTACAAATGATTGCCCTTGTCCTTGTTATTGCAGTCCTATTCGTCCTCTATGAGTTGATGCTAAGCCTCGAAGGGGAGGTTCCGTAGGACAATCTCTCACCCGGTGCGTAGTCGATCCACATGATAAGCATTGTCCTAATCTTTAGCGACATACCTCGAAATGATGTCCATGTCTCCGACAGTAGGAGCATGTAATAATCGCCTTAGTATGATTTTGCTACTGTGGAGCTGGGGCTCTACCAGAAGGTTGAAACTGCTGCTGCTGGGAATGAGGCTGCAAATAATACTGCTACGGTAAAGTCTTCCCTGAAACATTAGAACATTTTGCTGATCCCGTTTAGCTGGTACCTCCTTCGTATGCATCTCAATCTCTCTTCGTCCTACGATCCAGTTCTTTCTCTACTGCTTGTGCGATCTTCAAGATTCTCTCATAGGTTGTGGCTTGACTGGTGGTGAAGGCTAGGCAAATATCGTGAGATTATCCTTTCTTGAATCTTCGAGCTTTGCTTTCAGGGGTGTTGACTATGCTCTCTGCGAAGCGGCTGAGGCGAGAAAACTCTGAGGTGTACTCGTCGATGGTGAGATGTCCCTGCTCCAGACTCTCGAACTGACTCTCTAATGCCTCTCAAGCAACGTCGGGGTAGAACTTCTTCTTGAACAGCTCCTTGAACTCTACCCATGTCACATCTGGTGCAGAAAGTTGGGGCTCATCTCGATACCACTTCTGGGTGATGTCGAAAAGCTGCATGCTGGCTGACTCCATCTTCAGGATCTTCAGAAACTCGAGCCATCCGAAGAAATCACTCCACGTTCTCTAAATACGAATTAGCATAGACAATCTCCTCTGTTCCATAGAATTCCATGGGCCTGAGGTTCATGAAGTCCTTGGAAGTTCCAGGATGCGATCGAGGAGCATCTCTAGCCTGAAGAACCTCTTTCAAATTATCACAAAAGATGTTGGCTTGCTCTGTCTGAGAATTAATGAGTTGCTGGAAGATCCCAAGAAGATGAGCATTTGTCCAGTGCAGGTGCAGGTGCTGGAGGCAGTGTAGGTGCTGGAGGTGGAGTCCGCGGAGGAAACTATGGGGGTGGTAGAATATCATCTCTGTAGAACCTCGGGGTGTGTGGAAGTGACTGGTCGCTGTGATGAGTAAGCTATCCTCCATGTGATGGTGGGGTCCCATCTATATAAACTTTACCTGCAGCTGGTGGGGTGTCCATGGGAGCAGTGTTCATGTCTTGAGAATCCATTAACTGCAATAAAGAGAACTATTAAACGATGGGAAGATTCAAGTAAGATGCAAATCAAGGAATAGTTGAAGTCAATTATGGAGATCAATAACGTATTAAGGCATATGGAGGAGGTCCTTAAAATCTAATCTTATTCGCAATCCCGCAGTAGTACGACTATCTGAAGTACTACCACGAGTTCGCAATCTTTGCAAAAACTGACCTGCATGGGCCACCCTAAAAACTTGTCACGACCTGCTCCCGGATAACCGAGTACGAGTTCGTATCTAAGCACAACCTACGTCACGGTATCGACGGTAGAACATTGTCTACATATAATAAAATCCTCCACAGATACAAGTGATCACAAATATAAATTGTCATGACCCGTACCCGGTATAAGGGCATGAGATCGTAGGTACATCCAGCCTACGCCGCAGTATCGGTGGTAGAACGATGTCCTAGGTCTCAATAACAACTAAACACAGTATAATGTACATGTCAAATATAATCTCCATACGGAGGACAATCTTAGAAAGATGCAACTCAATCACAAATAGCTAAGGAGGAAATACAGTACGACATGGAAATAGATAGATGTCAAAAATATGATACAATCCAAATAGAAATAAGTCTAAATGTTATCAACACATCCCAAAAAGTATATGAAATAATATAACATCTCAGAATATAACTAGAGACAATTCCAGATAAATGTCCTAGTGGTCTAATCTAGGCACTACTGGTGTCTCCTCTAGGCTAGCTAGATCCTTCTGATAATCTAGGTCGCAAGTGTCGTCTAAGTCTGTACCATAATAAGTAGTGCATAAATCCTCTAAATTCTCTGTAAAAAAATTTAATATATCTAGTCAGGATTGAATTGAAGTACATAACTCTGAAAGCAGATTCATTGCATGGTAGAAAATATAGAACTATCAATAAAAGAATATACATGACATGTTGTAATGGAAATACAGAAATATATAAAATACGGATAAGGAAACTGAGTACATAGAATAGAGAATATGTAAACTATAATAAATATAAGGGATTTAGAACACAAGATAGTTATGTTATTGGTTTAGGTTGTACATGATTGTTCTACGGTAATTAGATTATAGGTGACGGGTATAATCGACATATACATGATTATACTAGAGGGATTTAATCACATAACTACTTCTACTCTTCCGTCCCAATCAATACACAAGGATCCGATCACGACATGTTACGTACATGATTGTTATTTATACATAAAGCATATGTGAGAACATGAGAGTACATGCGGGAACATGAGAATAAATAAATAATATGAATACAAGGAGTACACGATGTACATGATAAAGTACATGAACATAAAATTCCCAATGTATCCGATAAGGGGATAACAACTCATGACAAGATCTATATAGTACCAATATGTATAATAATGTGTCAACATCAACTAAAGTAGTCTAGAGCAGGTAATATAGATACTATCATGATGAAAATAATTAGAGAATGTACTCGTCTGATATCCTGAGCAACGACTGTGTGTCAGTATCTGAACTGGTGCCACAAAGACCTATTATGAAATTGCAGGATTACAAAGTGTTCTAGAGTAAACAATTGATTTAAATGTGTTATTTATATGATGCTAGGCCACTTCTAGGTTAGAGAAGTCAAACTTGGTCAACTGGTCAAATCTGGGTTAGTTTATTTGATCTAAATCTAGGGTATTGGGAATAAAATTTTATGTTTCTAGGTCATAAGAGTTAGGTGGGGTATCATGGTATCAATACCAAATTCCAACTCTCATCATCAAGCCACTAGGATATCCCATATACATATATATATATATTTATATATATATATATATATATATATATATATATATATATATATATATATATAATATAGTGAATGGCTCTCCCCCTTCCTCCCGTGAAGCTCTTCCCTCTCCCTTGGCCGGCCTAGGCCGGCCACCCCTCCCCCTCAGCCCCCCCACCCTCTCATCTGTTCCTCGCCGCCCCCCCCCCCGATGTCTTCTCCCTGGCCCCCGGAGATGCAAGACTGGCTTCGTCTCCTCCTCCCCGCCGCCATTCAGTCCAGCTCCTCTCCTCCTTCCCCTCCGAGCTCTCCCTCGCCGCCGGTCGCCCCTTCAGTCGAGCAGCCCGGAGCCCCCCCCCCCCCCCGTTCCAGTGCATCGGGGTGGATCTCTCAGCCCCGCGCAGTGCTCGCCCGCCGACTCTCCGCCTTCCTCTGATCCGGTCGTCGGTGCCGTCGACGCCGGCCACCACCCGCTTCCCCACCGTGTTCCTGCCCTACCCCCCAGTTCGAACTCACCCTTCCCCCCCTTGGAAGGCGTGAGCCTCAGCTCTGCTAACCTCGGGCCCCCCGTCCCCCAGTACCTCGGGGCCTCTGCCGAAGGCGTGCGCCCCGAGGTCCTTCTCGATCACGCTGCCTGCTTGGAGAACAGCCCTGTCGAGCTGTCGCCAGCTGTTGCGCAGCTCATGGCGTCCCCAGCCATTGTGCAACTCTTGGAGCATGTCTTATCATTCGTCGCTCAGCAGCTGCGGACTGCGCTCGCCCAGGGTGGGCCACCCCCCTTGCACAGTCCATTTCCCTCACCCCCCCCTGCGCAGAACTCCACCCTTCCCTCCGCGCAATCGAACCCCCCCTCATGTTTGCCTCTTCCCCCCCACCCGTCACTCATCCTCCCTCCCTCCTTCCCCCTCATCCCCCTCCCTCTGCGCCCCCCTCCCTCCACCCTACCCAGTGTGCAGCCCACTCGCCACCCCCCCTCGCGCAGTCCCCCTCCACCCCTGCGCAGTCCTACCCCCGCCCTCTCATGTCCCCCCTTCTCGCGGCATACCCGCGGGCTCTCGCCCTTTCCTGGCGACCCCCAGGTCAGGCGCCTCCGCGTTAGCTGCATCACAGTTTCCTTCTCTCCTCGTGTCGCCCTCCCCGGGCACCCCCTCCGCACCGGAGGCTTCTGCGGCTCCCTCTATTCTCAGTGCCGACGTGGCCCCAGTCTCTGGCCCGAGCGGCGTATCGCCCTCCATTGCTCCACCACCCTCCCTTTCAGGTAGGCCTCCCCAGGCTCCCACCATTGCCTCCAACCCTAGTACCGGGGTTGCCCCCACCCAGAGTGGATCCCCAGCCGGCCGTCCCGGCTCTGCGGGACTCTCAACCCACGGGCCGTCTCAGCCTTCCTATGCCGCCATGCTGCGTCCGAACCTCTCCCCCTCGAAGGGCACTATTCTCTCAGACGTTGATCTGTAGGACATTGATTATTCTCATGACTCCCCTGCTCCAGTCATCCCATTTTCTGAAGTGGAAGTATCCTCGCTGTCAGCGGCCTTTCCTCACACCTTTATTCTGAAATTCTCTTCGGGGTACCACAAACTTGCCAAGGTTCAGGAAGCGATTGCCAAGTGGAACCTAGCGTCTGACTATCGAGTAGCCCCCCTTGACCCCAGGCACATCCTCCTCCACCTATCTTCAGACCGCGATCACATGACTGTGTGGTCCAAGGGCACAGCCAAAATCGATACTCACCTTATGAAGATAATTAAGTGGACCCCAGAATTCAACACCAAAGAAGATTCAGCCACTGTGGCAGCGTAGGTTACCCTCTCCAATCTTCCTCTCATTTGTTTTGTCCCAGCAGTGCTAAGCCGCATCGCCAACTCTTTCGGGACGTACGTGGCCACGGCGCCCGAGACCAGCAACCTCACCAAAGCTCACTACGCCAAACTCTGTGTTGAACTAGATCTCACTTCAGAACCACCTAACTTCATTACCATCGAGCTGGGCAACCACACCCACACCCAATAAATCCTCTACGACAACCACATACTGTTTTGCAACCACTGCCACTTAAGAGGCCACCTTCCGAAGTTTTGCCACCGCTTTCACCTGGAGCTCAAAAAGAAGTCATCCAGGAAAGACAACGACCTCCCGGGTGGAAGATCTCTCAAGTCGCCCATCTTACCTCTTCCGAATTCCCACATATGATTCGAATCCAGCCCCAACGAGCCAGCCTCCAGCGATCCTTCGAGCAGAGCTATGATCCCTTACACTCCCCAACACATAGCGACCTCCAACCAATTCGCCATTCTCGACTCAGAGGATCCGGAGCCGGCCACCACCCCCGACGGCTCTAGGCTTCCCGAGCTCTCACCTCCCTCACCCAACTCCTCACGAGCAAAGAAGGGTACCGCCGCGAGCGGCACAGAGCAACGGACTCCCTCCAGTGGTCTGGAGGCAGAATCCATGGCCTCTCCCCCAATCAACGCAGCTCTACTTTCCCCCAGCGGGAACCCAGTCGAAGATGCTCTAGCCCTCCTTGGTCCCGACCAAGCAAGGCGAGGCATGCAAGTCCTAGCCGCAGGAGTCCCTCTTCAGCAGTTGTTGACCGAGAAAGCTCACGACTCCCTGGCCATTCCTCCGGAGGACCCCGTTGTCGACTCGGCTGGAGACCTAATAGGCCCCTCCTCAAGTCCGAACGAACACCACAACTGCAATCCCCCAACAACAACAAGCACGGTAGTGCCGAACTCCCAACGGAGCAAGGAAGGCGCAGATAAGACCGTCACCATCCTAACCAGATCCGCCGTAAGACGGAACAAAAAATCCCCCCACAATATCATAAATGCTTAACATCCTATCTTGGAATGTTCGAGGCCTGGCTAACAAACCGACACTAAGGAGAATTTCCAGCCTTCGGAAAATTCACAAAGTGGACATCTTCATCATCATTGAACCCAAAATCTCCTCCAAACGTCTAAAATCTACCCAAACGGCCCTGGGCCTACCTATAGCGATTGCTGGCAGGCACGACATTTGGATTTTGGGCTCGAAGGATGTTAAACTCGACATCATCCAGGATTTCCAACAAGCCCTCTCTTCCTAGGTCACATATTCCACTCTTCCGGAGCGTGTCATCCTTTCAGCGGTACACGGTAGCTGTGTCATCGCTGAACGCAAAAGCCTTTGGAACGATCTTTTCGACATCTATCTCCACAACACCAACACCTCCTGGCTTTGCATAGGGAACTTCAATGCCATCACCCGCAGAGAAGAGAAGATCGGTGGTCGTCCCACACCCCTATCAGCCATGCAAGACTTCAACAACTTCATATTCAATGCTCATCTTACTCCTCTCTAGTTCAAAGGAAGCAAATTCACCTGGTGCAATATGCAGGACAGCGATCGCCGCCAATATTCCCGTCTGGATAGAGCCCTCACCAACGCTCGCTAGCACGGAATAAGGATCAGCTCCACCCTATCCCACCTCAACTCTGCAGAATCTGACCACGCCCCTATTCTGGTGGTGACCAATAACAACAACCACCTTCCCAAAAAGAACTTCCAATTCCTAGACTTTTGGACTGAACACCCGCAGTTCTCGAGCGTCGTTGCTGAAGCCTGGAACAGCCAGGACTCCTCCAACCCCCTCACTCGGGTTAGTAACAAGCTCAAAGCCACCAGGAAAGCCCTTTCCAATTGGAGCAAACAAGCCTTTGGGGACATTTTCCAAGCGATCCGCGTCGCCAAAGACGACGTCGCCCGAGCAGAAGCTAAATTTCTTACCGACCGATCCCCTGCGGCCAGAAGTGCCCTGAACCTCACCAAGGCCATGCTCAAATTCAGACTCAAAGTTGAGACCGATTTCTGGAAACAGAAATCTAGGCTGAAATGGGACAGCGACGGGGATAAAAACTCTAAATACTTCCACGCCCGCGTCAATGACAAAAGAAACAAACTATCGATTCATCACATATCCGACGAGCACGGCATCATCAGAACTGACCATAAGGGTATCCAAGAGGCGGCCGCCGATTACTATACTAAGTTATTCTCCAAGGAAACGGTCCATAAAGACTCATCATTCCTCGACCAAATCCCTACCATCATCAACGACTCCGACAATGCTTTGTTGGATCGCCCCATGTCCGAACAAGAAGTGAAAGACGCGGTGTGGGCTTTGAACGAGCACAGCACCCCCGGTCTAGACGGATTTATCGGAGTTTTCTTTCGTTCCTGCTGGGAGATTATCAAGCGGGATATCACCGACGCGGCTATTGCTTTCCTTGAAGGAGCTCACTACCCCAAAGCCATCTCCAGCGCCAACCTCATCCTCATCCCGAAAAAAGACAACCCCAACTCATTTCACGACTTCCGACCAATCAGTCTTTGTACCTTCACCAACAAAATTATACCCAAGATCATTGCCACTACAATGACAGACATTCTTTCCAAAATCATCTCGGAGGAGCAAAGCGGTTTCGTTCGAGGTAGGAACATGCAAGACAACATCATGCTGGCCCAAGAACTTATCACCTGTATGAAGTTTCCTGCTCGAGGGGGCAACATTGCCATCAAAATTGACATGGAGAAAGCCTACGACAGACTCGATTGGCAGTTCATGATCTGGGTCTTCAGAGCTTTCGGATTTTCGGAGAATTGGACCAACACCGTGTAGAGATCCGTCAGCAACTCCTGGTTCTCCACTGTCATTAACGGCCAATCCGAGGGCTTTTTCAAATCTAGCTGCGGTATCAGACAAGGCGATCCTCTATCATCCACGATCTTCATCATCGCAGCTGACGCCCTGAGCAGAAACCTCAACAACATGGCCAACACCCCGAATTTCCAACAATATCACACCGCCAGTGGATGCCCCACCATCACCCACCTGGCGTTTGCCGACGATTTACTTATCTTCTCTTCTGGGGATGTCGGATCGATGGAGGTGGTTCACAACACCCTGACGCGGTACTCCACATGCTCTGGCCAGAAAATTAACCATTCCAAGAGCATCATCTACGCCCACCACAGCATTAAAATCGAGAATGCTACCAGTCTAACCAACCTCACTTCCTTCTCGGTGGCCCACCCCCCCTTCAACTACCTCGGCTGCCCTCTGGTGTACGGGAGATCCAACGCCAGCATTTTTGAGAACCTCATCACCAAAATCAGGAACAAAATCGAAGGTTGGCACAACGCCACCCTATCCCCAGGCGGCAAAATAATCCTCATCAATCATGTCCTCAACTCCGTCCCCATCCACACCTTAGCGGCTTGCTCCCCGACCAAGAAGGTCCTTGAGTCGATCGAGCAGATCTTCTGCACGTTCTTCTAGGGTCATAACGATGGTAAAGACAAACACCACTGGGCCAGCTGGGATGTTATGGCCACCCCGATTGCGACCGGCGGGCTGGGTTTTACCAAACTCAATGACATCGTCAAAGCCTTCTCCATGAAACTGTGGTGGAAATTACGCACGAGCGAAAACCTATGGACCAGGTTCATGAAGGCCAGATACTTTAAGTACATCCACCCAGCGATGGCCAGAGCCAATAGCAGATCCTCTGCGGCTTGGCGCCGTATTTTGCGGGGCCGCGAATTGGCAGAGCCGGCGATTAGACTCCATCTGGGCGACGGCAAGGCCAACTTCTTCCTGGAAAGATGGATCGGTGATAGCCTCATCCCTAACACCTCTGGAGCCCCCAGCAACAGCAGAATCAAAGACCTGTGGAACCCCACTAATAACGAATGGTTTTGGGGCCGGATTTGCGATTGGGCCAGCAACGAAACGGTCGACAGCATTCGTCAGCAAGGTCTTATCATAGGTCCCAACGCGGACGAGCTGAGATGGTCGCTGGAAGCTTCCAGAGTTTTCTCTGTGCGATCTGCGAGGGCTGCGATCCACGAGAATGGCCAAGAACACTTCATTACGCGATTCTGGCACTCGTGCATCCCCAAGAAATGGTCATTCCTCCTATGGAGAGTCACGAGAAAGAAATTGCCAACCGATGAGATCCTTAACTCCATCGGCTTTAGTCTGGCGTCAGCTTGTAATTGTTGCGACGATCGGCAGACGAAGACTATCGACCATATCTTCCGGGAAGAAAGCCTCCCCGACCAAACTTGGAGCATCCTCAACCACATCTACGACATCACAACAGAAGACGGGCACTTTAACGATCTCCTGGCCCTCTGGGGAGTCACGTTCCACGGCCATCAGATCGTAGCAGCAGCTGCCACCTGGGTAATTTGGATGAATCGCAACAAAGCGAGATACGAGGGTCACCAATATTCCGCCGAGCAGCTCATTCGGGAAATTAAACGGCAATGCCGCAAAAGGAGTTCACTGTGCTCCCACAGCCCACCAGTATTCTGGCAACCCCTCTTCAGTTAGTTTTGGCGGGCGCGGTCGCCCCCTGTCTTTTTGGAGGTTTCAGGCTTTTTGCCTTATACTATCATCAGGCTTCGGCATTTTGAGCCTTGATTAATAAAAGAAGGGGTTTATGAAATATATATATATATATATATATATATATATATATATATATATATATAACTTATATGTACATACAAATATATATATACTCTATGTGCTACTATAGCTTATACCCTACAAGTTTTTCTCCAACCCCCATACTCATCTACATGAGGACTGACATATAAGGAATTAAAGGGATTGTACAGTATGAAAATAAGAACTGTACAAGTAATGTGGACTAAACATCTAGTGTAGCAATGTCTAAATGGATTGGATAGTTAGCACAACAAGGACTGAAATCTAAAAGATATGACTGATACATTAAGTAAGAAAGTATGCAATAATAAGGAAACTAATACATTAAGCAATAGGGCTGAACAATCAACATGAACTGTTAATAGATGGGTCAAGACTGAACTAAAGGGGAAAAATTAAAGACTGAACTCGGGATGCAGAACAAAACTCAAAGGGACCTGAACAATTTGCTTAGTAGGGGACTGAACTCTAAATGATGTGGATTGAATTAGAGTTCAGTGACTGAACTATAAAGCAACTGTAGAAAGAACACAAAGCTAAGGGACTGGACATCTAAGACAGTACAAGGACTAAATATAGTGTTCAAAAGGACTGAAATATAGATGACAATGGACTAAACTAATAGGTGAACACAACACAATGCACATTAGGACAAAACAATTAACCTTCCTGCATGATATATGGACTAAACCAAAGTCCAATACTCGAGCCCCCAATTATTGCTTGATAGAAGGTGATACAAGGACTGACATATTATAAATAGGAACTGAAACCATCAATGCAACAAAGAACTAAACAGAGGATAATTGGACTGAACATGAAGTTAATGCAAGACTTTACATGACACAATGAAATGAAACATATGGATATAATATGGATACGATAATTTAGGATAGGAACTGAACCTATGAACTTGCAGTGGACTGATCATGGCAAATATAGTGGACTGAACAATATATATAAGTAAAGGGGATTGAGCAATTACCTACTACTAGAACAAGTTGGGACTGGACACAAATGTCCTAACTGATGCTAACAAAGGGGTTTTGTTCAGTCTAAACTAGAACTAAAGGATAGGGACTGATACTTACATATCAGTATGGAGTGAACTTAATACAATTCCAGCCCAAATAAATAACAGTCCACACACACAGAGTCCACACTATAGTCCAACAGCCTATATACTTCCTAAGCCCCCAAATCAGTTTAAACACACCAATTCCATTCCTAAACATTAGATAGGCTTACCAATTACTAACCTATATCAATACACAATAAAACAAAGACTGAAACTGAGATTTAGAGAATTGGTGCTCTTTTGGTCGTTTTGTCAAATACTTAGCATACGTATTCGATACGTTGTGATACGCACTCCAAATGGATCCAAACTTGATCCAAAATATACCCACATGTTCTAAATCCCTAGCATGACCTAATTTACCAATTTCATAAATCCTAGAATCCTATTCTCGGATTTTCTCCAATTTGAATCAAAATATAAAGGGAAAATTCCTCAAATAGGAAGATGAGAGCCTAAACTACTCTCTAATGGCAACCATAATGCACGGGCATCCCTAGTCAATGTACCTATACTATTTTAATGGAAATTAGAGGGTTAGAAAGCTCATACCAATTGGGAGATGGATTCCCAATGCAAATGCCAAGATCTAGAATTCCGTCAAGCACCAAATGCTCCAATCCTTCCAAGCTAGTCAATAGAGCCTTCTCTTCTCCACGGGAAGAGAATGAGACTAATTTAAGAGAATATGGATGAGAAATAGATGTAGAAGGAATTAGGGAAGAACTTTCTAATATAGGGTTAGGGCTCCAAATGGAAAGAAGAGGAAAAAGAATTTATGCTTCTTATAGCAAGGGGGCTAGTGGCCAGCCACATTAGTTGGGCTAGGGTTTGGGTTAAGGTCAAATGTCTAAGAAGCCCTTATAATTTGTCATAACAAGTTCTAAAGGAAAAAGGTTTTCTTCTAAGTGAGTGTTTAGTCTAAAAGTTCTAAATGACTTTCTAGTTAGATTAGAGACTAACTAACTAAATTAAAAGGGTTTAAAGTTTGTCTAATCTTACTAATTAAGTCTACCTTGGTTATGACTACTCATCTAATAAAGATGGTTTTAAAGTTTACCAATTTATACCATTAACACAAATCAATTAATTAAATGGTATAAATAATCATAAATCTCAAGAGTCTAAAATACCCCTATTCTAGAATGTGGTAGTGACTAATTTACCCTTCTTAAAATAATTTTGTCCTCGAAATTAAAAGACAAAACTAGGATAGGAATGAAAAGGATAGAAGAATCATATCTCAAGGCTCAAAAGATATGGATATCGCTCGCGCATCTCATCCTCCCTATCCCAGGTTGACTCACCTGGAGAGTGATGCCTCCACGCGATGCGAACCAAGAGAATGGTCTATTTTTGTAATACCTTTTCTAGACGATCCAGAATCTCTACTGGCTGCTCTAGATAGCTGAGAGTAGGGCCCATCTCGATCTCGGAGTAATCTAGTACGTGACTGTGATCTACCACATATCGTCTCAATTATAATATGTATAAACTCCCTCTAATACAGGTATCCAGTCTGCCTACAATCCGCGGCACCGACTCTCTCGCGAATAAAGAAAGGTCCAATAAAACACTGGTTAAGCTTCCCACCTCCATCAAAGCAAATAGTGCCCCGTATCGGAGATATCCTCAGGAACACCAGATCTCCAACCTTGCACAAATAAGGTCTCATACTTAATCTATAACAATCAATCATAAATAAATAAGATCAAAAAATCAAACTAACCTAAATCTAAAATCTAAAGTATATCTCAAGCTCTAAGGGTCTCCGGTGGCTATCAGCCCAATGTCGTTGTATGTCCTGTACTACCCGACGTTAATCCCTGATGAGCTTCACCTTCTCAGCTGCATCCAAAACTATCTCAGGCCCCAATAAGCTCTCTCTCCAACGTCATCCCAAGACAAAGGAGTACAACACCTCTGCCCATACAACGCCTCGAATGGTGACATCTCAATGCTGGCCTGAAAGCTGTTGTTGTTGGCAAACTCAACCAAGTACAAATGATCCTTTCAAGATCCTCAAAAATCTAAAACACATGTACGTAGCATATCCTCGCGAGTCTGAATAGTCCTCTCCGACTGTCCGTCTGTCTGATGGTAGTAAGCGGTACTGAACTTGAGATGAGTGCCCAAGCTAGCATGCAGACTCCGCAAAAAAGTGGAAAGTGAAGTGACTATCCCGATTTGCGACTATGCTCACAGAAACTCTATGCAGTCTGACTATCTGTCTCATGTACATATCTGCTAGCTCTTTGTAGACAAACCCATCTTGAATGGCAAGAAGTGGGCAGATTTGGTCAACTTGTCTATGATAACCCAAATTACATCTTTTTTACCTGGTGTATGTGGCAATCCTGACACATCCATAGCGATCCTATTTCTACTCCAGAATGGACAATGACTACAATAATCCTCCAGGCCTCTGCCTTTTTGTCTTTATCTACTGGCATACCAAGCATCTGGCTACAAAGCGTGCTACTGCTTCATACCATACAACCAAACATGCTCCTTCAGGTCTCTATACATCTTGTTGGCACCTGGATACATATAATACTGAGAGGAATGCACCTCCTGCATAACCTGCTCTTAAAGCTCTCCACTAGCACACACAGTCTGGAACCGTGCCTCAATGCTCCATCCTCTGCAATAATAAACTCATCTAGAAGTCCTGTCCGAACCTACATTTTGATACTCTGCAGAGCTACATCATCAAACTGAGTCGACTTAATTTTATCCATCAAGTCTGACTGAATCTGCAGTCTCCACCTGTATCTCTACTCTAGTTACTATCACCTTGATCCCCAAGCTCACAAGATCTTCTAGCAAGTGACGGTACATAACTACCGGATACCTGCTCAAGGCAACGGCAACCACATTGGCCTTCCCTGGATGGTACTATAATGAGATGTCGAAGTCCTTTATCAATTCCAACCATCTCTTCTGCCTCATATTCAACTCTTTTTGGGTAAACACATACTTCAAGCTTTTATGGTCCGTGAAGATCACCACACGCTTTTCGTATATATAATGTTTCTACAACTTAAAAGCAAAGATGACCGTTGCCAACTCCAAGTCATGGGTAGGGTAGTTCTTCTCATGTGGATGTAATTGCCTTGAATCATAGGCAATCACCTTTCCATTCTGTTGCAAGATACAACCCAGACCCTTTCCTAAGGCGTCACTACAGATAGTGAAACCACATGTCCGTGATGGCAACGTCAACATTGGAGCTGTCGTCAACCTCTTTTTTAACTCATCAATGGCGACCTGGCACTCCTCTGACCTGATGAACTCTATGTTCTTCTGGGTCAGCCTAGTCAATATAGAAGCATAAAAAGTACTTCATATGCCAAGTCAAAGAAGTTAAGGACTTTACGCAAAGATAGACTCTACGTAAGACTCATTAAAAGACTCTATTGAGCCAAATTCAAAATTCTATGCGAGCTCTTTTACGCGAGAGCCATTCTCAGCTTTTACGTAAGAGACAGGTTGTCAGACTGCATTTAATGCGCATGATATTAATCTGACAGTATAATTTTCTGACAGAACAGTGCACAGAAGCCGAGAAATTTTTTTCACCAAATCTAACGCTTGTCGTTTAGTGTGCAGATGGGCTACTTTACGCTCAAGAGATCATTTCCTTTACGCATGAAAGCTGTTCGAGTTTTTACGCTAGGCTTTTGTATGCGTAGAGTTTATTTGAGCTAAATTATACGCTCAAGGCTACTTTTCAGCCACTTTACGCAGGAAGTCTATTTTGGGTTATTTTACGCCCAGTCGGCTACTTTACACAGGAAGTCTATTTTGGGTTATTTTTACGTCCAATCTTTTCTGGCTATGTAAGAACGTGGTCTGTATACGTGGCTTTCATGCCACACTTATCGAAGAACGTGTGTACGTGCTCGCCTCATATTGCTGAAGTTGTGGGACACGTGTCACCATGCGTAGAGACCAAAACTCTATATGGGACACGTGTCATCACGTGTAGAGGTTGATTTTCATCGTAGGTGACTATTACTTGCGTAGAGACCCAATTATGTTGCTTTTTACGTACAGAGGATCTAGTCTATAAATAGACTTATTTTTAATACAAGACATCATATCAAGAAAGATATACAGAAGAGGAGATTCTGAGAAAACTCATACTTTCAGAGTGATATTCCTAGAAGCATTTCTTCAACTTTTTCTCAAGAACAGGGTAAAGCAAAGCAGGAAACCATTCGACTGTGCCATCAGTGTCGTTGTTCGATACCTTTCTGGTGACTTAGTTCTTCCGATTGTTCATCTTTCTCAAGCAGTTTTCTTCATCATCATCGTGTGGTCCAAAGAACAAAGTGATCGTTTTTCAGATCAGACTTCCATAGTAATACTTTCCAGAAATAATTTGTACTTTTGTACTTTTTCTTGTTTTCTTTTAAAAGCCAATTTTAGGCATTTTGTTAAGTAAAACAAAATGGCAACTCTCTTGGGGAAGACTTTCTCCTCTGACAAGAAAGCAATTGCTCAATATGATGATGTGTCGGTCAGATCGACAAAGAAGACTCTGGTTGTTCACTTCGACCAGACTGCTTACGAAGAAATGCTTCGAACTGGGGGTAGTACTCGCTACTCTAATGTTCAAAAATCTCGAAAGGTGCAAAAAGTTTAGATTCCTAAGTCCAAAGCATCCTCTGATCTCTCTGTTGTCTTCGAAGGCAAAGGAATTCTTCCCACTCCTGTTGTGGAGGCTTCCGTCTGTGATGAGGCAGTCTCTACTTCAGTGTTGCGTCCCGCGCATAAAAATTAGTCTTCCGTCTGTGACGTAGTAGACACTCAAGTCTTGCGCTCTACGCGTAAAGGTAAATCTCCCGTCTGTGACGTGGCAGATATTCATGTTTTGCGCTCTACGCATAAGGGTAAATCTCATGTCGGTGACATGGTAGATAAAGTTCATAATGATGCCTTTGCATCTAAAGTGAATTTGCCTAAACGTATGCAGCATAAAAACATAAATTCTATTATTGGTAAAACTTCAGTTTTTCACCAACAATCTTCTTACACTGCTTTACGCAAGGTACCAAACCTTCAAATTACGCGTAATGCTGATGGAGTTCTTTGTGCACAAAAATCTCAGAATTTATGCACGTAACTCCAGGTGCGTAAAAATGCACAGTTTGGTTCTGCTAATGCAGCCAGTAATCTTCTTTATACGCAAGGGACTAAACGTTTCTCTGTCCCAAATATAATAAAGAAGACAACTCCTTCTACTCCTTCTGATTTACGCGAGTTGCTTGTACAAAAGCGTAAAAACAGAAAATCTCCTGTGATACTCCCCAAATAAAATCATTATTTTGAGTGTCATCAGATTGTAATCAAATGTTGTTGTTCGGCTTCTAAACGGTCAGTTTTTGACCGATTAAGCTACAATATGCCTCAGCAACAAGTTGATGATCAACAACATGAGTTGTCACATGCATCAGTCAATATGGCATCTCATATCAATAGAGGACGACGTCCAAGACACAATTCGTCCCGCACTCCAAGCTAACAATAATTCAACCGACTCCTTGACGCTTTTGAAGGAGTATATCAGCATACTCGTTCAAGAAGTCAAAGATCGTTACAATCTTCAAATTCAGAAGCTGGGGGTACCCAGTCCTTGGAGTCAGAAACTGATAGCGTTGATTCATACCTCTACACCAATCCCTCTGTATGTTCAGGGGAGGTTGAATCCTATGCTATCGGAGATGAACCGAAGATGTCAACTGCTAATACAGAACAACGTCTCTCTGCAGTTAAGCAATCACTGAAGGACATGCTTGCCATAATGCAAAGTATGCATCAAATAATAATGACTCAGCAAACTGTTCAGCCGGCAGTAGTAACACCGGTGCAGGTAGCAGCACAAACTCAAGATAGTCAAAAGGTTGATGTACCTTTAAATAACCTTAGTCAAGAGCCTGCTGTCAATCAAAATTCTGCATCTCCAGATCCTCTCATTCCAGAAGATGTACCACCTCCGATAGGAGTTACGGTACATCCAACAACTATTCAATCGAATGTGCTTCCTCAAACTAGTGAAGCTATTCAAGCAGTACGTGAGCTAAAAGCACAGTTTGAAGTTCTGAAGCACAAGGATCAGCTCCAGAGGTTAGGGATTAAGCAACCTTATCCTCCTCATTGGAATGATATACCCTTTCCTCCAAAATTCAAGCCACAATCGATAGTGTTATTTGATGGAAAGGCATCTCCTAGTCAATATATCAATTATTTTGATATTATGACTGTACATTTGCAAAAGAATGATGCCCTTCTCACCTGAGTTTTTCTTGGGTGTTTGACGGGTTCAGCATATGACTGGTATCGTAGTCTACCCGACAATTGTATATCGTCTTTTGACGAGTTTAAAGCAATATTTCTCTCCAGTTTCTATAAAGGAGGCATGGACATGAATATATCCTCCTTAATAGAGATCAAACAAAAGGAGAAAGAAGATACCCGGACGTTTATCGAACGTTTTCGACAGGCAACTTTGAAAATGCCTCCTGGTATGCCAGATTCAGTATTGATTGATACATGCAAAATGAATCTGCGACCAACTATTGCTGTCTTTACAGACTCTCAATTCACAGATTGGGCCTCGTTCATTATAGCAACAGTTTCAGTCGAAACCAATGGTAGGTTGGCTCGTGAACATGGGATGATCTTTGCCTCAGAAGACAAAGGAAAGAAAGCCTCTTTAGGTAATAATTCTGGCAATCGCAATGGAAAAGGAAAGGAAACCCTAGTGGTTAATCTTTCAAAACCTAAAACGACGCTAAATAATCCAGAGTCTTCTAAACCAAAAGAAGAGTACTCTTTTGATGACAGTGATATCCCAGGGATATTTCAATATCTTGTAAAGAGTGGCAAACTCCATATTCCAGAGCCAAAAAGATCTAATAGGTGAATCTGACTGACAATCCTAAGTATTGTATCTATCATAGATACATAAATCATCCTACCAAGGCTTGCTATGTCTTAAAGAAGAAAATCTAAGAGTTTATAAATGATAATGCCATCGCCTTAACCAATGATGAGCATACAGTAACAACTAATATGATTTCTCTTCAATTTGGAGGTTTTCCTCCATAGCAAGTTCCAGGTAGGATTGTCCCAATTCCTAAGGCAACAATGAAGATTGTGAATCTCCCGCCTGCTAGAGAGCAAAGTGAAGGACTATTGCCTCTTATATTAAAAAATGGTGAAATCATGTGGGTACACCCTGACTTAGTACCTGAAATGGAAGATGAAAGTAAAACTTCAAAATCCAAGAAAGGTCGAAAAGTCAAAACCTGTAATATGATTTCTTATGTTGTTACTCCAGATCATGATGATTTGGATCATCTTTGGGACGGCATTCCTTTGGAGGATAAGCTGAGGGGTTTGAATATATGCCCTCCAAGTTTGGCTCCTCCTACCAAACTCAAACTTACTCATCGGCAATGGCTAGAAATGAATAGTATTCCCTTATACAGGGCACAATAAGTCTTTGCTGCTTATGAGAAAGCTCCTGTAGGGATTTTTTCTCCTGTCTTGAATACCCCTACTCCTGTAGCTACAGAGGTCTCTGTTCCTCCTTTCTCTGTTGAACCATCTGTTGAAAGTTCGCTACCCACTCACATGTACAGTCAATAATCAGTCCATCTCATAAAAAAGATGGGCTATGACTTTCAAAAGGCAGAAGGCTTGAACTATGATAAAGGAATGCGACTTCCTTTACAAATTCAAGGTCAAAAATCTACTGTTGGATTAGGATTTGAGGTCCCTCATAAAAATCTTCGCAAAAAAAAGACTAAGGGAAAGAAGACTAAAACTGTAATATGGTACTTAATTCTCCTGAGTCTGAAGAAGAAACCTTTGCTGGTACGAGATCTGGTAAAGAATACCACAAAGATTATGAGGGAACTTCAAAAGAAGCGGAGGACGTTGCTGAAACACTACCAGCTCAACCATCTCTTGTTCCTGCTGAGACCAGACCTTGTAAACCATCTGTGGTTGAGAAAGAGAAGCAAAAAGCAGTACGCTTTGACGTCCCGCTGAAGTCTTCTTCAAATCAAGGGGTGGTGATGAAGCCTTACAAGTTTGATATTCTAGCCCAATTAGCTAATACTCCGGATAGACTCTCTATCTTTGAGTTGCTTCGTCTTTCTAAAAAAAAGTAGAGAAACTTTGAGCAAAGCTTTGCTACAAGCAGATTCATGTTTGGCTCAACTCAAAAGTCCTGACAATATACCGGTCTTGTGTCCTCAATGTCATAGTATGATGGAATCGATTCCTAACATTACCTTCACACAAGAAGATATACTGTTGAAGCATAACAGACACGACAGGCCTCTGTGTTATACAGGGTATATTGACTCTACTGAAATTGACAGGATTTACATTGATCATGTTTCTTCTATTAGCATTATTCTTCAGAGTATGCTATGACCCTTAAGGATTCCTACTAGTGATTTGACTTACACTAGTACAACAATAGTTGGTTTCAACTCTGGAAAGAGTAAACCATTGGAGAAGATCCGTCTGAAGATTCAAATAGGTGATCTTCGAACTATGGCGACCTTTTATGTTATCATCTCAGATGTATCTTACAACATCCTTTTTGAAAGACCGTGGATACATGAGCATAACATTGTGCCTTCAACTCTCCACTAATGCTTCAAGTATATGGATTCTCAAGGGATTGTGAAGACTGAATTCGCAGATATCAATCCTTTTAAGGGTGTTAAAACCTATTTCTCTGATTCAATACTTTACAAACAGGAGCAGGTGAAAGAAATATCTGATATGGCTGAAGATCGATCGTCTGCAGAAGATCAACCTGTCAATGAAGATCCTCCAGAAGATAAACCTTTAAAGATTAAAGTCAAAGGTCGAATCCAACCCCAACCTGTCAATGACGAACCTCTGATGATCAAGGTTAAAGGAAGAACTCGAGCTTCGTCTGAGGAATTTATGAGAATTCCAGTCAAGAGCCAAGTTCAACCTCTCATGATCAAGGTCAAGGGACGTACTTCTCGTACAATTGACCCGGAACCACTGATTATTAACCTTGGCAAGTCTACGCTGAAGGCAGATGACGGTCCGTTAATGATCAATCCAAAGCGTAGTAGTCAGTTTGTAAATGATATAAATATTGATCATTCTGTACTTTTTTATATTAATGAAGATTTTCTTTTGGAGTATATGGCTGTCAAATTTATTGAAAGAATGACTTTATCTGCTGATGATCAAAGTCATCAACATAAAAACGACATAAATACAGAGGAAACCTTATATATTAATCATAAAAAAAATTATTCTCCTCCTCATGTCGATGTTGGACCCTATGCTCAAAGGTTCCTAACATCTTCTCCTTATCTTCTACTTGTAGCCTCTTCAACACAAGCTTGTGTAACTTATAGATGTCACGAAGAATCTTATTTTGTGATCCCGTCTAATAAGAAAAACAAGCGTCAAATTGTGTTTGGCTTGGCTAGAAATATCCCTGTTACTCAGACAGATGATCTCATAGAGAAAGATAAAGAAAAAATCAGAATTGACAAATATAGTCAACAATCTCTTAAGATTATCCAGAATATGGGATATAATTTGAAAACTATGCTGGATCTCAATCAAGACAAAGGTAGACGGTTACCATTATGTAGTGATACATTTTACCAGAAAACTCGTCATGGGTTGGGATACGATCCATCCCACATGTTTAATAAAGATATACAAGAAGAATTTTCTTCCAGTTCTTCACAATCCTCAGATTCTGAAGAAATCCAGTTCATCGAATCTGATACATCCCACATGTATAAAGAAGATATGGAAGAAGAATTTTTCCAATCCTCAGATTCTGGAGAAAACCATTATGTTGAGTCTGAGTGCGTCTTCTCAGTCAATATGGTTCAAACCAATGGTGAATCTGAGCCATTTGAAAATAACCCTTGTGCACAACAAATGGACACTCAATGGAAGCTTCGTTTTGAACAGCGATAGCCACCTACAGAAGATGAAATTGTCCAGATTGATGTTGGAGACGGAACTACGTCTAAGCCGATATTCATCAGTAAAAACCTTTCTGAAGATGAAAAGAAAGAGTTGATAAAGCTGATTAAAGAATATATTGATATCTTTGTATGGAGTTATGAGGATATACCGGGTTTAGATCCTAAAGTAGCTACTCATAAACTCAATATTCTTCCTAATGTCAAACCTGTAAAACAACAGCAGCGGCATTTTTGACCAGATATGATGGATGCAATTGAAGCAGAAGTCAAAAAGCTGATCACATGTGGCTTTGTTCGTGAAGAACAACACCCAGACTGGGTTGCCAACATTGTACCTATCATGAAGAAGAATGGAAAAGTTTGAGTTTGCATAAATTTTTAAGATCTTAATACAGCTTGTCCAAAAGACGAATTTCTACTTCCAATTACCGATGTCATGATAGAAAATACATGTGGTTTTGAACGCATGTCTTTCATGGACAGATTTTCAGGATACAACCAATTTAAGATGCATCCAGAAGATGAAAAGCATACCACTTTTTGTACCCTCCTTGGAGTTTATTGTTATACGGTTATGCCGTTTGGTCTAAAAAATGTCGGTACTACGTATCAACGGGCCATGAGCAATATCTTTCAAGAACATCTACGAAAAATAGTTGAATATTATGTGAATGATATTGCTGTCAAAAGTCGATTAAAATATGATCACATTCAAGACTTGAAGACAGTATTTGAGTTGATGCGTCAATATCAACTGAAGATGAATCCAACTAAGTCTTTCTTATGGTTTCTAGTGGCAAATTTTTGGGATTTGTCATCACTTCTCAAGGTATCCATGTTGATCCTGATAAAATCAAAGCAATTCTTGAAATGCGTCCTCCACGTAATCTGAAAGAACTCCGTGGATTCTAAGGTCGCATTGCTTATATCAGAAGATTTATATCCAATCTTTCTGGGAGATGTCAACCTTTCTCTCGTCTATTAAAGAAAGATGTATCATTTGTTTGGGATGAAGCATGTCAAAAAGCCTTCAATGACATCAAGCAATACCTTATAAATCTACCTGTTCTGGTACCTCCAGTAGTAGGAAGACCATTTTTGCTATATATTCGAGCCTTATATTATTCTCTTGGTGCTCTTTGCACAGAAAAGCGATAAGAATAATGAACAGGCAATTTATTATCTTAGCCGAATGATGGTTGGAGCTGAACACAGGTATACTCCTGTGGAGAAAGAATGTCTGGCCTTGGTTTTTGCTGTTCAAAAGATACGACATTATGTGTCAGGACAAACTATTCATGTCATATCCAGAATAAATCCTATTCGTGTATTGATGAAAAAATCGAGCATTCTTAACTCCAGGTTAGCCACCTGGACAATGTTGCTTACTCCTTATGATATGGTCTATATACCTCAAAAATCAGTGAAGGGTCAAGCATTAGCTGATTTCTTAGCAGCTCACCCTATACCTAAAACCTCTAAGCTATATGAGGACATTCCAGATGAAGTCGTGGATTGCAATATGACCTTGAGGGATGACATTTGGCAACTATATTTAGATGGAGCCTCGCGGGTTTGACCTAAAGGCAATATTATCTCCGGAGTAGGCATCGTCTTGGTCTCTCCTGATAAAATGGTCATATACCGTGCTTATTCTCTTAATGAACCATGTTCCAATAATGTGGCAGAATATAATGCACTGCTAATTGGTCTTCAAGTAGCAAAACAATTGGACATTGAGTTCCTAGAAGCTTATGGAGATTTTCAACTGATTGTTAATCAGGTCAGAGGGATATATGAAGTTAGAAATCCTGATCTCATTCCCTATCATCAAGTGGTGATCGAATTAGTCCTTTTATTCAAAGGATTCTTCATTGAATTCATACCACGTTCTCAAAATTTGGAAGCTGATGCTCTTACTAGTTTAGCTGCAGAGTTAGCTGTTCCAATCAGAAGACAAAATACTATTACTTTGTTGGATAGAGATCTATTCTGTGTCAAAAATAATTTGCATATCGAACAAAGTTATACTACATAATCAAATTCTCAGCAAAGAGATTGGAGAAGTCCATTTATTGATTATGCGGTTTATGGGATTTTACCTGAAGATCCAAAATAAGTTGTATCAATCAAAAGACAATCATTTCGATTCTATTATGATTCTTCTTTACATATGTTATATCGTCATTCTTATGACGAACTTTTGTTATGTTGTCTCTCTGAGAGTGAACCTAAGCAAACACTCCGTGAAGCTCATGATGGTGTCTGCGGTGCTCATCAACCAGGTCCGAAATTACAGGACCGTATTCGAAGAATGGGGTATTATTGGCCTTCCATGATAGCAGATGCTGTGGATTATGCCAGACGGTGTAAAGCATGTCAGATTCATGCTGATTTTATTCACCAATCTTCTGAATTCTTACATCCCATAGCAGCTTCTTGGCCCTTCGAAGCTTGGGACATGGATATTATTGGTCCGATTAATCCTCCTTCTATTAAAGGACATCGGTTTATCCTGGCCATAACGGATTATTTCTCTAAATGGGCGGAAGCGGTTCCCCTTATTGAAGTAAAAATATCTAATATGGTTAGCTTCATTAAATACCATATCATTTATCGTTTTGGGATTCCCCGAAGGATAATTCATGATAATGGACCCCAATTTGCCAGTCAGGCATTTTATCGATTCTGTGATAAGAATCAAATCCAAAATCTGGCTTCTACAGCTTACAATTCAGCTGCTAATGGTTTGATAGAAGCTTTCAACAAATTATTAAACTTCTCAAAAAGTTTGTCTCTTCTAATAAACGTGATTGGAATGAGAAACTTGAAAAATGTTTATGGGCTTACCGAACGACAGTTCGAACTCCTACTGGTTTTATACCATTCTCACTGGTTTACGGATGTGAAGCTGTTCTTCCACTGGAAATCCAGATTCTATCTCTTAGAATAGCTATTGCTAATGAGCTAACCTTAGAGAATAATGATCGCTTAAGGCTCCAAGAACTTGAAGGATTGGACGAGAAGCGTCTTCAAGCACAACAGCACATTGAGCTATATCAAGCCCGTATATCTCGAGCTTTCAATCGTAAAGTTAAAGAAAGGGTATTCAAAGTCGGTAAGCTAGTTCTAGCTGTCCGGAGACCGATGGTGATGACTCATAAGAGCAAAGAAAAATTCTAGGCAAAATGGGAAGGTCCTTATGTAGTCGAGACAGTATTCTCTAATGGTGTCTATAGGTTATCTAAACCTAATGGAGATTTGCTTATGATGCCAATTAATGGCAAATTCTTAAAAAAATATTATGTCCGAATTTCTTCTTTATTCCCCAGCTACCAAGATTTGGTTAAGCTGATTATTTGTTCTCCTAAAAGAGAATTTTGATCTTCTGTCTTACCAGCTGATTAAAAAAAAGAGTTATTATTTATCATGTTCTCATGACCTCTGAATAAATATTAAGTCTATTTCTTTTTCTTATCTATCATGTCCATATGGCCTCTGAATAGATATTAATCTATTTTTCTTTGAGTTATTACAATCTGTCACGTTCATATTACCTCTGATAGTATTGTATACTCTAAAAAGAAAACAAGATTCATTATCTATCATGTCCACGTTACCTCTGGATAGATATAAATTATTGAGTTTAGAAGACTTGTCATGTCCATACCTCTGATAAGTGTTTTCTATCTCATACCTATTGTTTAAATTCAAAATAAATGATAGGGTCACAAAACAAATATTTCATTCATTTCTTGTAATATTACAGAAAAAAAAAGACAGAAGATAAAAAAAATTCTTTATTAATGATATGAAAAGAAAAATACAAAATTCTTTATTTCCTAAGGTGGAGCAGATACATCTTCGAGTAGTTTTTGCAGCTCCTCCAAACGCTTTTCACAAGAGTTTACTACAGTTTTAGTAGCTATGGATCGTCGAGCTTCAGGAGTACAAAGATGAGAAAGTTCAGTAAAAGTAACTATCATCTTATCCTTGGCTTCATCAAGGGTTTTTATGGTAGCTTCAGTACCGAAGACTTGTACCTCCAAAATCGAGCTCTGTGTCAAGTGTTTGTCTCGAGCTACGACCAACTGCTCCCTCTCCGCCTTCAAGCGAGCCAATTCTGCCTCAACTTCACGAATTCTATCATTCTGTTGATGAATTCTCATATTTAAAGTTTCATAGGCTTCTCTGTGTGTATCCAGCTGAGGTTTAGCTTCAGCCAAAAAAGCTCTTTCTTTGGCGACTTTGTTACTGTATTCCTGGAGAGATTCTTTAAAGGTAGTCTCCGGAGTGATGTATTCAGCAGATAAAGCATCATACTCGGTTTGGATGAGACTTTCAAGGGTTTTACTTGACAGACTTAGATATTCTTTGATAGGCTGTTCAAGTCCCTCTACTACCTTCTCCAGCGCCGCTGCTCTCTCAGCATCATTAAACATAGCGACGTTCCCAATGGTGGGAGCAATCGCACCCTTCAAGCTTTCATAATTCAGGCCCTTCTTCAGGACCATCTTTATCAGTGCCACCAGAGTTTTGTAGAAAGCTTCGGTATGAATCTCAACTAAGAGATTCATTTCTGCGTTAGAGCTTGGTGTGGCAGAGAGCTCTACTAAATCCCTCTTCTGAAGGCTGGGAGCAGATGTTGTTGTGGCCTTGGTAGCAAGTTGAGTTGAAGCTATTGTTGATGTTGCTACCATGGCTAATTGATTCACAGGAGCTTCAGAGATAATGTCTTCAGCACTTTTATGGATTATTTCTCCAGCCATTTTTGGAGCTGAAACTACTTGAGTTTCGGTGGCGGTGATTGTTACGGGAGGAATGGTGACTGTTGTAAATGATTCAGGTTCAAATACTATCTTCTCAGAAACTTGTGCTGGATCAGTAGCAATAACGGAGGATGCTATTACAACGTCTCCAGCTTCAGTTGATGAGTTGACTATATCTTTATCACCTTCATTGGCTATCGGCTCTTCAAGCTCTGGGAGTACTTCAGTTACAGTTGGTTCTTCTACAACTGTTTCTTCATTGAAGGTTGTTTCTTCTGTAGCAGCTGCTTCTTCATCTGCAGTTGATTCTTCTGCAGTTTGTTCTTTTTCTCCGTCTTCAGCAAGAGAAGGTAATTCTTGTTGGGCCTCTACTTCAGGCTCTTATTGTACTTCCATGGATAGAGAGTCTTCTTTTGAAGAAGAACTCTCCTTTTCAGACTCTATGTTCTCTTCTTGGATAATCTCTCGATGAGGAGGAGTAGCAACAGGATTTGCTGCAACGATGACGCCCACAAAAATTAAGCAAAATAAGTTAATATACAAAATCAAAATACATAATTTTGTATAGATTTTGTATAAATTATATTTACCTGGAGTAGGTACAGGATGTGCCAAGAGCGAGTCATAATCCTGATCCCAGTCATCATCATCGAAGTCAAGAGCCGGTTCATCTGATGGGATGGGCTCTGGATCACTAGTACGAGTCGTGGCAGTGTCCTCAATAGCTTGCACTTTCTGGGGAGAAATCAGATGTGCAGAGGTGCTGAGACGTCCAGGAGATAGGAGCCCCATAACTTCGGTTGATGCTGCGGGCTGAGATGCTGAGGACCCTTCTCCAGGATGAGCTGAAGAAGATACAATGTGTTGAGGCTCCTCGACAGGAGTTTCGCCCTCTGGAGTAGCGGTTCTCTGTCTAGAAGGCCCTTTAACAGTGATCGACTTCTTCTTCCCCTGGAGGGTAACAGCTGTGTTTGACTTTCGCTTCCGGGTTTTAGAGATGATAATTGGTCCCGCAGCTGGTTCCCCAACTCCCGTAGGGATCACTTCCAGATACTCGTCTGGAACAGCAACGTTATCGGGTATGTCTGAAGGAACCCTGACTGGTTCTTCGATATTTCCTTCTTTAGCCTATCGGAGACTCCCCTTCATATTATAATCATTCACGAAGGATCGAATGGATGCATAAAAGCGAGAATCATTCGTAGCTCGGTTGTACTTGTAGCAGTTGATACCCGGAATTTAGCACCGGTACATGCAGTGCTAAAATACCTCCATGCTCTTGCACCATCGATTAACTTCCTATAATAGTGGAAGTTGGTGGAGGGATTACCAACGTGAAGTTGGTCATATCCAAACTGACGAGCGAACCGACTGGGTAGGTACGGTTCGAACGCACAGTTGTCTTCATTCCTATACATCAGATGGGAGGGTCTGATGCACATTAGCCATTTAAAAACTGGCGTAGGTAGTGAAGTCCTCCCTTCACCTATATCTTTAAATTGTATCCCGATACAGTCAGCTGGCACTAGTGGTCTTGTACAGTAAAAGTTTCATCCGTGGGAATAGTTGAGTGTTGCCCTGGTGTCTGCCACTGAAGTTGCAGTCCATGTGGCTTTATTAAACTTTTGGAGGAATACTTTCGTATCATCCCCAGGGCCAGGTGGCAACAAACTGCAGTTGTGATGCAACAACCAGGCCATCAGATAAGTGTAGGGCATCTCAACCTTAGGAAAATCTCTTCGGTGAGGAGCATTGTTGATCAGTTCATCACCAAATGCTCGCAAACCTGCATTTATTCGGCACACCATTGCTGATAACAGGTTGATCCTGACTTTGAATACTAAACGTACTACTGGCCATAGTACGTTTCGGTAGATCCTGTCAGCTGTGCCAATCCCTGGCACGACCCATCTCCGCAGCCATAGAGAAAGAAAGCCCGCCAGCAAGGCTTCTTTGGAGAGCTTTCGGCTGCCGTGTCTCAGGAAGCTCAATACTTCGGTCCCAGCAGAGAATTCTCCAGCCTTGGTGGCCAAATATTTATCTGGAGACTTATAGATGGCCATCCAAGTGTTTATTAAATCAGCAGGGATGATCGAACAAGGGTTGATAGGCTGAGCCTTGTTATCTTGAAATTTCTCTTTATCATCCTTGGATATTCTATTCTTATGGTAGAATAGATATGTTGTCCATTTGTTGATGTAGGCCAAATGCGATCCACTTTCATATATAGTGGTGCAAGTCAGATAGTAGCACATCAATTCTTGGTAGACCTCAACCAACTGAGGATTTTTCTCCCTGATTTCTGCTAGTTCCTGGTTGGAGAGAACATATTCTTCATACGGAGCTTCACCCATTGGCAGCTTGGAGATAAACTGTATCTCATGCAGTGCAAAGCCCATCTCACCTATCGGAGTTGCAAAAGTTCATGTTAAACTGATATACAACTCCATTAAATCCAAGAACAGGTTGTTGTTCATTGGTATACCCTGGCTCGTAGGGGCTACTGCTTCATATAATCCAATAGCCTGCAGTTCTGTTTTAAAATTCTTCAGGATCCAGGCACTAAGCTGAATCCAGTTCTGATTATGAGGTGTCATCCATCCTTGCAGCCTCGGGTTGGCCTGGGGATATAATACCGAGGCCTTCATGAGCTTGTTTATGAACATGGGGATCTGCACTGGTTGAACTAAAGCTGAATCCTCACTCGGTGTGAATCCAGGCAGTAGACCAGCGAAAGGAATGATACCACCACTAGGAGTACTAGTATGGTAGCCCAGTTGGTTGGCCCCGTCCCTCTTGAAAATAATTCTGTCTGGCCTACCATGACTGCTGGGAGTCAGGTTCCATAGCATCTGTCGTGGATGGGTGGCATGTATAAATGAGGATAAGGGATAATCCCTTGCCATGTCTGGGAGATACATTGCCCTATCTCCAAATTTAAATACCCAAGCCTCCCTCTTGAGGTTGGTTTGTGATTGGAAATCTATAGCATCCTCGAACATGAAGGCTGGCTTCAAAAATTGCTGGCCATCTAGCGACACCAGCAGTTCTCCATTCATCAATGACAGCAGCATCCTGTCTCCTTGAGCAGCTATTAGCTGTTGTCTCTCTTCAGGGTACTTTGTATCTGATTGAGGGAATTCCACATGGGACAAATTCTCCAAGTATTTGAGCCCACCATACCAGCTGGTGAGCCAAATACTTTTGCAAGAGGATGAATTTGCAAGTCCACTACCAAAAGAAAAAGATGAATCAAGTTAGTAAAAATCTAATTTGAATTTTACGTATATGACTTATTCTGAATTTTACACATAAAAATTAAAGACTCTGTATTAGAGAGTTTGACTATGTAAGACTTTATGCTTACGCGTAGAAGTTAAGTTGATTAAAATAAAGTGCAAAAGTTCTCTGTTTTCAGAATTGACTATTTGTACGCAAAGTCTTATCACTTGCGTATTTTACGCTGGCACATATATAGATGTGAGCGTATTTTATACTTTACGCTGGCTCGTATAGACGTGAGCGTATGTTGTTTTTACGCCGGCACATATAAATGTGAGCGTATTTAATGTTTTACGCTGGCACGTATAGACGTGAGCGTATGTTGTTTTTACGCTGGCACATATAGATGTGGGCGTATTTTTATTTTACGCGGGCACGTATTGACGTGAGCGTATTTTGTTGTTAACATTTTCACGCTGGCACGTATTGACGTGAGCGTATTTTGTTATTTACGCTGGCACGAATAGACGTGACCGTATTTTGTTTCTACGCTGGCACGTATAAACGTGGGCGTACTTGGTGATTCGAGTTTTTATGCTGGCACGTATGGACGTGGGCGTATTTGGTAAGTTTACGCTGACACGTATAAATGTGGGCGTAAATTTTAGGGTTCAAATTCTTCTTCTTCTCCGACGAACCCACGGCCGAACTAGGTAGAGTTCTACCTATTATGGCCGGAGCCACAGTGGGATTAGGTCTCGGAGTCGCCACTGATGATGGGATGATGGTCTCTGCTCGATTAGCCGCCGACGAAGCAGCGACGGCGGGCTTCTTGCCCTTAGCGCCGGCGGAGGTCTTGCTCTTTGGTGCCATCGGGGAGTTTGAAGATTGGGATTTCGCAGAAGAGAAGGCTATTCAAAGATTGAGAATTCACGAGAATGGGCAAAGTTCTCTCTCTAGCAGTTGAACTCTATTTATAGGAAATTTTTGAAATCGGTTCAAATTCCAAAAAAATACGCGAATGACTGTTGGGTATCCCGAACTTTAAGCAGATGACCATTGGGTTTCCCGAATTCTACGTGGACTGTTGGATATCCCGAATTTTACGCTTCTGTTCAAAGTATTTCTAATTTTAGAAAAATTTGAAAACTTTGAAGGGGGTCTTGTAGAAGCATAAAAAGTACTTCATAGGCCAAGTCAAAGAAGTTAAGGACTTTACGCAAAGACAGACTCTACGCAAGACTCATTAAAAGACTCTATTGAGCCAGATTCAAAATTCTATGCGAGCTCTTTTACGCGAGTGTCATTCTCAGCTTTTACGCGAGTGACAGGTTGTCAGACTGTATTTAATGTGCGTGATATTGATCTGACAGTATGATTTTCTGACAGAACAGTGCACAGAAGCCGAGAAGATTTTCTCACCAAATCCAACGCTTGTCGTTTAGTGTGCAGATGGGCTACTTTACGCTCAAGAGATCATTTCCTTTACGCATGAAAGTTGTTCGAGTTTTTACGCTCAAGGCTTTTGTGTGCGTAGAGTTTATTTGAGCTAAATTATACGCTCAAGGCTACTTTTCAGCCACTTTATGCAGAAAGTCTATTTTGGGTTATTTTATGCCCAATCTACTACTTTACACAGGAAGTCTATTTTGGGTTATTTTTACGTCTAATCTTTTCTGGCTATGTGAGAACGTGGTCTGCATGCGTAGCTTTCTTGCCACACTTATCGAGGAACGTGTGTACGTGCTCTTCCCATATTGCTGAAGTTATAGGACACGTGTCACCATGCATAGAGACCAAAACTCTACATGGGACACGTGTCATCACACGTAGAGGTTGATTTTCATCGTAGGTGATTATTACTTGCGTAGAGATCCAATTATGTTGCTTTTTATGCACAGAGGGTCTAGTCTATAAATAGACTTATTTTTAATACAAGACATCATATCAAGAGAGATATACAGAAGAGGAGATTCTGAGAAAACTCATACTTTCAGAGTGATATTCCCAGAAGCATTTTTTCAACTTTTTCTCAAGAACAGGGTGAAGCAAAGAAGGAAAGCATTCGACTGTGCCATCAGTGCCGTTGTTCGATACCTTTCTGGTGACTTAGTTCTTCCGATTGTTCATATTTCTCAAGTAGTTTTCTTCATCATCATCGTGTGGTCCAAGGAACAAAGTGATCGCTTTTCATATCAGACTTCCATAGCAATACTTCTCAGAAACAATTTGTAATTTTGTACTTTTTCTCGTTTTCTTTCAAAAGCCAATTTTAGGCATTTTGTTAAGTAAAACAGTCAACGGTTCTGCAATCCAGGAAAAATCCTGAACAAACCTCTTGTAGTAGCCTGCTAATTCCAGGAAGCTCCTGATCTCTATAACTGAACTCAGAGCAGTCCATGCCTCAACTGCCATAATCTTTTTCAGGTCGACTGAGATTTCCTTTTCTGGTCACAACATGACCCATGAACTCAAGCCGATCAAGAAAGAACTCACACTTGGAGAGCTTGTCGTATAGCTTCTCCTTCATGAGAGTCTCTAGAACTACTCTTAGATGCTCCTCATGCTCCTCTGGGGTCTTCGAATACACCAAGATATTATCAATGAATACCACCACAAAATTGTCCAAATAGTAGTGGAACACCTTGTTCATCAGGTTCATGAAACTGTTGAGGCGTTGGTCAATCGAAACGGCATTACCATGAACTCAATTGGCCATACCGAGTCTGAAATAATGTCTTTGGAATATCTTCCTTCTTCACATTCACCTGGTGATAGCCTGACCTCAGATAAATCTTGGAAAATACCCTCGCTCTGCTCAACTGATCAAACAGATCATCGATCTTCAGAAGCGGGTATTTATTCTTGATGGTGAAGCTGTTAAGAGCCCTGTAGTCGATACACATACGTACCGACCCATCCTTCTTCGATACAAAAAGTATCGAAGCACCCCATGGTGAAGAACTATATCTGATGAAGTCTTTGTCCTGTAACTCATTCACCTGCTTCTTCAATTCTACCATCTCGCTATTGTGAACTCTATACACGTGTCGAGAAATCGGCTATGTGCTTGGCACCAAATCTATACAGAACTCAACATCTCTGTCCGAAGGCAACCCTGGCAACTCCTCTAAAAAAATATCCATAAACTCAGCTATCAATTGATGTGGCAAACTTTGCTCCTCTACTGAAGTTCCATAAAAAACTTTGTTGCTCTGCTCAGCCTCTTTTTGGTCGAACTCGAACTCTAGCTTTCCTGGCGATCTGAAAAGTACTCTGCCTCCTAGATAATCTATACTGGCATGGTGTCTACTCAACCAATCCATCTCGAGTACAATATCGTAAATCGGTAGTAGAATTATGAGCAAACACACATCCAGCTCTCGACCTCCCAAAATAACTCTTCGATCCTTGCAAACATTATTGATTAGGATGATTCCACCCCCGGTCATGATCTTGCAAGTTCTAGGTAAAGGTTTAAATACAAGATGGTATTTAATAGCAAAAGATACAGACACAAAGCTATGGGAAGCCCATAATCAAATAAAGCAAATGCTGGAATGGAATCAAAAAGGACGGAACCTACTATTAGAACACTGACCGGCTCGGTCTCCTCAGCTGCCATAGCGAAAGCTCGTCCCTGCTGGCCTACTGCTAATCATGTATAAATCTCTGCTTATAATCTATTGTGGCAGTCCTTTCTGCTGGTCCGTCGGTGCTCTAGCTCCTCATCCCTGGCCTACTGCTCTATCCTGAGCCATACAAGTAGAAATCATGTGGTAGTCCTTCAACTGATGCCTTGCTAAATAGTACAGCAGCTACTTGGCCAATCTTATCCTGTAGTCGTTCCATCCATGCCATGGCTTCTTGCAAAAGGGGCAAGTAATAGCATGTTGCTGCCTCGGTGCCTGCTGATGCCCCCGCCTCTACTGCTGGTGCACCTGCTGGAAAGGTGCATGACCCTGACCCTGGTGCTGCTGGTGCTGAAATTGTCTCTGTTGTTGCTGATAGAAATGGGGCCTCTTGGTCGGGCCTGTACTGCTACCAGCTTCAAAGGTATCTCGACCCCACTTGGTCTTCAGCTCCAAGTCATCCTCTGCTGCCAGAGTGCCCGCCAAAATCTGCTCAAATGTAGCATCGCGATCACTCTTGGTCAATGACTTGACCTCCTTGATCAAGCCCTTACGAAACTTCCTCGCCTTCACTACTTCACTCATCCCTTCTACCAGTCTGTCCAAACGACAGAACTCTCCACAATACTCCTCTATTGTCAAGTTCCTCTGGACTAGGCCCTCAAATTGGCTCTCTAAGGACACTAAGAGCCACGTCTGAGAAAAACTTTTCCTTGAAAAGCTTCTTGAAAGCCTTCCAAGTCTGCCCTCGAGTTCGACCCTCGGATCGGTACGATACCGTGTCAAGGCAAGATTAAACATCTGACTAGCCTGTCGCCTTAATCTGCAAACTGTTCGAAATTTGTGCCAGACGACTAGATCCCCTCAATATGCTCAATCCAGTCGTCTGTATACAGGATACCCTATATGCCGTCAGAAGTCCTTAGGGCGTATCTTTTGGAAGTCAATGATATTCCCTGGCCTTCGATGCTGAACATGTCCTCCTTGTCTTCCCTATGGCTGGACAACCACTCTCTCCACTGCTGCTATGGCCACATGGTGGTCATTTTCAATACCCTACCTCATATTAGTCGACTGATGGTGCTGTACGTCCATCATTCTCAAAAATATACGAACAGGTGTACTGCATTCACTGGTGTTGGAGGTGATGGTGGCTGAAGAATATCTGGGATAACCGAGGCAGTCCTTGTATCAGGTAGAGGAGCACCCCCAAAAGCAACAGATACTCCTACGTGAGTAGAAGTAAGAGGTGTTATAGTTCCAGCAGCCTGCTGAACCGGACAAGAGGTGGCAGACCTCTCGAAGGTATCCGCTGGGCTAGAGCGATGTGACCTAGTCTTCGCCATCTTGAAGACAGATCAAACAAAGATGTCAATACTGAGCAGAAAACGATATTTTCAAAGAAAGACAATATTATCTTCAAAGAAGGCAGTTATCTGAAGAATTAAAGATGGCAAATATTAGATTGGAGTTTTTTCTAATTGTGATTGAGTACCTTATAACTTATATCCTATATCCTACTGTAGGTTATAGCAATACTCTAGTCTGAGTACTACTACAGAACTGAGACAAAACTCAGAACCCGATATGCATGGGCCACCATAAAAATGTGTCACGACCCGTACCCGATATAAGGGCACGAAACTGTGGGTACGTCCAGCCTACGCTGCAGTATCGGCGTTAGAACGCTGTACTAGGTCTCAATAACAACTAAACATATTATAATGTACCTGTCAAATATACTCTTCCTACAGAGGACAATCTCAGAAAGATACAACTCAATCATAAATAGCTAACGAGGAAATACAGCACGACATGGAAATAGATAGATGTCGAAAATATGATACAATCAAAATAGAAATAAGTCTAAATGTTATCAACACATCCCAAAAAGTATATAAAATAATATAACATCTCAGAATATAACTGGAGACAAATCCAAATAAATGTCCTGACAGTCTAATCTAAGCACTACTGGTATCTTCTCTATGCTAGCTGGATCCTCTTGGTGATCTAGGTCGCAAGAATCGTCTAAGTCAGCACCATAATAAGTAGTACAGAAATCCTTCAAATTCTCTATAAAATTTGTCAACATATCCAGTCAGGATTGGTGCAAAGTACATAACTCTGAATGCAATTTTTGTCATTCCCCGTTCCCGAAATATATAAAAATAATAATTTTTTGTATGTGGTATCTGGCATCTATATCTTGATTGCATGTATCCTGTATTTGCAACTGGACATGGCATGGAATAGTATCTCATCGCGGAGTAGTATGCCACCCTTTGTCCTTGTCTAGTAGTAGGCGTGGCTTACTACTTCGATGATAAGATTTTTGGACCGTGTTGTGGTTAGGATTTTATTTAATTAATTTAATTAGTTGTATCATGCACCATTTAATATGTCATTAGTCATATGGTTAGGTCATGTTAGGGTTAGGGTTTAGTTGAACCAACCCATCCCACTATATATATTCTCTTTCTCTCTCTCTCTCTCACTCTCTTCTCATTAATTCTTATTTTTATTTCCTCCCACCAACCCACCTGGCAAGTACATCTTTTACAAATAAGAGACCACTTGCATTTTTCATTTCTTGTTATTTATTTGAAATTATTAGTCTAGATTGTTCATCTCTTCATTCTCTACAAGTTTAGTTCTTGGAGTTTTTGATTTTAATGGCTAGTTTTGTGTAGATCTAAGTTTTTAAAACTAGGGTTTTATGAATTTTTGTGGTTTTGACCTATCAAACTTGGTTGTTTTTGAAAACTAGTTATTCTATATTTTATAAAATTTGATTCTACCCAATTTTGGCTTTTGAACCGCCTGATTTCGACTTCCTACGAGGAAGTTACGAGCGTTCTTGTGTTCATGGGTTCCTACACACCTTCGGTGCTGTCGGGACGATGAACAGTGCCGCGCACCTGTGCTCCGTGCACCTGCGCCCTGCGCGTCGTGCACCCACGTGTTGCATAATTTTTTGCCGTGCACCTGCACGATTTTCTGTCCGGTGCCTGCGCTTCGCCACCCGCGCCCTGCGCGTCATGCACCCACACGCTTCGTGATTCTTCGCTACGTGCCTATGAGACTTTCTATCGCGCGCCTGCGCACCGTCCCTCTGTGCCCTGCGCACTGTGCTCCCGTATGCTGCACAATTTTCTGTCGTGCGCCTGCACGATTTTCTGCCACGCGCCTGCGTGCCGTGCCTCTGCTTCCTGCACGCCGTACACCCGTTCTCTGTGCATCGTGGGCCAGTTTTGTGCCCGCATGCCCGTGCTCGTTCCCCGCGTGATGTGCGCTCGCGCTCGTGCCGTGGCCCGTGGCATGTGCGTCATTCACCAGATTGTCCCGACACATGGTTTTCTTTGTGCCCATGTGCTTCTTTGCTTAGCCTGACCCGCTGTGCTTATGGCACATGAAACTACGTAACCTTAGCGTCTATTTGTTGGACCTTGCACTTTTAGATTTCTCTACTATGCACATGACTTGTCCCATGTGTCTGATTTGATGAGTTGATATTTTATCTAGTTTTGTTGAGTTTATTAATTTGGCTTTGATTTTCTGTCCCGACTATGTGTCATATGTGACTTCTGTGTCACGAGGGGTCCATGTGACTTTCTGACTTGACCTTGTTCCTGACTTGGCCGTGTTCCTGACTTGATTACCTGTATACATGCTGGTACCTTTTCTAAGTGTGTATTGAGATACAATATTAGTGTGCACTATAGTGCTATTAATGAGTGCACTGAGGTATGACTCTTCGTGCTAAGTGATCTGTCGTGTTATATGCTTATACATGTATCTTCTCCAGCACAGTCATGGTAATTGGTTAGTAATATTGACATGGTATATTGATTATTTATTTAATGCATTACACTAAGCATGGATCTAGATTTGGGACTCTTTGAGCCGGATGTGGATTCATACTTAGGGTACACGTACTATGGTACGACATTTAGGAGGATGACCATGTGACCACGGCATGCGATTCTAAATATCAACATAGGGTTAATCTAAGCACTTAAATTGGTAGAAGCATTGGGAGGGAACAAAATCTCGAGATCGTATGTTACCAGCTATCCGAGGTCCTGTCCTGACATGTCGGGTTGGTCGCCACGGTTACGGTTTCATCCGCCTATAGTGGATGACTATATTCGACTCCTACGTGCTATGTGTTATACGTTTTAGCATGGTAACCTTACAGGGGAACGGTGCATAATCAATGTGCTACGTATATATCTATATATATAATGGATTGGATAGCCCTTCTTGGATACGATACGATCTGAGGATTCCTATATATATGCATCACTGGGATAACCCAAGCAAATCATAAAAAGTCGTAGGATTGATTGGCCGCTTGTAAATCGACTTATTTATGATATTTTTTCTTCTGTTAGCAACTGAGGAACATGGACTATCGTGGTGCGTGGTCCAACCCATGTCCTTATTTGGTTGTTGGGTTGGACTATTGTGCTGCGATAGGCTATTGATCGAAGTTGCGGCCAGAAGCTCTTTCACTCCCATTTTCCGTTATACGTATTTTCAGTATACGTGTACGGATTCCCGATCCGTATTTTAACTTGTCTAGCATATCTTGGCTTGGTCGTAGTTTAGCTCGGCTTGGTTTATTTTGGCTTGGTTTAGGCCAAGTGGTTCATCATGTTAAACCCCCCTTTATAACCCAACTCCACTCTCTCTTTCCTCATTACTCTTTCATTTATTTCTCTTCTTCATTTATTTCTCCCAAACCCTTAGGCAAGTGCAACTTACTTCATGGAGGAACTCAATTTTATTTGTTCCATTGTCCTCCCTACAAGCTTCAAAGACTTTTTAGTACTTAGCATTTTTGGTTTTGGAGGATTAATTCTTGTAGATCTAAGTTTTCTTAAATCTTGTTTTTCTTGGGTTTTGATCTATCGAACTTTATTATTTTCATGTTTTGATTGTTTTATGTCGTAGAGAATTTGATTTTACCAAAAATAGACCTTTGAAAACCCAGATTTTGAGTTATTTTGAGTGATTTTTGGACTTGGGAAAAATCATGGGTTCTATGGTTCTTCTTCTTGGGTTGGAGAAAAAGAACAGTGTGGGCGCATGGCATTTTATGCGCCCACAGTAGCTTCAGCCTTGGGCGCATAGCCCTTTATATGCGCCCAAGCTTCATGCCTTCTTCAGTGTGGGCGTATAGCTTTATATGCGTCCATAGCTTTTACTTGCTTATGCACATAACTTCAGATATGTGTTAAGTCATGGTGTTCCTTTGCAGTGGGCGCATAGCCCTTATTATGCGCCTATATAGCTAGTATAGATGGTTCCAGACTTAGCTTTCCATGCACCCTGCCTCGCTCATGTAGGCGTATGCATGTGGGCACATGCATGTAGGCGCATGCCTATGGGCACATAGATCTTGGCGCATGCCCTCCCTAAACACTTGACTCTCCATAAAACGACTAGCCATAGGCGCATGACCCTAGGCGCATAGCAGTGGGCGCATAGCTCTGGGCGCATGCTCTCCATGTCACCCCATTGACCCCTTGTGCCTTCTCTTACGATTATCCATGTTTTCCTCCATGGTCCTTAGTGTGAGTTGTGACTTTGCTTGTACTCTTTACTTGGCTAGTCCTTTAATGTTATTTTCTATGTTGCATATGTACTATGAGCTTTAAACACGATCTTGGTATGGCACATACACTCTCTAGTAACTCCTTGATAGTGGCCCACCGTGGTGCACTTACAGGATCATGACATGACAATATTATTTTACATGATAACTCTTGATAGTGACCTGTCATGGTACACTCTTGACAAGAAATATGACATAGATAGACTTGATAGTGGCCCGTTGAGGAGCACTCTTGACAAGTAATCTTGATAAGTAACCTAACATTATAATTTTGATATGCTGTTGCGATGGCTATCTTGACTTGCTAAGTAACTCTTGTCTTGACACCGTGGATAGTTGTGCTTGTATAAGCTACATGTCTCATCTTACATCATGTCTAGGATATGGATTCCTGGTTACCACGGTCAGGGATTCATATTGAATCTGACTAGGTTAATGACTAGATTGATCGAGTAGTCCATAAAAAATTTCCCAGCTACATGCAGTCCCGTTATCTGGGCACTTTAATTGGACCTGTAGCCTGCCGTTGAGTAGGGCACATTTTCAGCACACTGTCATGTGTTGCACCCCCAAGTCACCTAATCCAACTCTCTCAACTTGCAACTGGATAACTTGGATTAAGTCTGTAGGGCTTGTGGCTGTTGGAACATCTCATTGTATCTTGTAGTAACTAGGCTTGTGATAACCCTAGTTAGTTAAAGTATCAAGTTGTACTCCTTGCTTGGCCGTGATTAATGGATGAATTAGTCTAGTCTTGTCTAGGTAGTGCCAGTCTATGATTACTTCAGTACATTACTACTTATGCTTTACTCTTGTTGATAAATGGTTGGAGCCTAAGCTCTGTTCAGGTAAAGGGTTACAACCACGGTCCTTATTTGATTTACGGGTTGTAACTTGGTTACCGGAATAGTCCCTTAGTTACCTTATCATTTATTACCTTGTTTTCTCTAACGCTTGTCTTATGTTATCATTTATATCTCATATGCTAATATGCTGGTTTTAGTTCTTAAGTGAAACCTCCCTTATGGCACTTGCTCTTTCTGGGGTCTGACCCAGCTGGTTTTGTATGGCCAGATTTTGGAGTAGCTCCCGAGGATCTTCCAGCCTTCCAGCCAAATGGTGAACACTAGACGCAATCCTGGCAACGAGTGGGTTTTATTTTACTCTCTCACTCCATTGTAAATTATTCTTTTGAGGCATTTAGCCGCCGAGCAAGTGTTAGCCCGTGTTGAAAGCTTATATTTTATGTCTGCCTAAGGGCTGTAACGTGATTGAAAAATCCTAGGGTTGATCATGTATGACCTAAACTATTGCTATTCTTCGCATTTTGTATGACTAGCTTCATGATCATCTGAATATGTAATATATGGGACGCCTTACTTTGTATGTCTGATGATCTACCATCTTGTTACATTTACTTGCTTGCTTGAGATTGAGACACTAGGCTTGTTCTTGACCTTAAGAAACTAATAGCATGTAGTTAAACCCTCATGCATCTAGACAGCCGTAACCATATTGCAAGGAGGGATTCACTTCAATATACGTAGCTGGCTGTGTCTGTCCTCCGCTCTCCGGTATTCTGGTTCTGGGGTATGACACGGTTTAAGTGGTGGCCCATGCAGGTCTTGTAAATCAAGATGTGTGAGGGTTTCAGCATTAGCCTTTGATCTCTAATCGTGTCTTCTAATCTTTCTGAAAACTTGACCTGATCACATGCTTATATCCTCGATCTATCTTGGTCCTTCCTTATTGTTCCCCATGTTATTTTTTCAGTGGCATTGCTCCTGGTCTTGCCGATCAGCAAGGTGGAGCACCTCCAGTGAACCAGCAACAACCTGGGGACCAAGCCCAGCACTCTGGAGCAGCTTCCCGAGTTATGTATTCTGGAAACCCAGAGCCCCCGGTTCAGCCAGCAGAACCTGACAATGGAACCCTGATGGGACTCATCAGGGAATTGCTTGCATCACAAGATCGTCGAGGCGATGCCCTGCACTAGACAGTATAAGATGCCATGGGCAGAGTTGGATACCAAGGGAACAATGCGGCCAACAGCTTCAAGCGTCTGAACCCTCCTTTCTTTGACGGCAGTGAAGATGTTATCGCTGCTGATGCATGGCTTCATGACATAGAAGTCATCCTAGAGATAGCTAGGATTCCTGAGGAAGAGAAGGTATCCGTTATGCACCTATAGTTATTGGACTTAGCTCGCAGCTGGTGGGCGATGCTAGCAGTTGGGTTAGCGATGCCTGTCTTATGGGCGGTATTCAGCAACAAGTTCCAGACGAAGTACTTTGACGCAGTAGCTCGGTATGATCTGCAGACGTGATTCACTAATCTTAAGCAGATGGGAAGGATGCTCGATAGATATATGGCCGAGTTTTCTAGACTTAGTCGGTTTGCTCCTACCTTGGTGGCAACCAAATTGGATCGAGCCCAGCGATTCCAGTAGGGACTCCACCTAGAGATCATTATATCTGTGGAGCAGTTTGAGCACCAGACGTTTGATGTCGTCTTGCGAGCAGCAAAGAGACATGAATATACTTCGCAGAGGATTGTAGATAGAAGCGGAGGATAGAAGAGGTCTCATGGGTAGATGTCCCAGTCATCAACACCAGCCTTGGCAGCTAGGACTTTGACTATTGGAGCTCCTAGGAGGGCGACCACAGCTTCGTCGGTTCAGCACTCGACACCGACGTATCCTCAGCAGCAGAAGCAGTCTTCCACAATGGGCTGCTCTCATTGTGGGAAGCCAGGACATTTAGTATCAGAATGTCGCAGAGCACAGGGATTGTGCTTAACTTCTCGTCCTGTCTTTTGATACATTTTATCTTTTCCTTTAGGGGCACATCATTCTTGACTATTGGAGTAGTCGGCATGGGAGAGAATCCAGTAGAGCAGGGACCAATAGGAGATCAGCAGGGGACAACACCTCTACCTGGACAGATTCATATTGAAAACATCATTAAATATGAGCCAGTTGAGCAGCAGAGGCTAGAGGTTCCCATACCTCCAGTGATGCCGACAGTACCAGTAGCACTCGATACACAGACACTATTATAGATTATCAAAGGGTTATTCGAAACCTAACAACACCAGATGATAGTCCAACAGCATCAGCAGGTGCAGAACCAGGAACAGAATGTTCTATTGAACCAGGGTTTGCAGGTAGCCCTAGAGAGAAACGAAAAAATAGATTCGGGTGCGTCAGTTCAGTTTTGTCGAATCAACTCGAGGTATTTTAATGGCACGGAGGATGCCATCACGATGGATGCTTGGCTTCAGGATATTGAGGTCATTTTGGTAGCCGCAAAGGTTCCAGATAAAGATAAGGTTGATCAGGTTAGATTAATACTTCATGATCTTGCCCACGACTGGTGGGCATCAGAAGAGGTTAGAATGAGGTATCATGTTCCTTGGGATAGCTTCAGTACAATGTTCAAGACCAAGCACTTTGGCGTGGTAGCTCGATATGAGCTTCAGCAGAGATTCATCAGCCTCAAGCACGCTGGTAAAACAGTAGATGGATATGCAGCGGAGTTCTGCAGACTGAGTCGGTTTGCACCAGCAATGGTGGTGATGGAGCCAGAAAGAGCAATGAGGTTCCAGCAGGGACTTCACTTAGAGATTATGCAGCTGGTAGAGGGGCACGACTACCAGACTTTCGATGCAGTATTGACGGCGGCTCGGAGACACGAGCTTACTATACAAAGGTTGTCAACAAGGACTGGAGGCCAGAAGAGGTCTCATACGCAGAGTGTGGGAGGAGGAGGAGCAGTACCCCGGACGTCAGCACCAGCACCTAGTGTCCATATTCATGATACACATCAGTCACAACAGTTATGACAGCACCAGTACGACAGCAGCAGCCGAGGAACCAGCAGCAGCACCCTCGGGTGCCCATGGGATGTACTTACTGCGGTAAGAGAGGACACACTAGGGATGTGTATCGTTCAGCTAATGGGCAGTGCTTGAAGTATGGGAGTTCAGACCACCATATTGCGACTTGCCCACAGATATAGAGGCCAGGAGGGCCAGCTCAATAGTCTTCGACGCTGCCAGCTCCAGAGGTAGAACCGTAGCAAGGGCCAGCACTAGCAGTGAGGCCATTAGCCCAGCATCCATTACCGACGTAGGCTCAGATGTACCGACAAGTACAGTATTAGGTAGGGTAGCAGAGGCCACAGCAGCAGGGCCATGGAAGGCAATAGCAGGGGGTTCAGAAGGATCAGAGGCAGGTAAAATTTGGAGTATTTGAGCAGAGGTTAACCGAAGATGGTCAGATTTTGGGTAAGTTTTGAGTATTATTCATTATATTTTCTTGAGTTCTATGTTCAGAGAGTGAATGCGACTTTCTCGTCTCACTCATCTGCTCTCGTATCACGTGATACATGATATTTATTATGTGTCTTGACTACGAGGGTACGTCTTGGGCAGAGTCTCTTTCTTGATTAAGTCGTTGGTATCGACTTATCTCAAGCATTGACCCTTGCCACTTTGGGAGTCAGCGTAGGACCGCGAGAACGAATTCCTACTCAACTGACTCGGGAGGCATATTTTATTCATATGTCTCGATCACTTTCCTTCTAGGGTATGATTATTGCTTATGCTTTTACTTAATTGTTGTTTATTTCGTAATATGTTTATGTGACATGTGTTGCTTGATAATTGTGCTTGATATATGTCCTGGGTGTATTTCGTGATCGGAGAGCGCACTCGACTACCCTTATCGAAATTTCGACGATGAAATTTTTCTAAGGAGGGTAGAGATGTCACTCCCCGTTCCCGAAATATATAAAAAATTATTTTTCTATATGTGGTATCTGGCACTTGTACCTTGACTGCATGTATCAAGTATTTACAACTGGCCATGGCATGGAACAGTATCTCGTCGCGTAGTAGTTTGTCACCCATGTCCTTGTCTGGTTGTAGGCGTGGCTCACTGCTTCGATGATAAGATTTCTGGACCGTATTGTGGTTAGAATTTTATTTAATTAATTTAATTAGTTGTATCATGCACCATTTAATATGTCATTAGTCATATGGTTAGTTCATGTTAGGGTTAGGGTTAGGGTTTAGTTGAACAAACCCATCCCACTATATATATTCTCTTCCTCTCTCTCTCTCTCTCTCTCTCTCTCTCTCTTCTCATTCATTCTCATTTTCATTTCTTCCCACCAACCCACCTAGGCAAGTACATCTTACACAAATGAGAGACCACTTGCATTTTTTATTTCTTGTTATTTCTTTGATATTATTAGTCTAGATTGTTCATCTCTTCATTCTCTACAAGTTTAGTCCTTGGAGTTTTTTATTTTAATGGCTAGTTTTATGTAGATCTAAGTTTCTAAAACTAGGATTTTATGAATTTTTGTGGTTTTGATCTATCAAACTTGGTTGTTTCGAAAACTAGTCGTTGCATGTTGCAGAGAATTTGATTCTATCCAATTTTGGCTTTTGAACCGCCTGATTTCGACTTCGTATGAAGAAATTACGGCCGTTCTTGTGTTCATGGGTTCCCACACATCTTTAGTGCTGTCGGGACGACAGTGCCATGCCCCAGCGCGCCGTGCACCTGCACCCTGCGTACCGTGCACCCGTGCGCTGCGTGATTTTCTGCCGTGCGCCAGAGCAATTTTCTGTCGCGCGCTTGCGCGCCATGCACCCGCACCGTGCACCCGTGCACTGCGTAATTTTCTGTCGTACGCCTGCGCACCGTGCACCCGTTCTCCGCACACCTGTAGACACTAAAAATCAAGATGCGTCACTCATTAAAGTGTTCGATCATCAGATGGTGCTAAATCATTATGTTGTGCCAAAATATCAAGTTGCACAACATCAGGCTGCACCAACATCTGGTTGCACAGGAGTCATATTGCGCAAGCGCCACGTGGCGCACTTCCTCGAGAAGCTGTAACGGCATTATCATTGCCTGACAGCTGACAGCACGGAGATTTAAGAAAATCCATTCGAATCCCGCGTAATGCGGCGCTCGAGAAGATTTTGTCAGCATGTAATTAATGCTGACAGCTGGTACGCGCAAGTCATTGTGTGATGCAAGAATTAATCAGTACAACACAGAAGACCTAGTCATAGGTGCCTATTGTTGAGTTGCGCTCATGCGCAGACTGGCTAGTTGGTGCCACTTGATCAACTCTTATTTTAAAGCAGGGTGACGTGGCGCATAAGCCACCAACTTCGTAGAACGTGCCCACTACACTACCCACGACCATGCGCATCTCAATCAAACGATGCCACGTGTCCACAGCAGTTGGTGCAACCTCTCGTACAGTTTGCTACATGGCGCCCACGCGCAACCTGATGAAGCTCGCACAAAGTGATCGAACAGTATCCAGAACAGGGTGACATGGTGCGTATGCCACTAACTTCGTAGAACGTGCCCACTACACTGCCCATGACAGCGCGCATCTCAATCAAACGATGCCACGCATCCATAGTAGTTAGTGCAACCGCTTGCGCAAGTAAATAGAAGATGTGCGACCTGAAGTGCGCACAACCCAGAATAACTGCTAAACAGTTATTTCAAGAACTCTATAAATAGAGTTTCAAATCAGTCTCAAGGGAGAAGAAGGATCATAATCTCCTGCTAAAGTGCTGTTGCATCCTTCAGAGGCTCGTGTCTTCGACATCACATCATCCAAAGAATAAAGTGATCGTCTTCTTATCAGATTCCTATATTTGTACTTCCCCAGAAATCAATTGTACTCTTGTACTCTTTTCTAAGTATGTAATAAAGACTTTTGTTCTTGCAAACAAAATGGCGACTCTGCTGGGGATAACTTTCTCCTCCGACGAGAAAGTTACAACTCAATGTGATACCGCGTCAATTGATAAGACGCAGAAGACCCTGGTCGTTCAAGTCAACCAGACAGCCTACGAGGCCATGATCAACGCTGGGGGTGCCAAGCGCACTGCTGCCACTGTTATGAGCAAGACACGCTCTGTTTGGACTCCTAAGTCCTCGACGGCTCAATCCTTTGCCTCCGTGCAACTTGCGCCCATCACTGCCTTGGCACAACCTAAGGGAAACAGCCTTTTGGCTAATCCCTCCACTTTTTCAATTCTGAAATCGAAGGAGACTTTGTCTCGACACATTGCTATCTAAAACAAGGGAAAGTGCCCTTTGGCCTTTACTTCCCTGGCGTAACCTGTACCTGTTCTTGCTTCTGCACAACTTATTCCCATCATTGCCTTGGGGCAACCTAAGGGAAACAGCCTTTTGGCTAACCCCTCTACTTCTCCGACTCTGAAATTGAAAGAGATATCGTCTCGACACACTGCTGGACAAAATAAAGGAAAGCGCCCTTTGGCCTTTTTCTCCCTGGCGCAACCTGCGCATGTTTCTGCTCCGGCCCAACTTGCGCATGTTTATGCTCTGGCGCAACCTGTACATACTTCTGCACTAGCTCAACGTAAAGAGAAATACTGTTTAGTGGCTCCCTCTTTGCCACCAAAACAGAAGTTTAGTAAAAAATCACTAAATCAAGGAAAACACTCTTCAGCTTTTCCTTATTCTGCTCGAGTCATTGACTGGATGGAAATTACTGCTAATTCAGATAGGAATTCTATTCTCCTTAACAGAGACAACCAAATCTCTGTCGAGAAGATGGGTTCTATTCAGAATAAACTTTCCACACAAAAGGGTATTATGCCTACTCCAAAGAGGTCAGGGCAGGATCTACCAACCCTATGTATTTCAAGATCCCGATAAGGCAAACTACTAGTATCTCAAGTAGATGCACAAGTAGCTCCCCTATCAAACTTGTGCACCTATATCAACAGGTGCCAATTAGGGTCAACCTCGAGAAATCACAAGATGTATCAAGCGAAACCTGCACCAGTTGCTAACTTACACCAGAGGAAGAATTCTGAGGTAAAAAATCCTGAGACTTATGCTAACCAGCTTAGCACGTCCTTGTACACTCAAGGTACGGGACACCTCAAGAACATGAATCATGTCCCGAATATCGTCAAGGACTATATTCCTGCAACTTCTTCTCGTCCTGTTAGTGACCTCCGTGAACTCTTAATACAGAAGCGGAAGGTTGCAAATCCATCCCGTCCAGCGGTGGACCAACAATATCATTGCAATCACCACCATAAAGTTGTCATCAAATGCTGCTGTCAGTCAGCCAAGCGGTCTGTCTTTAACCATTTGAATTATGTTCAGACTCATGAACCAATCCTAGTGGACGAAGATGAATTACTCTATGCTCCTGTCAACATGGCATCTCGAAGCACTGGGGGTGGAAAACGTCCAAGACGTAATGTATCTCGTAATCCAAGCCAACAGTACTTAGATCGGATTCATGAATCCAGTGAAGGAGTATACCAATATACTAGATCAAGAAGCCGAAAAATAATCGGTCAAAGGAATCTTCTTTCTGACCAAGACACAATCGGTCAAAGGAATCTTCTTGATTCTAACCAAGATTCCTTCAGTCAAAAAGACATCCCTATCACTTCTTCTGGAGGTGGTTCTTTATAGGACTTTGATGCTGACAGTGAAAGTTCTGAAAGGACCATCATTTCCACTAGCTCGTCTTCGAGGGCTAGAGAAGTGACTGCTTATGCCATTATGGCACAACATACAGTTCCACCGGTCGTGAATCTGATTCCGACTCAGGAACCTATATCAACATCAGCTCCCATCAATATTGATATGGGGGTACAGTTCCCTCACACCGCTTCTATTCCTGTACAGGCTATTCCAAGTCAATCTGGTGCTGGGGGTGGTACCTATCATGCAGTACCCCTCCTAACATATCAAATCAATCCACTCCTCCACAATCAACGGAAGATACCAATGAGGCCATAAAACTTTTACGTACTCAATTTGAAGCTTTCAAACAGAAGGATGGCCTCCAAAAGATTGGGATCAAACAGCCCTATCCCATAGAATAGAAAGAGGTCTAATTTTCTCCTAAATACAAACCCCCTACTATTATGTTGTTTGATGGCAGCACATCTCCAAGTCAATACCTCAATCACTTTGAAGTAATGACTGATCAACTTCAACAAAATGATGCTCTTCTTACTAGAGTATTTGTCGGCTATTTAGCTGGTGCAGCATATGACTGGTATCGTAGTTTACCAGATGGTTGTATAACCTCTTTCGCTAGCTTCAAACAAATGTTCTTGGAACGATTTTATGAGGGAACCAATGACATGACTATGTCTACTCTCATCAAAATTAAACAATGACATAATGAAACTACTGAACGTTTTATTGAATGGTTTCGCCATAAAGCACTCAAAATGCCTTCCGGAACCCCAGATGCTTTGACTATAGACACTTGCAAATCAAACTTGTTGCCTATAATCAGCATGTGGACGAGATCAACACAATTCCAGGATTTGCCTTCCTTCATAGTGAATGCCAAAGCAGCAGAAGAGAGCGCTGACAAGTTCAAGCAATTAGGTATTCAAATGCCTAATCTTGACAAAGATGAACACGCTACACCAAATAATAGTGGCTGTCAGAACAATCACAAGAGCAAGGAGACTTTGGCCATTAATCTCAAAGGCAAAGAAGCCCTAGCCATCAATGTAAATCAACCAACATCAACCCTAAAAGCACCACCACAACGGACACCACATCCAAAAGAAGAATACTCTTTAGATGAAGATGATATCATGAGTATCTTTGATTGTCTCATCAAGAGCAATAAACTTCAACTGGCAGAACCAAAACGGCCAGATGAAGTTGGTAAGACAGACCATCCTTAATATTGTGTTTACCACAGGTTTACTGGACATCCAACTCAAGCGTGCTATGTGCTTAAGGGTAAAATTCAGGAGATGGTCAATTCCGGTGCAATTACTCTCCAACAAGATGAGAAAACTGTAACGGCTAATGTCGTCTCTTTACAATTTGGAGATTTTTCAGCTCAACTTGTGCAGGATGGTGTCATCCCCATCCCGAGAACTACTCTAGAGATTGTTAATCTTCCACATGTACGAACTGATGGTCTTGTTCTCTGTCTACTGATAAAGAGGAAATTATATGGATCCATCTAAATTTAGTAGCGGACTTTGAAACACCATCTTCTTCCACCAAGTCTAAGAAGGCCACTAAAAATAAATCATGTCACATAATTTCATTTGGTGAACATTGTCTTCCATCTCTAACTGCTACCTTCATCTCGGCAGCAGATAATTCTTCTTCTTTTTCCCTTACTGAGACAACATTGTCAAACTCAGAAGACAAATACCAACCAGCTTTCAATCTGTATAGTCCACAGTCTCGTGAACTAATAACAAAAATGGGATATGATCTACAAAAGGCCTCTGCTCTGAACCATGGAAAGGGACCTCTTGTACCTCTTTTCCTATGTCTTTCTCACAACCAATCTCGGGTTGGTTTGGGTTACTGGACAAATTCTCCATTTTTCCAAAAGAAACCTTCCAGAAACAAGATCCAGGTAAATAGTTACAATATGGTGTCCTTTGAGCTTATATTCGAAGAAGAAGTCTTAACTGGTACCAGGTCTGGAAAACCTTACCTAAGAGACTATTCAGAAGGTCAAGAAAATCCTGCTCCAGCTCTAGAGGCTCCTCAAGCACAATCTTCTCCTGCTGTCAATGTTCCATCAGCTTCATCACCTCTAATAGAGCCAACTCTTCCCAAACCGACGACAGCCGACAAAGGAAAATAGCATGTCCGTTTTAATAAAGTATTAAAGAAGAATCCAACTTTGGGACTTGAGAAGCCATATAACTTTGATATACTGGCTCAGCTGGCTAATATCCCGGCAAGATTGTCAATTTTTGAACTACTCCGCTTTCGAAGAAAACTCGAGAAACATTGAGCAAAGCTTTAAAGCAAGCTGATACTTGTCTAGAACTTCTCAAGAGGCCAGAGAAAGAGCCTATAACATGCCTTCATTGTCATAATGTGATGGAGCTGATGCCAGACATCACCTTTATACAATATGATATGCTGTTGGAAGATCATCGTCATGACCGACCCCTCTACTTTACGGGATATATCGATACCATGAAGGTTGATCGCATTTTGATCGATCCTGGGTCTGCACTTAGCATCATGCCAAAGACTCTTCTAGAGGCATTAAAGATTCCTGTACACAATCTTTCAATAATCATTACGACGATCTTGGGATTCAATTCTGGAAGAAGTGAACCTTTGGGAAAGATCCGCCTGAAAGTTCAAATAGGCAATCTTCGTACAAATGTTACTTTCTACGTGATCAATAATTATGGCTCTTACAATGCTTTGCTGGGAAGACCCTTTCTGCATGAGCATAACATTGTACCATCTACTTTACATCAATGCTTCAAATATGTGGACATCAATGGAGAAGTCCATAAGGAAGTATCCGACCTAAATCCTTTCAAGGGCATTGAAGCGTATTTTACGGACTCTCGGATGTATAAGAAGGAGTTTATGAAAGTTGTATTGGCGATGGATAGTGAGAAAGATCAGAAACATACTTTAAAAGATGTTCTCATGATCCCCGTCAAAGGACGTGCTATTCGTCCCTCTTCTTCTCAGACGTTGACTATACATCTTTCCTCTCATAACAAACAGCCTCCTGCTATAGAAAGGAAACAAAAAGAGCTCACCTCTTCTGAGCCTCTTGTTATCGACCTTCGTCGTAACAAACCTTCTCCTTCTCCTTCTCCTTCTCCTCCTCTGGTTATCAACCTTACTAAGCCTTCTGTTAAGGCTAAGAATCATGTTGTAAATGATGATGTACAAATCAATAAAGTAGCATCTCCTTTACAGTATACTGATGTTCTTTATTATACTCGATGTTATTTAAAAATGTTAGATAATTTCGAACCACTTACCATAGGAACAGTTGAAGCTTCTTAAAATGAAGTATTGCTCGAGCCAATACAGGACTCCTTCTTCTTAGTTCCTTCCAGGAAGAAAGATGAACTTCCTATACTTTTTAGTAAATGAATGAAACAGAAGATCATGCCCGATAATGAAGAAGAAAATCACGATAACGGAAGACTTCAACTACGTCGTTATAGTCAACAATCAAAAGATATCATTCAAAAGATGGGCTATAATTTTAAAGTTGGTCTCAATGGCGGCAAAGGAAGGCAAACTCCTATTCGTATTCCTGCTCTGAAAGGAAAATCACAACAAAACTACAGCAAAACGAAGCGAGGATTAGGTTATACTTCGCCAATTTTGACTCCAGAAGCCTCTGAATCTGATGAAGAAGAACGATCTAACTCTTCTGATTCTATCTCATGGGATTCAGATACCACTGTAGGGCACATCCATCGCGTGACTCTATCTTCCAATATGGTAACTGCCGAGTTCTCGAAAGATGACAGAGACTTTGCCGAAGCCTCTGAATCTAATCCATGGACACAAAGGATGGATACTCAATGGGAGCTTCGCTTTGAGCAACGTGAGCCACCTACTGAAGATCAGTTAGTTCAAGTCAATGTTGGAGATAAAATTTCCCCAAAACCAATATTTGTCAGCAAAAGCCTCCATAAAGCGGATAAACATGATTTGATCCAACTCATTAGGGAATACATTGATGTATTCGCTTGGATCTATAAAGACATGCTGGGATTGGATCCTCATATCGCTACCCACAAGCTCAACATTCTGCCGAATGTGAAACCAGTCAAACAATAACAACGTCGGTTTTGACCCAACATAATGGATGCCATAGAAGCTGAAGTCAAGAAACTTATCGCCTGCAGTTTTGTCAGAGAAGAACAACATCCGGACTGGGTGGCTAATGTTGTCCCAATTTTAAAGAAAATAGGGAAAGTCCGAGTCTGCATCGACTTCAGAGACCTTAATGAAGCTTGTCCCAAAAACGAGTTTCCTCTTCCAATTACTGATGTCATGATCGACAATACTTGTGAATTTGAACGTATGTCCTTTATGGATGTATTTTTAGGATGTAATCAAATCAAGATGTATCCAGAAGATGAGAAACATACATCTTTTCGCACTCCTCTTGGAGTCTATTGCTATACTGTCATGCCATTTGGTCTTAAGAATACTGGTACAACTTATCAGTGGGTCATGAGTACCATCTTTCGTGATTATTTACGAAAGACTGTTGAATGTTATGTTGACGATATTGCTGTCAAAAGTCTTCTAAAAGAAGACCACATTCAAGACTTGAAAACTATTTTCGATCTAATGCACCAGCATCAACTCAAGATGAATCCCACCAAGTCATTCCTAGGAGTCTCTAGTGGCAAATTCTTGGATTCGTTATTACCTCTAAAGGAATACACATTGACCCTGAGAAAATCAAAGCCATTCAAGAGATGCATCCTCCACGCAACCTAAAAGAGCTACAAGAATTCCAGGGACGACTTGCATATATCAGGAGATTCATCTCAAATCTCTCTGGACGCTGTAGACCGTTCACTCAACTCATAAAGAAAGGTGTGTCTTTTATTTGGACTGAAGAATTTCAACAAACATTTGAAGACATAAAGCGGTACTTGATGAACCCTCCTGTTCTAGTGCCTTCAGTGTCAGGAATACCCTTCCTGATGTATGTTCGAGCAATTGACCCTAGGTGCTTTATTAGCTCAGAAGAATAAAGAAGGTCATGAACATGCTATCTATTACCTTAGCTGTACAATGATTGGAGCTGAGCATCGATACACTCCAGTGGAAAATGAATGTCTAGCTTTGATGTTTGATATTCAAAAGACGAGACATTATATCACTGGCCAAACTATTCATGTTATTTCTAGAGTTAACCCTCTTCGGGCCCTGATGACAAAGCCCAGTACACTCAATTCCAGGCTTACAACATGGGCCATATTGTTAGCATAATATGATATGGTTTATGTTCCTCAAAAGTTTGTTAAAGGTCAACCCTTGCTGACTTTCTGGCAGCTCATTTAACTCTTGAAACGTCTAAACTCTACGACGAGATTCCAAATAAAACTTTGGAGTCCAACATGATTTCAGAAGAAACTCTTATATGGCGACTATTCTTTGATGGTGCATCCAGAATTGGACCAAAAGGTGCTATTGTTGCTGGAGTTGGAATCGTCCTCATCTCATCAGAAGGGTTAGCTATTCAAAGAGCTTATTCTTTAGATGAGTCATGTTCTAATAATGTGGCTGAATACAACGCTCTGCTTATTGGTCTCCAATTGGCTAAACAATTAGATATTGAGTATCTTGAAGTTTACGGAGACTCTAAACTGATTGTCAATCAAGTTAGAGGCACATACGAAGTTTGAAATCAAGATCTGGTTCCATATTATGATGCAGCGATCAGGATGGCTACTTCATTCAAAGGCTTCTTCATCGAGCATGTACGTCGAGTGTATAACACGGAAGCTGATGCACTCGCTAATCTTGCAGCAGTATTAGCAATTCTAGTAAGAAGGCAACAAATGATTGTTATCACTAATAAAGAGTTTTTTGTGTCGAGAATAAATTAAATATTGAAGTTAACAACCCAAATATGGAATTCAACAATTCAGTTAAAATTTATGCAATCAATGAAGATTAGAGGACTCCTTTCATAGACTTCGTGGTCCATGATATCCTACTCGAAGATCCTAAGGAGGCTACAACAATTCGTCGGCGGTCACTCAGATTTTATTATAATCATGCTACAAAGACATTCTACCGACGAACGTTTGACGATTTACTCCTACGTTGTCTTAAGGGAGAAGAAGCAAAACAAATACTTCATGAAGCTCATGACGGTATTTGTGGCGTACATCAACCTGGTCCTAAATTACAGGATCATATTCGCCGTATGGGCTACTATTGGCCATCGATGATATCTGATGCAATCGAGTATGTGAGAAAGTGTCGAGCATGTCAAATCCATGCTGACTTCATCCATCAACCATCAGAATTTCTTCACCCAAGGGCAGCATCTTGGCCCTTTGAAGTTTGGGACATGGATGTCATCGGTCCTATCAACCCTCCCTCGTCTCGAGGACATCGGTTCATATTAGCCATAACTGATTATTTCTCAAAGTGGGCTGAAGCTATACCTATAACTGAGGTCAAGACAAGCAGTGTTATTAATTTTATTAAGCATCATGTGATCTACAGATTCGATGTTCCTCGGCGAATCATTCATGATAATGGGCCACAATTCATCAGTCAGAAGTTCACTCGATTCTGCGATGACAACAGGATCAATAATATTGCTTCTATAGCTTACAATCCTGCAGCTAACGGGTTGGCAGAAGTATTTAACAAGACCATCATCAAACTCCTCAAAAAGTTTGCTTCTACCAACAAACGGAACTGGAGTAAAAATCTTGGAGAATGTCTGTGGGCTTACCATACTACTATACGTACTCCTACAGGCTGCACACCTTTCTCTTTGGTATATGGATGCGAGACCGTCTTACCATTGGAAATCTAGATCCCTTCCCTAAGGATTGCTATTGCCAATGAACTCACAACCAAAAACAATGATCGTCTAAGACTTTAGGAGCTTGAAGCGCTTGACGAGAAACGGCTCCTAGCTCATCAATATATTGAGTTGTACCAAGCTCGTCTATCAAACGTAAAGTCAAAGTCCGAACATTTCAGAAAGGAGAACTAGTTCTAACCGTCAGACGTCCTTTGACTATGACGCACATAAGCAGAGGCAAATTCGAAGCGAAGGGGGAAGGACCCTATATTATAAGTAAAGTTTTCTCCAATGGAGCTTATCAATTGACTAGTATGGATGGTCGAGTCGCTATGATGCCTATCAATGGCAAGTTTCTCAAGAAATATTATGTTTAAAGACAAAGAGATGTCAACACAGAGACTCAGAACGTAAATAAAATTCCTTTTATTGTATAATTCAGATGGAAGGAAATACATAAAATTAACGAGGACCAGAGCCCTCCTGATCAAAGACAAATTTTGCAAGGAGCTCGAATACATTATTGTTGGACGACATCAATAATTCACATGCAGCTTTCCTCAGAGCTTCTTCCTCGGCAGTACTCTCAGGCTCCACCAGTTTGGCGAGAATATCCTGCTTCTGTCCAGGGACAGCCGAGCTTTCTCCAACTTTTGGCTGAGTAGGCGGCAGAGGCTCGTCGGAAGGAGTGTCGAGAACATCTTCGATCTTCGGGATGACTTCCATCTCCTTAGGCATATCTTCTGAAGACATTTGCAAATAAGAGAAAAGGAGTGAATGATGCTCTCAGAAAAGTTCCATACTATTTAAATACGGAAAAGCCAAATATTCTGTCTCGAGAACCAAAGCAACCTTTCTTCGAAAATGCATGTTCTTTTATTTCAATTCTTCTGAATAGGTCTCCGTTTATTGTCTATCTCGAGAACTGAAGCGATCTTTCCTTGAAAATGCATGCTTATTCATCAGTCTTTTCATCTCTACTTTATTTCGTGAATGGGCCTACATTTATTATCGTTTATTTACTTTTTCGTAAATAAAGCCACAAGATAATAAATACTCAAAATTTCCCATGGAGTCTATCAAAATCATCAATTCTGTCTTTTAAAACCCAGCTGTTTTAAAAGATGTTTTTTTATGATAAATCCGTATTATCACAGATATTGTCCTTTTAGACACGATATTCTGTCTTTAAGTCCTAACCAATTTGAAGATCATCAATAGAAGAAAAACGAGTTCACGTCCACATTACCTCTGAATTCTATCATCTATATCAGCGACTTATTACGTCCATATTACCTCTGATAAAGTCGTCTTTTGAAATAAAAATATTCTGAGTTATATTTTGTCACGTCCATACTACCTCTGAACAGATATAATTAATATTGTTATTTTTTTAGGGGATATGTCATGTCCTGTACCTCTGAACATATTTTTCTATCCTTATCTATTACTTATATCTACTATAGGTATATAACAAGTAATAGAATCACAAAACGAGCATTATTTTATTACCATAATGCTCAAAATGTCAAAAAAAAGTATATTATTTGAAAGGCAAAAAGACAAAAATATCCTATAGACTGCTTCATTAGGGAGGCTGAGTGCTGAGATCAATGATCAGTCTTTTCAAATTCTCAGCCCTCTCTACTCTAGAGTCAAGTATCCTTTGTCTTGCAAGAGCTCTCCCGGATTCTGGATCAAAAGATTGCAACGTTTCTGCTCGACGTTCCAGTTCTACACCTTCGACTTAGAAAAGTACATCCCGCTGCCTCTTCAAGTCATCTAGTTGACTTGCAGCAATTTGATGCATCTCCAATACTTCTTTTCACGTTGTCGAGCTGCTTTAACTGCTTCTTGAAGCCGAGCCATTTCAATTTCTAGTTCTTGGAGATGAACTTGATATTCAGCAACTTCTTTTTTCTTATCTGCAGCTTCAGTCTTATAACGTTCAACAGAAGAAGTTGTCTCGACAATGCGAGATTCTAACTCTGCAGAACGTTGTGAGAAAGCTACCATAGAAGCTTCAAATTCTGCTTTTCGTATTGCAGCTTTGCGAGCCAACACCTTGCATTCAGTATCTACAAGTTTCTGAATGTTTTCTCTTGTTAGATCTTTGTAAGACTTGATCGATTCTTCAAGTTCATTCAAAATATGATCTAAATAATTGACTCTATCCAGATCTCCAATCTTGCGGATAGCTCTAATGATGAAGGAGGAAGGGGCCCTTACTGATTCATAAGGTTTGTCCTTTTCTATGACCATTTGAATTAAAGGCTTCAGAGAGGTGAAGAAAGCATTAGTATAAGCTTCGACAACAACTCTATTTATTGCTAAGATCCCTGGGGTAGCCACTTCTATTAGAATTCTTGTTTCTGAAGTAACTGGAGGAACTACATATTGTACACGAGGAGATTCGAGTACTGGCATCATAGAAGAACTCCCCTCTCCGGTTTGAGTCCCTATATCCAGAGGAGCCATGGTCGAACTGAAACTGAAGGTGGTCGATGCAGCTTTCGCAAGTGTCCCCACAGGACCCACTATAATCAAGATACACGGTTATCACATATAAATTACAAGAATTAACGTAAATAAAAGTCAAAATTTTACTTGATCCTGGCAATACATATGGGGTATCACGGGGTATGTCCAGATCGGAACGGAGTCTGGCCATGGTAGTTTCAGACACAGCTGCCTGACTACTCCCAGCTTCGGAGCCGCCTGATAAGAAACGGCTACTTCCGACAGTTGGGGCAATCACTTCTGCATCCTTGACCTTAAAAGTTTGGTTGGTGGGGGTTTGAGTCTCTGCAGTATCAGTGTTGAGATTTTCATTGATCCCAACATCTTCAGGAGCTATGACCTGATTTTCATAATCTTCAGTTTTATCATATTTTTTAGGCTCATCAGTTTTTGGACTTGGAAGCCCCTTTGTAACACCCACTTTTCTAAATGAGGGTAATTTTGAACTTTTGTAATTTTAGTTTTTTAATAATGAGATTTAAATCATGTTATGATTTTTGGTAATTTTTAATTCTTTTAAAACTATTTTAATTTGTGATTTGTGATTTTGGTATTTTGTTAGTGAAATCCTAGATACTACTTGACCTAGAGACTAACCATGACCATGGGAACCTAACCATGTGATTAGGGTGATTTATTTCTATATTTTTCCTAAGGGTATTTTGGTCATTTTTTACCTTAAATGAAAAATGAATTTTGATTGATTATTATGGTGCTAATATTTTTATTAGAGACTAACCTAGTTTTGACCTAATCTAGATGTTAGTGATGTTCATAGAGGTTTAGTTAGAATGTTAAAGACTTAATAACTAAGTTAGAGAATATCTAGATATTTGTAAGTTAGATATTTTATTAGCTTTAGCCTAAAATTAGCTTGGGCCTTAAGTTGAGACTTGGAATTGATTGCAGAGAGCCCATAGCCTTTCTCCATGCCCAAACCCTAACCTTAACCATGCTATGGCAGCCATATGGAGACACCAACACCCCTATATAATGTCTCTTAACTCTCACTTGCCTCTTTTAGAAATCTCCCTTTAGAAACTCTAATAGTTCTACCCCAAATCATCAAATCTTCACATTCCTCCACCAAATTGATCCCAATCTTTAGCAATTGGTTCTAAATCTGGAATAAAGGTTGAAGGAGGCTAGCTTGCAAGGAGGGGAGCTCATTTGGACATTGCTTGAGGAAGGGGACTTCACAATTTGGGGCTTTTTCATTGAGATTGACTCTCAATAGGTAATCCCTTCAAATCACCTCTAAATCCTGATTTCTTTCCATAGATGCATCCATCTAGGTGTCCCCTAGCTGTAGAGTGAGTTTGGTAAGAATTTGTATTGATTTGGTGTCCGTATCGGACAGGTATCAGTATGTGGATAGGTGTTCGATGGAATGCCACAATGAATTTTATTTTGTTATTTTCAAATTGTATTTGAACAATTTTGTAGATGTTCATGTGTACTTTGATTTTCATGAAGACGGAGCCTATTTTTGTGTCGTGTCTGTGTCCAAAATGGCTACGGACACGCAGCACGAGCCCCCGTACGGTTGCCCTGCTACCCGACCCTGTTTGCGGACACGATACGTCACGTAGACACGTGCCACTTGACACAGAGGTGGGGGCAACCACTGACAAGCCTCCCCTCGATTTTCATGGACTCTTGTGTCGTGTCGGACACGAAATCCTCTGTTATCAGCCCCTATTTTTCAAATTTAATTTAATTAGTGTTAATTAGTTGCTAATGATATATTTAGCTTTAAAATAATTTATTATGATTTTAGGAATTTTTCTAGAATTTTTAAATAATTTTTAAATAGTTTTTAAGTCAAAATATATCATTATGTAATATTTATTTTTGTTTTAATATCGTTTTGCAAATAAATCAATTATTTTAATAGGAGTTTGCAAATTAATTTTTGTAAACTGTTTGGGATTGGGGTCTTTGTGCAAGTCCCCAATCTCTGGGGACCTTACTGCAAACCTACCCTACCCCCCCCCCCCCACGTTCTCTCTCTCCTTTCACCCAACCACTCCCCGCGACCGGCCAGCTGCCGACAACCACCGACTTCCCCCAGACCACAACCGACCTCTCCCCCCTATATAAACGACCCCCAGACCAAACCCTAACTCTAGCACACCACCACGACCATCCCGACCCCCTTCTTCCCCGACGAGAATCCATTTTGCCTTCGCCTGAACCCTAACTCCGGCCACACCCCACCGCCACCTCCATAGCCGCCTACACCACCAATAACCCCCACCGACGTGTTTACCGCACCAAGTTGAGTCCAGCGCCGCCCAAGCGCCACGCCGACGACGTTTTCTCCGTCGTCCAGTGCCTTCGACTCCCCTCCCGACGTCGGACACGAAGGTAACAGACCTGAGTTCGTGTCGTGCGTGTCCCAGTCTCACGTATGCGACTCGCCGTGTCCTGACGAACCTAGTGGTAAGTTTGGACACGACAGTTTTGACCCGTACGTGTCGTGCATAACCTAGACACAGGGACTCGGCCATTTCTTCGTGTCCCAAATAGTCAGGATACGAAGTTGGCTATCGGGTTTAAACCCATTAACCTAAAACCTAAATAACACTAACCCTAACCCAAACTCTAACGCATAGCTCGGGCTAACCCCCGGCCAGCCCGACCGAGCCTAAGAACCCGACCCCTCTGGGCCGAGTTCGAGCCCCTTCTCTGTTTTGTTTTGTTTGTTTTGTTTTGTTTATTTTGTTTTATTTTATTTTATTTATATTTTTTTCCTTCTTTGTTTTGTTTTTTTATATTTTATTTTATTATATATATATATATATATATATATATATATATATATATATATATATATATATATGTGTGTGTGTGTGTGTGTGTGTATTTATGTATTTATGTATATATTATTATATATATATACTGTTATATATGTATATATAGTATTTGTATATGTATATATATATATTTTATATTTAGTGTTTTATTTTATTTTATTTATATTTTTTTCCTTCTTTGTTTTGTTTTTTTATATTTTATTTTATATATATATATATATATATATATATATATATATATATATATATATATATATATATATATATATATATATATATATGTATTTATATATGTATTTATAAATATATGTATTTATATATGTATTTATATATATATATATATATATATATATATATATATATATATATATATATATATTATATATATATATATATATAAACGCATATTTGTATATATATATATATATATATATATATATATATATATATATATATATATATATATATATATATATTATGATTAGTATTTCTATATGTATATAAGTATATCTATTATATATATCCTTTATATATATATATATATATATATATATATATATATATATATATATATATATATATATATATATATATAAATATCTATATATTCATATGTATATATATTGTTGTTATATTTTTATATATGCATTTCAAATTCTACTTTGTACAAAATATTATTGTGCATAAATTTCCAAGTCATTTTTTTTGTTTAAATTATGACTTGTATATTTTTACCACTCTAAAAATATACATATTATTTAAATTCCTGTATTTTTATTGTTTATGAGCAATTGATGTCCAAACCTAGCATGGGTTTTTGGGTCCAATTGTGTATAATACATTCAGAGTCTGTATAAGTCATATTGGACTTGATTCATGGCTCTGGGTCCTGTATCTGGACTTCGGTTCAAATTCAAATACATGGACAAAAATAGTAAATAATTAATTAATTAATTTCCAGAAACTGTTGCTTGCTGTTTTTGAATTTTCATATATATTTTAAGTGCTGTAAAAATCTGAGAAAAATTGTATTTAAATACTATGTTAATTTAGACAATTTATTATAAATTTTCCAGCATTTAATAAGTACTTTTGATATTTTATAAAAATAGGAAAATAGAACTCATTTTCAGTATATTTATGTTTGCTGATTTTTAATAATTATTTATAAAGGTTTATAAATTCCAGAAAAATTAATATAAATTTTTATAATTATCAAGGATCATTTTGGTACTTTACTTTATATAAAATTGAGCATTTTGTCTATCTCAAAAATTGTTGGAACATAGTGTACAGTTGATTTAATTATTGAATAATTACGACTTGCAACTTTTTGTATTGTTTTGAGTTATAGTCGTATTGGACCTCACCCCGCACTAGTGTAAAGAACATAGAAAGTTAGTTAGAATATTGTGTCATCTCACATTGGTCTCCTATGCTAAAGTCGTCATTTGGCTAGGTGTCCAGTCAGAAAGTCGTGTTACACCACTAGTGTTTTAGTGTTTAACTTAGTGTAAAAACTAAGTTTATGTATTTATTCTACAGTGACGAATTACCAGGCATCTATAGCATTTTTATCGCTGCTTTGCTTTGCTAAAGGCAAGTACTTCTATAAACTTTATATACTGTTACATCAATGAACTGCGAATCCAACCATGTTAAATGCTGATCCTTGGGATAGCAAATTAAAACTTCACATGTTGTATTACTTTCATATCCCTACCATGTTTAGAATAGTTTTATATCTCTCATATGATTAGAATCTGGGTTATAGGAAAACTGATAGTTGAGTAGGTGATCATACCCCTTTATCATACCGAGCAAAGTTTTATTCTACATGTTACTGCGCCGTAGGCCATTATCCCGCATTTCTGTACGGATGTACACCTATGCTTGTAGACTTGTACGTATGTACATTTTATTTATATGTGCCACAGCACATTGTACACCTATTGACCGATCACGTACCTGCTACAGTTTTAAACATTACATATACATCTGTCTCTATGACATATGTATTCTTGCCATGATAGATTATGATGTACCATGATTCTAGTTTATTACATTACTGTTCATTTCATGTTTCGTATATTTAGTTTGCTAGAATCAGTACTTGCTTCCGTCTTGACAGGATAACGTTGTAGGTACACTTACTGAGGAGGAGTTGCCCTGTGATTCGTATTATGGAGTTACTGCCGAGGACCAGGCTTTGTCTTACGAGGATGTACCTGCGAGGAACCTCGTCTAGTTGTCAATTTACATTTTAGACTTTTGAGACTAGTCATGTATTAGACTATGTATTTTGTATCTGGACCTGTATCCAGCTTTACATTTCAGACTTGGACTTGGACTTATTATTATATGAGATGACTTTTGTGTTTGGAGCATTTATGACTCTTCTTTACTTATAGAACTGTTAGCACATTTAGTCTTATCTTGTTATCTCTAGAACATCTTACTATGCTTATCTCAAGCGTAGGCTGGACATGACTCGGTCTGGCCCAATAATTTGGGTAGCGGATCGTGACATATTTTTAGTGGTGGCCCATGCAGGTCTCTGACTAAATTGTTTGGTTACGTCATTGTACCAAGCTTGCCTGCAATTAGGAACTTAAGGTAATTAGACAACATTAAGAATGACGCTTAGAACACCTAGAGGTATACTAGGATTGCAACATAGGAAATACATCACATGCTTGCTATTATAATTAGATTTTCTTGTTTATGATTGTTTACTTTAAAGAGTCCTTATAAGTCCTTTTTATTTTATTTAGATGGTGCTTACTCGTTCATCCCAGTATGTCACACCTGAGAATGGCACACTCCCTATCCAGTCAGCTGACCAGTTGACCGATACACCTCCACCTACCATATTCCTCCACTCCACAAATCCACCAACCCAGATGCCTCCACCACCTTCCACATCACAGTCCCAGCAGGACCCGATACTCCCACCACCACCTATCACTATACCTATCTAGGCTTCCGTCACACTTGACGGGAACCAACTGCTCACTCTGATCTAGGGGTTCCTAACGACCTATCAGGAGCAGACCACCCTACTCCGCCAGAGAGCATGGAGCGTTCTGAGGAACGTACCGTGGTCCCACCACCTGTAGAGCCACGACAGAGAGCAAGGACAATCAAGGACTTCATGGTTCTGAACCCCAAGGAGTTCTTAGAGACTGAGGGCATAGTTGTAGCAGATGAGTGGCTAGACTCGGTAGAGAGGAAGCTCTTTGGAGCTAGGTTGCCGAATGACCTCCAGGTCGAGGCAGCGGTATTTCTGCTGACAGACTTGGCAGGAGTTTGGTTCCGGACTGAGCCGCTATTTGCGAGAGGGAGGGCCACTTGGGATCAGTTCAAAATCCAGTTCAAGAAGAAATTCTTCTCAACCACTGCTAGGGTAGCCATAGGGCTACGATTCCAGAACATCCAGCAGGGGAACCGTTTTGTTGACGAGTATGCGGCAGAGTTTAGTCGCCTGAGCCGGTTCGCTCCTAGTCTAGTTGCAGACCCTGAGGAGATGACGCGTAGGTTTTGCCATGGTCTAGTTCCAGACATTGGCATTCTTATAGTGGCGAACGGTACGACTGACTACTACCAGAGCCTAGAGTTGGCCCTGAGCATAGAGGAGCGACTTCTGTCTTGCAAGAGGCCGGCTTCTATACACCTCGAGGGACCGTCCAAGCGTCAGGTTTTCCAGCCGAGAGCGCCGACGCCGCACCAGCAGACTTACCGTCCCCCTACACCACATCACCCGACCCCGCCAGTTAGAGCCCCGGGACCCCGTCAGCAGCAGAAGGGAGCTTTGTGTGGATTCTGTAAGAGACCAGGGCATAAGTACTCTGTCTGCAGGATGAGGTTGGGGCAGTATTTAGTTTGTGGGTCTGCCATCCATCAGCTTCGAGACTGCCCAGTAGCCAAGGTACCTAGAGGGCCGCTTCCGACTCAGCAGCAGAGGTTTAGGCAACATCTGCAGCAGCAGAAGGGACCCCAGGGGAAGACTTATAGTCTAGCTCTTGAGCCGGAGCAGGTTTCGGAGCCAGATTATTTGACTGACGTCATCACAGGTCATGTTTATTTGCATACTTTTCTAGCTCTATTCTTGTTTGATTCTGGTGCATCTCATAGCTTCCTGTCATTAGAGTTTATGCATAAACACCACTTAGTAGATACACCTACCGAGGAGATGAGTAGAGTAATGACGGGAGGCAGACCAGTGCCCATTACAGCTATCTATAGATGCTCTATTACTATAGCCGAAAGAGAGTTTAGGGGACGATTCTTTGTGATGCCACTCCCCGGGTATGATATCATATTGGAGATGGACTGGCTTAGCTATGACCATGCAGTTATAGACTGTCATGAGGGTAGTATTCTGTTCAGTCCCCCAGGTACGGCACCATTCAGTGTCAGATCAGCCTAGAGTCGAACTGTTGTGCGACAGTTGGGGAGATAGCACCGCCACACCCTATCATTAGGGAGTTTATGGATATATTCCCAGAGAATCTTCCAGGACTTCCGCCTGACAGAGATGTGGAGTTTACTATAGATTTAGTACCGGGTTCATTACCAGTATCCCGGGTTTGCTATAGAGTGAACCCCAAGGAGGCCGTAGAGATGAAGGAGCAGATTGATGACCTGTTGAAAAAGGGTTTCATTCGATCTAGTGCTTCTCCATGGCGAGCGCCAGTGCTCTTTGTGCCTAAGAAGGATATACAGTTCGGTTGTGTATTGACTACCGGGCGTTGAATACCATCACCATTAAGAACAAATATCCTCTGCCCAGGATAGATGATTTGTTCGACCAGTTGAGTGGGGCGAAAGTATTTTCCAGGATAGATTTGAGATTCGGTTACCACCAGGTGAAGGTCAGGGCAGCAGACATCCAGAAGACGGCGTTCAATATGAATTATGGGCAGTACGAGTTTCTGGTGATGCCATTTGGTCTCACAAATGCGCCAGCTGTCTTTATAAATTTGATGAATAAGACATTTCACCAGTATCTGAATAAGTTCGTCGTAGTGTTCATCGATGACATCCTTATATACTCGAAGATGCCGGAGGAGCATGCAGAGCACTTGCGGACAGTTTTAGGAATTCTGAGGCAGGAGAGATTGTATGCCAAATTGTCGAAGTGCGAGTTCTTTTTAGACCGAGTGGAGTTTCTCGGCCATGTAGTTACTGGAGAGGGGATCTCGGTGCATCCCAGGAAGATTGCTGTCGTTGAAACATGGAAGACTCCGACGTCAGTTTCAGAGATCAGGAGCTTCCAGGATTTAGCCGGCTATTATAGGAAGTTCGTCCAGGACTTTGCTAGGATAGCTGAACCCATGACGAAGCTGACACGGAAGGACGCAGAGTACATCTGGTCAGAGGACTGCCAGGCAGCGTTTGAGGAGCTGACGAGGAGGCTGACGACCGCTCCAGTTCTGACATTACCTTCAGGATCTGGAGGTTTCACCATATACAGCGATGCTTCGGAAAAGGGGCTAGGATGTGTCCTACAGCAGCATGGAAAAGTGATTGCTTATGCATCTAGGCAATTACGGACTCATGAGCGGAACTATCCTACCCATGACCTAGAGTTAGCTACGGTGATCTTTGCACTCAAGTTATGGAAACATTACTTATACGAAGAGCGTGTGGAAATCTTTACTGACCACAAGAGCTTGAAGTATGTGTTCACGCAGAAAGAGCTGAACATGAGGCAAAGACGATGGTTGGAGTTGATGAAGGACTTCGACATCGATTTACAGTATCATTTCGGGAAGGCAAATATGGTGGCGGATGTGCTGAGCAGGCATCCGATGGCATGGTATCTGATAATAGATCGGCATTTGCGGGAAGATCTGGAGAAGTTCGGTATCGAGATAGTTCGGCCAGGATCAGTGATACAGATGATGGCGCTTGACATTCAGTCAGGTTTGATGGAGCAGATCAGGGAGGCACAGTCTACAGATGAGAGCCTTCGTAGACTTCAAGCCCAGGCTTTAGCTGGATTGCTGGATGACTTCACCGTAGCAGAGGATGGATCCTTGAGGCATGGCAGCCGATTGTGCGTGCCGAAGGGAGAGCTGATAGAGGCAGTCTCCCAGGAGGCACACCGATCGAGATATTCTATTCATCCTGGTGCTAACAAGATGTACCGTGACTTGCGGGAACATCTTTGGTGGCACGGGATGAAGAGAGATGTATCATATTTTATTTCGAGATGCCTAGTTTGCCAGCAGGTCAAGGCAGAGCGCCAGAGGCCAGCTGGTCTATTACAGCCGTTATCCATTCCCGAGTGGAAGTGGGAACACATTATGATGGACTTCGTCTCAGGGCTTCCTCGTTCCCAAGGAGGGAAGGATGCCATTTGGGTCATCGTGGACAGGCTGACGAAGTGTGCGCACTTTATACCCTTCAAGGTGGGGATTTCTACCGAGAAGTTGGCAGAGCTATACATGCAGCAGATAGTTCACTTACACGGAGTACCAGTGAGCATCGTGTCGGACAGAGACAGCAGATTTATGTCCTACTACTGGAGGAGCTTGCAGGAGGAGTTGGGCAGTCGGCTCAAGTTCAGTACCGCGTACCACCCGCAGACAGATGGATAATCCGAGAGGATGATACAGACGCTGGAGGACGTGCTGAGGACTTGTGTGCTAGACTTTGGCAGATCATGGGAGAGCCATCTGCACTTGGTAGAGTTTTCATACAACAACAGCTACCAAGCCAGCATCGGTATGTCTCCTTTCGAGGCACTATATGGACGACGATGCCGTACACCGCTCTTTTGGGATGATATTGGGGACAGAGTTATGCTTGGACCAGAGATGATCATGGATACAGCAGAGAAGGTCGGGATGATCAGAGACAGGCTCAGAGTAGCTCAGGACAGGCAAAAACACTGGGTCGATGCTAGTCGCAGACCGATGGAGTTCGCTGACGGTGATATGGTGCTAGTGAAGATATCACCTACTAGAGGGACGATCCGGTTCGGACGAGGAGGCAAGTTGAGCCCCATATACATCGGGCCGTTCGAGATACTTGGCAGGATCGGAGAGGTAGCTTACAGGGTTGCACTTCCATCCAACCTAGCATGAGTTCACGATGTCTTTCACGTATCTCAGCTGAGGAGATATGTTCCGGACCCCAGCCATGTGCTAGATCATTCAGAGTTGGAGATCGGACCGAGCCTTGCAGTTACTGAGCAGCCAGTGGAGATATTAGACAGGAGGGAGAAGAGGCTGAGGAACAAGGTTATACCCTTAGTACTAGTAGCTTGGAGCCGTCACTCTCCGGGTGAATCTACTTGGGAGAGGGAGTCGGACATGAGGGATAGATATCCTTACTTGTTTGACCCAACAGCTGCGAGAAAACCACCCGTTCCCGCTTGATACCTTAGAGGTTAGTTTTGATCGTAGCCTTAGTCATTTGTTGCATTGCTTGCTATGTTAGAAAATTATAGAGTCTTCAATCCTTGTGAATTTTGAGGACGAAATTTTCAAGGAGGAAAGACTTGTCAGCCCCTATTTTTTAAATTTAATTTAATTAGTGTTAATTAGTTGCTAATAACATATTTAGCTTTAAAATAATTTATTATGATTTTAGAAATTTTTCTAAATTTTTTAAATAATTTTTAAATAGTTTTTAAGTCAAAATATATCATTATGTAATATTTAATTTTGTTTTAATATTGTTTTGCAAATAAATCAATTATTTTAATAGGAGTTTGCAAATTAATTTTTGCAAACTGTTTGGGATTGGGGTCTTTGTGCAAGTCCCCAATCTCTGGGGACCTTACTGCAAACCTACCCTACCCCCCCCCCCCCCACATTCTCTCTCTCCTTTCACCCAACCACTCCCCGCGACCGGCCAGCTGCCGACGACCACCGACTTCCCCCAGACCACAACCGACCTCTCTCCCTATATAAACGACCCCCAGACCAAACCCTAACTCTAGCACACCACCACGACCACCCCGACCCCCTTCTTCCCCGACGAGAACCCATTTTTCCTTCGCCTGAACCCTAACTCCGGCCACACCCCACCGCCACCTCCATAGCCGCCTACACCACCAATAACCTCCATCGACGTGTTCGCCCCACCGAGTTGAGTCCAGTGCCG